>CM043883.1:9809157-10525272 GCA_024034495.1 Camelina laxa
GAAGCAGAGGAGGTGATTTGATATATATAATAAAAAGGCGAAGAATTTGATTTGTGATTGATGAGATGAGCTAAGAGAGGCGAAGAGATATGTTATGTTATATAAGTAATGTTAGTTAGGGTTAGGGCTTTTTCGGGAATTTGCGAAATTGGTTGTGTTTATTGTTTGTTTGTTATGTTACCTTTTTTGTGGTCCTTTTTGGAAACGTGTTGTTTTTTTTTTTTTTTACTAACGTGTAAAAATATTTGATATATATATATATATATATATATATTTCAAAACTCTAGATAATATTAAACAAATTATGGACGAAAATATATGTTTGATTTTTCTACATCAAAAAGAATATTTAAGAGAATCTGTAAAGGAACGATAAGAGATCTAATAAATTTATTTTAAAAACTTCCAAATCATAAAAAGAAAAGGAAACTAACAACAAAAAACAGTAATAAATCTGTGATCTATGAAGAATTAATCAGAAATTTCTATTAAAAAAAAATCAAGATAAGATCGAATTTAATATTAGATAACTAGGTAAAAAATAAGATGAGGACAAGTCAAAAGAATATAATATTTTAGATTTCTTATGTAGGTGACCAAAAACAAAAAAGATTTCTTATGTATTGATTTTTACCAACATTCACTTAAAAAAGATTGATGCATGTATTAGATATTAACTAGTAAAAGATATGGTTTCCATAAATAAAAAACGTATTAAAGTCGAAATAAAAACGGAAAAATGGATTAAAAAAACGTTAGGCAAATGGAAAAAAATCAGACAATCTCTAGCTAAATAGCTCTATATGATAATGGATAATAATTTTGTCGGATTTATGGATTAAATTATATAGCAGATATGAATGTTGGTGTTTTCTTTTTGCTAATATGGCGGGAAAAAAATGTGAAAATTGTGATACAATATAATCGGTGGTTCATATGCGTTGCTTTAATTTTGACGTGTATGGTTTTTGCAAGTCATTCGATCGAACTGCATTGTTGTATTAGATTGGCATACACGTATCACGTATGTATATAAATTGATATGTGAATGCTCTCTAGAACATAAAAACAAGCGCAAACACAAACAAAATATTCGAGATTTAAGTCGCGGGCGGCTGTATAGAGAAGATGATGATGAAGTTGATTTAGATTGGGACTCTTATACATATCGGACTCTCTTCTTTTTGTTCTTTTTTTGGGGTAAAATATGAAAGTGATAAAATATAGTAAACGGTCGCTCTCGAAGTTGAGCAACAACATCAAGTGGAATAAGCGAAAGAGTATCACGTGTCATGCTTTGGACCATTGTCCTGATCCTTGCTGCTTTTAGGTTCCACCGATCAAAACCTTCCCCATATTTAAACTTGGGAAGTTACACGTTTTCTACTTTTGAACATCAATATGTTTTTAATTATCTTTGAAACCTCATCTCTATAGAATATAATTATACATTAAGAGTATTGAAAATGGACGTTGAGGAGAGCTGTACCAAAATATATCTTATAGTTGTGCTGTGATATTTCTTAGATACACGTAACATCTAACATGGTTAAATAGCACTCTCACCAACTTTCACTTGATTTGTGGCATATACTCATATACCTATATAGTATATAGACTTTTTAATTTTAGGGACTACGTTATAATTAACGAGAAGGTCAATTAAATAGTTGGCCACTAAGCATGTTTCATGTATATATGTTCTTCATTATCTTAGGCGTTAATAATTTATCATGTCTTGAAAATATAGTTTTGAAACTTAGTTGAGTTGGGTGGATTCAAGTAATACAAAGCAGGCAAAACGTATTATTTTCTAATATACGGAAAAAGGCATCAAAATCAAATATATTTGTATTAATTAACTGGGTTGTCCTTGAAATAAAACGAGTCATTTTTTTTTTTTTTTTTTTGGCTAACCACAATTTGAATTGCCAGTTCCCATGATAAACGCGTTATTTGGAACAGAAAAAAAAGCACAACGAAGACATGATTAACTAGGAACGGCGGACGACAAACTCTACAAAGATTTCGAATCTTTTTGCATCGAGATCTTAATTACCTTATGAACACTGTAGATAATCTTCTCATAAATATGATTAGTATACTAATAAATTATGTGTAGATATATCATACATGGAATTATTGTGAAAACAGAATCAGGTGCAGAGCATCATAATGGGCCATGATCTTGAATGGTGCAGAGCCAAGCTCAGAGTTTTTGGCTGAAGACAGCGAGAGCGCACATGACTGACTGGCTGATAGGACCAACGTAGTATATAGAGAGGTCGTAATTAAGTTCAAGAGAAGACAGCTATCAATCTCATCTCATGCATTATGATCTCTCGATATCGATCTATATATATCACCTAACTTCTTCTTATCAGCTCATCCTCCACCATGTCATATCTGGAGCCGTTCAATGTCCTACTAAACTTTTCCGGTTAACATCTTGTATGAATTTACCGTGTCTGGTACTGTGGTACAAATCTATATCGAGCAAACCATCTTCACATCCTAAATCTTGATTACCCTGAAATAACATATGTCGTAGACGTTATGAACGTGCATGTGCTAAATGAATATATATCTCGCGCAGAAACAACACGGCATAACTCTTTTTGATATATGCACGTATTCATCTCATCAGCTTATAAGTCTTTGTTAAATTTTAGGTTTGTCATGTCTAGATAGTATATATGATCTTACTCGTACCATTGACATCAAAACTCATTATTCTAGTTAATCCAATTGATTATGCATGTGTTACATAGTGTTGGTGCATAATAACTTTTTATTTTATACTAATGTCTAAATTAGTCTGGAATTCAGTTTCAAGTTCTTATTTGGTTAAATAGTTATATTCATGTTGTTGTCTTGTTGAGTGTTTTTTTTAGAGTAATGTCTATTAGTCTATCTACATCTAATACATTTAAATATAAAAAACGTTTGTACGTTAATAGTTGTGTTAAGTAGATCATCCCATGGCCACGAGTTGACCGAAATGACAGTCTTTTCCTCGGTCAAAAGGCAAGGAGTGGGCATATAGTATATACCCTATCCCATAACTAAATAAAACAGATCATTTAGAAATTGAATAGCATATTCCAAATTAATTTCATCCATAGAAAAAAAAAACCCTATAATTAATGTGACAGCTGAGCTGACCGTATTGTTGTATCTTTTGTTTGTTTATGACAATTGACACAACCATAATTCGCATTTTATTTCCAAACGTACGAATAGGAATGCGACAAATATGTAATAATAAGAAACGGCTTCTCTATTAATTATTGACCAGCCACTCTGTGTCTGTTCAATTAGCGACTAGCCAGATTCCTCAATTTGTTCATGTCCATTGATTTCAATTATACGCCAACTCTTCTCTAGTCTTCTAGATACAAAAGGTAGGTCCAATAAAACTTCAACATGCCACACGTTATTTTACTTATCTCAGTCTATATCGTACCAATTGCTCCCATATTATACAATATCTTGTATTTCTAATTGTCAGTCGCATCTAAGATTCGCCACTAGTTATTATCAATTCACCCGATCAGAGTCCTGTGTTTTCCAGTCGTTCTCAATTATTTTTCTATGATTTTGATATAAAGCAAAAAAAAAAAGAAAAAGAAAAACCATATATAAGAATCAAAGAAAACTGAGCCACCGAATAATAAAGATTAAAAAGATTTTATTTGATCGGTAGTCATGTACCGTTAATTGTCTTTTTGCTACGAAGCTTAGCAAGTTAAAAACAAACTTTTTAAAAATTAAAAGTAATCTATAACTCCAAACAAAATAGCCTAAAATCTGTATATATAAGAAAAGAACGTTTTCTGTTACCTTCGCACATTTGTAAGTATAGCCCCTGGTAATCTATTATTTAAAATTAGATAATAAAATAGAAAAATAGTCAACTGACTGAATATAGTAGAAACACTATGACGACAAGTTTCTACAAATACAACAATAATGAATAAGCACTCTCTATATATATTTTCAACATAGAAAAATAATTTGACTTAACTTAGTCAAATGGTTAATGGTCTATATATTTGTAGTATACTATGATAAAAAGATATATAGCATAACATATTACATATAGTAGAATTTAGATTATGAATCAGGGTGTTATCGATATTATAAGATCTCAGCAAACATATTTTCACTTTATTCTATGTCATATTTTCAATATATAACTGTATAACCACTATTAAATGATATGAACACATACAAATTTGATATATATATGTCAAATTTGAAAATTTTTCTTTTTAATCATGATTTTAAAACTTAAATTTGTTGACCATTCATATTCACCTATAGCTTTTTAGCTTGCTTAAGAAACCAATCAATTTATTTGATGATAAATGAAAATAAATACATTGTGATTAAATCGAATCGAACTAATTAGCGGTTAAAACCATAAACATATAAAGTATAGGGACTAGAAAAGCAAAAAATAAAAAAGGGAAAGAAGAAGAGAAGAGTATTATTATTCCGTTGAAACGAAACAGACAGCAGGGAAGGGGGAACTCTAAAGAAAGTAAAGGAGCAGCGATGAGATCGGAGGTTGTCCGTAAACAACGGATACAACTGTTGTTCGATGTTTGTTTGTTTGTTTTTGGAACTCCGCGTTGATTCAGCGTTCTCGATGTTTCTCTCTTCTTCTTCTTCTTCATTATCCAAATCGTTTTCCAAAGTATAAATTTTCATCAAAACCCCTCGCTTATTTTTGGTTAAATTCAGGCCAAACAAAAGGGTTTCACAGAGAGATTTGTGTGTTTTCTTCGATATTATTATCTCTTTATTAGGGTATCATCAGAAAGAAAAGAAAAAAAAAGTTGTAATTTTTATTTTTAAAGTCTCTTCCTTTTTTCAGCAATGGAGGATAAACCATTAGGGATTCTGAGGGTTCATGTGAAAAGAGGGATTAATCTTGCCATTCGTGATGCCACCACCAGTGATCCTTATGTTGTTATCACATTGGCTAATCAGGTTTGTTTGTTTCTTTGTTTATGCCCTTTTTGATGTGAGAAAAGTGTGTCCTTTTTTTGTGAGATATCAAATCGAATTCGTAGATTGTAGGACTTATTATAGTCACATGGAGGAAGGGTACAATGTGAGGGACTTATTAATCACACATGTGAATGTTTTTGGTGGCCACCATGTGATAAAGAATCTCAATTTGATCTTTGCTTTGTGTATTTGTTTGCTAAAAAACAAAACTTTCCCAAACATCTTACGCATTATATTTGTCATGTTCTGAAATTACAAATTCTGGTGAGCACATAATTTTGTTGAAAGGGCCAATGTTGTTAAACCGACGAGGATTGAAACATGTGTAGCCGACTAGTCTCTCATTGCAAAAATCTTGTTGAAGGGTCATTAGTTTTCTTGGAATTGGCATATGTCTAATCTCAATGCTTAATCTTGGTGAAGGGTCATTATCCCCAAAGCTACCAAATTAGACATGTAATTACATAATCTTGGTGAAGGGTCACGAGTGGGAAGTTAATGATATTAAAATTGAAAAATGTTATTTGAGTTTTGAGAGAGTTGAAAAGGGACATGATTGACTTAGCCTAGATGATTGTGTTTCTATGTTTTTACTTTGTGAAACCCTCTTTATCATTATTTGTACTACGTAAACCATATGTTTTGTCATATCTTCTTGACCTGTTTTTATCTTGTTCCTTCAGAAACTGAAGACGCGTGTGATTAATAATAACTGTAATCCAGTGTGGAACGAACAGCTGACACTTTCCATCAAAGATGTGAATGATCCAATCCGTTTGGTAAGCCATCGTTTCTATCAAAACTGTCTCACACAACCGTTAAATCTATGTGCAAGCTGTTTTCTTGGTGTAGACTCCATTGCATTCCTAAGCTATTATTAGATTTACGTTGTTGATGCATTTCATGGCTTTTGGCTCATGCTTTTTCCTGTCTATGCAGACGGTGTTTGATAAAGACAGATTCTCGGGAGATGACAAAATGGGTGATGGAGAAATAGACTTAAAGCCGTTCCTAGAAGCACATCAGATGGAGTTAGATTTTCAGAAGCTTCCCAATGGTTGTGCAATCAAGAGGATCCGTCCAGGCAGGACCAACTGTTTGGCTGAAGAGAGCAGCATCACTTGGAGCAATGGGAAAATCAAACAAGAGATGATTCTTAGACTTAAGAATGTTGAATGTGGAGAAGTAGAGATCATGCTCGAGTGGACTGATGGTCCAGGCTGCAAGGGTCTCGGGCGCGAAGGTATAATTTAAATCCCTTGGTTTTTTAAATCGTGCATATCTATATTTTGCTCTGTGTGATGTAAACGCGAGCATTGGTTCTCTCAGGATCCAAGAAGACACCATGGATGCCAGCAAAACGATTGGACTAAGGAAATGTTGAAACAGAGACCGTGAAGATGTGATGGTACTTTTTTTTTTTTTTTTTTTTCTGCTCATGGGAAGACGAGTTTGTCTTTGTCTCATCAGATTTGAATTTACAAAAAAGGCTCTGCTTTGGTCTTTAGTTGTACATGTCGAATATATAACTCAACCCTAATATATATTGTAACTAATTCTACTAATGATGAAATAAAGCAAACCCTGAATTTCTAGAACATCTTATAGTTCTTTTTTTTTTTGGTTTTGGTAACATTAGAATTAGCTAATCTGCACCCAATCAAAGCTTTGTTGGGTCGTGATATTTGTACTATGTACGCAAAAGTATAGGATATTGCTTTTTTGTGAAAAGTAATGATGTATGTTGCACAATGTCAATGTTAGAAGAAAAGAGGATGTAGAAGATATTTTGTTACCAATAGAATCTAGAACATGTTGGTGTGAGTGACGCGTAGATGATCATTAAAGTGAGTAAGCAGGGAACATTAAAGAAACTGGAAAGAGACCTTTTGAGTTACTACGACTATATTGGTTGATCTTTCTTTTTTTCTTTTGTGTCTTTTAATAAATCAATATAAGTGGCCTCGTTGAATTTGAGCCGGTGGTTGATTGTGTATAAGTGAATAAGAAAAAATAGAAGAGACAGGTGTGCTTTCTCTTCATAATTTCACAAGAGAAATGGAGAAAACAGAGGAAGTGGTTGAGATGATGGAACTTGTAGGGCTTGTGAGAATCCGAGTGAAGAGAGGGATCAATCTTGCTCGCCGAGATGCTTTCAGCAGCGACCCTTTTGTCGTCATAACCATGGGTGCACAGGTCTTACCTCTCTCTCTCTGATCCTAATCTGATTTTGTTTCCTGATTTTGATCTGTTTGATGCTCCTATCTCTGTTCTTGAGATATATATATAGCTTTAGTATCTGATTTGCTCTTAAGATATTTGTATTTGATACAGAAGCTCAAGTCTTTTACTGTGAAAAATAATTGCAACCCAGAGTGGAACGAGGAACTGACTCTTGCGATTGAAAATCCCAAGGAGCCTGTAAATATGGTGAGTACTACTACTACTACTCGAAACCAATAGGCAATAAGTCGTTTGATCGATCATCTCCATTTCTGTTGTTGTGAAGTTCTAATAGTCGTTTTGTTTTTGTATATGAGTAAAGATGGTGTATGACAAAGATACATTCACAGCCGACGACAAGATGGGAGATGCGGAGATAGATATCAAACCGTTCCTAGAGGTTCACAAACGAGCTTTGCTAGAACTTCCAGATGGTAAAGAGCTCAATAGAATTGCTCCCACCAAAGAAAACTGCTTGTCTGAAGAGAGCAGAATCGTCTCTGATAACGGCAAGATCGTTCAGAACATGATTCTTGTGTTGAGGAATGTTGAATGTGGTAAGGTCGAGATTCAGCTCGAGTGGATTAAAAATCCAGGTGGTTCTGGACTCTGAAACAGAGAGATGACTCTCAATCTCCCTCTTTGTAATAAAAAAATAAAAAAATCTCAGTTCGTTTTGGGTTCAATATTTTGGTTTTAGTCATCTAACCGAAACCGTTTTGGTTTCCCGGGAGGTTTGCTTTTCTTGTTTTGTTTTGTTTAGTTGACTTATTATAGTTTTCTCCATTGTCAGAAAAAGAGAAGAATCTTGAAGATATTATTTACCAAAGAGAATACAAAAAGATGTTCGTGAGAGTAACGCGTAGATTAGAACAATCAGGAAACAAACACCCTGGAAAAAATAATAAACCTTTTATAGTACTATAAATTAGATGGTCTCGCTCCTTCGTCCATTGATAAGCCAATTTAAGTGGACTCGTTAAATCTGAGCCGATAATAATTTCTGAGGGAATAAGAAAAAAGTAGAAGAGTCAAGGAGCCTAGAAGAGACGTCGATCAAAAAATTCAGAAGAAAAAAAAAAACAGAGGAAGAGGTTGAGATGGAGGACCTTGTAGGGCTTCTAAGGATCCGAGTGAAGAGAGGGATCAATCTCGCTCAACGAGACTCTTTAAGCAGCGACCCTTTTGTCCTCATAACCATGGGATTACAGGTTTTTGTTTTTGTTCTCTTTGATTCTAATCTGATTTGGTCTTCTAGGTTTGTTCTTGAGATATATTTCTCTGTTTATCGAAAGAACCAACCTTAAAGAAGCATGATAGATTTCAATTTCTAGGTTAAAAACAAAACAAGAAATTTTTAAAATCTGATTTTGATAGATTAAAAAGTTTGAAGAGATTTGATCATACTATGTTATTTTTTATATCTTTCATATGTAATCTATTTGAGTTCTTTGAATTGCACCAGAAGCTGAAGTCGCGTACTGTAGAAAACAACTGTAACCCTGAGTGGAACGAGGAATTGACCCTTGCGATCAAACATCCCGATGAACCTGTGACTCTGGTGAGTAGTAGTAACTAATATCCGTCATTTCCAACTCAAATTGGGCAATAAGTAACAACTCGTTGTGTTTTTTTTGACAGACAGTGTATGATAAAGATACATTCACATCGCATGACAAGATGGGAGAGGCGAAGATAGACATCAAACCATTTCTAGAGGTTCACAAAATGGGTTTGGAAGAACTGCCAGATGGGACAGAGATCAAGAGAGTTGTTCCCACCAGAGACAACTGCTTGTCTGAAGCGAGCAGTATTGTCTCCAATAATGGCAAAATCGTTCAGGACATGATTCTTCTGTTGAGGAATGTCGAATGCGGTGAGGTCGAGATTCAGATTGAATGGATTCAAATTCCAGGTAGTAGGGGACTCTGAAACAGAGATTAGTTTGATGGTTATATCTCTGTGTGTGTGTTTGTAATAAAAGCTAAGATGTAGAAAAAATCTCTGTTTTGTTTTGGCTTTCAGACAAAGTTACAATAAGCAGAACAGAGTAAATACTCTGTTCTGTGAATGAAATATTTGGTTTTAGATTTAACAGATTTGATTTTCCCGCTGAGTTTTTCCTCAGCACATAAAATAGAATATGCTGTTATTGTCTGCAGATGAAGAAAAAGACAAAGAAAAATCTAATAAACTTGGAAGTTTGTTTGGTAATTTTTTGTTTTTATTTTATATTTTTTCTTCTTTAGTTTTGTTAAAAACATGTGAATTTGCAGAGATATTCAAACGTAAGGTTATGGTTACATCTTAGTTAGGAATCTTATCCATCTCCAAATCCCAAATTTGAAAAAACACTTCTAACACAAATACAAACAAGATTGCAAATATCTAAGCTTTGGAATTATATTTGCTTTGGGATCTCTTATCTCTGCCTTCAAATCTGAAACGTAGAACTCTGTTTCGAATTTACTTTCACAAAAGCTATGGCGTCGACTTCAACATCATCTTTAATGTCTTCTAAAACTATAATCTCAAAAACAGCTCTGTTTTTCTCTTCACCGGGGATAGTCAAACGAAGCTTCTTGTCATTCCCACCAGCTTCTCCTTCGGTTAAGCCTTTAAGGACAAGATCTTCTAATGCCACTAAGTTCGATGAAGTAACCAGCAGTGTCGACGAAGATATTGACCAGATTCGACGGTTGCAAAACGGTTCTGATGTGAGAGGAGTCGCATTGGAAGGAGAGAAAGGCAGAACGGTTGACCTAACGCCTGCAGCCGTTGAAGCAATCGCAGAGAGCTTTGGAGAATGGGTTGCAGCAACTGAGGGTAATCCAAATGGTGTCATCAAGGTTTCTCTCGGACGAGATCCACGTGTTTCCGGTGGGAAGTTAAGTACAGCTATTTTCGCCGGGTTAGGTCGTGCAGGCTGTTTAGCTTTTGACATGGGTTTAGCTACTACTCCAGCTTGCTTCATGAGCACGTTACTGTCTCCATTCGAATACGACGCTTCAATTATGGTAACGCTTTTACAACGTAAAGATTTCAACTCTAAATCAATTGGTAATGAATGGATTAAAAATGTGCGACTGTGATTTTGAAGATGACTGCTTCTCATTTGCCGTATACAAGAAATGGACTCAAGTTTTTTACCAGGAGAGGAGGCTTAACGTCTCCTGAAGTGGAGAAGATATGCGACTTAGCTGCGCGGAAGTACGCTACTAGGCAGACTAAAGTCTCTACACTGATCAAAACTCGACCGAAGCAAGTTGATTTCATGAGCGCTTACTCTAAGCATCTTCGAGAAATCATTAAAGAGAGAATCAATCACCCTGAACACTACGACACTCCTCTCAAAGGGTTTCAGGCAAGAGTCTAGCTTTATGCTCTCTTGTCTCTCAAAATTTTTGGACAAGTTATAACTTTTTTTTTTTTTTTTGGTTTTTGTATGTTAGATAGTTGTGAATGCGGGTAATGGGTCAGCAGGGTTCTTCACTTGGGACGTTCTAGACAAGTTAGGAGCCGATACATTTGGTTCGCTTTATCTAAATCCAGACGGGATGTTTCCAAATCACATTCCTAATCCTGAAAACAAAATCGCAATGGCACACACCCGAGCCGCGGTTCTTGAGAACTCAGCGGATCTTGGGGTTGTGTTTGACACGGATGTTGATAGGAGTGGAGTGGTGGATAACAAAGGAAATCCTATAAATGGAGATAAGCTCATTGCGCTTATGTCAGCTATTGTGCTTAAAGAACATCCAGGTGGGTTAAACTAATGATGTTTGTTAATACTTATCGTTGATTTGATTCATCAATGTGACTTATAATATAGTGTTTAAATATGGCTACAGGAAGTACAGTAGTAACTGACGCAAGAACGAGTATGGGGCTAACTAAGTTTATAACTGAGCGAGGAGGGAGACATTGTTTGTACAGAGTAGGGTATAGAAACGTGATTGACAAGGGAGTAGAGCTGAACAAAGACGGCATCGAGACTCATCTCATGATGGAAACTTCAGGACATGGTGCTGTTAAGGAGAATCACTTCTTGGACGATGGTTAGTTTACTACTCTTTTGTTACTATTTGGTTGATGGTTAGTTATAAATGTTCTTCTTTTTTTTTTAATACATTGGGACACATTGTATAGGTGCATACATGGTGGTGAAGATCATTATTGAAATGGTGAGAATGAGACTAGCGGGATCAAATGAAGGTATCGGTAGTCTGATTGAAGATCTTGAAGAACCATTAGAAGCAGTTGAGCTGCGGTTAAATATTTTGTCAGAGCCAAGAGATGCCAAATCAAAAGGCATTGAAGCCATTGAGACTTTCAGAGAATACATCGAGGTATTATAACTATATATCGTTTGGTTATGGCTTTAGCTGTAGACTTCAGAACCATAATTTTAGAACAAAAAAAAAATGGTTATTAGGAAGGAAAACTTAAAGGATGGGAACTGGACTCGTGTGGGGATTGTTGGGTGAGTGAAGGTTGTTTGGTGGACTCAAATGATCATCCATCTGCAATTGATGCTCACATGTATAGGTATTTAATGTGCTCAGAGCTTCTTTTATACAATATGATAGTAAATGCTTATATTTAAGTTAATAATTGAGAAATTCAGGGTAAGAGTTAGTGATGAAGAGAGTGGGGAAGAGTATGGTTGGGTGCATATGAGGCAGAGTATTCATAACCCTAACATTGCTGTTAATATGCAATCAATGCTTTCTGGTGGATGTCTCTCCATGACGAGAGTCTTCAGAGACCAGTAACGTTTCTTTCATCTTTGAATTCTAATAATTATGAAATATATGGTTATAAGTAACATGATGGAAGATAATAATGTGGTTTTTGGTTGAACAGGTTTCTTGAAGCTAGTGGGATTGCTAGATTCTTGGATATAAGTGACTTCGACAATTACATCGGATGTCAATCTTGAAGGCCCTTTAGTTAAATGCAAAATTTGTAACTAAACCACAACGTGAACCGTTACGTATTGTTTATTTTTAATGCAAACAATGTAAATAAAGTTTATATATCTTTTGGTGTACGACTGACACAGTTGGCTGTTGCAGAACGTCGTGGTAATGTTTGGGAACGATTATCACGTTTTGTCCTTTCTTCAACAAAATAAATGAAAGCCGTAGATATGATACATTCAACCATAGTTTTTTTTTTTCGGGTAAGTTTGTGCAAAATTTTCCGGTTATATAGTCTTGTAGAACTACGTTTATAGTCTATGAATCTATTTTTCACGGCGGTTGTGACCAAAAATCCAAAATGTTACAACCTGACAGAGACTTTGAAATAATTAAAAGCCATACAATTTTGATTGGAGAAAATACACTTAAATTACCTGCCCTTACCTTCACAACCTTACCTTCTATAGCTTGAGCAATTTTATATTCATCGGCGAACTATTTTCTTTTTTTTCATAAAGAAAATATCCAATAATTATTTAGAATTGGTCTTCTATTAATAATACACTATCTTTTACTTTCTGTTAACTCAACAACTCTTCAATCATTTAGGAATCACTATTTGGCAAGATTGAATAATCAGTATGCACTATACTATGCAATCAACTTAGGATAATTAAAACGGTCGAATACTTATACAAGTCACACTCTATTGCTTTCTTTGCTAACCTATAGGCAACCTCGTTGGAGGTCATGGGACTACATTCTATATCTCGACTAAAGCCTCCTATTAAATTAATCATTTAATGGATGAATTGTCCATGGTCAGCCTATGTCCAATTCATTGTAGAATGGTCATGGACAAACCCATAACTGAAACGGGCTTAAATGGTTTATGTCCAACAATGTTCACAAACAAAACAAATTGGACAATTTGGACATTGATCGGTCCATTGGTTAGACAATTCCAGGTCAAAATCGATTTGGGGATAATCTTAAAACTCAATTTTTACTTTCTTAAAACTTGTTCGGCAATATTTTTTGACGATTTCTCCGGCGATACCATCTGATTTCCTTCAATCTCCGGCGCTACCATCTGATTTCATTCAATTTCCGTCGATTTCAGGTAAGAAACCCATCTGCTTCTCTGCTTCTTTTTCGATTTGAGAGACCCATCTGCTTCTATGCTTCTTTTTAGATTTTGAGGAGAGACCCATTTGAGATTTATGTTTCTTCCTTCCTCTCTTCTTCTCTTTCAATTTTGGGAGAGACCCATTTGAGATTAATGTTGCTTAGTGTTGAGTTCTCTGCGATTTAGCTGCTTAGTGTTGAGTGTTGAGTTCTCTGCGACAAATTTTGTTTAGCTGCTTAGTGTTGAGTGATGAGTTCTCTGCGATTTGAACAGTTTTTAGTGTTGAGTTCTCTGCGATTTGAACAGCTCTTAGTGTTGAATTTAAAGTCTCTGCTGAAGATATGTTTCTCGTCTTGTAACAAAGTTGTAACAAGTTTGATTCTTTGGTTTTGGTTTCAGATGGGTGATACTCTATACCATGAAGATGATTATATGAGTGGAGATGAGATGCTAATGTTTGAGCAGGATATGAATCCAGATGAAGAAGAACGTGTAGAAGAGCAACCTGCAGAAGTAGATTCACTAGCGAGCGACTGAGAACAAGACTGAGAACAAGACTAGAGGTAAACGTAAAAGGTCAAGGTGCTGGAAAAGTTTTGAGATTGTTGGAGATAAGTTAGATGATGGTAGGAGTAATGTTATATGCACCCATTGTGAGCATACTTATTGCATCGATCTTCGCAAAAGTGGCACCAATACTCTTTTGCGTCACATACAATCATGCTCAAAGACTCCAGGAAGCACTCCTTCATATGGAAATAGAAAGTTAGATATGCTGGTTTCTAGGGAGATGATAAGATTGGCAATCATTGAACATGATTTGCCTTACTCTTTTGTTGAGTATAGAAGAATTAGGGAGGCTTTTAAATATGCAAATTCCAGCATAGAGTTTTGGTCAAGATATACTACTCCTGATGATTGCTTAAAGATCTATGAGAAAGAGAAACATAAGCTTAGAAAAATGTTGGATGAAGTTTCGGGTAGGTTTTGTTTAACAACAGATTTGTGGAGGGCAATCACAATAGAGGGATACATGAGTTTGCCTGCACACTATATCGATAGTGGATGGAATTTGAAGACAAAAATCCTGTCATTCTGTGCATTTCCTCCTCAACATATGGGTGCTGAAATAGCTACAAAGGTGTTGGCATTGCTAAAAGAATGGGAAATCGAAAAGAGAGTGTTCACAATTATTGTTGATAATGCTTCCTCAAATGACAACATGCAAGGAATTCTCAAGAGGCAGCTTAGGAAAAATTTGGTGTGTAGTGAGTTCTTTCATGTGAGATGTACTGCACACATCTTGAATCTGATTGTGCAAAAGGGATTAGAAATGATTGATGGTGCTTTAGAGAAAATCAGAGATAGTGTTAAGTTTATGAGGGTGAGTGAGACTAGAGAACAATCCTTTCATATCTGTGTGGAAACAATGGGAATTGAAGCTAAGGGTGGACTACTTTTAGATGTATCAACTAGGTGGAACTCAAGTCACCTTATGCTTTCAAGAGCAATCATGTATAAGGAAGCACTTCGCCATCTTTCTGAGATTGATACAAGTTATCAATCTTTCCCTTCTGATGAAGAGTGGACAAGAGCAGAGTTGATCTTTGAGCTGTTGACCCCATTTGCAGAGATAACGAATCTGATTTCCGGTTCTTATTATCCAACAGTCAATTTGTATTTCAATCAAGTATGGAAAATTGAAACTTGGTTGAAAGCTCAGGAGCTCTCTTATGATGTTATTTGTGAGATGGTGAAAGGTATGAAGGAGAAATTTGACAATTATTAGGAGGATTATAGTGACATACTTGCTGTAGCTGCGGTCTTTGATCCTACATTGAAGTTTACTTATATAGAGTATTGCTTCAATACCCTAGATGCGTCAACTAGTAAAAGAAGAGTGGATCACTTGCATAAGAAGTTGAAGAATTTTTTTTAGGTTTATAAAAAGAACCCAACAAAACAGCAGCAGGAAATTCAAAGTCAAAACACATTGGAGTAAAACGTTTTTCCTGGATATGATATTATCGATTGTGTCTTTTGATTTGTTTTTGTATTGATCTGTTTTGAGCTGTTTGGTGTGATCGGTTTTGAGTCATAATTTGAATGTCTTATGTTTATATACATTTTCAGGGATTTTATGCTTCATCTCCCAAACACTTGGTGCTACTGGTAAGTCAGCATTAGACAACTACTTGGATGAACCGGTTTTGGACATGATGGCATTTAAGAACTTGGATGTTTTGAAATATTGGAAGGACAATGCAAACCGTTTTCAAGAACTGTCTTGTATGGCTTGTGACATTCTTAGCATCCCTGTTACGACTGTAGCTGCAGAATCATCATTCAGCATTAGAAAGAGTTTGAAACCTATGTTTGTGATTATTGATCCATATATTTATGTTTATGCTTTTGGATGTTTATGTTTATGTTTTTGGATGTTTATGTTTATGCTTTTGGATCATTCTAGATTTGTGTTTGAAACATTTATGTTTATGCTTTTGGATATTTTGTGTTCAAATGTCTTTGGATCTTTTGTGTTCAAATTTGTTTTTGATCTTGTGTTCGAATTTGTTTTTGGATATTTGTGTTTTTTTTTTCATTTATACAAAATATGCTACATGTTGTCTAATGTACAATCCATATAAATATGGTCATTAGTGGACATGGTCGTTAATGGATCGGTCGTTAGTGGACACGGTCAGTTATTTGTCCAAATTCAAATTAGATAATGTTGGACGGATCAAAATGGACATGTACAGTCTATTTTAACAGCTTTAGTCAAGAACACCACATTTAAGAGTCATTAACACACTCTGTAGTTTATTCCAAGCTCTTAATCTTTGTGATTAAACTAGAAGTTAGGTTGCATGGAAGAGGATTGTTTTTGCACAGTGAGTCCCACTCAAATATCAAAGCATCCATCGCAATGCTCACTCATTATGATCTATCTTAAATGCTCAGTTTCTCACCCACATTTTTTTAATTTTTTTGTTAATTGCTTACTCAATCTTGTGTCCACATTTTTTTTGTACGAAACATTTGGTTTTTTTTTGGGGATAAACTTGCGCCTTAACTTTTTTTTTTTTTTTTCTTTTCTTGAGGCAGAAATTGCCCATTAACCAAAACACAGTATCTTAACCATTTCCTTCTATTACCAACATTAACGTAATGTAATCCTTAAATATACTTATAAAAAGATTAGGTATACAATGTGCATATATTTGGTGGACCATAATAATATCAGTGGAAGTAATTGGATGACAGATCCCCGACATCACTAAGTTGAAATATTAAAAGTCCATCTGCGTAACATGTCCCAATAATACAGATATATTGGTTCAATTCATCGTTCAACTTTTTTTTTATCTATCTTAATATTTATATTTATTTTGTTTTACGGTTTTAAATGTCATTTACAAAAAACTCTAATACTTTACAAAGGGGTGATGAAATCATAAATACTGTACAGGGCTTCATTAATCCAAACATATATATGTTATTAGCAAACATAAGTTCATAACATACTTACATATTTCTGGGATCGGCTATATATATAAGCCTCATGATCAAGCTAATACACGTCGCTTCTTAAAGTTACAATTCCAAAAGGATTGCATAAAACATTCATGCACACTCACACTTACATATCTCACAAACTCGGACATATATAGCTTAATTAGTTGTCCTTATTTATTCATATAATAAACTTAAGGCACACATTTATGGAGGAGTGAGTACTCTCCTCTATTCCTCGGCCAAGAGATGTTCGTCGATCTCTTTGGAGACTTCGACACAGAACTGGAGCAGAGTTTCAGGATGAGCAACCTCCTCGCTAATTTTCTCGAACTCAAGGTGCCAGTGCACAATACTCCCTGGCCCTCCCTGTTTAGGGGTCACCTGGATCGTGAGCAAGAAGCTTTTGTATTCTTTCATCAGGTCACCGTCTATAACCCTAAACGTGATCAAGTTCTTCTCCGGCTCCACCGCCTCGATCCTCTCCTTCGCCACCTTTGCCACCCCATCTGCACCAAGTTTTTAATATCAATATAATTAAGCTATACTCATTTTTTTTTTCGGTCATTGAAATTTTTACACAACGGTCGCACTCCTAAACACTTTGACTACAAAAATCTATGAAAAAGTGTATATAATATAATATTGACTAACCATGAACGTAATTCCAGAAGATGATAGAGCCCACTGTGCCCCAATCGCCTTCATGAAGGTCACAGCCCTGAATGTTGCCTGGAGATGCTTTGGAGACATGATGTGGTTTCCCAGTGAACATGTGATGGAACTTCTCAGCCGATGCTTTGATCTCCACGTCTGTCTCAAGCTTCCCCACCAAACTAGACGTCTCTGTTTGCTTCACCTCTTCTTCCTCCGCCAAGAGATGTTCGTCGATCTCTTTGGATACTTCAACACAGAACTGCAGGAGAGTCTCGGGATGAGCCACCTCGTTGCTAATTTTCTCATACTCAAGGTGCCAGTGCACGATACTCCCTGGCCCTCCTTGCTTTGGTGTCACCTGGATTGTGAGCAAGAAGCTTTTGTATTCTTTCATTAGATCACCGTCTATTACCCTAAACGTGATCAAGTTCTTCTCCGGCTCCACCGCCTCGATCCTCTCCTTCGCTACCTTTGCCTCCCCATCTGCACCATTTATTTAATATTTCTAGGTTTAGTTTTGAGTCTCCACATATGCACGTACACACGGATCGATCTGAGATAAAAACAGTACAAATATTATATATGAAGACTGTTTATAAAACATTGACTTGCCATGAACGTAGTTCCAGTAGACGATAGAGCCTACTTTGCCCCAATCGCCTTCGTGAAGGTCACAGCCCTGAATGTTTCCGGGAGATGCTTTGGCGACATGATGTGGTTTCCCCGCGAACATGTGATGGAACTGTCCAGCCGAAGCTTTGATCTCCACGTCTGTCTCAAGCTTCCCCACCAAACTAGACATCTCTGTTTTCTTCATCTCAACTCCCATCGGTGCCACTGTTACTGTCGACTCTGCCATTTTTTTCACGGCTGATTTGATTTTCTCGAAGAAATTAGATGTTTTTTTAAGAGGGGGTGGTTTTGTTTTTGGTGAGATATGTAGAGATTTCCCCGTAAAGCCCTATATGTAGAGAAATGAGTGAGCATCTCTAGGAGAAGAAGACACAATTATTGTGATCACAATCCCATGCATTATTATGACCCACCTGACCAAACCGATAACTCTAAGGAATAAATAACAAAATTATTACCATTAAATATTTGCCACCTGTAACCTACTCTTGTAATTTTACGATTGTATATCTAGATTTTGTTTTTTCAAGTCCTTTTTATTTTGTACAATTAAGTGAAGCTTTAATTAAGACAAAAACTACACTATTAAGCTCGTTTTGAGTGTCAAGTTTGTGGATTGTGGTAGGAAATTGACTTTTATTATAGTCCTTTGAACCTTAACAGTAGTCTCATTTGAACGAGTAATTTGGTACCCTCGAAACCAGATCTGAAGGTGTGAAGTTTCATTGTCAAATGCAAGACAGAGTGTGGCTGTTGCCTGTTGGGTATGGTGTTTGACAACAGCCCAACAATAATACATTATGGTGGTTATCTCCATTTTATTCTTGAATATGGCCCGGATGTTTTTTTTTTTTTTCTTATTCGTTTGTTTATTATTAAGGCTAATCATGGCTTTAATTAGAGATTGGAGGATCTAAGGGGATTTAGGGAGGACTTTTACGATAAATAAGATAAAAAATAAATCAAAATTGAATTAAAAAATAAGAGGCAACTCTTATTTAGTACACTTAAGAGCAACTCTTATTCTGATTTTACAAACAGTATATTATATATTGTTTAAAAATTCTAAACAGTACTCAAATTTAAAACTTACCAATGAACTTGCCCTAACAAATTTTGGATTAGAAAAAAAATATTCAATAATTTCATTAGATTTGCTTTTCCATCATGCTATTGCCAATTTGCCATATCTTAAATGATTAAGTTGTTCACCCACTTGTGTTTTACGTATTAAAGCTCTTGTCCAAAACATTTCTTTGGAATTATATCGTTAACTATTAACTCAAAAAGGATCCAACCATTTCGTTATATGATATATATGATCAACATTAACATAAAGTTATACGTAGATATGACTGTGAAAGGTAACGTATATATATGTGGATAAATGTCAATGGATATAACTGGGATGAAAGATCCCCCGACATGTCCCACTATATATACAAATATCAATATATCAGTATTCATTTTTTTTTTCATTAATTAAATCATGAAAACATAAAGATAGGGGTTTATGAATCCAATTATCCCAAACATATATCTTTAGCAAATATAACAATATTACATATTGTAGTAGCTGCATAATAGCACTACTGCAAGTATCCTGGCACAAGCAAGTCTGGTTCCCAGGTGCTATCCCCAAATACTCTTTCATCATGTGGTTAAGCTGTCTTGATAGATTGCCAACCTTATCTAGACTAAGAAACTGGGGTATTGTGGAGGATGATACTTGTCCTCTCTGCGAGATCTATTTTGAAATAAGGATCACCTTTTTCTAAGATGTCCGTATGCTTTCGATCTGTGGAGATGGTGTTACTCTTCTGGTTACAGGCCCCTTCAACCGACGTACCTGCACCATGAAGCTCCTGGTTGCTCAGGCTGTCGTGTACACCATTTGGCACGAACGTAACGCTCGTCTTTACACCAACACCCGCACTCCAGTGGAAGGTCTCTTCTCTCACCTTGACAAAAGGATTCGAAACACATGCCTGGCTAGGAACAACCAACCGAAGCTCCAAGGCCTCCTAGAGATTTGGTTTCGAAGGTACTCTATTTAATATTTTTTATGTAGTCCGTTTACCGGGTTTGTTCATCCCGGCTTTCGTTGTCGGGTAGATACCTTGTACCCTAAACTATGATCTATCGTATAAAATCAGAAATTTTATTAAAAAATACATATATATATATATATATATATATAAATATATATATAATAGCACTACACGTCGCTGCTCAAACTTACAATTTCCAACGTGTCTTAATACACATATATTCATGTACACAGCACACTCACATTTATAAATCTCACAAAACCGGACATGCATGGCTCATAGTCCTTATTAATTGCATTATATTTGAACTCAAATACTACTGAACTTAAGGTACAGACACTGACACACATATAGATGCACGAGGAGATCTTCTCTATTCCTCGGCCAAGAGATGTTCATCTATCTCTTTGGAGACCTCCACAAATAATTGGAGGAGTGTTTCGGGATGAGCAACCTCCTCGCTAATTTTCTCATACTCAAGGTGCCAGTGCACATTACTCCCTGACCCTCCATCCCTAGGGGTCACCTGGATTGTCAACACGAAGCTTTTGTACTCTTTCATCAGATCACCATCTATAACCCTGAACGTGATTAGGTTCTTATCGGGCTCCACCGCTTCGATCCTCTCCTTAGCCACCTTTGCCTCCCCATCTGCATCGATTATTTATAGGTATTACTTGTGTCTGAAATTTAGTTTGAACTATCCTGGTTATGTATGAAAGAAATGAATATAACAAAAAAAAAAAAAACATTGACTTGCCATGAACGTATTTCCACGAGATAATAGAGCCGACTGTGCCCCAGTCGCCTTCGTGCAGATCACAGCCATGAACTTTGCCTGGAGATGCTTTCGGTACATGATGTGGTTTCCCCGCCAACATGTGATGGAACTTCTCAGCCGAAGCTTTGATCTCCACGTCTGACTCAAGCTTCCCCACCAAACCAGACGTCTCCGTTTGCTTCACCTCTTCTTCTTCGGCCAAGAGATGCTCGTCGATCTCTTTGGAGATTTCGATACACAACTGGAGTAGAGTTTCCGGATGAGCTACCTCGTCACTAATTTTCTCATACTCAAGGTGCCAGTGTACAATACTTCCTGTCCCTTCATGCTTAGGGGTAACCTGGATCGTTATCACAAAGCTCTTGTACTCTTTCATCAAATCCCCATCTAAAACGCTAAACGTGATCAAGTTCTTCTCCATCTCCACCGCTTCGATCCTCTCATGCGCCACCTGTTCCTTTCCATCTGCACTAATCATTTAATATATTCCCACATATAATGCTTAGTTTAACTTTTGTCTGAGAATTAGTTTGAAATCTCCTGGCCATATGTGAAAAAGATGAATATAGCATTGACTTGCCATGAACGTAGTTCCAGATGAGGATAGAGCCGACTTTGCCCCAGTCGCCTTCGTGCAGCACACAGTCTTGAATGTTGCCTGGAGTTGCTTTGGAAACATGGTGTGGTTTCCCTGACCACATATGATGGAACTTCTCCGCCGACGCTTTGATCTCCACGTCTGTTTCAAGCTTCCCCGCCAAACTAGATGCCTCCGCCATTCTTCAAAGGCTGGTATGATGTTATTGAGGAGGTTGAGGTTTTTGTTTTTTGTATAGACTGTGAGTTCCTTGGGGTTTCGATAGTCCTTTATATAGAGGAATGAGTGAGCATATATCTAGAAGAAGAAAACACTTGTTTGATTTTGAGTAATCCCATCGTTATGACCCATAAGGATTATTTATTAAGATTTTCACCTAAAACCGTATCTTCTTTTAAGTGTTTTATCTATTTGTTTTTTCTACAAATACTTATATTAACCAAAAAATTTAGTGTTTCAGTTTGCCAGCGTGGTGTTTTTTTTTATAAAAAAAAGTAAAATATAAGTTGCCTACAAAATATTACAGAGAACCACTTGTAGGACAAATTACACTTTTAAGCACGTTTCGATTGACCGAAAGGTTTGGTACGAATTGAATATTGTTAGTCCGTGGAACCTGAAAGTAATTTACTTATGCAGTTGTAGGAATTGAATTTTGTTAGTCCGTGCGTGGAACCTCAAAGTAAATACTCATGCAGTTGAGTGTTTGAGTCAATGAAATCTACAGGGACATACAGTGAGAGAAGCCAGCTTGTTTCGGACCAGGTCTCAAAGATCTTAACAAATGAATGCTGGGGATCTCGATTTTGCAATGTGAAAAGAGAAAGAAAAAAGGTGTAATAATTGGGAAAATATTACACAATTATTAACTTTCTGACATTTTGACAGAAAATAATAGTAATCGCCTGAAAAAATTATTAAAAAGAAAAAAAGTGACATCAATTTTTTTTGTTAAAAGTTCGGGAAAATAATAGTGATTGAAATAAAAGTATGTAACAGAAACGACATTTAGAAAATTTAGGCCTTCATGATCACTTTTTTGGTAGTCTAGGTGTTGGAAGTTTGTGTGATATGTCCGTTGACAACACTTTTCCCAACACTTGTATAACTTTTGAAAACTGTAAAAGCTTAATTTGTCGTAAAAAATCAATGGATGCTCGATTGAAGAGTTGAATAACACATTATCAACACGTTTTTCTTCAGAGAAAATAGGTACGATCCTTTTCAACTAACTGTTCCTTGAGAGGGAAGTGGCATATTTATGTCATTATTTTTCGACATATCTTGTCATACGGCAAGTGTGGGATGTGTAGACTGTAGTAATTAGTATGTCTTTGTGTTTTGGCTAACTGGAAAAAGTATTTGTTGGTTTTCTACAGTCGTTATTGTCCTCTCAAAACAACTCTAACATAAACCACTAGATTACTTGTGTTGGTCCTAACTGTTGTTTCATTAGACACTAAACATGCATTAAACTCAAATATGTTCACAAGGTTCACTCATTGTTGAAACTTAGCGTTTTATCCAAGTAAGATAAAAATATCGATTAAAACTGCTCTGTCTTCTTCCCAAAAACGAAACTGAAAATTTGAGAACTACTAGTTTTAGAACGATCAAAGCAATAAGACAATGGTTTCTATAAACTTTCTTTTGATTTATAGAAAATCTGTTTAGCTTGTTATAAACAATTTCATATTCACTCAAAACTCTCTTTCTAAGATTATATAACAAATCTTAAAATCTTGAAAAAACCAAGCCCTTTTTAAGTTCTTTCTCTTTCTTTTAAAACTAAAACCTAATGGCTAGGTAAACTTTCTATTTTTGTGCTGAAACTTACAACAACTTTTGCACCTTATTTATAAAATAGACCTATGCTATACAACAAGCAAAATCTCTATTCTATTGCTAATAGTTTTTTGGACAATTTCATTTTTCTTTATAGATTAGGAAATTATCCTCTGAAACTCTTTAATTTTCTAGAAGCACCATGTGCCTTCTAAGCCATTGTGAAGTCTCCTGCTTCTGGATTCTTTCTTGTCATCAACAAACATAGTTAATTTTCTTAATTTATGTTCTTGATTTAATGCTCTGTCCATCTGAAATAGTACATCCACTCGTTCAAATGCTGCATCTTCAGAAACTGCTTTCTTTCTGTAAGTTTAGTCAAGTAAGTAGTATCGTGACTTATACATGTGTTTCTAAAATCTTAAATCTGATTTTAGTTACGTTCTTTTGGCCTTTTACGTCTAATTTGGCTATATATATATGGACTGACACATTTTTCGATATTAAGTATGCTTTATTAATGGGAATAACGCGTTTTTGATACATTAACATGAAGCTCATAAAATATACAGAGACGAATCATGATTTATGTACAAGCATTTATCACTGATCACAAGCTTTTATTTTAAAAATATATTAAATATAACATACACACATTTTCAAGTATACCACATAATATATCTCACATATTATCAAGGCTCCCTATTTATTGCATCATAGACTAAAACATGCATGCTTCATTGCACATAGCTAGATGAACACCAGAATCGCAAAGAGTACTATCTATTCCTCGTTCAGGAGATGTTCATCGATCTCTTTGGAGACATGGACACAGAACTCAAGGAAGGTCTCAGGGTGAGCCACTTTGTCGTCAATCTTCTCATACTCGACGTGCCAGTGCACCACACTCCCACGTCCTCCTTGCTTAGGGGTCACTTGGATAGTGATCACAAAGCTCTTATACTCCTTTAATAAATCTCCCTCTATCACCCTAAAAGTGATCAGGTTTTTCTCCGGCTCCACTGCCTCGATCCTCTCTTTCGCCACTTTCGCCTCCCCATCTGCACCAAATGTCGAATTAATTTATCTATGGGTATGACTGTGAAATCTATGTAAACAGAGATGAATATAACATTGACTTGCCATGAACATAATTCCAGAAGACGATAGAGCCCACTTTTCCCCAGTCGCCTTCGTGCAGCTCACAGCGTTGAATTTTGCCTGGAGACATGGTGTGGTCTCCCGGCAAACATTTGATGGAACTGCCCAGCTGAAGCTCTGATGTCAACATCTATCTCAAGCTTCCCAACCAAACTAGACGCTTCTGTCTTCACTGGATTCATAGAAGCCCCAACCATTTTAGTAGCCATTTTTTCCTCTCTCGTTTATTTGTTTATCTTGAAAATTAAAAGGATTTTGAGAGATGATGAGTCCCGTTTGAGTTCTTTAAGTTTGACCTCTTTATGTAGAGGAGTGAGGGCGTAACGGTTGAAGAAGGAAACAAATATTTATTAATTGCTATTTTGTATCCCTTTGAAATCACGATCTCGTTATTTTGTCTCACCTACTGAATTTTTGTAAAGGATAAGACTAAACTAGGTTTTGTTCATATAAATGATCTAGAGATCACTCGAATTTGTTATTGCAGCCTTGGCATATAGTGTTGAAAAATAATATATTTCCTCTAAAAGTTTCATAAATTATTTAAGTGTTTTGAAAGAGAGAGAACATGTCGTCCGTTAAAGAAGGCACGTAATTTCTTATGCAAATAAAACAAAATTCATTGAGTAATGTTATATATTGGATAAATATGAGTGTATAGTTTCTTTATTCAATGGGTTATTTATTTGCATCTAAAGTCCATAAAAATTGGAAATATGTGTAATATTTATGAAATCATATTATTAAACGTTGCAATTTTATCTAAGATTATGGAAAATAAACAACCAAAACCATCATTTATGACTTTTACTGTTTTACACAATAACTAGGTAACAACCGGCACATAGTGCGGTATAAAATAATCATTTAATATTTTTTTATTGTAATTTTTATTTACAAAAATCTATTATATTTTTGGATAATTGAAATATTTAAAATTTGATTGTGTAGTATATATCTATAAAAAAAATTGGTATAATAGTTAAAATTTAACTCGTGAAAGTTATTATAATATCAATCTTATATTATTATATCATATGAACAAAGAGTTCTTAAAATTCATTTTAAGGATTTTATGAAAATATAATTAAAGGATATAATTAAGTTAGAAAAAAATAAAAAATTTAGTTTTGGATGTTAATTGTATTTTTGGAAAAACACAATGATAAAAAAAAGAAATATTTTTAAAAGCTGATGACAAATAAAGGAAGGAGTGTACTGAACTCTTTAATGGTGACACGCTTTTTCGCCAAAATGTTCCTCTATTAATATATAGGGGATTTTCAAAAATATTTTGAGACGTCTACTTGCTAATTATTACGTACATATAGAATCACATTGTTTTGGTTGATAAAATAGAAATCTGAAGAATCGAAGATCCAATATTTTTATTCCACTCGCTTGGCAAACTAAAATTCACGTGGTATAGGTGGAGAGAAATCACCATATTCACAAAGATTTGGTTCATTATCTCATTCGACAGATCAAGATATTGATAAGCAACACACGGATGACGGATCGACGATCTATTTATTCTTCAAAATTATTGCATCATACCAGAAACACCCATAACTACGACCTTATTGTTGAAATTCTCTGAATCAAAAAATTTATTGCTAAAATTCCCCAAAATCATAGTTTCTGATCAGTTTCTCCATGGATTTGGATTTATACGGTTAACTGTTTGCTTAACCGACTAACAAATACACTAAACCAGATATGAACCAAAAAGAAAGAGTTGAATCGCCTCGCACTCTTCTTATAGATGTGTTTCTCCGGAACAGTTCATACTCCTTGACTATCGTTCAATTCAAAAAAAAAAAAAAAAAAATCATGATATGAAGCCTATTTATGCTCTAGTTTGGATATAACTTATTCCAACTGCTTTGGTTAGATTAATGAGCTTGTTACTCAATTGTGGTTCCTTAGTCCTTACCACCTTTTGAAGGGCTTATATTTCAGCAGTATAAATATAAAAAAAGAAAAATGAAAGACAAGGCTTATTATCCAAACGTACATATGACATATCACATGCATGCATATATATAATTTTAAAAAACATAATACGAAAACAAACAAAACACATACAGATACACAAATACATTTAGACCATCACGTTCTTATCACATATGTCGAACATAGAGATCATTTATTTATTGCAGTTTCAAAGAGTGAAATTAAACTGTGCATGCTTCAATCCCACGATCACGATACATGTACGAACAGGACTATTCACACCAGGAGTGTTCTCCTCTATTCCTCGGACAAGAGATGTTCGTCGATCTCTTTGGAGACTTCAACACAGAACTGGAGGAGAGTTTCGGGATGAGCAACCTCCTCGCTTATTTTCTCGAACTCAAGGTGCCAGTGCACAATACTCCCTGGCCCTCCCTGCTTCGGGGTCACTTGGATCGTAAGCAAGAAGCTTTTGTACTCTTTCATCAAATCACCTTCTATAACCCTGAACGTGATCAGATTTTTCTCCGGCTCCACCGCCTCGATTCTCTCTTTCGCCACCTTGGCCTCCCCATCTACACCGATGATTTAATATAAATTATTTAGGACGACTTTGAGTATTATTTGAATGTTAGTACAACACAACTTATTATAAGCAGATAGTACAACAACATATTATAAGCTAAGCATATATTATATAGTGGGGGATATATAAAAAAAAAAAAATTTAAGGGATCGGTTGCACTTGACTTGTCTATGAAGATTAGTTTTTTTCCGTTTTAAATCCCAGAGGTATTAATATAGAAAGTAAGTGATAACAGTTTAGCGAGAGTATAATAAGACAAACCAATTGGTTTCATTTCACTTAAGAATCCACTGATATAAAAGTGTGTATAAGGTTAACTTGCCATGTACGTAGTTCCAATAGACAATAGAACCGACTTTTCCCCAGTCACCTTCATGCAGATCACAGCCTTGAATGTTGCCTGGAGATGCTTTGGAGACATGGTCTGGTCTCCCTGCGAACATGTGATGGAACTGTCCAGCCGAAGCTTTGATCTCCACTTTTGTCTCAAGCGTCCCAACCAAACTAGAAGCTTCGGGTTTTGTCACCTCAGCCATTCTTTCTACCTTTTGATCTGCTTATCTTTTGGGGGAATATAGAGTTTTGAGAGAGGAGTGAGTCGTTTATTGAGTTCTTCAGCCTCTATTTGTAGTGCAATGGTAGAGAAACTGTTGAAGAAATGGAGAATTTTATTCATTAGAATAATTCTTGATTACTTGTGTTTCATGTGATCCCGATCCCATCATTATGAGTCAGAGGTATAATTGTTTGAATTGTTCATAAAATTATCAACTCATCAATCATACCTTTCACACGCTGCTTTCGGTTTCGCAGTTGCTAAGTCTCTGCTAATATATTATATGATTTGTTATTCACAGCAGGTAGTTGCTGACGACGTTATATTCTTAAACATTAATGATTAATGTTACCATTTCATTTTCAACGTTAAATGCAATATTATGAAACGATTGGAACAAAAAAAAACAAAAAAATAAAAATATTAGACTATCCTCGTTGGTGTTTGTAAATGATTTCTTAAAATTTTCCATAAACCAAAATAATAATAAAATAAGCAACATTCTTCAACAAATTAAAAAGCGTTTTTAATATAAAGAATGTTGGAAACGTTTCTTACTTGATATCTTACTTTATATTATTAAAAATAATTTAAGAAACAAAACCAATGAGGACAGTGTATTTGACATATACAGTATGCATTTAGTATTTCTATTTTTCACTATTATTTAAAATTTTAATCGTTTTTTTTAGCATCTATTATATTACTTAACTGATGTTTGAATTACAAAAGTATGTATGTAGAAACTTTGTGATTAAGCTTGAAAATAAAAGTGAAATATGAATTAGAATTGTTGTGTGGCATTGGGACTTGGGAGCTTCAGCAAGCTTATCTGTAGGTTTGTTTTGTCGTCTTCCTATCCAGCGGAACTGCTCTTCATCCAATTATATACTCCCAAAGACTTCTCCTGTGATGACTTTGTGTAACTCTTGACAGTCACCTTCAAAGATCATTCTTCCATATCTTTGCTCCAACTATGTTGCATTACTTGAATTAGTCTTTGAGATTCACTTTCAAGAGCAGTTTGTATTCTAAATCTTTGGCTTGATTGGCGCCCAAGTGAAAACCTTGTCATCTCTGTCTAACTAACCTGCTCGAGGTTCTATATCTCCATTGACAAATGAAGCATCATATTTACACTTGATCCAATTCGCTTTCGGTCTTGTCCATTTCTCTGCTTGCAAAATTTTAATCATTATTTTCATCTAATGCCCGTAAAAAAAAAAATTGACACAAAATATTAAATAAACACGCGATTTTATCTAAATATATTATAAATAAATAATGAATAAACAAACAAATAAAACCTAATTTTATAATTATTTTAAGTTAGTCTTCATTCTACTTTGATTTTGTTTTTTACCAGAGTCTACTTTGTTTATTATTATATATGTTACATATAATAATCACATTATTGGGTTGGTACGATGATATTAATAGTCTTCTATCCGCATTATTAAGTTGACAAAATCTTTAGTTGATCCATTACTTTGTAATGAATTTGATTCCTTACATCTTTCTTTATTTCTTCATCATATCTCCATTTATACAATGTGTTACAGAAGGGTTCTTCAATAGATTAAGGGAAAGACAAAGATTAAAACCCTTTTTACAAACAAAAAAAGTCAAGGACTATTATGCAATTATATATCATATCATATGCTTCACAGTTTTATTAATAACAAATAATAAAGTTTTGAAAGCAAACGCAGAAGTGAGTGAATGGCTAGCAAGTACATCGTTACTCCCGGAGAGGCTATCTACGCAAGGTTCATCATTGATACAACATCCACATTGGACACCACCGGACAACTCATATGTACAATTATTATAAGCTAGAGGTGGTTGGATAATCAGAGACCATGAGGATGCTTCTCAAGTTTGGGGATCTTTACAGTTATATGGCGTTTCTTCCCCTTTGATAGCGGAAATTAAAGCACTTTTAGCCGCCATACAACAAACTTGGGTACATGGATAAATCATTTTTGAAGGTGATTGTGAAGTGCTAATCAAAGTAATTAATGGAGAGTATCAAAGGAGTGAGATAGAAAATTTGGTGCATGACATCCATTTTTGGATAAATAAAATTTGCTCAAATTTGTTTCATTATATAAATCGTTGTTGTAACAATGCTGCGGATTATCTCGCCAAAGATAAACTCATATTTGGAGATTTTTACATAGACTATGTAAATTAGACGTGAAGGCTCATACAAATTATGTGTCAAGGCTCTCACAATTTTTGTGTATTTATCTTTGCAATTAATAAAATACTTGTTTTGTAGAAAATAAAAAAACAAATAATACACTTTTTTTTCCAAATAATACACTTGTTATACATATTTTAAGTAGAGCGCTTTCATTACATGACTGATACATATATGGAGCACAGCTCAGTATTTATTGCATACAAACACACACAGAAATATACTATATCTTACCCAAACTCGTTCACGGCTCATGATTTAGTGCAGTTTGACGTACAGACTAGCTTTTAACAGACATGCTTAAGACGTACACACTTACAAAGCTACACAAGGAGCAATCCCCATTATTCGGTCGAGAGATATTCATCGATCCCTTTGGACATATCAACACAGAATTGGAGAAGAGTTTCAGGGTGAGCAACCTCCTCGCTAATTTTCTCATACTCAAGGTGCCAGTGTACTATACTTCCAGGCCCTCCATGTTTAGGAGTCCCCTGGATGGTTATCACAAAGCTTTTGTACTCTTTCATCAGATCACCTTCTATGACCCTGAACGTGATAAGGTTCTTCTCCGGCTCCAACGCCTCGATCCTCTCCTTCGCCACCTTTGCAACCCCATCTACATCAATTAGTTAACACTTTAATTATATTGGTTTGAATTTTGAGTTTGATAATCAAAACGAATATCAGTTATAAACATATTATGTGTATGCAAATAATGATATCACAGTCATGGATCTATATCAAGGAATAGTTCTACTTTTATGGTTTAAAGTTCCCTACTTTTTTTTTAAAAGTGATTGTGGTTTAGTGACTGTCCAAGATCAACTAGCTAGATATGTTGATCTTTTGACACTACATACCTCGTGTATGATAGTCTTAATTAATAAAGTTTACTTACCATGAACGTAGTTCCAGATGACGACAGTGCCAACTTTGCCCCATTCGCCTTCATGCAGTTCACAGTTTTGAATGTGCCCCGGAGATGCTGTGGAGACATGGTGTGGTTTCTCAGCGAACATGTGATGGAACTTTCCAGCCGAAGCTTTGATCTCCACGTCTGTCTCAAGCTTCCCCACCAAACTAGAAACCTCGGTTTTCGTCACGGCAGCCATTCTTTGTACGTACCTTCGATTTGCTTATCTTGATTTCTGGGTATAGGTTTTGAGAGAGGAGTGAGTTCCCTTATGAGTTCTTTAGCATCTATTTGTAGATGAATGATTTGAGAAACTGTTGAAGAAGTTAAAAAGTTTTATTCATTAAACGAGTTTTCTATGATTATTACATTTCTTGTCGGTCACGAGTCCATTAGTATATATGACTCCGCTATAAGATTACATTTGCATTGTTTTTTTCTTTTCTTTTTGAAACAATTATTTGCATTGTTCATGAAACGATCTATTCATACATGATTCACGACGCTACTTTCGATTAGTTGTTAATGTATATTTTAAACATTTTTGTTAGAATTTCATCACTAAATCTGACTTTTACGTAACGATTAGAAAGAAAATGACACTAATGAATTTGTAGTGGTCCATGCTAAATTTAAAAAAAACTACGTTCAATCCTACTTGTTCCGGCTTTTCAGTAATCAGTATAAGTGTATAACCAAACCGAGAGTTTTACACTTATATATTTTCTACTACGTACGAATTCGATATTTAAAACTAAATAATTGAGAAAACTTAGACCAGGTGAATACAATTATATGTAGTGAAAATAAAAAATTATACATACCTTATAGATTTTTTAAACATCTTCAAAATTTATACATACTTTATAAATATTTAAGTCGAGTCTCCGAATATTAGTTATATATTCCATCTGTTTCATAATATATGATATTTAGAGAAATATTTTGTTTTATAATATATGATGTTTCCAACTTTTTATACAACTTTTAGATTAATTTTATATTTTATAATATGCATTCTTGTTTATGATTGGTTAAACTTTTTAAAATTAACTTTTTTATTAATATGTGTGTTTTAACCAAAACATCCTATATTTTGAAACGGAAGAAGTATCATTTATAAGTACCTTATAAACCTTCTAAACCATTTCATGTTTAACAAGGGTGCTCTTTGAAAATAGGCAATTGAATCGGAGTCTACAAATTTTGAGATATATATGAGTTAATCTATTTATAGCTAACAAATTTCATTATATTTGAGTTAATCAATTTATAGCACATATATATAATATATATAAAGATAAATATATTTAAAATGAGTATTTAAAATTTTAATCACTATTTTCATCTTAATTCTGTAAAAAAACAGAAATATTATTTGACACAAAATCTTATTATATAAACATGCGATATCTGAATGTACTATAAACAAATAATGAACAAGTAAACAAATAAAACCTAGTCTATCAATTTTATAATATTGTAAAGTTAGTCTTCTACTTTGATTTTTTTTTTCCAGAGTCAACTTTGATTAGTACATATATTAATCATCCCATTATTGGGTTGGTACGATGATATTAATAATCCTAATTCCTAATATACAATCTTTTTATCCGCATTATTTAGTTGATCCATTATTTTGTAATGACTTTGATTCCTAAGAGCATTTGTAGTGCGGAAGCTTCCCTAAGTCTCTCAAAATATTATTTTAATTTTTTATATAATTTTTTTAATAAAAATTTAAACTATAAATAAAACTGATACTAATTATGCTAAGACACATGTCAAAAGAGTCTCTTACAAGGGTTCTCAAAGTCTTTCCAACAGAGACTCACTTTATTTTCTCTCAGTTTTTTATTATTTTATAATTTTTATGGTTAAGAGACACAATAAAAAACAGAAAGACAATTAAAGATTATAAAACCTTTATTTTTACATAAGGCAGAAAGAAAATTAAAGATTAAATATATTAAGGCGAAAGAGAATTGAGGATTATAAAACCCTTTTTTTTTTTTTTTTTAAAGAGAAGGATTATTATGCAATCATATATTATATCATATGCTTCATAGTTTTACTATTTAAAAAAAAAATACATATTTTAGCGTATAGTGATTTCATTACATGTCTTATACATATATGGAGCACAGCTCATTATTTATTGCATAAACACACACCGATCGAAATATATATCTTATACCCAAATTCAGTCACGGCTCATGATTTACTGCAGTTTGACGCACACACTTACAAAGCCACACGAGGAGCAATCCCCACTTCTTCGGTCGAGAGATACTCATCGACCCCTTTGGCCATATCGACATGGAATTGGAGAAGAGTCTCAGGGTGAGCAACCTCCTCGCTAATTTTCTCATACTCAATGTGCCAGTGCACAATACTCCCTGGCCCTCCCTCCTTCGGGGTCACTTGGAACGTTATCACAAAGCTTTTGAATTCTTTCATCAGATCACCTTCTATGATACTTAACGTCATCAAGTTCTTCTCCGGCTCCGATGCCTCGATTCTCTCCTTCGCCACCTTTGCCACCCCCTCTACATCAATTAATTAACACTTTAGTTAATTATATATGTTTGAGTTTAATAATCGAAACGAATATCAATTAAAAACATATCATATATGCAAATAATAATATCACAGTCGTGGATCAATATCCAGGATTAGTTTTACTTTTATGGTTTAAAGTTTTCTACTTTTTATTAAAAGTGATAGTCGTTGTGACAGTCCAAGATCAATTAGCTAGACATGTTGATTTTTTAACACTACATACTTAGACGAATGCATACCTCATATGTTAGTCTTAATTAATTTTAGTTTAGAATCCACCAATTATAAGAAAACAAAAGTGTATGTAGTTGACTTGCCATGAACGTAGTTCCAGAAAAGGATAGCGCCAACTTTGCCCCATTCGCCTTCATGAAGTTCACAGTTTTGAATGTGTCCCGGAGATGCTTTGGAGACATGGTGTGGTCTTTCGGCGAACATGTGATAGAACTTATGAGCCGAATTTTGGATTTCCATGTCTGTCTCAAGCTTCCCCACCAAACTAGAAACCTCGGTTTTCGTCACTGCATCCATTCTTAATTTGTACCTTCGATTTGCTTATCTTAATTCCTGAGTATAGGATTTTGAGAGAGGAGTACTGAGTTCCTTATGAGTTATTTAGCATATATTTCTAGAGTTATAGTTTGAGAAATTGTTGAAGAAGTTAAAAAGTTTTATTCATAAAACTAGGGTCTTTTATGATTACTTGATTACATTTGCACTGTTTTTTTTTCTTTTTTTTTTTGTGTTAAAAAATATTAATTGCATTGTTCATATATAAAACGAATCATAAAATATGATTCCTGAGGCTACTTTCCCTTAGTTGTTAATGATTATATATTTTAATTACCAAACTAACTTTTATAAAAATGACTGAAAAGAAAATGAAAATAATCAAAAATAACCATTGATCATCCTGTGGTGGGTGTTAAACTAATCAAAAATAAAAAAAGTAATAAAATGGTGATGAGAGAGAGACACACAAGGTCTATACCGAGATTTTTAGAGACACTCTCACACCTTTTATTTTTTGCTAAATGTCATCACCTGATTGACTGATTTCTAAAAAACAAACTAAATTTAAATTAAATGGTATTATTATATTAAAATATTATTTCAAAACCCATTTTCATAGGTTTACCGATGGTTATGCTCTAAATACTGTATGAAAATTACGTTCACTCGTTGTTTCAGTGTAGTCAAATATTTGACGCATGATCTCGACATTTAAAACTAAATAAAAGATAGTGTTTACTTTTTTTTTTCTTTCAATTTTTACATTTAATATTTGATAATAAGTTATTTCTGTTTTGTAGTCGACTAGTCATATAATAAATTTAGAATTTTCATTAAAAACAAATATAACATTCATATTTCTTAGATATTAAATATATTTAAGGATTATTGTTCATACTTTTAGTCATATTATGATATTAATAGCACAAAATGATTGTTTTAAGTTTTGTTATAGGTACGTTACTCTTGTGTAAGCTTTATTTAAAATCATGTAACTAATTGAAGATTAGTTCTTACTAGTTAAATGTAATTAACCACAAAATTAATCACTTTAAAATGATTATTTGTGGAGTCCATAATACATGTTTGTTGTATGTAGTAAAAACATACAAACCTATTTTCATACGTGTGTAAAACTTTATATATATATATATATATATATATATATATATATATATACATTTTAAACATCTTGTAAAACTTTATTACAAATCTATATATATATAAAGTTGGCTTTTCTCTCTTCTCCTTCTTCCACCTAATCAATTCTTATTTTCAGTTTTACTAAATTAATTCACATCATTAAAGAACTTAAAATCTAAATTTAATGCATCAATTAATTCAATTATTTGTGTAATATTTTTATTATTATTAAAATTTCATTTTAAATAATTTAAACTAAAATACAAACTAAAAAAACTAAAAAAAAATACAAAAAATATCAAATTAAAATATGAATAGAGATTACATAAAAAGATTTATATTAAAAAAAAGAAAATATTAATCAAGTGCTTAGCAAATTAAAATAATGTATATATTTAAGAGAAATATAAAAGGTTACTTGAAATAAAATATATTAAAGAAAACTTATTCTGAACATCACACACACCAAAAAAAAGTGAAAAAAAATACTAAAAAATAATTTGAAAAAGCTATTTGTAATAAAAAAAATTACAATAGTGGTGGTAGGTTGTAGAATTTTAATTAAAACTTAAAAAAATCTATTTTTGGATAAATACATATATTTAAAAGTAAGAATAATCTTATGAGTTTGTAGATTTAAGAGAATCAAAATAAAAAACACTATATAGACCATAGTAGACTATACATATTTTGAAGTAAAAAAATTATATATGTGAACATAATTTTTCTTTTTTCAAACAAGTAAGATATATAAAATGTAATATTTGATGTTAGAATATGATGTTCATGGTTAAAAACGAGTCCAATTACGAGTTTTATTATTAGGAAACACTACTAAAGAGACTTTGCGACAAATAGTGGGTATATTATCTAAAATATTTTACGTAAGTAAGTAATGATCAGTCAACTGGTAAAAAAAAAATATTGGAAGATGAAAAATAGTTATGATATGTCTTCATAATCAATATATTATAAGTGAGATAATAGAATGCGAAAAGAGAGTAAATGCAAGAGATGACGAATGTATATCGGAAAATAAAAAAAATAATTAATTGTGAAAAATATTTAAAGAAATAGATAAGTTATATACCACTTAATAAAATAAATTTAACATATATATATATTGATTTATATTTTTATATTATATAATTATAATTATATTCAATAATTTGTATTAATAAAAAAAAATTATAGTCCCGCGCAACGTGCGGGTTATAAATCTAGTATCCTATAAAGCTTTATAAAGTTTTATAAATACCTTATAAACCTTTATAACCAATTGGATAGAGTCTTCAAATAATCTTATACCTCTTTTAGTGTGTCCCTATTAACAGATAACTATTTTAGCTGTTAATTTTAAAATACCCTTCACAAAATCAGAAAAATATTTTATAAAGTTTAAAATGTACTTCTCTATGATAACTATTACTTGGAGACTCGATCCAAGTGTTTGTAAGATTTTATAGTGTTTTACAAGATATTTTAAAAAAATTTACAAGATACTTATAAAAAATTTTATAAATCATTTATAAGATTTTATATACATATAAAGGTAGTTTGTGTATAAGGGTACACCCTTATTTGAGTATATACCAAATTATTAGAAGTACTTTTTATAAGGATAAGGATTTGGAAAGGGGATATTTTTGAAATTCTCCCTTTTAGATAATAATGTTTGCAATAGTTAAGAAATTAATGAAAACCATAAACCACCCAATTAATATATGTCAAAACTATTTAATGACTCTACAATACAAAGAGACTTGGAGTAAAGAGGACTAAACAACCAGCATAATTCACATTAGAATTGGTATCTATTTACAAATAAATTTTTGACAACTAATGTATATTTAATTAACCTAGGCATTGAATTTTTATATTTTCTAATGTGTAACAGTAAACTAAACACAATAACAGTAACAGTCGACATTTGTTTTTTGTGATGTGGCTGAACTAAAGAGGACTGGTAGGCCGTAGGCAGATGAAAGATCTGACAACTTGCTTCTACATAAAACTAGAGAAATAATAGGAATTCAAAACTTACCTTTTCTCGAAATCGCCTTTTCTTCCAATGAATGTGTTTTAGCACTTAGTAGATGAAGGAACTCTTATAGTTGTAGTGACTATGAGTCGCTATAAATTCGTACCGATTACTGAGGCTATTTAATCACTTGTAGCCCCACTTGTTAGATCACATTAATTAGTTCAAAAAAAAAAAAAATTCAATTTTGAATTATTAGTTGGATTTTATCATCCACTTCTTTTTTAGTTGGAATAATCTACTCTAAATATCTGTGAAACTTAAATTATATCATATGAGAGCTAGACACGCCGACCAAACCAAAACTGAAATGGACTACGACACTAAAAACTGGTTTTATCTAGTCGACATGAAATGAAATCGATCTGATATATATATAAAATCGATCATACAACATAAACAATATCAATGGATTACTAGTTTATTTGTCAAGTGATTTGAACTGTAAGTCCACAAGACTTGGCTGAAGTTTCGAATAGCCATGTAAGTTACTGAAAAGTAACAACTTTCAAACATGACACGGTAATATACAAACACTCACATCATTCTCTCTCAAACATAGAATATGCATGCTTCTTTAATTTGGCAGAAATGTTTTTCAATTTTGGCCGGAGGTTTTTTCAATTTTGAATTCACAAAAAAAAAATATTTTGATTTTATTGTACATGAAAAAATATTTTCGAAAAATGATATAGAAAAATAGACATTCTGAAAAATGCACCATCATTTGTTGATCCATTCCGGAATGATTGGGTATAGCGTCTGTAGGTGGCTTTTTAAGTCTGCCGTCAAATCCCCCATTTAATTTTGTACTAATCATACATCTTTCCTACTTTATTTTTTCAATAAATCTCCATATGATACAGAAGGATTCTTTTATAGATTAAGGCAAACAAACAATAATTTTAAAACCCTTTTTAGATAATAAAACAAAACAAAAAGAGACAAGGATATTATGCAATCGTATATCATATCATATGCTTCATAGTTTATTAATAGCAAATAGTACACATATTTTAGAGTATAGCGACTTCGTTACATGACGTATACATATATGGAGCACAGCTCATTATTTATTGCATACAAACACACACACACACCGATATATATATCTTACCCAAACTCAGTCACGGCTCATGATTTACTGCAGTTTGACGTACGGACTAACTTTAAACAGACATACTTATAGACGTACACACTTACAAAAGCCACATGAGGAGCAATCTCCACTTATTCGGTCGAGATATATTCATCGATCCCTTTGGACATATCGACACAGAATTGGAGAAGAGTCTCAGGGTGAGCAACCTCCTCGCTAATTTTCTCATACTCGAGGTGCCAGTGCACAATACTTCCAGGCCCTCCATGCTTAGGAGTCCCCTGGATCGTTATCACAAAGCTTTTGTACTCTTTCATCAGATCACCTTCTAAGACCCTGAACGTGATCAAGTTCTTCTCCGGCTCCAACGCCTCGATCCTCTCCTTCGCCTTCTTTGCAACCCCATCTACATCATTTAGTTAACACTTTATTTATATGGGTTTGATTTTGATATTTAATCAATCCGAATATCAGTTTAAAACATATTATGTTTGCAAATGATGATATCTATATCAAGGTTTAGAGAAAGTCTAAGATCAACTAGACACGTTTTTGACATTTCATATTTAGTCTTAATTAATTTCAGTTCAAAAATCCACCAATTATTATATAAAAATTGTATAAATTTGACTTGCCATGAACGTAGTCCCAGATGACGACAGTGCCAAGTTTCCCCCATTCGCCTTCATGCAGTTCACAGTGTTGAATGTGTATCGGAGATGCAGTAGAGATATGGTGTGGTCTTTCGGAGAAGATGTTAAGGAACTTATCAGCCGAAGCTTTGATCTCCACGTCTGTCTCAAGCTTCCCCACCAAACTAGACGTCTCTGTTTGCTTCACCTCTTCTTCCTCGGCCAAGAGAAGTTCGTCGATCTCTTTGGAGACTTCAACACAGAACTGGAGGAGAGTTTCCGGATGAGCCACCTCGTTGCTAATTTTCTCATACTCAAGGTTCCAGTGCACAATACTCCCTGGCCGTCCTTGCTTTGGGGTCACCTGGATCGTGAGCAAGAAACTTTTGTATTCTTTCATTAGATCACCTTCTATAACCCTAAACGTGATCAAGTTCTTCTCCGGCTCCACCGCCTCGATCCTTTCCTTCGCTACCTTTGCCTCCCCATCTGCACCATTTGTTTAATATTTCTAGGTTTAATTTTGAGTCTCCAAATATGCACGTACACACGGATCTGAGATAAAAACAGTACAAATATATATATGAAAACTGTTTATAAAACATTGACTTGCCATGAACGTAGTTCCAGTAGACGATAGAGCCTACTTTGCCCCAATCGCCTTCGTGAAGGTCACAGCCCTGAATGTTTCCGGGAGATGCTTTGGAGATATGATGTGGTTTCCCCGCGAACATGTGATGGAACTGTCCAGCTGAAGCTTTGATCTCCACGTCTGTCTCAAGCTTCCCAACCAAACTAGAAACCTCGGTTTTCACCACGGCAGCCATTCTTCCTAGTACCTCCGATTTGCTTATCTTGATTCCTGAGTATAGGGTTTGTGTTATTATTAATTGAAAGCTATGTGGTTTAATTACATCTAACTACTAATCGTTGAACTGTTAGAGATACCTTTTATTAAAAATGTCTATAATCTTAAGTTTTTAACGCATTATAGACTACAAAAATTGAGTAATAAAGATTTCACAGATTCACATAGATTTTCGGCAGAATAGTCCTTCCTCTGTTTTATAATATAAGATGTTTTAGAGAATTTTTTGTTGCATATTGTAGGATGTTTTAATTTTTTATACAACTTTTAGATTAATTTAATACTTTCTATTATGCAGTTTTATTTATAATTGGTAGAACTTTTTTAAAATAGTAAATTTTTAATATGTGTGCTTTACTCAAAACATCTTATATTTTGAAACAAAGAAAGTATCTTTTACCATCTACTATTTTGAAGTCTTTATAAGTTGTTTCGAATGAACAAATAACATTAAAAGTCTGTCAACCGAACACCAAACTTTAACATAATTTGAAAGATAGTTAAAGACTTAAAGTATTTCTTAATCTAATAAAGCATGATTTTGAATGAATTTTTAATGAATGTAAACAACCATCAGCCCCGGCCCAAATATTTTTAGAGCCCTAGGGCAAAAAAAAAATTTTCGGCTCTTTAAGTAATTTATACAAAAAATAATGATATTTTGGATTTTATATAGAGTCAAATTTTATTCTGTAGGTCCTTATTTACATAGCAATTTCGTAAAAAACTTTTTGTGGACTTATTCTTATTATTATTTTCAAAAATGGACCCCTTTTTGTAAAGGAAATTTTTTAAAATGCTGCTGGCCCCTGGGCCACTGCCCCTCTGCCCTGCCCACTTGAGCCGGGCGTGACACAGTTGAGTGAATACATAACTTTTAATGAATGTAAACAACTTTATATATATATATATATATATATATTAAACCAATAATACATTATTTGAGTAGATTTTTTATAATTCAAGATTGAATAATAATAAATTTTTTAAAAGTTATAACTCTTTAAACATTACAAAACCAATAACACCCCTTAAAACTTCGAAAATAAAAATAGCGATATCTGCACAGTAGTTTAATGATTATTTATTCCTATAAAAAAAAAGGTTTGTTTCGATGTGGCGCAACTAAATTAAAGAAACAAAAGATCTGAAAACTGCTTCCACATAGAACAAAAAGAAAGAAAAGTAATAAACTCAATATGACTTGCCTTTTCTCGAAATCCCTTTTTCTTCCGATGAATATTTTACTTTTAGAGGAAGAGTTCTTTATGTGTTTTAGCTAGTTATAGATCCAGTAGCAGAGGGGACCCTTATCCGATCAACATCTGTAGTGACTATGAGTGGCTATAATATTCTTTGCAATTACTGAGGCCATTTAATCACTTCGACGCTGTAGCCACTTGTTATATCATATATCAATTTTGAATTTATTGGCTGATATAAAACTTCCCAACCAATCTGACTAGTAAGTTATAATATATCATATAGTATAAAGAATATGCTTACTAGTGTATTGTCATTTGTTATATATATGATTTGGATTGTAATAAGTCCATAGAACTTAGCTGAAATTTCGAATAGCCAAGTTACTCAAAAGTAACAAATTTCACACATAACACGGTAGTATACAAATACTCATGACACACTCACTCCTTTTTTATGTTTGGGCAAAAGTATATACTCCTGTTGTCTTTATTTATTGCAATTTCAAAGACTAATTTATAGAGCGCATGCACGCGCAAACACACACATGTATGAGATTCTTCCTCTATTCTTCGGACAAGAGATGTTCATCCATTTCTTTGGAAACTTCGACTGCAAACTCGATGAGAGTTTCAGGGTGAGCCACCTCCTCGTTGATTTTCTCATACTCAAAGTGCCAATGTGCAACACTTCCGGTTTCTCCTTCCTTAGGGGTCACTTGGAAAGTGATCACGAAACTCTTGTACTCTTTCATTAGATCACCTTCTAACACCCTGTACGTTGCCCGATTGTTCTCCGGATCTATTGACTCGATCCTCTCTTTCAATACCTTTGCCTCTCCATCTGATCAGACATATATTTATAGATTTGAAATAATTAGAAATCTTATATTTGAAGAGCTAGGTCCTATAGTGATATATACATAACACATTGATTATTATAAATAGAGAAATATGAATTTGACTTACCATGTACGTAATTCCAAATAAGGATAGCACCAACTTGTCCCATTTCGCCTTCATGCAGCTCGCATCCCTGAATGTTGGATGGAGATGCATCGGAGATGTTGTGTGGTCTGTTAGGGGTAGATCTCTCCCACAAAAGGCCCAGCCCAAGGACAGGCCCAAGTGGGTTTCAATCCATAAAGGGTATAATAGTCTTTACAAGAAACGAACCGACACAGTAACCTATAAATAGTGGGTTACTGTGTACGGCGAAAAGGGACACTTTTCGAGAAAATGACAAGAAAAACCGTTAGAAAAGAACAATATACGCGAGCTCGCAGCTCGTCATTTTTGTTATAAATGACCTTTTAGCTCGTCAAATTAAATTGTAGCTCGGCTTTTCAGTTTAATAAAGAGAATTTCAACCCCCATTTAACACCGAACTAAATATCTCAATTGTACCGATTTGAACATCAACAATTTGGCGCGCCGAGGTAGAAAAGTTGAAATTTCCGAAACAACTTGAAAGACGAGCCCAGTGAAAATTGACGAGATGGTGGACCTACAGAAGACCAAAGTAAGAGTACGAGCTCATCGGGCGGAACGACGACTCCGGGAACGGAACGAGCCGAGCCCACTGCCCTTCCAACCCCGGACGCTCCCCGCAAAACCGTTGCAGCTGAAAGCCCGGATTCCTTCGTCATTGCAACCATTTGACGAGTCAACGAGTGCGGAGCGACCCAAAATCCTGTTCAACTCGCCACTTTCAGCGCGCAGCCCGTAACCAGTATCGACGAGCTCTTTCGTGGGATACGTGCGCCTCGACCAACAAGAACAAAGAACCGGCACTCGTTTGGATGCGCTAACCGTGGCTCAAGCCAGCTCTCGGGAGGAAATTAATCATCTCCGTACTCTGGCGTGCCGCAGCAGTCAACCTCCCGTCGAGGTAATGGACGGGAGGCCTCGGCGCGAGCCGAACAAACGAACGAGACCCAATCGTTCGAGCTGGTGACAGAAACCCGATCTTGCAAACGATGAAACGAAAGCAGGCGGAGTTAAAACAGATTAAGGAGAAAATGCAGGAGATGGAAGCAAGATTCCACAAAGTAACAAGCAGAGCACCGAATATGGACCTTGTGCTCGAAGCTACACAACGAACCCCATTTTCCAAGAGGCTCACCACAACGTCAGTTCGGCGAACGATCAAGCCTAGGCTGGGTTATTATGATGGAACAGTCGATCCAAGGGATTTTTTACTCACGTTCGGAGTAGCGCTCGCCCTGCAATTTAGCCCAGAAGAGTACGACGGGCGCATGTCAAGTTTTTGCCGAACATCGACAGGAGGCCCTTCGAGTTGGTTCTCGCGACTCCCGTCCGGATCAATCGATAGCATAAAAGATTTGATGACGGAATTCATGAAGCAGTTTTCGGTTCTAGTGGAAAATAAAAATTCACATGCCGACCTGTACTCGCTAACTCAGTCTCGACAGGAGTCACTTCGGTCGTTTATCGCACGATTCAGGGAAGTTGTCGTCAACGTATCAATTCCGGATGCAGCAGCAATTGTAGCCCTGAAAAATGCCTTATGGTACGAATCACGGTTTAAGGAAGAGTTGTCCTTAACACACGTCGAGACAATCGCGGACGCACTAAGCCGAGCCGCAAAACATATCGAAGTGGAGGAAGAAAAGGCTGTTCACGCCAAGAAGCACGCGCCGGAAAAAAACGCCGCAACCAAAGAACCAGTATCTTCAACCCAGAAGATCGACCACGTCGAACCACGGCAACATTTCGCTCGCAATCAGGACCGAAATCGCCGAACCTTCGCGATCAGTGGCGATACGCTGAGTCTACCGTCAAACAAATACGTCAGAAAAGAAGTCGGGGAGGGTAGCACTCAGTTCTGTACCTATCACCAAAGCAATACTCACGCGACCGAGGAATGTCGTTACCTCCAGAACGTCTTAATGGAACGGTATAAGGAAGGCACGATAGTTGTCGAGTCGGACAGAGCTAAAGCGGCACGATCAGGAAAACCAAACGTCAATCGAACCGAGAGCGTTGCTCGAAAATTCCTCAAGGAGCAGCAGCAGCTTAGTGAACAGAGTGAAGACGAAATCGAAGTGGAAGAAAAAACCACTCGCGAGAAAAGAGCGCGAGTCGAACGACAACCCGACAAACAACCCCCAACGCCGCGACGCCGGATCAACATGATTATGGGAGGGTTAGCAGGGTGCAACGATTCAGTACGATCGATAAGGGATTACACCAAAAGGGCAGAAAAGAAAAAGTCTTGGCCATCTAGAGTCGAGTCTTCCAGCATGCCAATTTCTTTCGATAATAGCGACCTCGAGGGATTGGATCTCCCTCACAACGATCCCTTGGTGGTCGAGCTTCTGATCAGCGAAAGCCAAGTCACCCGCATCCTGATCGATACGGGAAGCTCAGTAAATGTCATTTTCCGAAATGTTTTGGCGCAAATGGAAATCGGCGAGTGCGACATAAAACCGGACTGTAATTCCTTAACCGGTTTCGATGGAGATCATATCATGTCAGTCGGAACCATCGACCTCCCAATTTTCGTTGGTGGAACGGCTCGGTATTCCCGATTCGCCATTATTGACAAACCTACCATCTACAACGTTATTCTCGGAACTCCGTGGATCCATAAGATGAATGCAGTTCCATCCTCTTACCATCAGTGCGTCAAATTCCCAACCACAAAGGGGATATACACACTGCGTAGCAACCAGCAGGCGGCAAGACAATGCTTCCTTATCGAGCATAAGATTCGTACATCAAAAAAGTTATAGCAATCAAAGCACCAGGCCGGCGATAGTAGCCCGTCACCAACCGATGGGCGACCAACCCCGATCCAACAAGGGGTTACTGCTACGGAAGAGGTCAATATTGATGCAACCGACGCGAAACGATGCGTGAACATTGGAACGGAAATAACCCGAGAAATGCGGGATGAATTGATCGAGTTCCTCAAGGTCAACGTCACCACGTTTGCTTGGACTGTCACTGATATGAAAGGGATTGATCCGACGATAACGACCCACGAACTTAATGCCGATCCGACTTACAAACCAATAAAGCAGAAAAGACGGAAATTAGGACCCGAGAGGTCGCAAGCAGTAAATGACGAAGTCGAGAAACTCCTGGACGCCGGGTCAATTGTCGAGGTAAAATACCCAGAATGGCTGGCCAACCCAGTGGTCGTCAAAAAGAAAAACGGTAAATGGAGGGTTTGTGTAGATTTCACCGACCTAAATAAAGCGTGCCCAAAGGACAGTTTCCCTTTGCCCCGCATAGATCAGCTCGTCGAAGCAACTGCCGGAAACGAGCTTCTAACCTTCATGGACGCCTTCTCAGGGTACAATCAGATCCGCATGCATAAGGACGATCAAGAAAAGACATCGTTCATCACGGACAGGGGGATTTACTGTTACAAGGTGATGCCGTTCGGCCTAAAAAACGCAGGCGCGACATACCAGAGATTGGTTAACAAGATGTTCGCTGCACAACTCGGCAGAACCATGGAAGTATACATAGACGACATGCTCGTCAAATCGAAGCAGGCCAACCAGCACGTTGATCATCTCCGTCAGTGCTTCGATATCCTGAATAAGTATGGTATGAAGTTGAACCCAGCAAAATGTACTTTCGCAGTCAAATCAGGCGAATTCCTTGGGTACTTGGTAACTAGGAGAGGGATCGAAGCCAACCCAAAGCAGATCAAGGCAATCATCGACCTACCCTCTCCGAGAAACGCCAGAGAAGTGCAGCGCCTTACCGGACGAATCGCTGCCTATCGCTTCATATCAAGGTCAACGGACAAGTGTCTTCCCTTCTACCAGCTCCTCAAAACCAAAGGAAAGTTCGAATGGAATGAAGTTTGTCACGACGCGTTCCGGAAACTAAAGGATTACCTCTCAACGCCCCCGGTCTTAGCCAAACCAGAGCACGGAGAAGTTTTGTTCCTTTACATCGCAGTATCGACGTCGGCAGTCAGTGGGGTGTTGGTCAAGGACGACCGCGGGAAACAGCGACCTATCTTCTATATAAGTAAGTCGCTCGACGAAGCCGAGACCCGTTACCCAACGGTGGAAAAGGTCGCCTTGGCGGTCATTACCTCTGCAAGAAAACTCCGACCCTATTTCCAATCTCATACCATCGCTGTTCTAACCAATCAACCGTTGCGATCGATACTGCATAGCCCGAGCCAGTCGGGACGACTAACAAAGTGGGCAATTGAACTAAGCGAGTACGACATCGAGTATCGCACCCGCCCGGCCGCTAAGTCCCAGGTTTTGGCTGACTTTCTGGTCGAGTTACCTCCAGAAGGGGTCAGCCCGGCACACTCCGATCCATCTGATGGATTATGGACCCTTTATGTAGACGGCGCATCTTCACACCTAGGATCGGGCGTAGGAATCCGTTTGACTTCTCCAACCGGCGAAGTATTAGAACAATCATTCCGTCTGAGATTCCAGGCAACTAACAATGTTGCCGAATACGAAGCACTTATCGCAGGCCTTAAGCTCGCCAATGGCATGCAAATAAAACGCATTCGGGCATACTGCGACTCGCAGCTCGTCGCTAATCAATTCAGTGGAGAATTCAGTACCAAAAGCGAACCAATGGCCGCCTACCTCAGCGTCGTTAGGTTACTTTCTAAGCGCTTCGATGAATTCGAGCTAATCAAAGTCCCTAGGGGAGACAACGCCCCGGCCGACGCCTTGGCAGCTCTCGCTTCAACGTCCGACCCAGATCTAAAACGGATTATCCCAGTTGAAAGCATAGACACGCCAAGCATCAAAGAAACATCGACAGCAACCTGCCTTGCACTTCATCAAACGAACTCCGAGGTGTCTTCCACCCAGCAGTTCGCAGTATCCGAACAGCAACCCAAGACCCCTGACGATAACAAGACCGACTGGCGAGTCGAAATCCGCGCGTATTTGGCGGACGGCGATGTACCAACGGACAAGTGGGCAAAGCGGCGGCTAAAAACGAAGGCTGCCCATTACACTCTCATGAAGGAGCATTTGCTTCGTTGGACCGCATCAGGGGCATTATTGCTATGCTTACATGGAGACGATGCAGAGAGAGTCATGATGGAAACTCATGAGGGCGCTGGAGGGAACCATTCGGGAGGAAGAGCCCTGGCGCTACGAATCAAAAACATGGTCACTACTGGCCAACGATGATATCAGACTGTGAGAAGTTCGCCGCCAAGTGTGAAAAGTGCCAGCGACACGCTCCAATCATTCACCAGCCGACCGAACTACTGCGAGCCGGCATAGCCCCGTATCCCTTCATGCGTTGGGCAATGGATATAATTGGCCCGCTACCCCCGTCAAGACAAAAGCGTTACATTCTCGTCCTTACCGACTATTTCACAAAGTGGGTCGAAGCCGAATCTTATGCCCTGATTAAGGCCAAAGATGTACAACTTTTCGTCTGGAAATTTATTATCTGCCGACACGGGTTGCCATACGAAATAGTGACCGATAATGGATCGCAGTTCATTTCCCTCCAATTCGAAGACTTCTGCGCCAAGTGGCAGATTAAGTTAAGAAAATCGACGCCACGATACCCCCAAGGTAACGGACAAGCGGAAGCTACAAACAAGACGATACTCGACGGCCTTAAAAGAGAATGGACGCCAAGAAGGGTGCATGGGCTGACGAGCTCGACGGAGTACTCTGGTCCTATCGGACGACCCCGCGGCAAGCCACTAACCAAACACCCTTCTCCCTAGCATATGGGATGGAAGCCATGGCCCCGGCTGAGGTTGGTAGTACCAGTCTCCGAAGAGCAATGCTAGTCACCAACACAAGCCTCAACAACGATATGATCATGGACCGCCTCGACGAGCTGGAAGAAGAACGTGACAAGGCTCTTCTACGAATCCAGAACTATCAACTCGCCGCGGCTAAATACTATAATAAGAAGGTGCATAATCGGCATTTCGATGAAGGCGATCTCGTTCTCCGAAAAGTCTTCGAAAATACCGCAGAACCAAACGCTGGAAAAATGGGAGCCAACTGGGAAGGACCATATCAAATATCCAAGATAGTTCATCCCGGCGTATATGAACTGTTAACCATGGATGGCGAACTAGTCCCACGTTCCTGGAACTCAATGCACTTGAAGCGTTATTATTATTAGGAGCTGAGCAGTGGCTCGACTACGTTTTAATCTCGACTTTGTAATGTGAACTACGAGCGGCTTGATCCTTCCTGATCGGAGGGTACGTAGGCAGTCCCGTTCACGGGACACAGCTGCAAATAAAATAAATTTTCATTTATTCGAAAATCTTTCGCTGCTTAACTCGTCGATAATTAATCCAAGCAAATCGTCACGAGTCGCATATTAAAAAAAAAAAAAAAAAAAAAAAAAAAAAAAGCCGAGTCGTTGCTCGCAAATTATGTCGACCATCGCGAGTCACACCTAAAAAAAAAAAAAAAAAAAAGAAGCCGAGTCGTTGCTCGCAAATTATGTCGACCATCGCGAGTCACACCTAAAAAAAAAAAAGCCGAGTCGTTGCTCGCAAATTATGTCGACCATCGCGAGTCACACCTAAAAAAAAAAAGGTCGAGTCGCCACTCGCAAATTATGTCGACCATCGCGAGTCACACTAAACAAAAGCCGAGTCGCCACTCGCAAAATGCGTTGACCATCGCGAGTCATATTTTTTTTTAAAAAAAGAAGCCGAGCTGTCACTCGCAAATTGTATTATAAGCCGATCACCGAGTATCGCACATACAAAATAAAATCAAAAGCAAATCAACCCGCAATAAAAGTTTATTAAGGGGCGCCAGCCCTAGTACAATAAGTAGAGAACAGGAGCCGACCCTGAAACAACGGCATTTATTATTTAAAAAGGAGGGTGGAAGGGAAAAGATAGCTAAACCCCCCATATTCAGGAAATCATTATCGCGACCCCGATTCAAGGAGCCATGTCAGAATTAGTCGGCTCTCCGAGCTCAGACTCCCTTATCGCCTCTCGCCAGGCCCGGCACTCATTCCGCAACTTCTCTAACACATGCGCCGGGACTTCCATGCCTTTACCGACCATTTTTTCAAGGTACGCCAGAATCCCATCGGCACGACTGCTCTCAATAAAGAGGTACTCCGAGCTCTCCAGCTGCAGAATGTAGCGGCGAAGCCTCTCGACCCGAGCCCGATACTCCGTGATCTCCGCATGATCAACGAAAGAACTCTGGGGAAGAGGCTCAAGGTCGCCCTCTTCACATTTTGGATCGTCAGCCGCGGACAACAGCGTCTCGTAACGCGAGCGTATTTCTATGAGCCGATCTCCTCTCCACTTCGACAAAAAGAACCCATCTGCAATCATGCGGTCAAGATACGCAATCGTTCCATCGACATGATGAAACTGAACGCGAAGCTCAAACTTACGACGGGCCGCCACGATGTAGGCCCTCAACCTCTGAACCCTCGCACGATAAAACCCGATCTCGTTGCGAATCATATCGTCCCGTGAACGTCTTTCAGCAAGAAATTCACGGGCCCTCTTCAACCATGCCGACCTAGTCGTTACAGGCATTATGCCAGTCCTAAATTACCTACGCGAGAGAAGAACGATCGGAAGAAAGCTAAATTTTAGCAGAAATAAGAGAAGTGGTGTGATAAGAAGAGAAGCTAAATTTATAGAATGAAGTGTGCAATTTTCGAGGCAGAATGATCATCCCTCGAAAATCACACCCACTAATTGATCGACACGAGACAAACAAAGGCGGGAAACACCAAAGGAAAGTTGGTTCAATAATTAAAAGATGCAAATATTCAACAAAAAAAAGGGGAGAACATTGCCGCTAAGGCATAACATCCGCGACAAGCGGGAATAAGTTTGTAGAAATTCAAAAACGAGATAAATTAAGGAGCAACGAGACCATCCACCGGGGAACTCCCACCGACCTCAGGAACATCGGTCGAGACACCCGGCTCGGCAGGAATTGTCCTAATTGACTCATCCGGCACAGGAAGTCCAGTAGCCCCCTCCTGAACTTCATCGCCGGACTCGTGCTCCGACCTGTTAACCTCGCCTTCGTCGGACGATGACGAGTCCGAGTCGCTTGAAACACCAGGGGACCGAACCCAAGAAGGCAGCGGGGGGAGAGGACCGGCGAAAATAGAATACACATCGAAATCGCCAGGATTAAGATCCGGAATCTCGATTTTGTCGATCTCTTCCTTCAGCTCGTTTGCCACGGCATCGACCCTTTCCTTCACTTCATCGGATTGAAGAATGATCTGACCATCCGCTACCAGCGTCTCGAGCATTTGAGCATTCCCCACGGCCTGGTTGTATTCAAGAAGTTTTGGCCGAGACTCATCGGTCGCAGTAGCCAATGCCCTATGACGATTCAGCATCTTTTGAACACGATCGGCAACGTTGCGATACGCAGTCATCTTCTGCAAATTACCAAATTCGCGACGACGATCCCTCAACCTTTTCGTCTCGGAATCCAGCGTCTGTTGAAGTTTGGCGCATGAATCCTCTGATGCCTTTAGCTTCGACCGGAGGTCGGCATTTTCAGCAGTGGCCTCCTCTCGCTGACGCTCGAGCTCGGAAACATTCTCGCTCAGCCTTTTGTTTGAACGGACCGCCTCCTCAAGCTGGCCTTCAAGCTTCTTGATCTCGTCAACTGATGCGGGAGCGGAGGTTTCCATATCGTAAACACGCCTCTCATAGCAGGAAGCGAGACGGTTGATCCGAGCAATAAGCTGCCATGGCAAAAGGCCTGTGATTAATAAAAAAAAAACAAACAACGTAAACATGGCCAAGTATATAAGTATACGAGCTACGAACCTCGAAGGCAGTGCTCGCCACATCGATGATCTTGTCACCCTCCTTCATCCTTTCGACCGGTAGTAGGCGGCCATTCCCGAAATGAATCTTGCGAAACAATTCAGTGCACGCCCCAGCATCATTTGGGAACGCTCGCGCAGCCGAAGTATGCGAGAAATCCCAACGATAGTCCACAGTCCGCTGTTTTTTGGAGGGCTCGGCTCGCTCTAACGGGAGATCTGCTCTTTTGGATGAGGAATTTGGGGCTGACACGCTCCGGCGATTTTGGTCGCTTGTTGTTTTCCTTCCTTGGGGAACGACTCCGGCAGGAAGGGTCATGATATTCGGCCGAGATCCCGAAACCGGCCTTTTCCCAGCACGGATCTCAGCCGAGCGAGGGTCCTGAGGAACCGAAGGGGACCTGCTGCGAGCCAGTCCCAGGGATGGGATTCAGACAGCCTTCAGTGAGAGGACTGAGCAGTCGCAGGAGGGTCAGCGGTCCGACGGTAACGAGCAGAAACGTTCGGAATCTCGTAGTTAAGCCTTCCCATATTGCTAGCTGGAAATGATAACCAAAAGCTCAAGCGTTCAGGCAGACCCAAAAAAAAAAAAAAAAAAAAAAAAAAGGGAGAACCTGCGAGACGAGAGTCTGTTCGCGTTTCGAAGAAGTTCGTTGTTTCCTCGGACGACCTCCTTTTCGTGGCCCAGGCTGGCCAAATGTAAGGACCTGCTGCCCTGATCGCGTCAATTTCAGCTCGAAATGCGGGAGGATAGGGAAGAAGACACCTCGGAACAACGACTGCAGAAGATAAACCAAATGAGACCAACCAAAAACAGACGCGACAAACGGAACAAGCTACAAAGAAAGATTGACTACCAGGTGAAAGGTTCCACCCAGAAAATAAACGGATCGCGGGATCCTCGACGACCCCGGCACCACTTTCAAGAAAAATAAGACCCCTCCCAATTATGGGTCTTCCCTTTTGCTCCCTCGACGAGCTGGGCGATCGCGAGCTGACATAATAAACACCAGGTTTCTTATGTAGCGAGATGCCGTTAAGCGAGTAAGTTCCTCGAAGTGATCAACTGTGAGGTCGACTCCAGCCCTCTTCGCCAAAATGGCAATACCAACCGCATTCCTAAAAGTAGCTGGCGCGAACTGGGATATTGCCGCTTCGCGTTTGGCAAAGTACGACATGAGAAAAGACGGAAGGGGAAAGGTAACCCCACATTCAGAAAATAACTTTTCTGACAGGCAGATGAAACCGTGAGGAACATCCCAGGGACGTTGAGTCTCGCCAGGAATAATGATGGTTGGTTCGGCAGCTAGGCGCCAATTTGAACCGCGTCAAGAGCCGATCTACGGGTAGAGGAAGATCTAGGAACAAAGTGGAGAGATTTTTCTCCGGCTCTCGACGAGGTAGCGATCGCTGGAGTAGGATCACGCCCAAAATACGATCTTCCAAAAGTGTCATATCCTCCAGGTCTTCGTCGGTAAGAGAGGATGACACAGGGAGAGCAGATGAGCTCGGTGCGGCCGCCCCGGAAGAAATACGACGCTGGAGCTCGGCCAAATTCGTGTCGTCAGAACTAGTCGAAGACCCCGACGAGACGAAGCTACCCGCTGGAGATCTGGCCTTATGACGAGCTGATCTGCTAGAATCACTGGAATTCGACGAGGTATTCTGACGAAGATGGCTCGCCGCGGAAGAGTCAGATGAAGTGGGTCCGGGGGAAGCCATAGAGAATTCAGAAAGATAAAAGTACAGAGACGAACTAGAGAGCAGAGAAGAAGGATACCTGAAGCAGCGAGCTGAGGAAGCGGCGATGGAAGAAAAATGAAATGAAATTGTGGAAAGAAGTTTCGTATTTATAGGCAGGAGAGGGAAGGATCTCGAAGCCATCATTACAAATCCAGAATCGGTGCGACGTTACAACTTTCGGACGTCACGCGCGCTAAAAATAACGCGTGACGAGAAGAGTTCACAAAAGAAACGAGCATCCCACGCGCGACTCTCTAACTTCCCGATGTTTGTCCACCAGATTCGGCAACCCCTAAGTTATTACGAAGACAGTGCTGAGTTCTTCGCATGAGCTACGAACTGAAGGAGGGGGGGAATACTGTTAGGGGTAGATCTCTCCCACAAAAGGCCCAGCCCAAGGACAGGCCCAAGTGGGTTTCAATCCATAAAGGGTATAATAGTCTTTACAAGAAACGAACCGACACAGTAACCTATAAATAGTGGGTTACTGTGTACGGCGAAAAGGGACACTTTTCGAGAAAAGGACAAGAAAAACCGTTAGAAAAGAACAATATACGCGAGCTCGCAGCTCGTCATTTTTGTTATAAATGACCTTTTAGCTCGTCAAATTAAATTGTAGCTCGGCTTTTCAGTTTAATAAAGAGAATTTCAACCCCCATTTAACACCGAACTAAATATCTCAATTGTACCGATTTGAACATCAACATGGTCTCCCAACAAACATGTCATGAAACTTCTCCGTCGAAGATTTGAGCTCCACGGTTGTCTCAAGGATCCCAACCAAACTAGTTGCTTCTTCCGCCATTCTTGATCTCTCACGCTAATTTGCAAGTGTCGCTTAGGGTTTTGAGTTTTGAGGATAAATTGGTTCCCTTTTGAGCTCTTTAATTAGCCTCTTATATAGAGGAATGAGGACACCGATATACCAAGATTTACTAATAATATTTTGATCAATTCTTCATTTTCTTCTATATGATCACGTTATACCCATCTGCCGTGGAGTACCGATAAGCCTGAACTATTTGATATACTATTTTATAAATGTAAATCTAAAGGCTCGTGTCGTGTCATACAAAATATTTTGAATGAGTAGCAATGTAGCATTAGCATTAGTGAGAAGGCAGTAACTTCATGAGCTTTAAGAAGATAAACTAAAATAATGTGATTAAGATGTCATAAATCCTGTACCAATTCGTTCAAGTATATTATTCGATATTTTATATCTCTAAATCTCTTATCGTATCTTTTTCTTTTCTCAGCCCTATAAAGATCATATCTTTTGTAAAGGGAAATGGAAACACGTTATTTCATAATTTTAAATTATAAAATAAACAAAGTTTGAAATGTATGTTGAAAACTACTGTTTATTATCTGGCCGTGTCTCTTGCACAATGAAACAAAAACAAAATTTTGAATATAAAATGTCATTCCATTCTACATCAACTTCAAATCAACATAAGAAAACGAAAATAAAACACACACACACACACAATTATATACCTAGTGACGTGACAGGCAATATGAAAAAGTTTTTTTAGTACTTTTGATTAAGATAAAAATTAAAAAGCCAGCAATTATCTTAATATATCTTATTACCTGATGAAATTGACAGACAATTTGACAAAGTATTTGGTAGTCGTCACAATCAGATATTTGATTTGTATTTTCAATTATAATCATCGTCATATTAGGTAACGATTTTATAATGATCATTATTGTGGACCTGCAGTTTATCTTATAATTATTTTATACTTTTTTGCTAAAAGCAGTTTAGATTTTGGATTTTGGTATTCACTTTTTATATAATGTTAGTTTATCACCACTTATTTACACATCTTCGAGACAGTAACGTAAACCATTTTCACACTAACCAAAAAGTGACATTATAAACAGTGTTACAACTTGTTACAAGAACCTTCAAAAAACATCAAACAAACAAGAGAAAGCCCACAACACAAATAAAATGAGTGAGATGATAAACCCATCGTTATAAAGACAAAACACATCTCCGATGGTTTCGTACATGCAACAATTCATACATGGCTTCAAAAGAGAAGTAACCATTGTAATATCAAACAAAGCAATATATAAAGGATATATTACATCTAAGAGCATGGGCATTGGTGTGGGACAAAATTTGGTCCCTCAAATATATTAATCTTGTTTTGAGAGTTTCTTAAGTTTGGTATGAGCATTGGTGTCCTTCACGGTTGGTCCCTGGAAAAAATAATAGTAATTTTAATGTAAAATTAATTATTTAAATAAATATGTAAAAAGATATTAAAGTTTTAAATAAAATAAAATAAAACATATAACATTAATATTAAAAACATAAGAAAATTACAAAGTTAAAAAAACTTGAGAAAAAAAACAAATATCTTGGGTTACAAGGACAATCCTCATACAACTTTTTCTTGTGTTTCAAGATAGCTTATGAACCAATGAAAGAAAAAGGCTAAACATCATAGCTTAAACACTATATGAGGCAACCGTACAAATAAGAATGTCAAAGGCTTTACCTATCTTCTTGATTGCAATTTCCTCGTGTGTACCTCCTTGAAGGGATTCACAGCCACCAGTACAGGTCCTGCTTTTGTCTATCACCATAATGAAAAATAAACTATATTAGCACAAACGGCTTACATATATCATGTCCTGGTTGTACCTATACTCAAGGTTGTACAACACTGCTAGCTCATTTAAGTAACTTAGTTGCATAAGATCATCTACTCCATCAAGAATATCAGGATTTGCATGCACTAGAGTCTCTGTTTTGACTTTTAAAACCTGTTGAATCACGTGTAGGAAACAGTTTCCGATCAAACACTTAAAAATAATAATCAACATCTACCTCAGGGAATTCAGAAGGTCACTTACTTTTCCCTCAGGTAAGGCAAGAACAGACTCTTCTCCTAAAGTTTTCAAAATCTTCCCCAGCTCCCAGTTACCGTTTGGAAGTTGGACCCAAGATTGCAGTATCTAAAATAGAAAACTTGTCAGTTTAATCCTGTCAACATAAGAAAAAAGGAAAAGTGCAGTCACTATTATTGAGTTCCAAAACCAAAAGAAAAAGATTCTAAATTTAGACAATCCTCTGAACCACAAAATGCAATGACTTTCTGATTCGTAGAAGCAATGCAAGATCCAAATCAGATGTCTACTCTCACCAAAGATCACACTAACAATAAGTCTAAATGCTTGAGATCTTTCTTACACAGCTTTCTTGGCTGAATTGTGAAGACTATATAAAAAAAATTATGATCTGATCGAACACAATCTAATCTAAATTGAATCTTGAATCATAATATCATTGATTTCAAAAAGGATTAAAAAAAGAAACGTTTTTTTGTTTCTTTTTAAATCAGCAGAGGACCAATTCATGTATCAGTACTCTATAGACGATCACAAATCAGATAAAAGATACAAAATTTCGCATAAGAAATGAGCAAAATACTAAAAGATAGAAACTTGATTCGATCTGAAAAGCTCAATAGAATTTACCTTTGAACAAATTAGAAACTTTAACAATAAAAAGGAGAGAAAACGCGGCAATCAGAAAACTGGAGAAACTTCAGATTCATAGATGACTTCTTCTTTGATTTCCCCACCGCCCCGATGAGATCGATCTTTAAATCAGACACCCAAAAAATCCAATGATCCTCAATAGTGTAAAAACCCAGGACACCAATGAAGGAATATAAGATTAAAGAAAAAAATGTTTGTGGAAGTAAATGATATATATAAAAGTTATAAACACTTGGGGTTTAACAGTAACAATGGCGACTGATAATATTTAAGAGAAGATCAGAAAAAAAAAAAAATCGGAGAAAAAGAAAGAAGAAGACGAAGATGCAACTTACCCACACGTTGCCACGTGTTAAGAAGGACGATTGAAATTACGTCCCGTTTATAGATACGTTTCTTCCATATTTCAATCATTTTGATTTAAAATTAAAATTTTAATTATGTGGGACGGTGTGAGAATATGCTGATGCACATGGTCTAAGATCTCTATGTTTTGAGAAGATTGGATTCAATATCTTTAGTGAGATAGACTGCAAAATCCATGTATTTGTTAGGAGCTGGAGACTCTGAGTTAAGCTTCTCGTATTCCCAGCTCCATCTAGCTATACTTCTTCCATGTAGCTTTGGTATGATCTGAAGATTACATTTGAAGCTACTATAATTTTCCATCACATCTCCATCGAACACAAACACAGTCATCGACTTGTTCGCTTCATCTATCTCTACTCTCTCCTTTATCTTCTCTACTTTTCCATCTGTAACACAAGCAATGAAATCAGACTGATACAGAGAGTAGCTTATAGTAAAAGGAGACGCAAGTAACTTTTGTTTCTTACCAACAGACAAAGTCCAATTCTTGGTGCCTTTACAGTCATCACCAACTTGTTCCTCCACGCTAAGTATTTTCTCTGGAGATAGTTTTGGTACGCTGCGCGAAGTAGCCTTGATAGCTTCGAATATCGTGTGTCGCTCTGCTTATATAAGTGAAGTCTGTTGGAGGAAGATATAGAATCTGTACCATGCTTAGCATTTACGCCAGCTTATATTAATAGTTTATTTGTTCTCTTCACATACAAGACTCATCACCAAGAATCTGAATCTCCACCAAAAAAAATAGGCCTTCTGAAGATGATATATATCTCACAACTGTGACAGAACTTTACATAATTCACATTCGAAGCCTCAGGGTAACACTAAGGCTCGGCTCTTGAGACTTGTATAAGTCACTACTGGAAGAGTCTTGTTTCACTTCTCCAATAGTTTAGACGTGTCTTTTAGCGATCTAACCACTATGGGTGAGGTCGAGAAGCGCCTTAGCTTGTTGGAAGCAGCTGCACAATCAATTTCTTCTCTGCTCTCTTCACCTTCTAGGGGCTTTTTTGGTGGGTGATGAACCAAACAACTGTACAGTTAGGCTGCCACCTGAAGAGAATTAGAAAATTATCATTAGCCGGAGCATAGTCGATCATTTTGCATATCTACCCAACTACTAGCATCTAGAAAATGAATAAAGAACCAGATGGTCGAATTCTTAAATTTAGATTACCTAGCACAAGGGCGGCTCCAATCCAACCAGCTGTGCCCCACCTTTCACCAAGGATGAACCATGCAAACCCCGCACCCCAAAGAGGCTCCAAACCATATATCACAGCGGTGTCCTTGGCAGATACATCACACATGGCAGTCATCTGCATAGACAGAACAATTTTTGAATGTAAAATCACCAAAACGAAACCAACTTATACAAGACATTAATAACTGCTAAAGTTCATTTATGTTTTTATTAATATGTGCCTTATTTATCCACATATGATTAAATTGAGACACTAGAAAGATAAAATAGAGGAGAAAGCGAGAAAACCTTATGTACCTCTATCCACAGACAAACACCGGTTGAAAAAGCACCAGTGTACAACGCAGGTATCCATGGAAACGCAACCATACATTCCCAACATGAGTCCCATGTCCAGGAAGATGGGTCATAATCTTGCAAGACGGTAGACCATGTCCCACCAAAATACCACACCATTGAAAAGAGAGCAACGACACATGTCTGAGTAAAGATGGCATACACACATACATACAGCTCTGTCAAACCCATGATAGTAAATCATCACAAGCACAATTAAACTATATAAAGCAGAAAGCTTTTTCTGACCTCATAGCCTAGAAGGGGCAAGAACTTGTCCTTAGTTGTAGTTCGTGAGATATGTTCTGTCCTTAGCATATGAACTCCGAAGAACACCGCGCTTAAGAAATTGAACAAGTCACCAATCTAAACAAGTGTAGCTTGTCAGTCAAAATCCTGAAAACAAGAAAACTTCACTTGTCAAGGATCAACGAGCACTTACACATGGAGAAGAGCCACTAGATTCCAGCATCCAGACTCCCAAGATAGACATCAAAGCTCCAAACCACGTCCGTGCAGGTATTATAGCTCCAAGCATACCATCAAGCAAAGGAACCACAATTATCTGTAACATATATCAGAGCCAAAAAGATAATTACTTTACCTTCAAGACTCTCTTATCCTTATCCCATTTGTCAGAATTCAGAACTAATCACACACAACTCACAGTGAAAATGGATATAAATGATGCACGCCCAGCATCAGATGTTAGAAGACCAATTGCTTGCATTAGATACCCTAAACTAACCCAGAAACCTAACTCAATCCCTGAATTACGCGTTTTAGCATCACTCAACGACCGCACAACAAAAGGAGTAAACGGAATTGCAGCCACAACAAATCTCACAACACTAAACGCTGCAGGATCCATGATCTCTTCAACTTCTTTAACCACTGCAATGTTACTAGCTATAAACATAACATGTCAACAACAGATCAGAACTTATAAACTTCCACATTCAATAAACAAAGAAACCCAAGTTCCTACTATATATATCTTCGATCAATCCAAATTGAAAACACAAATTGTTCCCATTCCCATGTGGCTTAAGCGCAAAGACAGAACAAAGATTAAAGATTGAAACTTTAAAACTATGCATCGATTCCAAACACATAAGTACACACACAAAACATAGTAGAAACGCTTCAAGCTTACCATAAACGATTGTAATGGCATTTAGAAGAATGATACTTCTAAATTTAGTAGAATCAAACAAGAGCTTTCGCCACAGAGCTCGTTGACCAAACAAAGATTTGAAATTTAGGGGTAGTTTCCTCTTCTGAGAGACAATCTCATTTGAAGACAACGGACAAGGGTTCAAAGCAACACGCTTTTTCTCGTAATTGACACGATCGGACCAATGAGTTTCCAAACTACCTGGTCTTCTGATAGCATTCGTGATTCGAGACGAGGAAGAAGAAGAAGGAGAAGAGTTGCTGAAAGAGAAACGTTTGAGTGGAAATAACGAGTGGGAAGGAGAAGCTACGAACTTGATTACTGCCATGGAAGATCTAAAACAACATTGCGCAGAGCTCTCTCTCTCTGTTCCTGACTAGGCTAGTCACCATCGTGTTCGTGGTCAACTCTAAATATCTAAAGATACTACTAAAAAAAGTAATCGTGCTAATTAACCGGACCATATAAACTAAACCAAACCGTGGTTTTCTTTTCGAAGTCCGGTTATTACGATAGTTGCCTAACCCGGTATATATATAAAGTAAAACCTCTATAAATTAATAATGTTGGGACTATGACATTTTATTAATTTATAGTAAATTAATAATAATTATTTTATAGTGTAAATTAATAATTATTATTTTTAAATTATAAATTCAGATAATTTTACCAAAATAAGGTTGAATATTCAAATATTATAAATTTTATTGTTTTAGAATTGACAATAAATTAAAAATACTATAGACAAATAAAAATTTAGTTATACAAATAATATACATAAATACAAATTAAGAATAATAATATCAATTTTGTATTTTAATAGTCTATAAAACTATCATAATGAAAATGAGGCATATTTAGAAATTGAAAACTTTTAAAAAATTAGCTATTTTATGACAGATTGTAGAGTATTTTACTTATTATAGTTTGAAAAACAACATATCAATTATTTTATAGATATGAGCTAAGAGAAAATTTAATATTTTAAAGCATATATTATTAATTATATTAGTATATATATATATATATATAAATTTATACGATTATTAATTTATGATTTTAGTGGGGCCATATTTACATAGGAATTTCAAAAAAAAATTTATTTTATTATCTTATCGAATTTCGTTATTTTTCACACTAGCCCAACTTGAGACCAACAAAATTTATTAATTTATCGTGGTTACTAATTTATAAAATATTAATTTAAAGAGGTTTTACTGTAGTACGATTAATATTTTTTTTACTTTTATAACAACATTACATGGAGATTTCATCAAAGTTTACTAGTAAATCACGTTGCAGTAAACAACGTCAAGATAGTAGCATTACTAGCATACATAAACTTGAAGCATAGAGCTATAAACTACACGACGCTTCAAATTAATAATAACCTCAAACATAACTTGACCGTAGTAATATATATGCACATACATACGCACAGTTTAGTTCGTGACACGATGTTTCGCACGCAAAGTCGGTACACATCTCATTATTTATAGCAGTTTCAAAGAGTAAATTTGGCAGACGTGCTTGACGTTACACTTTCACACACACACACAATTCCAGAAAGACAAACACAAACACAAAAACACATAGATATTGGTTAAAAGGAGTCTTCCTCTATTCCTCGGATAAGAGATGTTCGTCCATCTCTTTAGAGACTTCAACAGCCAACTGTAGGAGAGTTTCAGGATGAGCCACTTCTTCGTTAATTTTCTCGTATTCAAAGTGCCAGTGTGCAACGCTTCCAGGTTCCCCTTCCTTAGGGGTCACTTGCAAGGTGACCACGAAATTCGAGTACTCTTTCAATAAATCACCCTCTATCACCTTGTAGGTAACCTGATTGTTCTCCGGATCTACTGACTCGATCCTCTCTTTCACTATTTTTGCCTCCCCATCTGCACCAAAATTAACTTTCACATGTCATACTCAAATATAACTTGGAAGCCGATGAATCTTATATAAAAGAAATTTATATAAAAACAAAGATATATAAAGTTGACTTGCCATGAACGTAATTCCATAAGATGACGGCACCAACTTGGCCCATTTCGCCTTCGTGAAGCTCAGCACCCTGAATGTTGGTTGGAGTTGCATTGGAGACATGGTGTGGTCTCCCGACAAGCATGTCATGGAACTTCTCTGCCGAACATTTTAACTCAACGGTTGTCTCAACGATCCCAACCAAACTAGATGCCTCTTCCGCCATTGTTTATAACCGCTGATTTTGTAAATGTCTGTTAGGGTTTTGAGTTTTGAGAGTGAATGGTTTCTCTTTTGAGCTCTTCTGACCCTTTTTATAGAGGAATGTCTAAACCGAGAATAAGCCTAAATTTCATTGTTAATAATATTTTGATTTGTTCTTTCTCTTATGTGATCTCGTTTGTCCACCTGTAGCTAAAGGATAAGCCTGAATTGTTTGATATATATATATATATATATATATATATATATATATTTGTGATGTATAAACCAAGGCTATATCAAATATAGTTCGTAGCTCGTGACAAACAAAATATCTTCACGGGGTAACATTAGTGGGAAAGCAGTACGAAAATAATATCAACTGACGTGGTAGGGTTTTTAAACTAGAACAAATGGGTCCATTAAGAGTATGTATTGATGTATCCCTTCGATATTTCTAAAGATATAGTAGCATGATATGGATTTTTGAAGAATAGCTATTTGATTGGTATCGTTTGAATTGGATGTGACTGGATCCATATTAAACAAATGATAAGGTTTTAAATATTCAATTACACGAGTCATCATTTCATTATTTCCACTAATAGGTGTTTTTCGTTGATAAGCTTCTTGAAAGTTAATATTTTGTAGAATATAAAACTCTGAACATACTAATAGGTGTTTTTCATTATTGAGTGTTTTATATTCCCAAGTAATTACTAAAATATTGTATCCTTTTTTGTGTCAACCCTCGCAGATCATATGTATTAAAATTTTGAAGTAACGTGTATTCCTTTACAGAATTTTAATTTATAAATAAACATTAGTATGATGTGTAGCAAATGGGATATGATTACTTATTAATGAGGAGGGTTTTTTCGGGGCCATTACGGACGGGTGGGATATGGGGGCGGTTTACCGTCTACCTCTATTGTGGATAAAATAACCATTTGCCGCCGAGCCATCTCTCAGTGGCGGCACAATCAGGTTCAGTTTGGGTGGGAAACAATTGAAGATTTGAAATCTAAATTGGCGGTTGCTCAGGAAAATGATAGTACAACGGTTGAGGAGATTGCGGAGCTTACTTGGCGATTAAGGGAGGCGTATTGGGATGAGGAGGTTTATTGGTATCAGAAGAGTAGAAGTAGGTGGATGAGGTTCGGGGATCATAATACAAGCTATTTCCATGCTCAGACAAAGCAACGTCGAGTCAGAAACCGACTTGTTGGTCTTTATGATCAACATGGTACTTGGTCCACAGAGGACAGTGTGATTCAAAATACTGCAGTTTCGTATTTTCAGGACCTTTTTACCTCATCGGATCCGTCTGGTTTTGAGGAGAGCCTGGCGAAGATAAGTGTTCTAGTTGGACAGGATACAAATGATTCTTTAACAAGGGAGGTTACTGAGTCGGAAATTAAACAGGTTTTGTTCATGATGAATCCGGATAAAGCTCCGGGACCGGATGGCATGACGGCTTTATTTTACCAGAAAGCATGTAATACGGTTAAAGCAGATTTAGTTCTGTTGGTCAACTCCTTTCTTCAAGAGGGGGTTTTTGATAAACGGTTAAATGAGACAAATATTTGTCTTATCCCAAAGGTGAAGAAACCGACACGGATGTCTGAGTTACGTCCTATTAGCTTGTGCAATGTTGGGTATAAAATTATTTCTAAGGTCTTAGGTCAACGACTCCGTGCCGTTCTCCCGAATCTGGTTTCTGAAACACAGTCGGCGTTTGTGGCGGGGCGGTACATATCGGATAATATCTTGATCGCTCAGGAGATGTTCCATGGGCTTCATACTAATCCTATGTGTAAAGGGAAGTTTATGGCTATCAAGACAGATATGAGTAAGGCCTATGATAGGGTGGAATGGCCGTTTATCGAGCACTTGCTTCGAAGGTTCGGTTTTTGTGAGAAATGGATATCTTGGATCATGTGGTGTGTGACATCTGTCCAGTATAGGGTCTTGATTAATGGACATCCTCATGGATCCATTAATCCTCATAGAGGATTGAGACAAGCGATCCCTGTCTTATCTTTTATTTTATGCACCGAAGTGCTTATTGCCCATTTTCGAAAGCGGAACAAGCAAAGCAGCTGGTATTAAGGTTTCATGCTTGTCCTCCCATTTCTCATCTATTGTTTGCGGATGATAGTCTGTTCTTTTGTCGGGCAACAAGGGATCAGTGCGAAGTGGTTTTGAGGATTCTTAAGCAATATGAGCGGGTATCTGGTCAACAAATTAATTTCCAGAAATCCTCCATTCAATTCGGTCACACAGTCGATGCCACACTCAGGGAGGAATTAAAGGGCGTTTTGGGTATTACATCTCTAGGTGGGATGAGTTCTTACTTAGGAATCCCGGAGAGTTTAGGGGGTTCTAAGACAAAAAAAATTTCTTTTGTTCAAGATAAATTGCAGGCACGGGCTAGTGGGTGGCCTGCTCGGTTGTTATCCAAAGGGGGGAAGGAGGTGATGATAAAGTTGGTAGCTACGGCGGTCCCTACCTTTGTGATGTCGTGTTTTCGTATCCCAAAGACGGTCACAAGGAAGTTAACCAGTGCCATTTCAAATTTTTGGTGGAACTCATCTGGGCAATCTCGAGGACTTCATTGGATTGCTTGGGACAAGTTGTGTTATAGCAAAGCTGATGGAGGGATGGGTTTTAGGAGTTTAGATGATTATAATACGGCATTGCTTGCTAAACAACTTTGGCGTCTTATAACAGTTCCGGATTCTCTTTTTGCAAGGGTTTTTAAAGGTCGATACTATCGGCATTCGGATCCTTTGGATCCGATCAATTCCTATTCGCCATCTTATGGGTGGCGGAGTATAGTTTCTGCTCGCTCTCTGGTAAACAAAGGCCTAATTAAACGGGTAGGATCTGGGGTCTCTATTTCGGTATGGACTGACCCATGGTTTCCTGCTCAATCCCCGAGACCAGCGATGAGTACAGGGAATGCTTCTGACCCACTGCTCCAAGTTTCAACTCTTATTGACAGGAGTTCTAATTCCTGGGATATGGCTCAGCTTGTGGACACTTTTGTGCCGGAAGATGTAGCTATAATTTCTGCTATACCTTTGCGTCAACCGGACAAGCCGGATTTGCTGGGATGGCATTTTACCAAGTCGGGAAAATATACGGTGAAATCGGGGTATCACATCCTTCGCTCAAGTATGGTGGCTTCGGGAAAGCCGCAAGTGGTGGGACCTAGCATAGTGCTCCTTCAGACCTTTGTCTGGAAGATTAGGTGTCCTCCGAAAATCCGACATTTTATGTGGCAGGTGCTTTCGGGCTGTGTGGCAGTTACGGCTAATCTACGTAAACGTGGTTTAGGGGATGATGATACATGTGGCCTTTGTGGATGTCACGAGGAGACGATTAATCATGTTCTCTTTGAATGTTCACCTGCGAGACAGGTTTGGGCGCTATCGCAGTTTCCGACAGTCATGGGAGTTTTCCCATCGAGCTCAGTTTTTACCAATATGGATTTTCTCTTTTGGCGGTTCCCCAATGTTCCCTCCCAGGATCTCTTTCCTTGGATTTTGTGGTACATTTGGAAGGCACGCAATGATAAGGTTTTTAGTAATCTAGATTCAAACCCTCTCGCTATTTTACGGATAGCGGAGGATGAGGCCAAGGCCTGGACTCGGGCGCAATCTGAGGATATTGTTTCAGATACGGTAGATATTGCTGCGGCGGTAAGTGCTAGGAATGGGCGCTTAGGAATCCCTCGAATTTCTTCGAGGTATAGTTGTTTTGTAGATGGTTCTTGGAAAGCATCAGATGTTTTTGCGGGAAGAGGATGGTTCTGTACGGCACCTTCGGGCGCTCCTTCTATGGGAGCTGCCAACATTCGTCGCAGTCTTTCCCCTCTTCATCCCGAGTTTGAAGCCCTTATTTGGGCAATGAGGTGTATGATTGGGGCAGACAATCAATCTGTCGTCTTTTTCACCGACTGCTCCGACTTAGTGAAGATGGTGTCTTCACCTTCTGAGTGGCCAGCTTTCATTCCTTATCTGAAGGACATACAGGCGGATAGAGAGGAGTTCGATTCTTTTGATCTGGTCTACGTCCCTCGCTCACAGAATAGTAAAGCGGATAATTTAGCACGACGAGTTCGGGCAGAACCGCACCTAGTTACCTATGTGAACAATGTTCCTTCGTTTTGGCTTGTTTAAGTCATTCTTGTATGTTGTTGTCAAAAAAAAAAAAAAAAAAAAAAGATATTATCCCATTTCATTCTCTTCAGTGTAAATTGATTCTAATTGCATCTATTTAAGAAACTAGATATTCACTTATCTCCATATAACCTTGTAATCGTGTTTGTGAATAACATAAGAAAACATTCTTCTCTTTACCAATTTGTTCAGTAACTAGGTTGAAAATATATATATATATATATCGTTTATCTGGCCGTGTCTCTTGCAAAAGGAAAGGTTCCTACTTCCAGTTCCAAGTTCAAAACCAGTGAAGATACTTATCTAACATTTTTTGGTTTCGATTCAAGGAGATTGTGGGTTTACAGATTATAAATTTCGTGCGAATCAAATAAATAAATAAAACGAAGACAAAATTTATATATAGCATCCTGGCCCATTCTATATTAATTTGAAATCTGGATAAGAAATGGGTTGATACATATGGACTGCTTTTATTATCATTCAGTGATCAGAGGATATAGTAATATACATATAAACTTGAAGTAGCCGCATAGCTATAGTACTACTACAGTCTACACGTCGCTTCAAATTAGAAACTTCAAACACAACTGGACCGTAGTAGTATGCATATACAATACACACATGCGATCGACACACCAATTATTATAACTGCTCATTATTTATTGCAGTTTAAAAGTACTTAATTAAGTAGATGTACTTAGCACTCGCACACACACACACACATGAAGGGTACGTAATCCTCTATTCTTCGGTCAATAGATGTTCATCGATTTCTTTGGACATTCCGACGGCAAACTGAAGGAGATTCTCAGGATGAGCTACCTCCTCGTTTATTTTTTCATACTCGAAGAGCCAGTGGACCACACTCCCTGACCCTCCATGCTTAGGGGTCACTTGGATTGTGACGAAAAAGCTCTTGTACTCTTTCATCAGATCACCTTCTATAACCTTGAACTTGATCAAGTTCTTCTCCGGCTCCACAGCCTCAATCCTATCCTTCACCATACTTGCCTTACCATCTGCACCAATTGCTTTAATATTTTACTTCCCTAAAATTGGCTTTACGAACAACATGAATATTAATTTTTTTTAAAAATGGAGATCAGTTTATAATGTAATCATAGTAGTAGTCATCTTCTTGTTAATCAATATTTGAGATCCATTTCTTTCGCATGCATTATTCTTAGTTACTATGTAATTTATGTAGCGAATCCAAAAGTTATGAAAAGAAAGAGACAAAAAAAATAGATATATAAGGTTCACTTGCCAATAACGTAGTTCCAGATGACGATAGAGCCGACTTTACCCCAGTCACCTTCGTGCAGGTCACATCCATGAATTTTGTTTGGAGTTGCTTTGGAGACATGGTGTGGCCTCTCGGCAAACATATGATGGAACTTGCCAGCCGAAGCTTTGATCTCCACTTCTGTCTCAAGCTTCCCCACCAAACTAGATGCTTCTGCCATGATCTTTGCTAATCTCAAGAAAATGTAGTTAAGATATCTTTGGAGAGGAGTGTGTCTCTTTTCTTGAATTCTTTAGCTTCTATTTGTAGAGGAAAAAGTGAGCAAGTATTGAAGTATAGAAAGGAAAAAAAAGAAGTTCTAGAATAGACCCATATTCTTTTGTTCCTTAAAATAATATTATGATTAGTTGACGGTTCCATCATGATAATTCACCTGTCCAATACTTTATTTAAGGTTTAACCTGCCAACCGTTGATCACACGGTAATATATCTATATATTGATATTATTGATCGATCACATAATTCATGTTGTTTCTTTCGGTATCAAGTTTCTCTTCAAGTCAACACAAATCGACAAAAATGGTAGTATAAAAATAACAGGTATGATACGATAAGATGTCAATAAGAGATATTTTTTTTTAGATCATCTGAAATTATATTGATTAACTTGGTTTCACACCAATGTAGATTACAACAGGTAGAATACAAGACTCATATGTCCATGGACTACAAGAATATCTCCAGAGACATTAACCCACAAGAGGGAAACACAACCCCAAAATAAGAGGAGCCAGATTACAACCAAAAGATAATACAAGGAGAAGAAGAACAAGCTAAACTCTATATTGAACAAAGGCATGAGAGATTCCCACCAAGCTTCCCTATAAAACCTTGTAAATGTCGAAAGCACTAGAAGACCGGATGACCTCACACCGAAGACAACCAGGAGGCAAATCGACAGAGAGGAAAACAGGAACCCAACACAATCAGAGACACAAATACAACTACCAGCACATCTCACCAACAGATTAGAGAGAACTAAAAACACTAGGGACAAGGCCAAAACCTTATAATCAAATGGAGATAAGCCACGCAAGATCAGCTATTCTTACATGTGGACACTCGTCGAACCAGGTTCAACCACCTACAGACTTAAAACTGGCGACGTCCTCGCAAGAGAAGAAGTAGAGAACAATTTCACTGCTTCGACTAAAACCTAACTCCAATATTTCCAAAAGGGAATTCAAAGGAAGGTTAGTAGGTGACTCAGCAACAAAATACCATCCAAATGGCTCACACCAGGAATGAACCTAGAGCAGAACATAATCTCAAACCAGCAAGAGGACTCTAAGTAGAGGTAGAGCAAAATTCGAAATTCAAACCTCTAAACATCTCCACAACCGAAAAAACAATACCAGGAAAGGAAACAACAAGGATAACACTAAAGCCACCACCAACTAAACTGAGGATATACCAAACGAGTTTGACTTGATGAGAATGTAGCCAAAGGTAACATAGACACTTTCTAAACAAAGAGACCTAAGGCAGCACTATCATAGACGGAGGAATACAAAGGCCAGATGTTACCGGAGAGGAGGCAAAAACCATCTCGGCCGCAATAGAAGCCAAATAAACCGCCTATCGCCATCAACGACCAAGGACAAAGAAAACCAGATCTGTAAATACACTCAACAATTTATCGACGAGACAGGGCAATTCGCGGCTCTCCATCACGAACCAAAAGGAGACGACACTCAGGGAAGATGTCACCGAAACCGGAGAAGATACAAAACTGTCACCGTTTCGAAATCTTCGAAACTAGATCCGCCGGAGAAAGGCTGAGAAAGGCTCATCAACAACTAGACATGAGAGAAATAAACAGAGGATGACCCTCTCACGACTCCCGCGAGAAGCGCCGGTGGCCGAAGAGGTCAGAACGAGGTGAAAAGCTTGGTGGCCGCTAGGGTGAACTACTCTTGACGAGAGAGAAAAAGATGTTTTTTTTTATGACTGTAGTGCTGATTCATCAATAAGAGATTCTATTTGAAATAAAAATTGATGAAAATAAATTTAAAATAGAAAAGATAGTTTTATCCACTGCCCCATCATAATAATTCATCTTCCCAACTATTTGCGTCTTAATGATGAAGATCACGATGGTTGTGGGAATGAGAGTACTTTGGATATAGTTAATAAAATTCTTGTAGAATTGAAATCCGAGTTTTCAAGACTCTTAGCAGAAAGACATATTAATTTCCAAAACTTAAAGCATTAAAACATTATATGCTTTTATTAGTAACCCACACAGAGGATCGTAGCATACATCTCTGCTTTGATACACGTTGCTTCATGATCTCGTACACGTCTCATTTATTGTAATTTCAAAGACTTAACTTAAGCAAACGGGCTTAAGACACGCACACACACACATGCAAAAGGAGTAATTTTCTATTCCTCGGACAAGAGATGTTCGTCGATCTCTTTGGAGATATCGACACAGAACTGGAGGAGAGTTTCCGGATGAGCCACGTCGTTGCTAATTTTCTCATACTCAAGGTGCCAGTGTACAATACTCCCTGGTCCTCCTTGCTTAGGGGTCACCTGGATTGTGAATGCGAAGCTCTTGTACTCTTTCATTAGCTCACCTTCTATAACCTTGAACGTGATCAGGTTCTTCTCTGTATCAACGGCCTCGATCCGATTCTTCCCCACTACTACCTTTCCATCTGCACCAATTGTTCAACATTGTATTTTCCTAGGTTTTACTTTACGAATCAACATGAAGCCATTAGTCATGTAAAGAAAAAGATAAATAGGGATTATTTACTTGCCATGAACGTATGTCCATACGACTATAGAGCCGACTTTGCCCCAGTCGCCTTCGTGTAGCTCACATCCATGAATTTTGCCTGGGGTTGCTTTGGAGACATGGTGTGGTTTCTCGGCAAACATGTGATGGAACTTTTCAGCCGAAGCTTTGATCTCCACTTCTGTCTTAAGCTTTCCCACCAAACTCGACGTTTCTGCCATGATAATATAAGGTATAGAGAGGAGTGTGTTTCTCTTCTTGAGTTATTTAGCCTCTATTTGTAGAGGAAATAGTGAGCAAAGTATTAATGGATAGAACCATTTTTGATCGTTAAAATAATATCATGATATTATTCAAAAAGAAAGAAAAAATAGTTAGAATAATATCATGGATAGTTTCGGTCGAGGGGCTGGGCACGGGACGGGTATTTTTGAATTTTCTTATACTTTTTACCCGATCCTAACGGGTAATAGAAAAAAATTACTCGTATTCGACGCTTAAATAACGGGTATCCAAAAAAACGGGTATCCGGTAAAAATAGTTGACCATTTACTATTACTCTGAAAAACGAGTACTCGATAAAAAAATTGTCAATAATTGTAATAATAATTTTATATTCTAAAAAAGAAAAACTCATAAATCTATGTAACATATAGTTCCAAAAAATATAATATTAATTCAATTGGACGTCGCATATATCATTTTAGTTAGGTTAAGTTGAACTTAGGCTTTAACTTTAACTCTATAATATATTTATAAATTAATATAAAATAATAAGAATACAAATTATTAAAGGATATTTACGGGTCGGACAACAAAACGGATAAAGGGACGAGTAACAGGACAGGGTATTGAAAACTAAACTAATACCCTATACTCGTCATTTACTCACATATAATATAATTAGAATACCCTTTACTTGACTCTAAAACTGCGGATACCCTTTTTTCGGGACAGATACGAACCGAGTAACAGATCGAATACGGGTAACAGCTATTAGTGCCCAGGCCTATATTCCACCTGGCATCATAGTAATTTCATCTTTACACTGTTTACGTCTTATTATATTTAAATTTGTTCTATTGTTAAAGCTTTTTTAAAAATAAATTTTTTATGACGTTCTCTCGTTTTTATGAGGATGTTTCATATCTTAACTAAAGCTACATGAAAATTCTATAAACAATCTCATATCTTATTTTCTTCTCTTGTCATAGTTTAATAATGTTACCAAACTTTTTAAAAAAATTCATATGTTTAGGTAACTCAGAACATATATTTACGTATAATCCATATATTCTTTTTTTTATTGGGATTATTAAATTTACCTCTAATCTTTTTTTTCCCTCTAATTTTTAGGATAGCTTGATAAATTTGAAGAAAAATAATGGATTTATAAAAAATTTTGATTAATATAAGATAATGTTCATATATTTTTTTTAATAGTTGGACAAATTATAACATTATTACGTATAAGATAGCAATATATGGAACAAGTATATTTAAGATAATGTTAGTTTTCAAATATGAGATACTATTAGTTTTCATTTTTTTGTTTTACTTTGAAAGTTTTGTTTTATTGATTTTTAATACTTGTTTGTGTCAAAATTTGATTTTTAATACTATGTAATATAAATATGATATAATGCACATATTTATTGATATGAAAATTATGAATCTTACTTATTGAAATTGAGTGCATATAATTAAAATTTAATTTATTAATATATAATATAAATTTAAATTGTATTGTGTGATGAAGTGTGTGAACTCTAAATCAAATTTATTATTAAAAAGAATTCAAATAAAATATAAAATTAATATTTAGAATAGTACTTAAAGATTTGACATTTTTCTTATATCTGCCTATTGAACTGCGTCTAATCTAGTATATATATATATTATTACAAGTAAAGCAAATAATTAGATATAGAGTCATCTGAAAGACAAAGAAGCATCAATGCTATTATTTAAGGGAGATTCTCAAGAATAGCACCAAATTAGGTTTTTCTTCCAAGCTTAGCACACATACTTATTTTTTCTAAATTTAGCACACATTCTCTAATTTAATATTAAAATTACTAAAGTTATTAATTAAAATATTTTATAAAAATCTTCATCTTTTTCGATGGTTCTTAAGAAATTGGAGAGGATGACGCAGCTTCACCGGCAAGGATCTCTAATCGGAGACGTTAAAGCAGCTTTACCAGAATGGGAGATCAGATTACGATGACGATCGGGAAAGCTCGAGCTTCAAGAGGAATAGATTGATTTAAAATTCGTAGAGAAAGAAGAGAGTGTGAAAAAATGGGGAAGGAAATTAGGTTGAGCGATTACGGTGACGACGATGAACAAGATAGAGTTCCGAAATGGGAAATCAGATTACCCGCCGAAGATGATTTGACTCTGTTGCCTCAATCTCTAGTTCCATCGATTTTGGCGTTAGCTTTAGCAAAATCTCAGAACGGAGCTGTAAGATTCACAATCCTTTGTCAGCTTTGAAATCAGATATTCATATTGTGGGTGATCTCTCCCTCTCTCTCCTTGTTGTTTATGCTCAAATTCATTACGTTTCGATTTACGATCATGATTTTGTTTTTAGGGTGATCTTGCACATACTGTTGTTTATTAGTATCTTATGCTCTGTTTCCTTATCACCTATGCTCTAAGCTCTATAGTTCTTACTTCCATCTTAATTTCCCATCAACTTCTTGTGAATCAAGTTCTGAACATTTTGATCTTTAGAACTCATTTTGGTGGATTCAAAGTTAAACAGTTTTACTACTACTATTCAGATTTGAGTTCTTTAAAACCATTAATATGGGTTCAGCCTTCAGCGTAATTGAGGATTGACAAATAACTCTATTTTCTGGTTGCAGGTTTTGAGTTGCTTTTAGTATGAAGCAAAAATTAGTAGACTAAAGGATACAATAATGCTAGGTTCTGGTAACAGTTTGAGCAGGAGTACCAAATGATTGATATCTCATATCCAATTTATCTCAAGTCTTGACATTGAAACCGATTAGATTAGGCATTCAAAGCTATACTTGTTCAAGAGAGCTTACAGAGTGTGCTAGATACTTCTAAAAAGGTTGGGTATGTATTTTATTACTTTATTTCGTAAATTGTAACTGGCCTTTCACGTTGTGATAATGCCTTGTAAACATTTATTTCTGACTGATCTTTTATGTTGTGATCTGTGGAAAGGAAAAAAAAATGCTTGGATTAAACAAGTTTGTTAGTTTTTGTTGCGAAAAATATTATTCAAGAAGGATTGATTGATGTTTAGGAAAGATCTTTTAAAATTGAGGATAGTTTTCATAAAAAAAAAAAAGATGAGCTTTTTGGCATTATATCGGATTCGAACCCAAAACATTTACAAACTGTGTAAGAAAGTGTAACTAATAAACAAAAATATTCATGAATGATTATTTAGGAAGGATAACACGAAATTCATGACAGATTCTTTGAATTGCATGATGACCTTCATAAAGAATTTAGATATCAAGATGAATTTAATAAAAATCTTGATATTGTAAACACCAAGGTATGCACAAAAATGAAATTCTTATCCTTAAATAATGGAGTAATCTTTGACATATTAAGGTAAAACACTAAAATGAGAGTTATAAACACATTTATATAAAGTTAGGAAGGATTCAATAATATTTAGGAATGACACCTTTACAATTCAGGATAGCTTTCATAACAATTTTGAAACACACAAAAATCAAATCATTACTCATATATATATATATATATATCATGATGTGCACAAAACAAAATCAATATCCCTCAATAAATGGAGTAATTTGTGATATATTAAAGCAAAACATAAACAAAAGATGGGACAAAACTCATTTCTTTAAATTTAAGAAGGATTTCGATATTTCATATTGTTTAGGAAGATGTTTTTGAATTTTATGAATGTCTTCCTTAATGTATGAAACCAGCATTTATATGGCAAATTTTGGATTTGCAGGTTGTATGTCTCTGAAAAATTGTAGCAAAATCTAGTTGTAGGTTCTTCAAGTTCAAATATGATTGACACCTTAAACGGAGATCTGAGATCACAGTGAAGTAGGATGATCATAATACATTCAAATTTAAAATTGTTAATTTTGCTATAGCACCAAACCTGCAAACTACAAGCCAAAGAAGTCGACGACATTGAAACCAATGACAACGATGAACTTCTCTTACTCTTAATAAATCGTTTCCCCATCTTCCTCCACTCAACAATCTTCTACAGAACACCAATTCTCAAATGATTGAATGATGTTTAGGAAGGATCTTTTTAAATTCCGGATGGTTTTCCTAAAAACATCATGAGCATCTCTGTTGCAACCTGAACGCTCAGATAGTCAGATACAACTTTATGACATGGCTTTAGGTGTGCATTGTCCAACCCAAGAAATTAACAAAATCAATCTAAGCACACGTTAACATGAAAACATATTCAAAAAATTGATTTGCCAAAGCTTTTTACTTGTTCCCGTAAGAGGAATCAAATCATCCACAGTGACTTTAACTCTCATCTCAGCAAAAAAACATCAACGAAGGAAAGTGTAAAGCTCATCACTGTTACAAAGCACACCATCACTGTCCATATCAAACAAAACCGCTAATACTTTTCCCCAATCATCCATCATAATTGTACTCGAAGGATTCTCCGCCGCCGTATTCATTATCGTAGACGACGGAAGTGGCTTAGCTTAATTAAACTCTGATCTTCGATCGGAATCTGGTGAGTGAAGATGCTATTGATGTGGATTTGTATTGTATTGGTTTCAGTCGATCGATTTTGACACTTAACTGAAAAGATATGAAGATCTTGAGTTCAAAATCTTCACCGCAAGTTTTGCCGAAGCTTTGAGATCTAAGATCGTGATTTGATTTTTTTTAAAAAATTGTTATTTAAATTAAATAATAATCTCAATATACAAATGCTAGTTTTGGAAAATTGGATTATGTGTGCTAGTTTTGGAAGAAAAACTTAAAAATGTGTTATTTTAGGATATTTCTCATTATTTAAAACATTGATACAATACATATAGATATCAAATGATCTCTTTACGAAGAAAAAAAACAATTTGATAAATGATTTAGTATGGCTTAGGACATAGGCTGCAAAAAAATTGCATAAAGTTAAATAGTATTAGGCAAAATTAAACACATTATTTCATACCTTTTTCCAAGGCCACAGGCGTACTGGTTTACCCACTCTATCCGGTCTACTATATATATGATCCAGTTTTGCAGTATATGATCCAGTTTTGCAGTATATTCACGTAGTTCACCACATAGAGGAACATTTTTATCTGGACGGTATGGTTCAGTGTTAACATAAACCCTAGTTTTAAGCCCGTGCTCAATACGACAATTCTAATGTGATTTAATGTATCCCTCATCCTTGAATTTAATGACTTTTCTACCACCGTTGTTTACGTATTGGACTCATGTATTTGCGTTGCCACCAGATTTGCATTGATATTGGAGAATTCTACCGGGACCGAGTTTGTTTATAAATACTATCTCATTTAAGTTGCAAGCTTCATTTACTCCAAAATAAATGACAGTAACTAACATGAAAACTATAAAATGATTCATTTTTGGATCAAAATAATTGTTTGAGTAATAAGAACATCCACTTGTAGTATTTATAGTTTTTACTGTGGAATAGGTTTTCTATTTAATCAGTAAATAATACTATTTTTATAGCATTAATTCAATTTAGATGCAACCATGCATGAACAAAATAGAACTTTGGTCAAACGATATTTTAGGTTCGAAATTTATGGTTGGCCAACAATATTTAAACAAACAAACAAAATCTTAGTTATATATTACAACTAATCTCCAATCAGAAACCAAACCATATCAAAAAGGTTAAGGGATGATTTATTTGTTGAGTGAGTTGCAAATAATTTAGAAATCCAGACAAAAATTATGTGTGATTGACTCATCAATTTTAAATTATTTGTTGAAAATACATAATTATTCATTCATTGATTTCTAAATACAAGTTTAAATAATGTGTTATTGTTTTCAATAATGTAATGTTAGACTAGGGGAAATCTGGGGCATACCAAATATATATATATATATATATATATATATATATATCTGTCAATTAGCATTTTTTAGTTATCTTTAATCTTATATTATCGTCTGATATTTTTAGTTAGTATATATATATATATATGTATGAAAATCTTGTGATGTTCTTTGCCAAAAAAAAACTTCGTATTGTGTTCTAATGTTTCTAATAACAATATCGGAAGTGACTCTCTTCGAGAGAGAGCCAATTAGGAACCGACGAGCTTACATGGGAAAAACAGAAACCTCGTGCTCTTCCACATTTCGCAAGTTCATCGGCATAGATATTAATCTCTTGGGAAATATATCTAATACTAAAATTAGCAAATCTATCTCTGAAATGAATAAAATCCTTCAATTCTGATGAAAAGGTCGGCCAATCCTCGATATTAGACGTCATCTTTAGGAGGTCTGAACAATCCGTAGCAAAAAGAGATTTATCCAAGTCCAACGCTAATAAGCACTCCATAGCCCAAATAAGGGTATCTAACTCTGCATGTAATGGGGATAAGCTTTTGCGCGATCCTTTTAGCCCCATGTGCAGGATTCTATCACCGATAGACGCAACTCAGCCATGCCCACTCCTATCTATCTCTGTATGCCAAGATCCATCTATAAAGCATACAAGAGATTCTTGAGGAATTGGGATTGAAGGTATGCATGCTTCTACTACCGTTGGTGCTAAGTCTCTGTTATTTGCTCTTCTCCAAACTTCTTCTTCTTGAATAGCTTTCTCCAGAGTATCTTGCGGAGACTCAGATAAATTTTCAAAAACTTTCTTGTTTCTTGCCTTCCAAATGTACCACATCATCCACCGGAACGTCCTCAAGTTTTGATCAGTTGCACCAGAGTCTCTACCACGCCCATATAGAAAATCGAGGTTGCTATATAGGGAAGTTGAAGGGAACACCATAGGATGGGAAGGGATTGTCGATAAAGCTCATACTTGACGTGCTGGGGGCATTCAAATAGCATATGATTTATAGTTTCCCCCTCCGCTCCACATCTAAGGAAATCTTTGTTTCACAAATAAATTCTCATTTTGTGAAACAATTACCATTGAATGCTAACACATTTAATATTAGTTACCAAAATTTTAAAATTAATTACAGGTAAGATTTAAATTATTCAAACATATATAAATATATGATAAGGAAATCTTTATACCTAATTCAAACATATCTATATATATCTAGTTGACTTTTCTCTCTTCTTCCTCCACCTTATCACTTTTTATTTTATCACTAAAGAAACATAAAATCTATAGTTAATACATCAATTAATTCACTCATTTTTGTAATATTTTTATTATTGTTTAAAATAATAATTTATAATAATTTAAATTAAAATATAAACCAAAAAGTGAATGAAAAAAAAAAAAAAAGTAAAATATGAATAGGGATTATATATTCATACTAAGAATAATTGTGAGAAAACTATTTGTAATAAAATAATTATATAATAGTAGTGGTCGATTGTAGATTTTAATCAATATTTAAAAAGAATTCGATTTTTGGATGAATATACATACATACACTAACTTTAATGTTAGTGTAATCTTATGAGTTTGTAGATTTTTGGAGAGTCAAAATAAAAAATCACTATATAGAAATATAGTAGATTATCCCCTATATATTAATAGAGAAACATTCTCTTGAAAAAAGCTGATGTGTCGTCGCCAGAGAGCTCGAGACACATTTAGCAAAAAAACCCTTAAATTTTCTACTTAATTACATTAACATGCCACTATATTTATTAAAAAAACAATTAACTGAATAATAATTAGATATATCATCAATTATCACATAAATTTAAATATCACATATTAAAAAGAATTAAATAATTACATACTATTTTAAGTTAAAATTTCACTAAAATTTACTTACAAATATACAAGTCAAAGTTATATTATTTTTAAGAAATAAATATAAAATATTGACACAACAATAAAATAGGTATCTTATGTTTTTGTAACAATTGGCTATTCATTTCTAATTTATTAGCCATTTAGTCATTTACATTATGTAGTTAAATTATGTTACTTTATGGTATAAAAAAAATTAAATCACTACTAAACCTAATCCTGAAAGTTATGTAAAAATCCAACTCAACATAAAACAAGGATTACACAAGAAGCAAGGATCACACAAGAAGCAAGGACGAAACCATTTTAAAACAGCTTGGGTGCAGTCATCAAATTCACATAACCCCTGATTGTTGAAGGCTTTTAAGGCTTCAAATAAAAGCATTTAAAAAACTTAAAATTATTTTATTTGCCAATCAGGCTTTTATGATTTTTTAAAAAAATTTAAGGTTTAACAGCCACATATTTTTAGATAAACAAAATATATAATTATATACCTAATTTTCAGATATATATATTATATAATATATAATATTAATACAAGTTTAAGATATTACTAATCCGGTTCAAATGCATGCGTATCGAGAGGGGTTTGACCCGCTTGACGATTTAGATCATTCGGTTTTGGAAGTTTTAATCTTCTTGACAATTTTTAATACAGTTTTATAGCTCACGAGTTTAATACAAATCTAACCAGTCACTAATCTGTTTCACATTCTATACAGATCTATCGTCGTGTGAAATTTAATTTTATGTGAAACTTTTATTATTTCAAACATTGATAAATTAGATAAAACTAAACCAATATAAGTTGTAAATACTATAACCAATAATTATATAAATAAATATAACATCATACATACATAGTATTTTATAAAATTTAAAGAAAATTTAGTTTTGAAATCAACCCCGCACGTACGTGCGGGTCCGAATCTAGTACATATGTAAAGTAGAAAAAATTATAGTATGAACATAACTTTTCTTTTGTCAAACAATTAAGATAAAATGTAATATTATGATGTTATAATATGATGTTTATGGATAGAAACAAGTCCAATTATGAGATTCATTACTAGAAAAGCAAAGTTTATCGTGTAATACAACATTGTTAAATAAACTTTGCCAAAAATGGTGCATATATTCTCTAAGATTTTTTACGTCTATGTTAGTAAGTAATGATCAATCAATCGATAAAACCAAAAGAGTATTGGAAGATGAAAAAAATATATATATTTATGATATCTCTTCATAATCAATATTTTATAAGTGAGATAATAGAATTCGGAAAAAAGTAGATCTATCAGTTATCTTCATAATTAATATTTTTCAAAAAGTAGAATTTGGAAAAAAATTATCTTTCATAGCAGCTACTGAAAATGTGCTATCAATGTGGATATTTTTTGTAGTGAGATGCAAGACATGACGATTGTATATCAGAAAAAAAAAATTATTTGTGAAAGAAAAAATTAAACAAAATATATAAGTTATATATCTATTAATAAAATAAATTTAACACCTATATAAATTTATATTTTAAATATTAAATAATTATAATTACATCCAACGGGTCGCATAATAATTAGAATTGATAGTTCCGTGCAAGGCGCAGGCAATTAATCTAGTAATTTATAACATTTTAACAGTTTTTTCCTTTTGCGATATTTGACTTTTTGTTGCATAAGCTTTAAGATTTTTTAACTCATGGTTCAGTGATAAGTAAAGTCTCGTTTGTCTATTTACTAACGAGACCAGATACTTATACGATCCATCGACGTGTGTTAAACATGAATCCTAAGATCATAAACATCTATATTAATCAGATAATAAAATTAGAATTAGAATAATACCTCTACTTATTATAGAAATGATGTTTCCTTTAATGGTTCCTTGAAACTTTCTTGTTTAACAGTTTGGAGATTTGGAAAGAAAACTCTATATTATTTAGATGGAAGATAAGATTTTTCTCCTTTTTCCTATAAACAATTTTTTTTGTATGTGTTGTTTTGTTCTTATGATAATTTGAAATAGAGCAAACCATCTATTTAGAGGAGGAAAAAACTCATTCCTCATAAAGATTTTGCATTCTAATTTAATTTCAACTATCCATCATGGTAAAAATGAAGACATTAGTGACAAATGTGAAGACAATGGTATAGCATTGTTTCTTAAGCTTTTCAATTAACCTAAATATGACATGTAGTTTAGCATTTATCCTTTTTATAAGATTGAGCATAATATGTGGCTTAGCATTTATCATCTTATAAGTTTAAGCATGACATGTAGCTGAGCACTTATTTTTTCGGTCACCAAATAATTGTTAAAAATAAAAAGAATAACAAATCCAATTAGAAAACCTAATAACTGATCATATACGTGGGTAAGAATTAAGTTTTTCTTACACGATGGCCAGTACTGATGGGGGTAAGCAGATAAATTTGTAATCCGAGTTTGTCATTCACAGATAATTTGTAATCCGAGTTTGTCAGTTTATATGAAGTCCTGAAGGATTCAGATATTGCAGCACTTATTGTTTTGTTTTCCTTTTTCTTGGTCAAGAGTCAAGACATCACTTATTGTATCCTTTTGAACTTACATACAGTGATAGTATTTAATTTGCTAATAATCTAACCGTGGGATTAAATGGTATACACAAGAGAGAAAAACAATTTAAATAAAAAAAATAGACTAGAACGTCCCAATCTCATCTACTTTGACCAATAATAATCGATTAGAAAAAGAAAAAAGAAGAGTAGGGTGCTAAATGTTAGTACTATCTTATTTTAAGCACAGTGAGCTGTCCTCTAATAAACCAACAAAGTCAATGCCTCAAAAGAACATTGGCCAATGTGTCACTGTTACACCATGAGATTGATTAACAATAAACACAACTCATCGTCATTACCAAGAAAACCTCTACAAACAATTATTAGTACGTCAAAATCCATAATTAGTTAAAAATTACGTAACGTATTCGTGAACAAAAAAAAGTGAAGACAGTAATGGTAAAGAGAAGAGAGTGCTTTCAAAGAGTCTTCCCTCGAATAAACACAAAGAGGTGACAGCCGTTATTAATACCGCCTGCCGTACTTTTTTCACTACAGACCACACATACACACTCTTCGCTTGCGACTTCCGAGACAGAGAGAGAGAGAGTGAAAAAAAAAGAAGAATTCTTCTTGTAAAGCTTTTGCCTTTTAGAGGAAAGAACAGTGCCAGATCTTAGAAGGATCCAAAGACCCATTAGGAGGAAAAAAAGCAAAAAAAAACTTTTAACAAGTCAATAAAATCTTTATTTTTATTTATTACCCACAAGACAACAAACTTGCATTCCAAAAAATCTCAATTCTTCTTTCCTCTTGTTCTTCTTCTACTTCTTCTTTCTCTCTTGTTTTTATTTGGCTTTGACTTTCACTGTCTCTTTGTCTTCATGTCCGTCTGTTTCTGAGGTTTTGTGAGATGACTCACGTGTTGTTGGTACGAAGAGAGAGACATGGAAAGAACAGAAGATGGGACAAGAACTTGATCATGTGTTTCTTCTTCTTATTCTTCTTCGTCTTCTTTGCCAGTTGTTTGTCTTCGTCAGCTTCTGTTGGTTATTCTCGTCGTCACTTCGTCGCGTTTCCACCGCCGAGAAAGGCTCTGAGCTACAGTTCTACGGCGACGTTTCGTGGGCCATTGGACAGAGATGACATTTATGGAGACGACAAGAGAGTAGTTCACACGGGTCCCAATCCTCTCCACAACTAACTTTTACGCGTTGCTATTATTATCACTTACCCCCCTTCTTCACCCCCACCCACCTACAAGAGCTACAACGCAAAAACGCAAGACGCAAACGTGGAAAGCCGATCGCGATCCTAAGGTACTGGCTTGTTATGTAAAATCGAGTTTGTTATAGATTTTTGTAAGTTGGAATCCTATTTTTTGTTTTTTTTTTTGCGTGGAGCACAGACACGATTATATTTTAGCTTTTAGGGTAGGGTTTGGTTCGGCTATATTGAACTCTTTTAATGTTAGTATTAAGAATTTAAAGATTATACACCACTTTTGCCTTAAAACTAAAGGAGATTACTAAAGAGAAAATTGTGAATTGGTTATAAGTGTTGCAATGGTTACAATGTCGTTGTGTTTAGTTACTTTTCAAGAAATGTGAGATTATATGGATATAGTGATTGAAATATAAGGGCAAATCCAATGGTGAGTTTTAAATTTGAGACTCTTATGTACTGTTTAGAATTTTTAAACAATATATAATGTACTTGTTATGAAATAAGAATAAGAGTTGCCTCTTAAGTGTACTAAATAAGAGTTGCCTCTTATGTTTTAATTCAATTTTGATTTATTTTTGATCTTATTTATCATAAGAGTCCTCCCTAAATCCCTCTAAATGTCCCGATGGAGATGCCCTATAGCATTTCATTTATTTCATTTGGTGTGTGTGAGTGTGTGATGTTTTAAGAAATGAGATGGTATGGTTTTAGTGGTTGGAATTTGAGAAGACTAGTACAGAAGAAGCTTTGAATATTAATCTCATGCTGTACTTTTTTTTAAAAGATATGATATGCAATGGTAAAATGGTTTTAGAGTAATTGGAATTTGAGAAAGTGTGGGCAGAAGAAGCTCTGAATCATATTTACTTTCCTTCTTCAGCATCTACCCTCATTAAACCATATTTTTTTCTCTTTGCTCTCAACATATACCTACCCCTACTAATTGAGTAAGTGGGAATAGTTCTCTATCATATTACTATTACCATCTTTTTAAATAACTTTCTTTAATTATTTTGAAGGAGTACCCTAAAAGTTTGAGATTTACATCAACTGCTCTGTGACGAAAAAAAAGAAAAGAAAGAGAGATAAATTAACTGCTCACAACTATCCATCGACACATATGTAAAACGTACAAAACAGAGCCCATCTCAAACATATACTATGTCAAAATAGTTTTATCACGTAAATTTCAAATTTCAAAAAAAAGCATGGCAACCATTTACAAACAGTGGTTTCCGTGGGAATATGCAATACATCTTCGGATACTAACATTATCAGTCGCATTCGTTTTTAAGAAAAGAAAATGTCTACTTGTTAACTAAGAGTAAAAAGGTACTTTACCTCTGTGTACTTTTAACAAACAAAAAAAGAGAGTAAAAAGAGAGTATAATTGGATTGATTTCATTACAGTAATCATTGTAAGACATACTAAAATTTAACCATAATAAATACTCCTTATGTTCCTAATAGATTGATGTTTTGATATTTTCACATATATTAAGAAAAATTCACATTTTTATTTATAAATTAATTTTTTATATGAATTAGGAAGAGATAATATAAACTTTTAGGAATGTAGGAAGTGAACTGAAAAAAATGTTTGCACGTAATCTAAGTATGACTCTATTCATGTCATCCATATTTTATATACTAAATATATTTCACTGATACTATTATAATTTGTCGTCACCATTCATTTTATCTAGCATTTATACATGTTTAACATTTTAAACTAGTGAAAGAAGGATATAACGGGATAGAGTGACCGGGGGTTTGATTGATATCATATTATTTTTGGTTATAAAGGACACATATGGAGAAGAGAGAAATGGTCAGGCCAGGGCTGTGGGTCTGTGACACTGTCCATCTTCTTTATTGCTCCCATCTGCCTCTCTTCTTTACCTGCTTCCTCTTTTTATATAATCCTCACTTTTCTACATCTTCTTAAATATACGCGGTCACGTCAATTAATGTCTAAAATCTCGTTTAATGCCTACAAGGTTGAATGAGGTCAGTTGGTAAGATATTTTTTTTTTACAAATCCGTTACAGGTAAAACATAAGGCCAAAAGTCTATTATATCTTGTTACGGCGTGTGTTTTGGTTAAAAAGGAATTATAGTGACGGTTTATGTATATGATGCATGCGATAGCCAAGTTTCAGGCTTGCATTGTTAAAAAACTAATTCAAATACTGTCACAAGAATATGGCTTAGACAATATCGGCCGAAAAAATAAAGATGAAAACATAGCGGAAACTAGAATTTGAAAGACCAGGTTTGTTTTGTCAACCAAGTAACTCCTAGGGAATAATGTAACTAGATTTAAATATTTGTGCATTACTTCTTGCTAGTACTATTAAACACTCTAATAAATGTATTACCACGACACATAACGGTCTTAATTATGATGCACCTTTTTTAGCACTCCCAAAGATTCTCTAGCTATAAGTGTATCGGTAGAAAATATATCATTAATGCACTATTTGTTTGACCTAAGTTTTGATTCATTTCATAAGAATGTGTGTTCTTAATTAATTATTGGCACTCACTAGCTACTTTATTTTCTTATTTGGGCATATAGGATAGCATTTAGCCTTTTCCTACATAGAAAGTAGAAACTAGTTAAATGTTAATAAACGGTGTCTGAACATTAATGACTTAGCAATAATTTACATTTATAACCAAAATTTGTTAACTTTAGTATTCTAATTATGTATCTGTTTTTATCTCATGTAGTATTGGTTTTATACTTTTATGTCTAGTATCTTTTTGTTTTTTTTTTTCTTTTTTTTTTTCTCACATTTTGTTTGAATGGATAGTTTTTGGGGTCAATTTATAGGTACTTAATAAGTTCTCAACAATTTTTTTACAGGTAAGTTCAGTTCTTTTTTTTGTTTTGTTTTACGTATATAAAGGGAACATAAATGTAGATCAAGACATAGCACAATGAAATGACCAAGACATATACGATACACACGAACATAAATGTAGATAAAGACATAGTCTAATGACTTATGCTAGTATTGTTGAAGTGTCGCCATTTAGATTTAAATTTGATGATAGGCTTTCAATTTGAAAGATAAGTGATGTAAATCAAAAGGATATCTGCACACCACCAATATTATTTAGAGTTACAAAAATTCGCTCTGTCATTTCAAAAAATCTCTAAACATAATTGTCATTAAATTAGACCGGTCATGTATAATATTAGTGACAAAAACAAGACTAGTTAAAAAGCCTAGTAACATTGGGCTCAAACCATATTCGGCCCATATGAGTAGAGAAGAAACAGAACCGGATTAAACCGGGGATTCGGTACGAGAAACAGCCGACTAAAAAGAAAGGAGGAATATGCCATAACCCATAAGAGTCAAAACAAAGAAGATTCGTGAGTGACTCATCATCATCTCTGTCTCTGTCGCTTGTTTCCTTTTCTTCTTCTCCTTTTCCAAAACTCTTTAATATCTTTGTTACTTCCATTATTATATTTTTTTCTTAGAACTATTTTTTTTTGTTTTTGTTTTTTTTTTTATTATCTTCATCGCTTAAGGTTCATCAACTCCGATCTCTTTGTGTAGTTACTATCACAGGGTTTGTGTTCTCTACTCAGAATCTCGTATATTCATAGTGCTCAGCTTAATTCGTTTCAATCGTGTCTTTTGATTATAAGATTGAATTTGAGAATCTATTGCTTCATGCTTGCTGAGTTCAATAATTTTGGTTGAATTGAATTCTCAGTTAAACCCTATGAATTTGATTTTCGATGTATTGGTTGAATTGATTAATGTGTTGTTTCTCAATGCCCCTTATGATTAATGTTTTTTTTGTGGTTAGAGTAGAAGCTGAAGAAAACAGAACCAAAGCCAGCCAGGGCTAGACCAGCAAGTAAATTATTGCTGGCTAGCAAAAGAAGATTTTTTTTGTTTGGTGGGTCTTTGATATATTGAATCACTCCCTATGAGCCCTCAAAGCGTATCGAAGACGAGCAAATCCCTTGAGGGTATCCATGGGGTTCGTGTTGTGTCTCATTCTCCTTTTGGATTTGAGACTATTGGTAAAGTATCTGGCTTTGTGTCCGCTGATGCACGAACTAAGCAGAGGCTATTCATTGAGTAAGTTGATTTGGTTCTTTTTAAATAGCTTGTTGATCATTTTATCTGGAAGTTAAAGGTGTTTGATTCAGTGCTCTTCTTTTATTTTTCTGTAGACGTGTCTGGCAACAAAGACCTCCATGCTTAAGACCCATACATTGTTGCATCCACGGTAAAGTCTGAGAAACGCTTATTCTCTTTGCATCTCTGTGTGTTGTATCTCGATCCTTTGGTTATTTATTACGATATATCCGACTTTGTTAACAGGTGATCGGAGTATCTTAGAAACAGCTGCTAATGTGATCACATCGATCCCTTTCATTTTCCTTGGTATGCAAACACCGAGGTAATCATCTTTTCTTGTGTCTATCTGTATACAGTTTTATGTTCTTTGAAACGATAACTGAATATGCAAGATATATGTGACTTGTATTTTAGGAAAAACCTGAACATGAAGGTGTATGCAAACTCCTTAATCGGAGTTGGAATCGCATCGAGTTTGTATCATTCTTCAAGAGGGAAATTGAGGAAGTATCTTAGGTGGGCTGATTACACAATGATAGCTACAGCGACAGTAGTAAGTCTTTAAATCTTTGCCCATCCCAAAATTTGTATTAGTAATGGTACCTCAAATCTTGGGGGATGTTCTATTTTACTTACTATCTGTTGTGTATATTTGACAGTGTCTAACGAGGGCTCTTAGAGAAGAGAACCCAAAGTTCTTGATGGCTGCATCAGCTTTGGCTTTACCGTTCCAGCCTCTCGTGGTATCAGCTGTTCACACTGGAATGATGGAGGTGCTAAGAAGTCTCAACTTTTTCACTCCATGTAACTAAAAATCTCAGTTGATGCAAATTATAACCAAATCTCTCAACTTTTGTTTGACTCAGGTAGCATTTGCGAAACGAGCCTTAGAGGATCCAGATTTGAAAATGGCTTATGATGTACACAAGATGTCTTCCTTGTTGGGCGGAGCATTGTTCATAGCTGATGATCTTTTCCCTGACACACCATTCATTCACGCCGGTTGGCATCTCGCTGCAGCCATTGGCGTTGGAACTTGCAACAAGCTTCTTCAGTAGTCCACATGTAGCAAATATATTATTTGAGTGATTGTGGAACTGCCACATTCTTGGTTCAGAGACACCACTCTTTATATGTGGTTTCACTGAGCTCCTAAATCAGCCGACATAACTAGTAATTATTGTAGTCATCTCTTCTTTAATCAGTTGCAAGGAACCGAAACAAGTCACTTGTTGTAATATTAGGACAAAACACTTTTTGTTTTTCCCTCTCTCGAGCTTTCAATCCTGGCACTTCAGATCACAGATGAGTATACAGCTCAAAATAGACCTGAGCAACATTAGAAATCAAATGATGAACAATCTCTCAAATCTCATTTTCCAAATTATTTATTTAGTTAATACATTAGTTAACGAATTAAATCGAGTGGTAGCATTTCGTCAACAGCTTTTAAATAAAAAGGAAACTATTCTTTTCTAATAAAGAAAGAAAATTTGAAATTAAGCAAAAAAATACATGTAACGAAAAAGAAAAACAAAAATGCGCATGAAAAGTTTATTATTATGTTTAAGGAAAAAGGAAATATTTAACATAAATTCCTCCTTTGTTTAGGTTTCTCTAAACACGTTTTCGTTTGCATACCCTAATATATATACATAGAAGAGACACTTCTATCCTTCACACTGAATCTGAATCCAGAGTTTTTTCTTTTCTTTTTTTGTGTGCCTTTGTACTCTCCACTAATTTCAAAGAATGAGTGAGATTGAAGAACTTGTGTGTATTGATGCAAGAGTTACGCGCAAATCTACATCGAACACGGTAGAGATCAGAGTAACGCGTAGAAACGTGATCACTTTAGGATCAGACACTACTCCTTCTCCTCGTCCGTTCCCAACTCCTCACCTCCTTTTGACCAACGTCGTTAGCTTTGATGAAGACAACATGAATCTTCTCCTCTATCCAACCCTCCCAGATCGCAACTTATGCAGTATTCTCTCCTTCGAGATTGCTTCCGAAGCCAAGCGAGTTCCAGGGCCATTGTACATCTCCTTTGACGTCACGTTAAGGCCAGAGATATTCGAGGAACCAGACATGGAAACATGCGCTATTTGCTTCGAGGAGTCACAAGACTTAGAAGATATGCCAAATTGTTCGCATGTGTTTCATGATTATTGTATGCATGAGTGGTTATGTAGGACTAACCATTGCCCTCTCTGCCGTGCCGTAATTATGAAAGACTAGCATCCCTACACTACTCCAAAACAATGTTATGAAGAAACGATATAGGGTTTATATATTATATGTTAAGCCTTTGTTTTTAGCCGAAATACAATACTATATATGTATAACCAAGTTGAGATTCATCGCCGATCTCTTTTCTTTTGTACAATTATGGAATTGGAATTTTCATATAGACCAAAACTTCAAATATCTGGATTTAAGTTGGCTCTGTTTAAGTTTTCCCTTGCTTGTGATTAAAGATTGAACTCAGAATGTTTCTTTTGTTTGCTGTAGCGTCTTTGTGCGTATCTTTTACGAATCAACAACACACAACTCTCAAGACGGTATCACTTTAGGATCACTAGCTTAGAGTTACAAGACTTAGACGAGATGCCAAATTGTTTGCATGTGTTTCATGATTATTGTATCAAACTATCAATAAGTGGTTATGTTGAATTAATCATTGCTCTCTGCCGTGCTGAAATAATTGAAGACGAGTGACGACTATCCGTACAAGACTCCGAAACAAACGTAAGGAGGATAGGCTTCTTAGCCGACTTATAATATAACAAGTTGAGATTAAATTGCCAATCTATTTTCTTTTGTACAATTATAGAATTGGAATTTTCACATATAGCAAAATTTCAGATCATCTAATCTAATAATGTAGTTTGGTTGATGATTTCGTTGGAATTGTTATAGAAGCATGCCATCCTCTACACTAAAATAATAAATATGGTTTTAACATTATGAAGAAATATAGTTTCGGCTCAAGAAATCGATTCTCTTAAAGATTGATGAGTATTATTATTATTTTTTTTTGATAACTCAGGATTGATGAGTATTTTAATTTGAATATGTGGAATAAATCGATTCTCTCTATAAGATTGAGTATCTTGACATCATAAACCTATAAGCTTTTAAGACTACATTTGTAGAGTAGATTTTAATATTTGTTAACCAACTACAGTTTACAGATATAACAAAGTCCAATACGATTTAGATAACTAGGCAACTAAGCTGTTGAACAATATGATGTTTTTTTCAAGTACAATTGTTTTGGTTTATTTTAAGGTCTGTTTAAAACAGATATAACTAAATTATTAGTCTCTGTATATTATGCAATGCGTGAGACAATTTCTATTTATTTTTTTAACTTAAAACTTAAAAGTTTTGGAGGATTATAGTTTGATGTCTTGAGGAACATAGACAACATAGATTGTGTTGTTAATTTGAATGATCATTATCAAACAGAGAATGAGATTCCACTTAGTAGAATACCATATTAAGAATAAGAATATACGGTTTGCCAAAAAAAACAAAAAACAAGAATAAGAATATACAAATCCAAAAACATTTATTTGACAGAGTTTCCTAAAAAATCTGAGTCTAATACCTAAAGCTAAAACTGTCGAAACACATTTAAATGTTCAAATCAAACCTTTTTTTTTTTTTTGGGTGAAGATTTATATGTTCACACCTAGTTTATCAAAAACTGGACCCGAAACATAACCCAATGCCTGTAATAATTCAAATAGTCAATGTAACTATATTTTAATAGTAGTGATCCGATAAGACATAAGAACATAAAGAAAGTTTCACAAAGATAATATTGTTACTGATTGATTCTGATTAGCATTGTAATAACTATTCGAATGGCTTATTATCTTCTTAATTCCATTGAAGATTCATCTAATCACACCTTCTTCTTCTTTTTTTAATCTTGATAGTGTGAGCTACTGATTAGGCGGGCCTGCGCTCTATTGGAATGTTCTGTTCGATCTCGAGAAACTCGAAAATTCGGTTTAACATCCATCTCACCAAGTTGGACCGATATTAAAATTTGAGTCGGATCGGGTTAAAATAAAAAATGTATTTACACAAGCCCAGTGTACGTTACATATACAAGTCCAATAAGAAGCCCACTAAAAGTAGAATAGTGAAGGAGGTGAAAGGAGTACAACAAGATCGAGTGATGGAGGAAGACGAAGATGAGGTTGAGAGAGAGATATTAGGAATTGGAACAAAGGATTCGAGCAAAGGAAGGAGATTAGGATTTAGGGATGAGAAGTGAACAAGGTTCAAGGTTTTTTCTTTTTTTTTTTTTTAAAAAAAAAAAAAAAAAAAAAAGTTCAAGGTTTAAATAGGTTTTCGGTAACCGGTACGATAACCGAATTCTTTTAAGAACTGCTGAGCCGATTGGTTTTTTATCATTAAACCAAATCCAATTTTTTGAATAACGAACTAGAGAGCGCCTCATATATAAACGAGATTTTGAGTTTTTAACTGCTCTTTCTTCATCAATCTCTCTCTCTCTCTCTCTCTCTCGCTAGCTTCTTTATTGATCTCGTCCGTTTAGAGTCTGATTAATCACAACTTTTTCCAGGAATAAAAAGTTTCTCGATCGGGAAAACAAAGAAAAGCCTCAAGAAAGACTTTATCAGCAAGGTATCTCTTTTGTTTTAGGAATCACAGAGTGTTTTGTGGTTTCTTTAACTTTTCTTTAACGTGTTCTTTAAATTCCATTGGCTCAGCGTCTTCATTGCAGGGAAGAGAATCTGATGAAAACGCTATGTTTTATGATATAGTTTCCTATTCTTTTGGTTTTAAAATCTCAAATGGTTTCGATGTTGTATGTGTTATCGCAGGCCGCAGGGTAGAATCTGATGGGTGGGATTGGCTGTGAAGATGATGAGACAGGGAAGACTATGATGGAACAGAGAACTGAGATTCAACATGATACTCCGACGATTACGATCACAAGTGATACAAGAAAGAGTCAGATGGGTCATGAAGATAAAACACGTGATCGTAATTGCCAGAAACGTAAAGAAGATGAAGCAGAAGCACTAGAGTGTCTTATGAGGAAAGCTGGATTTGGTTTCAACGCTGCAGCTAATCCTAGCTTTAGGAGTACTAAACAGTTTTCTTCAGCCAAGAGGATGAATGCTCCATCTATTCCAAGTAAAGTTCAGCCTCTTAGCTCAGAGGAATCATTCAATCTGCTTGCATCTCAAAGCAGAAAGAGAAGGTACTCAGCTTCATCTCAGGGGAAGGTTCTGCATCTGGAGAAACAGAGGGAAGAAAGAATGAGAGATGAGTCCAGATTTGTCCAAGAAAATCGGAGTGGCTTTTCTTATGAATCTGTAATCGCAAGGCAGAGGAATCTGATGGGTGGTATTGGTTGTAATGATGCTGTTGGGACCGGAAAGAGTTTGATGGGACAGAGAGCTGAGATACATAGTGACCCTCTGACAACTACAGTCACAAAAGATACAAGAAAGAATCAGATGGGTCATGAAGGTAGTAAAACACGGGATCAGATGGGTCATGAAGGTTGTAAAGAAGATGAAGCACTTCAGTGTGTTATGAAGAAAGCTGGTTTCAATGTTTCAGCTAATCCTAGATTTAGGAGTGAACCGTTTTCTTCAGCCAAGAGGATGAATGCTCCATCTATTCCAAGTCAAGTTAAACCTCTAAGCTCAGAGGAATCTTTCAAACTGAGAAGTCACTCAGATTCATCTCAGGGGAAGCTTCTGCATGTGGAGAAACAGATGGATGAAAGAATGAGAGATGAGTCCAGACTTGTCCAAGAAAATCTCTGTGGCTTTTCTTATGAATCTGTAATCGCAAGGCAGAGGAATCTGATGGGTGGTATTGGTTGTAATGATGCTGTAGGCACAGTTGGGACCGGAAAGAGTTTGATGGGACAGAGAGCTGAGATACCTACTGATCTTCTGACAACTACAGTCACAAGTGATACAAGAATGAATCAGATGGGTCTTGAAGGTAAAACAGGTGATCATAATTGCCAGAGGGGTAGAGAAGATGAAGCACTTCAATGTCTTATGAAGAAAGCTGGATTTGTTTCGAATGTTTCAGCTAATCCTAGCTTTAAGAGTCGACCGTTTCCTTCAGCCAAGAGGATGTTTCCTCCATCTCTTCCAAGTAAAGTTAAACCTCTAAGCTCAGAGGAATCTCTCAAATTGTTTGCATCTCAGAGCAGAAAGAGAAGGCAACCAGATTCATCCCAGGGCAAGCTTCTTCATATGGAGAAACAGAGAGAAAATAGGATTGGTGGTGCAGTCCCTGGAGTTGAGGTTGGGAATGCATTCAAAATACAAATTAGAGCTCAAAATGATAGGTCTCCACTTCAACGTCTTTAGAGGGATTGATTTTATGATTGTCAATGGTTTGTACATGGCTACAAGTGTGGTTATTTCAGATGGTGCTCCCTACAATGATTCATGCACTTCTGGTATTGTGACTTACTGTGGTGAAGGTGACTACCTGAAGAAAAAAAAATTGAAACCAGCAGCAGACCAGAAGATGGAAAGAGGTAACCTTGCTTTGGCTAATAACATGAGAACACACAAACCTGTGAGGCTTCAAACCAAGGAGAAAAGGAATATATATATAGAGGTTTGAACTTCATAGACTTCCTGGTCAAAAAATTGTGTTGTAATTTTTTTGATCAACTTGCCTAAATAACTATGTTCTGAAGACAAACCCTTAACTCATTGTATTTGTCAAGATTTCTAATCTCGCCGTGGTCAAAGTTACAAATGGAGATTGAAATTACTTTTCCATGGCAAATGACGTATGTCGGATCTAAAACATGGTTCAATAGTTTTCATATTCATAAACGCCATACTGTCTAGCTCTTAGTCTCTGTGTGTACTTCTAGCACTCACTCGTTTGAATTAAAAGAAACAGAGCAGAAGCATACTGCATACATGACAAAAAAAAAAAAAAACAAATTTTAACCCGGTTCAACCCTGAGAAACAAGAGCAATCAAATGAAGAACAATCTCTCTCAAACTCAATCTCGCACTCCAACAAGCTAGGAAGAAGAAACTACGTTCTTATACTTGTGCAGCACGTAGCCTTTCTCCCCGTCTCCTTTTCATCAATAATTGTCCATCTCTCTTTAGTCTTCGTTGTTGGGCGGAGCATTGTTCATAGCTGATGATCTTTTCCCTGAAACACCATTCATTCAGGACGGTTGGCATCAGCCATTGGTGTTGGGACTTGCAATAAGCTTCTTTAGTAGTCCTGAGGCCTGAGTGATTGTGGAACTGCCACATTCTTGGTTCAGAGACACCACTCTTTATATGTGGTTTCACTGAGCTCCTAAATCAGCCGACATAACTAGTAATTATTGTAGTCATCTCTATCTTTAATCAACGTAAGGAACCGAAACAAAGTCACCTGTTGAATATATTTCGTCTCTCTGTGAACCTTTCGCACTCTCACTCGTTAATTTATTAAAAGGAACATAACGTAAGTGTGAGTGACAAAGAGCTTTGTTCTGGATTCAATCATGGTACTTTATTGATCAGAGTCAGTACAGCTCAAAAAAGACCTGCGCAACATTAGAAATCAAGCAATGAACAGTCTCTCTCAAACTCATCATAAGTAATTCTATGTTTTTTTTTTTTAGTGAGAGCAGAGAATGAGAAAAGAATTTTTCTGCAAAGTTATATATTTATCTCACACTTAGAAAAATTTTAGTAAAAAGATGATAATATAATAACTTTTTTTACCTTTGACATTTGCAGCATTTGCCTAAAAACATAAATCTCCCCTTCTAGTTAAAAATAAATTATCATTTCAGTTTTTTTAATTTGCAATATAAAATTTTAGAAATATAAATTGTTAATTACAACTCATATATCGTGACAACATATGCACTGTCTTTTGTTTTCATTTTTGATCTCTTATTGCAAAACTTTTTTTTGTCTTTGATCTTTGCTTCCAAATTTTATTGATCTTATTCAATATCAACACAGAAAAACATGAACAACGAAGAATAAAATTGTTACGGGGTTTCGTCAAAGATCATTGTCTTGTGTAATGTAGATGAGCATTCTCTATACCATTGACCATGAGAATCAATTTAAACAATATTACATTGATATAGCTATATAAGGGTCCTTTTATATAAAGGAGACTCCTATCTTGCTTAGCAGATTTAACTCTACTTCAAAGAAAACCATTTATCTAATATCATGGTTGAGTTTTTAAGAAACAACGGACCAAAATTTAATTAAAGGAAAACACTCAAGTTGCAACGTATGGTGGTTCTTACGGTTGATGGTCTTGCACGGTTGATATAATCATTGCCCTCTCTGCCGTGCTGAAATTTTGGAAGACGAGACAAGTGACCACTGACGACTACTCCAAAACACAATCATGAAATCCGATAGGATTTATTTCTGCCACGCCTTTTTTATTTTTCTTGGCTGACTTGTAGTAATATAACAAATCTATTTGCTTTTAGTACTACTGTTGAATTGAAATATTCATATACACTAGATTTTCAGATTTCATGATCGTTCCTAACTAGCTCTGTTTTAAGTTTTCCCTAGCTCCGGTTGAGTTAATTACTCGGTTTTCTTGGATTATTTTTGGTTTAAAAGTTTTTTTTGTTTAATTATCGATCACGTTTCAGAATGATTCTGCATTATCGTATCTCTTACACAACTAACTCTAAGTCGGTTGATCGATTATCGGGTTTGGTGCTGGTGGTAAGGTAAAGACTCACGTGGCATTCAGTGTCTAGAATTATCCATATTAGGATTATAAGTGATTTAATACTATAATAATTTTTAGATTTTATCTAGATGATTACCACATAATTAATTAAATTTAAAAAAATATATAAATGTAGTTTGGTTGATAATTTCGTTGGAATTGTAATAAAAGCATAACATTATCTACAATGAAAAAATATAAAATTTCCTCTCTGCTTTAGGTTTTGTTTTTCTAAACACGTTTTTGGTTTTGATATAAATATGGACACACTCTCATCGTTTTTATTATTAAATCCTTCTTATTTCCTTTAGGATTATCACGTTTTCTTTTTTGTACTCTCCACAAATTCCAAGGAATGAATGAGATTGAAGACTTCGTGAGCATTGGTAAAGTAGTTACTCAGAAATCTACATCTAACACTGTGGAGATCAGAGTAACGCGTAAAAACGTGGTCACTTGCAATCCTGCTCCTCCGTTCCCAACCCCTCACCTCCTTTTGAACAACATCCTTAGCTTTGATCACCACAAGATGTATCCTCTCCTCTATCCAACTCTCCCAGATCCCGTCTTATGCAGAATTCTCTCTTACAAGATTGCTTCCGAAGCCGAGAAAGTTCCAGGGCCATTGTACATCTCCCTTGACGTCACATTATCCACACTAATATTCGAGGAACCAGAGATGGAAACATGCTCTATTTGCTTGGAGGAGTCACAATACTTAATCTTAATGCCAAATTGTTCGCATGTGTTTCATAATCATTGCATCAATGAGTGGTTATGTCGGAGTAATCAGTGCCCTCTTTGCCGTGCTGAACTTATGGACGACGAAGACTGGTAGACGTTTGACGCTACTCCAAAACAAAAAGTCATGGAAAAACGATGGGGTTTTCAATTGCATTTGTTTTTTTTTTTTTTTTGAAACTTCTTGGGCAGATGATGTATGTCAGATCTGAAACATGGTTCAATAGTTTTCATAATCATAAACGCTTTACTGTCTAGCTCTCAGTCTCTCTGTGTACCTCTCTCGCACTTGCTCGTTTGATTAAATCAAACATGGCGTAAGCATAAATGACAAAGTGTGTTTTGTTTACCCGGTTCAACCTTGAGAAACAAGAGAAATCAAATGATGACCAATCTCTCAAAATATCATACTCCAACAAGCTAGGAAGAAGAAGCTCTGTTTTTATACTTGTGCAGCACGTAACCTTACTCCAAATAAAGGAAATTTGAAATTCAGCTAAAAAAAAGAATATAACAAAAAAAAGAAGAAGTTAATCTTTTTTTCTTTGAGTACAATTGAATTGATATTCAGATCTCTTGATTGTTCCTAGCTAATTTTCCCTTACTCGTGATTAAGTTTGAGTTGATTACTTGTTTCTTGGATTATTCATAAAATTGCCTGCAATTTTCTTTGATAATTTACTAATTGTGGATTATGTGATTCAATTTTACTTTTGCGTTGAATTTTTCATCGACGTATGTGGAACTCAGGGGTCTTTTCCTTTACTCGCAGTTCCATCCTGATTCATTAGTCCCCTGAAACTATATTTTAAAACAAGAAAAACAAATTAAAAAAAATAATGAGGTACCGTATGTCTTGTGTTTTGGATACTCAATGAATGCATAAAAAAAAACAAAGAGATTTACCTTCTGAAATTTCTTTTGAGTCCATTGCTAGATGAACCATCGTTCGTCAAGAAATCGAAAAGATATCGATAGTAACCTTCACACTGTGTGTACAAACTTGTGTCCGAATCCGAAATTGTGCTTAGTTCCTTCTTATGATTTCGTTTTTATTATTTCAATTGTGAATTCAAAATTTTTATTTTGTAACCAATAAAGTTCTGCGTGAGGAATTTCGTTCAACTCGGAAGACAACATGTAGTAGTAAACCGGATCAAGGTCGGCTAGATAAAACAAAAGCAGGTAATGGGGGCCCAAAACCACTCCACTTAGGATACAAAAGCCTAAAGGCATGGATGTATTGGAGAAGATGACCACTAAATATACGACATTTGGGAAATTTTGGTCATGCATGCCCCATCCTAACCAATGATAACGAGTTCATTATCACACAATCCGTGGACAATATGTGTATTTATACCATTTAAAATTATACGTCATAAGAAAATAAAATTAATCATCAAACTTAAAGAATGGTTATTTGTAATTACCTTCTCTTAACCGAGAGAGTTCAAGGGTAGCTCCTTACCCTCTCGAGCCAGTCTAGAACCTCACAACTAAAAATATGCTATATAGGATTTTTTCGTAATACTGATATCAACAAAATCTTTCTATATAATACAATTTTTTTTTTTTGTCATCTGATATTATGAAAACATAGAAGGATACATTATGAATTACAACTTGAGCCGGCGGAAAACAAAGATATCCCCGAAGTCTAAAGCCCAAAAAAGGGAAACTAAGCCGGCAAATAATAAGAAGTTCCCGGAAGCTTAAAACGAAATCAAGAAAAAGTACAAAGTAGAGAATTTAACTCAAAAAAGAGGACAAAACCTTAAAGTAAGAACATAGGCGACCATGCATAACCCTTAAATAACAAACTAGTCTCAAGATGCAAGAATAGCTCTTCTCCCCACCCACTTACGGAAGAGATTTACTAAGGATGTCCACGGCCAATCCAAAGCTAACATCAACCACCTCCTATCATGTAAAGAAACCAATCTCTAGAAACAGAACCAAAGTCTTCATAACTCAGCAAGCAAGGACCCGAAACGCTTCCGAATGCGACGATGACAACAACATCGTCCAGTACGTGAATTAAATTTATATAATACAATCTATATAACCTATAAATTTTCAAGCTTATTTATATTTTTATGATGGTACAGTACGTGAATTAAATTTCAGTTAATAAAGATCTTGTTACTTCTTTATTATATAATTAACACGGTATTAATCTATCTATATATACTGTTTTAGCATTTAATAATAGATCCATTGAAGTTTAAGACCATTCTCATATTACTATGACTATTATTGCATTTCATTGTAACGCTCAACGCATAAACAACTTTGACTACCCGTTATTGTCCCCACACACGGCCAGAAATGAATTTACTAAACTCCAAATATTAAAAATTGGTATTATTATCTGATTATCATACGAATCTGATTTGACTTAATAATACTTAGTCAAAACCCTTCTTTCTCTCCAAATCCACCAATCACACTTGCACACACCTCTTTAATTCTATGCTACTTTTTTTTTTAATATTCCATCAACTTACCACTGGCCATTTCTCTGTTTTTTCTCCCTCAATTTTTGTTCCTTTCATTTGACCCTGCTTGAAACTTTTTTTTTTCTTTTTTTTAATATATTTTGTCGTGCTTCATACTTTTAAATATTTTACATAATTTGGATATTTCTCTTAAGCTTAATTCCTTATTCCATATTCCACGCTTATCACAAAATCTTTCTCCTTTGTCTCGCTTTTTTCTTTTGTTCTTTCACATGTGTATATACACACAGAACACACACACTTACATTTCTATTATCATATAAAACTTCAACTTTACTTTTTCTCTTCCGAAAAAAACACTATCTATCTTCTTCATCAGATTCTATTGATTCTATTTTCCCTCATCCTCCTCCATGGCCATCTCACCTAATTCAAGCTCTTTAGAATTAACAATATCAATTCCGAGCTTCTCTCCATCTCCTTCATCACCTGGTAAGATCATATCCAAAGATTAATTAAATCATATTTATTATATAATTTTAATAGTGCGTCTTTGAAAGATATCCAATTAAAATAATTTTGGTAGGTGATCATCACGGGATGAGAGATTTTGACATAAACCAAACTCCAAAGACGGGAGAAGATCATATGATCGGTGCAACGCAACATGTCAACGAGGAGGATAGTAACTCCGGCGGCCGGCGGCGCAAAAAGCTCCGTCTAACCAAAGAGCAATCACATCTTCTTGAAGAGAGTTTCATACAAAACCATACCTTAACCCCTGTAAGTATATATAATTGTACAATAATTAATGGTTCCGTCTATGTTTTGCTTACGTTGAAATAGAGGAAGAAGAAAGAGAAAAGAGTTAAATCTTTTTTTTCTCTGATGATGATCATGTCGGCTGATTATGTTTTAATTTGGGTGGCTGATTATGAAACCACAGAAGCAAAAAAAAGATTTGGCCACCTTTTTGAAGCTTAGTCAAAGGCAAGTTGAGGTGTGGTTTCAAAACCGAAGAGCTCGGTACGTATCTATCTACATCTTCATATCTTGCATCATCCATATATACAATAAAATAAGTATAAACCAAGGAAAATAAGAATTATAAATCGTATAGAATTGTGTATACGGTGAGGCATGATATGTATATATAGGGTTTTTGGAAATATGCTTTTAGTAGTTGAGAATATATTAAATAATGAGAGTGCGTTGACAGAATACTTATATATAAAGAGATCGTGTGCGATCAAACTTAGATGCTCAACATAATTTACAACATATATATATTACAATTGTAGATTAGAAAAATGTAGTAAAGTGGAAGTGATCCTTTTTTATCCAAGTGTTTCACGTTGATTCCCATATACATAGTTATTCATCCATTTTATGCGACACATGAAATGCCCGTACTCTTATTTTTGTGTCTACGTGTCTATATATAAATGTCCATGATTCAAAATCAAAATATAGAATGAAATAAATGCACCAACAAGAAAAAAGCGATAGGGAACATGAGGGACAAAGTTAGAGACAGTAAATGATGTGTTTTATATTTTCAGCTCATCTCTGGCCAGTTCACAATTATGATGTTTGTCCCATATAGTATACATATAACTTTAATGAAACTTAATCACACACATACACTTTTTGTGAATGTTTTCTCTGTATTGTCTATTATATTTGACATAGACATGAATGTGGACATGCGTACATTTGTGCATGTATAGATATACATGTTAAGCGTGGTAGGTTAGTTCATGAAGTCCATTTATAAAGAAGGAATTTAATTAATCACATTACATAGCCCAAACGTTATAAATTTGATGATTAATGAAGAGCCTAAAAGCATATATATATATATATATATATATATCATTGTAATTACCATTTACTTCAAACTAATAAATTTTTAACTTGAATTCATTGTTGAGATTTGTACACGAAGTAGAAGTCTAGAAAAATATGAGAGATTTCAAGATGGTCTTCCTCTAAGTCTCTAACGTATGGGCATTCCGGGTCAATTAAGCAATCACTTACATATAGTATCACATGTGTGAACACATAGTACAAAACACACGTTTATAAACTTATAGTTATATGCAAAGGTCGGTAGAATAGTCTGCTAAAAGTATAAATTTCTCAAACACCAACCTCGTTAATTAAATATATGAATAAAATTCAGCGTATGGGATAATGGTATATAATAAAACGACCTAGAAATTACGTATGATGTAAGCATATTTAATATTACGCATGCCCACATTAACCAAATAGTATGGTTACACAAAATTTGATGTATATAGGAGTAAGCTAAAGCACACGGAGATGGAATGTGAGTATCTGAAGAGATGGTTCGGGTCGTTGAAGGAGCAAAACCGACGGCTACAAATAGAAGTTGAAGAGCTACGAGCTCTAAAACCATCATCGACCACGGCTTTAACCATGTGTCCTCGGTGTGAACGTGTGAGTGATGCAGCAGATAATGACTCTAATGCCGTTCAGGAGGGGGCAGCTGTGAGCAGCAGCCGGTCACGGATGACAATTTCCTCTTCCTCTTCCCTCTGTTGACTGGTTTGATCGGAAGTCAAAAGTCAAAAAAATTGAAACGCCTGTTTCGGGTGTAAAAAGCAAAGATTTGATGATGATTAGAAGGATTTTGTGTATAGTCCGCTAATTATTTATTGTACACCAATGAGGATAAACAGTTTAATCGTCCTTTTATAGCTTTTTCGTGTTCTTTCTTCATAATTTTATTTTATTTCGTGTTTAACCAAAAAAAAAAAAACAAATATTGTTTTTCGTGCCTGTTTGGATTGAGTTATTGACTTGAATTGAGGGATGTTTAATTCTGTGTTAGACGATGAAATGAGAAATACTGAATGGATAAATTTTATAAAAATCATACTAATAGATTATACTAGATAGTAGCAACTAAAAGACGATATAACATAGATGATAGAACTAAATTTTTATTCATGGGCAAGGAGAAATTGTACATCGATCAATTAACGTCATTGTTATTTTGACTTCTACAAGTCTCAAATAAGGCTGCTATATTTATTCCTGGACTAGAAAAAGGCTTTTAAATATTCAATTCTGGTGGAGATTTTCACCTACAATTCACCTGATGTCTCATTCCAAAAAAATCTTTTAATTATAGTTTTAAAATAAATATTGTTATTTCTTTCTATGGAGGTGTATTCAAATTGACATTTTAAATGATTTGTATAAATTTAAAATGTTGGAACCAAGACATTTTATTAATTTATAGTGCTATTTATTTATCAATAAATTAATAATTATTATTTTATAGTGTAAATTAATAATTATTAATTTATACATATTTTTTTAATTGTTTAAATTTTTAGTTTTATGAAGTGAGATAATTTTAGCAAAATAAGATTAAACTTTGAGATGTTGTAAATTTTATGGTATTGAACTGAATTTATAATATTTAGAAAACATTATTGACAATAATTACAAATTCACCTATACATATGACATACATAAATTCAAATTTATGAATAATAAATCGATTATCGTATTTTAAAATTCTATCTAACTATCAAAATATAAATGATGCATATTTAAAAATTAAATTTTTTTAAAAAAATTAACTATTTTATAATATATTATAGAATATTTATATTATTATAGTTTGAAAATACAACATAGCAATTGTTTTATAGATATAAGCTTTTGGAGAAACCTACATTACTATATCAATATATATATATATGTGTAAATTTATATAATTATTAATTTATGATATTATTGGGATCATATTTTATATTATTATTTTATTATCTTATTGAATTTTGTTATTTTTTATACTGATTTGATTTGGAATTAACAAAGTTTATTAACTTAGAGTGTTTATTAGTTTATAGAGTATTAATTTATGGAGGTTTTACTGTATTGTATTTGGAGTGTATATAAACTAGGTATGACCAGAAAATGTCTCTCCCTCACCAATACACGATTTAATTCGGATTTGGGTTTTCTTAGCCCAACTCGTAATTTAAGAGTTTGGAAGCAAGCCCAATGGGCTACCAGCTCTATAACCGTGTATCAGTTCTAGCAAACTTGAAATGAAAATCTTCACAATCCAATCCTTATAAGTTATCAACATGAATATTGGTTAGGCCAATATGTTATAATTGGTCGCTCTTTCATTCGTTATAGAAAGAAATTGAATGAGTTTATGTATCCGGAGGTCCTTATAACAATCTTTCATCTTTGGATATGTGAGAAGAAGTGATTCGTACCTTTTAATATAGATCAAATTTTAAAAAGAGATAAAAAAAAATATATGATAAAGTGGAGACAAGACAGAGTAACAGAGGAATGTGTGTTACTAACTTACTACTATTACTGAATTAGGAGAAGATGTATGTAATGTATGTATGGATTATGCGACTCTGGCATGCCCATGTGCTTCGCACGTGCTTTCGTTATGGATATAACGCGTGCGTGTCTAATGTCTCGCGCTTTTCCTCGTCTTATTGGTCAGAGACCAATCCTTATTGGTTTATGTGGAATGTGGTGAACCGAAACTATATATAGCTATGTTAAGTGAAAATTAAAAGACCTCAGTAGTCATTAACTTTTTTTTTTTTTTATGTCATTAACTTAAAACATACAAATGCATTACATAACTTACAATCATGAAAATGAGGTCTTTTATTTAAAACATACAATTGGCTTGTACCAAAGGGTGAAACATATGAAATCTTCTTGAGATGTATTTATACAGTGCTATGTTTACATTCCAAAAAAATAAGAATGGTCTGTTTGAAGGACAACAAAAAAAAGTTACTTATCATGCATCTAAGAATTTCAAAAATAATTAAAAGTGAATAAGGCTGTCAATTGATTTCATGTATGAAAATATTTATTGGTTTTTACAAAAAGTTTATATCTTGTGTTACTTTACCGTCACTATAAAGTCAATATATTTTGCCATATAATAACTATACTGAAAAACTTTTTATCACATCACCAAGATGATTACAAAGATGATTCAACCGTGTACGTTATAACATGTCGAATTCATTGTTCACCACTCTCACCCATCTGTCATTCTCTTTTTCATTTGGACTTGCTAGTGAACTTTTAGTCTTTGTCCAGATTATTATTATTCAATAATTGACAATCGATACATCTAACTATTCATTCTTTAAAAGTGACCAGTACGTAATTGAAAAGATTATGAAAATTTCACCTTCTTTAATCACGTGTTTTAAGTCACAAGTACCCATCATTATTCACTTTCAAGATTGTTTAATTAAATCGCCTAGACGTACTATTTTTTTTTTTTTTCAGAATTGGGATTAATATCGATCGACAGTAAGTTTTGAAAACGAGATCAATAAGTTGTTACACTTGATACAAAATTCTAAAGATATCCGAATTGAATATCAATGGATTGGCTTTGATTGTCCAACATTTAGGTTGTCAAAGTCCACCATTTACACCAACACCGTTCTTCTTCTTCTTCTTCTTTTCCCAACGTGTGTGGTTGTTTGTGAGAATGTCGTTTATCTTTCTATTCGGTACAATTGATAAGTATATCTCAGAGATTATTGGAAGCATCAGTCGTATATTAATCTAAAATTTCGTTATCGTTCCTACAATTCCGTATATCAAAGGCGAGAAAACTATGTTAAGGTTTGACTTGGACTTTGATTATTCAACCACAAACATAATTTTATTACGCATACAGTGTGATTATTGAATGACACAGTACTTTACGTTCTCTCTTTATTTTTTATAATTATTATCAAATTTCTTTTTTCGTTGTAACAATCTTTTTAAATTCAACTCTAACCTAATTTTTAGATATATATATATATATATTGGTTACGCACTTACGCTGACATATGAAGTGCTTCCAAAAGTTCCCTAAATCTTGTGCCGATATCTAGGATTATTTATTTGGTTAATTGAACGTCAATTGCATGAAAATATATATTAAGATATATACGTTGATTCCATTAGGATCAATAACTAGTTAAATAAATTGTTTGACAAAAAGTGTATAATTTGGTTTTGTATAAGGACGGCAAATTTTATCTAGCATGCATAAATCGCAATTAATCATTCGAGTTTGGACTTACCTGAAGAAGTTGAGTTGAGTAATATTTTATGCAATCAGAAAGATACAGCAACACTAAGTCACAAGAAGGTCACGACATTCTCTGTCTCAACCATTTACTCATGTGGAACTTTGGTTGTGTACTAAAAAGGTAGTATTACCCATATCGGAAAAAAAGTTTATAAGAATAAAAAAATAGAATATATATTTTTCTACATATAAAAGTGAATTAAATGATTTACTGTATTAACAAAATTTATATATATATATATATACCAAATTGAGCTGTTTAATTTTGTAACACTCAAAAACAGAGCGATTTCCATGACATGTTAAATAAAAAAAATTGTAATGGTTGATATTGTAAAATTCCAATCGTTTCGTTATTCTATACTAGCATGTGTATTCCAATTTCTGACCATCTACTAAGTTAAGACTTGAGCTTATCTGGACAAATAATTCAGAAGCGACGTTATAACTAATATCATGGAGGGGAATTAGAGAGTAGCTTAATGATGAGAATATAGGCTAAACATTTATGTCGTCTAAGGAGTAATTGAGTGTTGCCTACTTCACGGGACAAATGAGTAAACCTAACAATAACATATAGACACACTCGACGCCAGTAGCCAAATTCCATTTGAGCCATCCAATTTCTTAGTGGATCTTCTTTGTCTCCAGCCCATCTTGTCTCCTTATTTTTATAATCATTACTTTTTCTAAAAAAGTGATTTAGTAAGCATCACAAAAAATAAAGGGAGTTTCCAATTTTTTTTTTTTTTTTTTGAGATATTGATTGAACTATACCTTCTTCCATTTTTTTCCTTTCTAATTTGAGATTTGGTAATGCAGATATTTATATATATTTGATATTGTATTGATTAATTCATATTACGAAAAAATGGATTAGTCAAGAGAATGTGAAAGAAAGGTAAAGTTAAAATACGAAAAGCAAAGAGGAGAGGGGGACAGAAGAGAAAAGGTATGTCTGCGATGCCCATCCCCAAAAGTAGAGTGCCACATGTAGTCCTTCTTCTTAAGATCTAACTCAAATGCTTTTTTGTACTAGTAAAAACTCTGTTCGCAGACTCAGTTTCTATTTCCTTTCCATTTTACTTTAATCTTCATGAAACACATTTTCATACCAAAAAAAAAAAAAAATTATGGCATGTGTATGTCATACATATTAAAATTAAACTAGAATGAAAACTGCAAAATATGATTCAATAATATTCTTATTCATACTTTTTATTATTTCTATTATTATTTATATGTATTTTGTTATCTACAATATGGTCTAACCAAAATGACTAGATTTTAGTTATGTAGTATACAGTTATACAAAATGTTGAGAATGATTCTTATCAAAATTTTATGTTATGTTGAAGTTCCAATATAATGTGATGAATTCATAAAACATACAATATTTACATTACTTGATTTTTTATTTTCAAATAAAACTAAAACTAATATACATGAGGTGTTATTAGATTCTAATTTATAAAGAATTTTGAAGACTTCAACAAAATCATCAAAAGTGAATAAATGAAAGATTTTTAAGGATTCTTAGAGCGTATTCTATAGTTTTGTTGATTATTTTTTAAAATTTTGTAAAGTAATTTAAACAATTTCTGAATTTTTGTGATATTTTTCATGACTTTATTTTGTAAAGAAAGTGTGTAAAATCATGAATCAATAACATAATAATTAAATTCATTAATAATACTAGATACGTTTGTTTTAATTGAATAACACAAAATTTTTATTAACTTTATAAAAATGTGTATCCAATAACCCAAATTTGTTAAGATTTTAAATAATTTTTTAAAAATCACAAACTAATAACACTAAACTTTAAGAGAATTTAACAAAATCTTGATCTAATAACAACAATTTCTACATACTCCCTCCGTTTCAAAATATAAGATGTTTTAAAAGAATTTGTTGTTTCATAATATAGGATGTTTTCAAATTTCTATGCAACTTTTAGATTAGTTTAGTATTTTATATTATGCAGTATTATTTCTAATTGATTGAACTTGTTAAAAGTAAAAATTTCTTAATCGGCGTATTTTAGTTATAACATCATATATTTTGAAATGGAGGAAATATCATTTAGAGTCTTTAAAACTAAATTAAAATCTCAAACCAATAACTTTCACTTAGTTTTTGAATCAATTTAAGAGAAAACTATATTATTATTTTATGATAATATCGATGAAAAAAATACAACATACAAAAGAATAAATTAAAATAGTAAAAAGGAACTTGGGTGGTCACGTATTTGCTGTATAAAGAGGTGTAAAGTGGTATCCCCTCCTTAAATTATATCCTCAAAACCCAAACTTTGCTCACTCCTTCACATACACACTGCTCCCAAGTCCTCTCTCACTTCTTCTTCTTCCCTCAGACACCGTTGTTTAACGGTTCTCCTTTTTTTTTTTCCTTTTTTTCTCTCTTGTTTCCACTTTTGCCCCTTCAAGATGATCTCGTGGCACGACCTTTACACGGTTCTCACCGCCGTGATCCCTCTCTACGTAGCTATGATCCTCGCCTACGGCTCTGTCCGGTGGTGGAAGATCTTTTCTCCGGACCAATGCTCCGGAATCAACCGTTTCGTCGCCATCTTCGCCGTTCCTCTCCTCTCTTTCCACTTCATCTCCACCAACAACCCTTACGCCATGAATCTCCGCTTCATCGCCGCCGACACTCTCCAAAAAATCATCATGTTGTCTCTCTTAGTCCTCTGGGCTAATCTCACCCGTTCCGGTAGTCTCGAGTGGAGCATCACAATCTTTTCCCTCTCTACACTTCCCAACACTCTCGTCATGGGGATTCCTCTCTTGATCGCTATGTACGGCGAATACTCTGGTTCCCTCATGGTCCAAATCGTCGTCCTCCAGTGTATCATCTGGTACACGCTTCTCCTCTTCCTCTTCGAGTTTCGCGGCGCCAAGATGCTTATCATGGAGCAGTTCCCTGAGACGGCTGCCTCAATTGTTTCTTTCAAAGTCGAATCCGATGTCGTTTCACTCGACGGCCATGATTTTCTTGAAACCGACGCTGAGATCGGCGACGACGGGAAGCTTCACGTCACCGTGAGAAAATCAAACGCTTCCCGTCGCTCTTTCTGCGGGCCGAACATGACTCCGCGGCCCTCAAACCTCACCGGAGCTGAGATTTACAGCCTTAGCACAACTCCTAGAGGCTCTAATTTCAACCACTCTGATTTTTACTCGATGATGGGTTTCCCCGGTGGCCGTCTCTCCAATTTTGGTCCGGCAGATATGTACTCTGTACAGTCTTCAAGAGGTCCCACTCCTCGACCTTCGAACTTCGAGGAGAACTGCGCCATGGCGTCCTCCCCGAGATTCGGGTATTACCCCGGAGGCGGGGGAGGAGGAGGAGGAGCCGGGTCTTATCCGGCTCCAAATCCGGAATTCTCTTCAACCACCACATCTACCGCCAATAAAGGCGTTAATAAAAACCCGAAAGACGTCAATACTAATCAGCAGACTACTCTACCAACCAGCGGCAAGTCAAACAGCCATGACGCCAAAGAGCTTCACATGTTCGTATGGAGCTCCAACGGTTCACCCGTTTCAGACCGGGCGGGTCTTAACGTTTTCGGCGGAGCGCCAGACAATGAACAAGGTGGAAGATCTGATCAAGGTGCTAAAGAGATTCGTATGTTAGTCCCAGATCAATCTCACAACGGAGAGAGCAAAGGTTAGTTAGTACATACTTTAAATAACTTTCTTGATAAGTAATTGCATAATTTCTCAAATTTAGGTTTTGTGTGTTGTGACTATAGCGCTAGCTCATCCAGGGAGTGGAGATTTTGGAGGAGAACCACAATTCAGTTTCGCCGAGAAAGAAGAAGGAGAAAGAGCAAAAGACGCCGAGAATGGACTTAACAAACTCGCTCCAAATTCCTCGGCGGAGCTACAATCAAAGACAGGTCTAGGAGCAGCCGCCGGAGGAGGAGAAAGTCAACGGAAAAACATGCCGCCGGCTAGTGTGATGACAAGGCTGATACTGATAATGGTGTGGAGGAAACTCATCAGAAACCCAAACACTTACTCTAGTCTCATTGGCCTTATTTGGGCTCTCGTCGCTTTCCGGTAAGTAAAACTCCAAATTGAAAATAAAAATTTGCTTTTCTTGAGTCGAACCGACCGGTTATCTTGAAAAATTAAATTCCGATATTGAATATGAAGGTGGCACGTGGCAATGCCAAAGATTATACAGCAATCTATCTCCATTCTATCTGATGCTGGTCTTGGAATGGCAATGTTCAGTTTGGGTAAGTTTATTCTTCGTACTGTGTTTTTATTCCTTTCGAAATTTTTAGATTTTAAGCCATTTAAATGAATAAATCTGGTTCATACCAAACGTGTTATTTATTACAGAGATTGTCTAAATTTTGCATATTTCGTTGACATATCAAACTCATTTACATAATAATAGAATTAAATTAGGTACTCCATAAATTTGATTAAGAAACAAAAAATTTTGAGGATGGACCATCCGACAGGTGGGACAGTGTTGTGAGTGTCTTATTAGATAAATGGTTATGGTGGACGACATGGTCTCGTGTTGTTGATAGTCGTCATGGTCCCCATTTTTATGCGACTTGATTGGAACTTTTTTTTTAGATATATAGAAATATATATTCATGGCCGTATTTTGAAATTAAACTGTCTGTGTAAAATCGTGTAGGGTTGTTCATGGCGTTGCAACCCAAATTAATTGCTTGTGGGAACTCGGTGGCAACATTTGCGATGGCGGTTAGGTTCCTGACGGGCCCGGCTGTGATGGCGGTTGCTGCTATAGCCATTGGATTGCGTGGTGATTTACTGCGTGTTGCTATAGTTCAGGTAATATATATTTTTAATCATAAATTTCAACTCTAATATTTTAATACAATAAAAAATGTGATTTGTTGCTAAGTATTTTTGTATGGTTTTATAGGCCGCATTACCTCAAGGAATTGTGCCGTTTGTGTTTGCTAAGGAGTACAATGTTCATCCTGCTATTTTAAGTACAGGGTAAGTCAAGGATTTTATGATCATTCTTAATCCATTAGACTATATATTTACTTATGTTGTCTTTTTTAACATGTAACATTGCAAACCAAATGATTTTGCAGGGTAATATTCGGAATGCTTATAGCGCTTCCAATCACGTTGGTTTACTACATTTTACTCGGGTTATAAGCTTTTGATTACGAAAACCTCGAAAAAGGATCATTTGTAGAGGGAGAAGGGAAACAAGAGAATGTCTCATGAAACAAACTAAAAGCTTAGAGTATATAAGTAAAACTAGGGAGTAGCATGATTTAAGGAATGATGATGCCTACATTACAAGCCAAGAAACACTTTCTTCTCCCATATTTTACATATAGAATATTGGGAGATAATTTGAGTGAGACAATGGGACGCAGATAAGGAGGAGGAAAACATGGGGCAACGGGACAAAGAAAGATAAATAAAAGATTGGAGGAAGAAGACAACTTATTATTTTTTGTAACTTTTATATTTTTTACACCAGTCCCTTTTGTTTTTAATGTGTTCTTTGATTAGGTTTGGTGTAACTACTAGTTGATTACTGTACTGTGTAGATTTTGTTTTAGCCAAGAAAAGGTGTGGTTTTTGATTTTGAATCTTCCCTCGTTCCAAGTTTCACATGAGCATATAACGCCATAAAGTAAAGAGTTTCTAGTAAAAACTTTCAAGAATATATGTTATTCTTCTTATATTGCTGAGATTTGTGATCAGATTTGGTTGATTTACTGATTCTTTTCTGCAGTTGTAAATGATGAGAGTGGTAGTGGGAGGATTGGGTTAGGCACTTTAGCATTGAAAGAAAGCATTTCGTTTCATCATTAATTTAAGCTGGTAGTGATGTAATTAATAGTCCATGTACTGAGTAGGGATGATGAACAATTATTTTAAAAAGATCAAGAAAAGGCAGAAAGATAATTAAAAAGTCAAAAGCTTATATAAAAGTTTTATAAAAAGGTGCTTTATCTTTTCTTTATTTGTTTTCTCTAATTTCTTTAGATCTTTAAAAAAAAAAATAAAGTAGTCTGTTTCTTTTTTGTCAACAAAGTAGAAAATGGATATAAACATAAATTGACTGAAAATGACCGATTTTAGCTCTTATAATTATAGTTTAATAGTGAGTTCGGCCATTTTTTCTCGTTTTGCGGGCCGATTTTTCCATCCTACTATTTAAAATTAAGTATATAGTTAGACATGCGCTTGGTGGAGATAAAAGTATAACAATTACTAATTGATTTTGTATTTCAGACGACTGAATCTTAATTATCTCTATCATATTTTGCACATTTTGTTTGTATATTAATAAATCATAATCATCTTAAAAACTCCATGTATGATAATTAAAAAGTTAAAATCTATATATAACTTACCAATACTTTTGCATGATATAACACTTACATAAGGTATTAATTAATATATATAAAAATGTATGGTCTAAACCAAATTCTATTTTATATTTGTGAAAACGCACGGATAAAAAATTATATGCTTTTATGTCTGTTTTTAAAATAACATAGATTTTTGTAATAATTACCATGTTATATTATTCAGTAAGACGCTGATTAATATATAATATTATTTAATTAATCACACACTAAAATATATTAATTTTATGATTTTGATTGTTATAGCTGTTTTTTCGCAATTTTTGTAATTTTTAGTTATCTTATGAGTAAATTATATTATAAACTGTATATAGTTTAAACTAATATGTATGTGTTCGGATTCAACATCAACAAAACTTTTTTGCTTGTAACTATTATAAAATATTATATTTTCAACTTCAAATCATTTTATACCCTACTTTTGTGCTTCATATAAGTATATTTAAAAAAGAATTTCAATCATATAATGATTATTTATTTTCTTATTATACATATTATCTTTAAAATTTATTAGACATACATTATTTTTATGCCGTAACATTTCTCAATATTTCCTTCATTTTATAATATAGGATTTTTAGAGATATTTTTGTATTTTATAATATAATATGTTTTCAAGTATACAACTTTTCTATTAGTTTAATATTTTATAAATATTTATATTATGCATTTTTGTGGAAAAAATATTTATATTATACATTTTTGTCTATAATTGGTTAAACTATTTTAAAATAGATACATCTTAATATTCATATTTTTAGTTAAAACATCATATTTTAAAACGAAATGAGTATTTGTTAATAATATCAACTGAACTTCAACAAATATTTAAATGAACCGCTAGTAATTCGGTTTATTTACATATTTGTTGAAGTTCAATTAATATTGTTCATTCACATATTTGCTGAAGTTTATTTTTTGTTTTACCTAAACCAATATAGAGTGTTTAAAACAGGTTTGAAATCAATCTTTGTAAAAGAAATTCTAAAACTAAAAAAGTCAAGAATCATCAACGGAGGAATAACATAGTGTTTGCTGTTTTATATACTTGATCACCTAATCTAGACGTAAAACGATAAGAGTAATCACTAATCAGAGATTAAGTAAGTAATTAGTGGGAAAAACGTTGATTGGGCTCCGAGTGCCAATTGAATGTGTTGTCGCATTGGATGGGAACATAAGGGGACGCATATCGAAAGAAGTCTTAAAACAGTTAATCCACCGTCAATGACTTAAAAAACTGGTCGGCTAATCTATAATTAGATTAATTATTCAAGATTAGCAAGTGTCTCTATTTAAGAGGTCTCATTAGACCAACATGCGTCGCACAAAAGCTGTAATGGGCTCTGTGCACCTCCATTTCAGTATTTGTTTCTAGCCAATGGTATTTTGTTATTATCGAAAATTAGTCATGGAATCAGAAACATTTATCGGTAATATCGTCACGTATTTTTGGACTTTGCATAGAATGGGATTGTCTCGATGATAAAAGATTAACATGACAAAAATCGATGCATGATTAATTGAATCTCCTAAAAAAAATGGTAACAATAAACAAATTTCTTGAGGAGAGCGAGGTATATATATTATGTGTATAGTTTATGGACTATATATATCGTGAATTCGTGATGTGCTAACTTCTAAAGAAAAACTAAAAAAAATACTTGAATACAGTATAAATTTTAGAAAAGTAATATGTATAATGCAAACAGAACCATTGTCAATTTTCACATATCACAATCTAAGTATGGTATTGGTATCACTCGACTATATAATGACATATAACAAATATGCAAGAAAATAAATTAAAACAGCACATGATGTTGAAGAATCACATATATATAAACTTTTGATGTGGAAAGAAAAAGTTGTCATGTTCGAGCAAGAACATACATGGACCAAGGTCCGTTTATAGTACGTGCGAGATGTGTATTATAGGAGCAATTTCCGAAATATCTTATGTACACTAAATTAACGCGCTAATGGTTATGAACACTTCACTGATATATTGCAGACTGGACTTATGATAACACTCTCGGATTTAGACGAATGCAAAAACGACGTACGGCAGGGGTGGAAGCAAACATAGTGTTCTGGGGTCAGTTGACCCCTCTAAATTTAATATAATCTATTATATGTTCGGGAAAAATGCCAAAAAAAACCCGAAATTATTTTTATTTGGAAGTTTAATACCCAATAGTTTTGGATTGGAATAAAAATACATCAAATTATAAAAACGTGTCATTTAAAACCCAAAATAATTAGTGTTGTTATTTTTCTACATGCGATTTTTCAGCAAAATCAAAATTCCAATTTTACCCCCGTTATCTAAATAATTATTAATTTTTAATATAAAAACACTTGGTTTTCTGTTAACCATATCAAACCGAGAATTAATCATGGTTATCTACTTTTTTAACTCTTCATCCTTCTCTCTCACGACAATTTCATCTATTTCTCTGTAAAACAAACCCCCCCCCTCAGTTTATTTCCGCCGCATCATCGATGACATCAAGGCTTCCCCAAAGTTGCGTTTTTTTACAGAACCCATCGATTCTAATACCGTAAGTAACATAATTGTGTTTGGATCCTCGTTTCACCATTTCATGATAAAACAGCTCAGTGGCCGTAACATCACCAGCTTCCGTAAACCCTAAAAGCAAAATGTTCATCGTCTTCACATCTGGGTTAAACCTAGAATGCAATTTCTCAAAAATCGATCTCGCTTCCTTCATCTCACGCTCTGTACAAAACGCTCGTAAAAGAACATTGAACTCATCAACACCAAACCTCTTTCTAAAAATCTCTCTCTCCATCTTCACGAAAGCTTCTAAAGTTTCTTCATAAGAACCAAACTTAGCGATTTTGCAGAGAATTATGCTCATTGACTTGAAACTCAACAAATCAGGGTAGTCTTTTCACATTTCCGCCATTAAAGCCCAAGCTTGATCGAAATAACGCATCCGTGCGAGAATGTGAAGTGTTTTCTCGAAGGAATCAGAGGTGGGTGGAGATGATTTGGAGGTTTTAATTGAATACTTGAAAAACTTGAGAGCTTTGAGTCCATTGGAATGAGCAGCGAAGAGACGACCGAGGACTTCTGATACAAAGTCCGGTGATAGAAATGATAAAGAGATGTGCTTGGAGAGAATGGGTTGAATCGGTTAGTTTGGGAATGGATGATCATTGATGATCCTTGTGATACGTTCGATCTCTGTTTTGTTTATCGATGTAGACGATAGTGATGATGATAGTACCGGAGCGAGAAGAAGATATGATTCGGAGGAAGAAGAGATAAAGAAGAAGTAGATAACCGGTATTAATTCCCGGTTTGATATGGTTAAAAGAAAACCGAAATTTTTTATATTAAAAATCAATAATTAATTAGATAACCGGGGTAAAATTGGAATTTTGATTTTGTTGAAAAATCGTGGGTATAAAAATAACAACACTAATTATTTTGGGTTTTAAATGACACGTTTTTATAATTTGGTGTATTTTTATTCCAATCCAAAACCATTGGGTATTAAACTTCCAAATAAAAATAATTTCGGGTTTTTTTTGGCATTTTTCCCTTATATGTTCTTAAGTTTCATTATTCTAATGATCTCAATGCTTTATCGGTTTTTGACCCCATACAAAGTTAACTTAACTCTACATCTGATAAAAATGGTCCACATACATTTTTTTTTGTTTTTTAGACAAACATTTGCTTTCATTCCATTAAAGAAGAGAACAAATATAGAATAAGGAGTATTCTGAGAATCCAAAGTTTAAAACAAACTTGAAATGGGAATTCCTAAGGCCAAAAAAACAAAGCAGCAAAGATAAACTAAGTAGAGAAAATTAATCGACAATTGATTCTTGAAAGCTTTGAGGCAAACGTTACGAAGCATATTGGTACATTTGAGGTCAAGAATTATCGATACTTCTTCCATGATGGATGAAGAGATTGCCACTGTCGTAATAACACGACGAAGTAGCGTTGAATAAGGGGGCAAAGCTGTGATTCTCGCCAGCGTGAAAAGAGATACACAAGGTAGAGCTTTGACAAGGGTTTGAGCAGGGATAGTGATGCTCTGATGCTTGAGGTTGTTTGCTAGTTTCGCCGAGATATGAGAACTGGACTTGGACAAGCCATAGCCATAAACAATGCTCGGACAACTTGGAGTCGGGAACCACATACCATACGAACTTAAGCAATAAGGTTCATAAATCAAAGCCATAAGGGATACTTTTACCAGGGTTTACAGAAGATGGAAGCTACGCCATAATAACAACGATGAATTACTTCTCCGATGGATTCCATAGGGGTCGTAATCTTGACCACACCGTCGACTAGATTCTGACTTCAACAATTGAGTTACGGAACCATACCTGGGCTTAAAAGGATTTGGACTTGAGGCACATCTAATGGGCTTAAGTAGTTGGAGCCTTAGTGGACCAAAAGCTGACTTAGGTGCACCAAGGGAAACCCTAATCGAACTTTAGCTAACACGGATAGAGACCAAGGCGGCTGACCGGAAGGGGTTGAAAGGTTGCCTTAAACACGGGCTCATCGAAAGTAATCGATGCATCAATAGTTCGAGATGAGGTTGGTCCGGTGTTGAGGCGGAGAGGCAAGAAGACTTAATCGTTCCAGACTGTTTAGCAGTTACCCGTAGAAGAGGATCGCCTTGCGCCGTCGACGTCTCCCCTGAGCATGGCGCATCTACTGGTGACTTTTGTAACTCGCTGACTTTTGTAACTCGCTGACTTGCAGATGCTTCTGTTTTGGTGCTGCGGATAAAGGTTGAGAGAGGAAGTACACCGGAAACCGCATCTGTCCTTTGATTGATAAACAGCCGTCGGGGTATAAAAGGTTCAAAAGAACTTGAAAAACTCGAAAAAAAAGGAAAAAGTTGGGGGAAAACTTAAACAGAAAGAAAACAAGAGCAGGAACTTAAAACAGAAGAGAATGATGGTTAAATTATCCTGACGCCGGCGAGCCGAAACTCCACCGACACCGAGAGAGTTAAAGGTGATAGTCTCCTCGATAACGTCGTCCGAAAGGGTTAAAAGGGTCTATGTATTCTAGGTTGTACACATACATTAAACAATAAAATTATTATTATATAATATATAAACTTTCTTCATTTTGGTTCAATTTCAAATAAATAATTTTTTTTATGAGTAAGTTATTTCTACACAAAATTAATAATATTATTTTATATTAATATTTTTTAGTCCCTATAACAACAACTTCTAGCTTCGCCACTGCATGACACATCCGTCAATCAGCTAGGCTTAACTAGTATTCTGACAAATGCATTCACGTAATCCTTCGATCCAAGCTCTCGATTTCTTTTTGTTCACATAATTTTACTTTCTAATCGTTCCTAAAGATCATACTGAGTTGTGGTTAAAACCGGACCCGTTAATCCGTTTTATAGCTCTTTTGACTAGTCAAGTGATTTACTTCCGAATAAACGCTAGATTATCTCGGAAAACACCACACTAGTTGTCAAAACATTATACTGTTGTACGTCTTCATTTTTGTCGCATGTTTCCATTTTATCTTTGTAAATCATCCAAATCTTTTAGATTGTCCGACATCTTGAAGAATTTTGAACAGAACAAAACATACCTACACGCAGCCTAATTAGTTTTTTTCGTTGTTATAAATTCAAAATTTAATTAAAATACTTGTGTGCATGTAATCAAAGTTTTTTTTTTTTTATAATTAAGTTTTAACTATCTTCTAAAATAGTATTATTATTCCGCATGAGCTGGATAACCTTATAGTGTGCTAACCATACGATTTCTATTATTATCGAGCCGGTGCTAATATCCACATGTGCATACTCTAAGTAATAATAGATAGTGTACATACTAGAAAATGTGAATAATTTTCAAAACATGAATGCTTCTTGCTTGTTTGCTTCTCCTCAACTCGCGCGGGATGTCTATAAATTTATTATTATCTATATGCCCACTCCTCTCATGTGCTCACAAATTCCCTTCATTGGCACCTTGTGTGACCTTTATCTCCATTGGATTTTTCCCGTTATAACATTGTTTTCATTGTGATTTGATCAAATTGGGCCATGCATGTAAACGGCTTTCGCAAGACCGGAACGTCCACCATACAACACGATGGGCAAAGCGTAGGGGTAGGGACGTCGAAAACACGAATGCACAATCCGTTTATTGAACGAACAAACCTTTGAAGATGATTAATGAAACTAGAATGAAAAGAAATGGACGTGGAACAGATAAGAGCTATGTATTATCCAATTGAATTCAAAGACATTGAATTGAAGTAACAAAAGAATGGACCCAAAAGAAGAAGGAAAAGAACAACTGTGACTTAGTTGTCCCATATATGTTGAAGGCAATGGATCGCGAGTCACATTATACCTGTCGAAGAAAAAGAAAGAAAATATGTGGATTACAATTCGCTAGCGTAGATCCAAATAGTCTCTCTGTCCCTACATTTTTGAAACTAATCATCCCAAGTCCCAACCCCCCTACCATAAATGTGCATTCTTTTTATTGTTACAAAAATGTGCATATTAGTTAGAGTACATTATGTTAATGAAAAAGAATGAAGATTTAATTATGTGGATTAAAAAAATCTTCAGTTTCTATTTGAGTATATTTTCTAAAATGGTGAAAAGAACCTTTAAAATCTGGTGATATTTTTAACACGTTGGTTTAAAATATATTCATTTGATAAAATATAGAATAATAAGATGACAGACCACATGCCTACAAGTCAATTTGATAAAATAAATTTATAGAAAGAAAAAAAAAAAAGCATGAGACGGAGAAAATTAACGTGTTATGCAACATTTAGATGACACGAGTAAAACCGTACAATAAGATGTCCACATAAATAATACTATATCACAAAAAATCTTGTAATAGTCAAATGAAAAAGAAAAAAATCTTGTACTTTCTGAAATAGTGATTTTTTTTTTTACATTTTCTTAGAGTGCAAAGAATCTATTACTTGTGTAAAGAATAGGAGATGTATATATTGTGGTGGATATATACATTATATTATCCTTAATCTTACAAGCATATTTCATCATGATTACCAATGTACTATAAACTATAAGTTCGACAAGGGTTTTTGCGAGCATAAGGTAAATGAGAAATTGAAAGAAGATGATTGGGGAAAAGTTTGATGAGAGGATATGGTGGTGTCCTCGTGTGCGTGGCTGCATTCTCGTGGCATACCATCACCATACTGATAATAATTGAAATGCAGTATATATAAAATTCATGAATCAACAAAAGCAAAACTAAAGAGAAAAGTAAACGTGAATAGATTGAGAGAGAGAAGGACAGGTGAAGGTGGGTGTCGGCCGAACCACGGACACCGGTCGGAGTCTCAAGACAAAGGAAGCTTTGCGTCTGGGGACCATTCACACTCCCTCAATATATACAACCATGCCAACTCCAACTCGATCCATTCTTCTTTTTTAATTTTGAGTAACCATAAATACATTGATTAATATAATATAATGGAATTATGTTTTTTTTTTCTCCCTATTATTATTGAATTTAATCACATTAAGATATATTCTTCTTGCATTTATGCATTAGCGCTATGTTTTCTTATGGTTTGTTTGGTTGATTCTCGACACACTTTCGAAAATCTCGACAATTCATGTTGTATATCTCTTACAAAGAAAAACCGAGATTTTTGGTATTTAAAAAGAGAATTATAAAGAAAAGAGAAAGAAGTGTGTATAGTTTAAAAGGAAAAAAACAAAGGAATGTAAAGGCAAATACAAGTGTATCCCGGCATTAGTTTGGTTTTGTGTACTTGTTGTTGTGAGCTACATGTTCTTTGGCTACTTTTCATCACGTTATCTTTGGTTCGCTTCACTTTTTTTTTCCTTTTCAATATGCTCATCCATTTGTAATATTCTTCTTTTCAAAAAATTAAAAACCTGGTACCCGAATTAATATCATGTAAGCTCTATAAAAAGATTATCATCAGGTGTAACATCTTAGCAAAAAATAAAATAAACAGACACATCGAGAGCATACACCTTGTCGTAAACTCCTTATCGTGAGTTACTTGTCATGAACCGTTGTCGAAGTCGAACAGTTACTTTACATAAGCATCCATATTATAAAACCGTGAACTGGTGAGGAAATAAACTTCATACCCCATTGGATCTAAGTATCATTTCACATGGCATTCTCCAAGAAATTGGATTCAACATTTGTCGTATGCTTTAACAATGTTTGTTTTGATAGCAACATAGAAAAACCTTACGTTCCTATAGAGACTGAAAGAGTTCAAGCACCACCATGTCAGAGATTATACTATTTAGAATGAAGGCTACTAGAGAATAGATTATAAAAACCATGTCAGAGAATACAGAAATTATAAAAGTTTCGTCCAACTCCACCCACAATCGCAGCATCTCTATGAACATCAGCCCCATTCTGATCTTAAAACCTAGTATTTTGATCACTGATTTCTTTCACCTCCTTGATTCGAAAATGTACCTTTCTGAAGGAAATGCCTTCACACTCTACCGTTTAGTTGAATTTGATGCTTATATCAGAATGTAATGTGTTACATACCTGCAGTTTTGCTTTACATGCTTCATTGAATTTTTTTGTTCCCAGGGAAAAGTCTCTTGCATTTCTTCAACCATACATACAAGAATTAAAAAAACTCATCTCGAGGTCTCAGTAAAATCTCTACGATGTAAAGTAATAAAGCTAACATGGCTAAAGAAAAAAATCAGCTGCCATGAGTCTGACCTCGAGTTCTAGTCACATTCCCTATAGTTTCTCCTTTACCAGCCCTAATGTCTCCATCTCGTTGATCTAAAAATTTATGTGTTTTAGATACCAAAATGATCAAACAAAGGTTTTTTGCTTTACTGCATATGAGGTTTATTTATGTTTGCCAGGTCCTTGATCGTTTCCCTTTCGGTCCGCCTCGCCATGTCCTTGTTCAAACTCTTTTAGGTTCCTGAAACCATATAATCATTGCAAAACTGAAACACTGCAAAACCAAAAACTGATATGAACACGCATTGCTGCAGTACATACTCTCTTTGGTTACTTCCACAATTTGTTCTGGCTTTTTGACTTCTTTATTTTGCACATTACTGCTCCCATGGACTCTTTCATCATCCTATATGTATCTAGTTTGTTCTCCCTTACAACAACAAGAAATTCACCAGCATTAGATTTTGTGATAGCCAATGTGTGTCATAACTCAAAAGATAAAAAGTAACTCTACATTGGCTATGGAACTTGAGGCAACTTCATCAACTTAAGAATGATTCAAGATCTGTAACTAAAACACTAATATCCTAACTCCACCACTCAATCTAATCACTGCTATAAATCTAATTCAGAAACAAACTAAAACGAGGTAAGATCATATCCCAATAGAGCTGGGGATGTGGAAGCTAAAATCGAAAGCGAAGATCATAGAGACGAACCAGAGCGTGCGTATATAAAAGAAGAGATGACGTATTCTTCTTTGGGAAGAGAAGCTTCTCCAAGAGTCGCCATTCTTATCTCTATCACGACTGAGCCATGGCTTCCGGATTACTTGATCGGTTTCTTCTTCCTTCTCTTCACAACTCTACAGTGGCGGGTTGGTGATTGTCCTGTCTCGCCTTCTCCGTTCGACTCTCGTCTTCTTGGGCTCGCCGGTGGTTCTATTCCGGCGAGTATCCGTTGCTTCGTGGGAAGGCGGCTCCGATTGAAGATTAGGGTTTTGGTTTAGATCGGTTAGCTATTGGTTTAGATAGGTTTAAATCCGGGTCGATTTTTGGTTTGGTTTGGTGTAATTGGACTGGCCCTAAAGGGATTATTGTATGGCCTATTTCGGAAATAGCCCAATGGACGGACATATGTTTTTAATAATTTGCAAGCCTTTATAAAAGGAAACAAAAAAGAGAGTCGTCAATCTTTCTCTGGTTCGACTAAGATTCAAATTAAACTAATACACATTTTTTTTGGATGCAAGTTTAGTTTCATGTTCATTCAAATTTAGATTTATTTTTGTATATAACTCAAAATCATTGTCTTAAATTTTTAATCCAACATAGTCGTTCGAAATCGTATATACTTATCGACTAGTTTGTTCACTGGATATTTAAATAAGTCGATTTCAACAGACGAAAAAAAAACAGATAAAGAGGGATCCACACAATCTCCCTCAGTGTTCCTATCGTCATAAGTATATGGATGTGTGGAAAACTGACGCTCAAAACTCTTTTAGAGAGAATTTTTGGAAGCACAACAATGAGATTCTCTAGTGTGGCTACTCCAGCCGAAAAAAAAACAGTTTTTTCGGCCATAAAATATCTTACATTGCTTCAAGAACCTTTGGTATTCCACAGGTACTCTCTTACACATTATTTTAATTTCTTGTGCATCAATTAGTCTACTAATATTAGAGTACCCCACGTTACATATGAATGATAACCAAGATTCAAAGGGAATGCGGAATAATTTGGTTCGAGAATTCTCAGGAAGTGTGTTAGAACATATCATAACAAGTACTCAAATAGTTCGATGTACCATATGTTCAAAGAGTGTCGATTTTTGATTTTATTTTTATTTCACAAAACATGTTCTTTAATTTCATGTTTTTAATGGAGGTTTTAAGCTATTTGTTTTGTTTGTTTTTTTCTTTTGGTCAAAAAGCTATTTGTTTTATCAATATATTTTTTGAGCAAAAGTAACCGGTTCGTGAAAGTCTACGGGAAACAATAAATCTAGGTCGAAAAGTCTCTCTTTATTAATTAAGATGTTGATAACAAATACAAGAAACAAACCACAACTAATCAACTAGAACCCTAATCCTGCTCTTATGTCGGTTGCTGTGGTTTTGCTAAGCCTCTTGTACTTGTTCTTTTTTTGTGTGTTTCTCCTTTTGAAAGATCGTTTATTTATAAGGTTCATTAACCCTAATTTCCTGTAGGAACCGCCTTCTTTCTTTCCTTTTTCCTTTGATAATTTCCTATTTTGTTTATGGCTAGTTTCCAGTTGTTTGTATCTTGTCATGGGTGTCGGTTGATTTGCACGTCACGGAACCTAGAGCTTGCTTCGGTAAAGAGTCTCCCTGCTGATACCAGCGAAGCTCTCCTCCTGTAACTTAGCATTATCCGCTTCGGTCTGTGTCAGTTTCTGTACTGCCTCGTTCAACTTTGTAGTCGGAGATTCAAGCTGAGCAGCAACATTTGCATCGATGTTAGTAGTGTCATCTCCGTTTTCCGTCATCTCACGTAATTTACTCTCTCCTCCTTCTAGCACCAATAATACTCAAGCTATAGCCCTATTAAGCGACTAGATCTAACGAGGAATCGATATTATTCATGAAGGAAGAGCCATGGCTTATAAGGTCATCCCACAATGGGTGTTGCATACTGATTTATTATAATTTTGAGCGTTAATCAATAAAGATCTCTTTGCGTTCATTCCGTAGAACTGTTCACATACGAATCAGTTAAAATTTGCCTAAACATATATATTATTTATTATTTAGAACCTTTAAGGAGTGTTTTTTTTTATTAAAAATATATAAAAATTTATATGATTTTTAAACAAATTTGTGTAAAACATGAATGATTAGTTTTTCGAAATCTTTGTGAAACTTAAATCTAATCCTTTTAAAATTTTTATTTTACAAGGAACTCGTTATCGCTTTTCAAAGCTCTATGGACAAACTCATAATTAACATCGCAGTTGATGTAGACGTGATTCCAGATCCTCATCGCCTCTGTGATCTCGTCATCGAAGCTCTCCGCATGATGAAGCCTGCTGCTCCACAAAAGATCTTTCATGCTCCAGTGATGTAAAAGAAATGCTCGGTGTGCATATCTACGGATGAAACCTATTTACAACATATATATAATTCAGTTGAGCATGTGAATGTTTTCAATAGATTGTCTATTTACGCCTCATCCTGAGTTTATCATCTTTTTAAGTACTAGACTATTATTGGTTTGCTGTCAATAATTCATTCATAAATGTTTGTACGAACGTCCAGGTCTCCAACGTGACGATGCCGGAAGAACATATAACTGATCATGGACCCGCTATTTAATTTTCCTCGAAGCATCGATTTCAAATGGCTTAAGATGAAATATTAATACATAGGCAGTATAAAAACAACCCCTAACCTAAAAGTGAAGGCACGGCCTAATTACAAAATATATTACATATAAAAATTCGACAACAAACACACAAAAACATGCTACGGTGAGGAGTACGTCGGGGAAAAGGAGAAGAACAACAAAAAGTTAGGGTTTCAGACAACAAAAGTATGGATCAACAAGCGGCGCCAAGTCTCTGGCCGAGATAAACAAAATGCCATATATTAGCCTCAATCATAAAGAAAGAGGACAAGAGACAGTATAAAACAACCCCATCTCCATATATTAGTCCCTTGCCACATCTCCATGGTGTCGGTGAGCAATTTCCTCCGGCGGCTAAGCACGTGACTAAAACAAACCCACAAGGATTCCCACAGTGGTCCCGTCTACATTATTAGGTTTGACAATATCCCAAGTAAGCGCTCCCCCATTATCTCCACACCTACAAAAGCTTATAATAAACAAAAAAAACAAAGAGAATTTAGCAGAATAAATTTGGTGGAAAAGTCAATGAGATCTATTATATGGTGTGAGAGTGTGACAGTGTGAGTAAGGAACCAATAGATCTTACTTATCGATGATGAGCCTCGTGGACTTTAATTTCATCCACCAGCGTAACTTTCTCGGTTTTTGAGAGAACCCTAAAGACATATTTAAAGGGGCGACTATTTTTCCGTGTTGTTAGAGTAAATATATTAGGAAAATAATGTAAGATCAGTAGTTAAGATTTTTTTGTTAAAAAGTTAGTTATTGGGAGAACATGTTTAAGATGATAAGATTTAATAATATAATATTCTTAAATATATTACAATTATAAAATCTTATAAATTTAGTATATAATATTATAATTATATAATATTCTTAAACTTATAAACTTATAAATTATAAAAATTATAAAAAACATTTAAATTTCAAACTTATAAAACTTTTACTAAAATTCAAAATGCAATACCAAATTTTTATGAAACAACAAAACATTGTAAATAAAATTTAAAAAAAAACAAAAAAACATATTACTTAATTAATTAAAACATACAAACATTATATTTAATTAATACATAGTTTAAGGTCCAAATTTATTCCATATATTCTCAATCAAATCCTCCAATCACAATAGGCCACGTCACACAAGAACAAACCCAAAAACAGTTCTACAATAAGATCTGTTGAACTGATCTAAAACCACTTTTTCATTTTTTCCAATTTAAATAAGTCCAAGAACACCCTAAGTGTTACACCAATAAAGATGGCCTAAATGGTATTTCCATGCTCATCTGCAGCGAAAGAGTCGGTGATAGCCATGATGTATGATTACTTACCATGATTAATCTATTTTCCTATGTGCTGCTCAAATTAACCAATTTAAAAGGCATTCCACGGTCGGTTTGAGCAAGTAAATTTGGTTTCATTATCAGACATAGTTTAAAAGGCATAGTTTCTTCTCCACAAGTCGTCATTTTCTTCTCTGTCTCCAACGAAAGCGATAACGAATGAGATACTGGTTTGAGTTATTAACCTTTAAAGCTATATTCTCTTTGTCTTTTTGATTCTTTTTTTATATTAATTAGTTATAGTAGGTAGTACTTTTCATAAGTGTTTTCTACATCACATATATGGAGGAAGGTCATGATTGGGAAGTTTTAAACTGTGTAAATATGATATGCCTTGGCGCCACACAGAATTGACAATTTGTGTATCGTCAAAATGAGTACCACGATCACTCTTTGCGTCTTTCACCTACCAACTACAAACTACCAAACACTGACGTATAGGCAGCAGTCCCATTTTGCTATTTAATTGCCAAGTAAACAGAAATGCGTGGATAGGTTCTCGACACACACTAAACTAAAATGCTGCTTCAATTTCGACATGCGTGGATTCTCGACACACACACACACTAACGTACCTCTTAACTGGTGTCCTTTTTCTTTCAGACGTGGAATATTAACTTCCGTCTTATTCCCTTTTTAATTTTTTTTTTGTATTTTTTATAACGATCTCTCTTAAGTTATTACAAGAAACATATCATATAAATCTACTTACAAGAGATAGAAAATGCATACAAGTCCTATGAATAATCTTGTAAATATTGAAAAGTATAGAGATCACGATACGAACTTTTGCTTGGAAACACGTCAAACCAACGATTTTATATTCAGTCTTAATAAACAAACTAATGAATACAAGATCAAATCTAAGCACTCTTCTCTTTTCTATTTACACTCATCCTAATATAGATCTAAGAGAATAACCTCAACACTCACCGTCTTAGCTCTTTTTAATAGCCTTGAAGTTTTACAATCTCACACAAATAGTTTCTAAGTGCTAAACCCCCTATGACTAATCTCTCGGCTCTTTATAGGTGGCCTCATCAAACCTTAACTAAAAGATCTTCGTATCTTCTTATATGGCAATTGCTTCTTCGCCAAGACCTATCCTTCCTTATATGTCGCGAAAGATATTCTCCAAATATCTTCTCTCCAGATTCTGCGTATCTCCATATCTAGCTCTTCGCCGCCATGACATATCAGCTTCACTTCCTTGTCATGCATCATACGGCTGCTATTCAGATGCAGAGTCCTGTTCCCTTGCAGCTCTTTGCTCCACACAATGATCTGCTATAGCGATTGCATCTTCAAATATTTCCAGTTCAACTTCTTATATATAAAGAAAATAATCTATACATCAAATTCATATTACTACGTTTTACTCCATTTATATAGTTGGATAGAAAACAGAAACAAATGTGGTGTCGGTTTTTGAAAACCACATATATTATGAAATTTAAATGACAAAGATTAGGCATGTAAACTAAAAAAAAATTCTTTTTATAGTTTTAGCCTGTTAATAAATAATTAAAGAAAACAATACCTACATATGAAAACTTAATAAGAGAATAAGATATATATACATATTTATCCTTTTTTTTTTAATGAATGCAGTTTTTTTTCAAAAAAAAAAAACCTTATTTACAATATATGCATCTTGTGCTTGATAAAACTTTGAATATTCAACTGAAAGTTTGGAGAAAAATTTCTAATTGCTTTCCCAATTTCTAGAAATGAACCATAGTTGCAATCAATGTTTTAGAAATCGCTAGGCACTAGTTGGGCGGTCGTGGTGAGCCTAGCGCCTAACGAGTAAATCAGAAATTAAATAGGAATTAATTACGGAATAGTTTTACGGATATTTTATTAAATTAATAATAAAATAAACATATATAGTACTTAATATATGTATCATTATATTTATGTTGAAAAAAAAACATCAAATAAAATATAAAACTATACTATTGTCTTTAAAATTACGGTAAATACATAAAACATAATTTTAAAATAAAATTTTGATGATTTTCATTATACATGTGTACATTATTTATTGTAAAATATCACAAAATCTTAATTTAAATGTCTAAAAAATAATAATAATAATTCATTGGCTAAACCGGTATACAAAAAAATAAGCGGAAAGTAATCGGATTAGACGGGTTATAATCAAATTAGAAAATATAATCATATAATTGATACTAGGTGGAAATTCAGATTAGTCATTAATCGAGGCGGAGAGGATGGACCTAGCAATTCTACAAAGTGTAATCGGTGCTAGACGGAGAATTTTAAAACTGGGGTTGCAATCCATCCTGGAACTTGGAATTGTCTTGTTGCCCACTTTACTTTTTACCGAAAGTTTCTCAACAACCTCATTTAACTACATCAATATATACACATATATTAATAGCTATATGTATATAAATATACCATTTGCATATGTACTTTGTAGTATATAAATATAACCATAGAATCGGAAACTAAAAGAAGAGATATGGCAATAGAAAGGCAAGTGACGGAAGGAGAGGAGGCAGTAAGTCCATTTGCACAATTGTTTAGCTTGCCAGGTCTCGATGTCTTCAACATTGTAACCTTTGGATTCAAAACCGAAGGCAATCCATCAACAATTATTGAAGGCTTAAAGAACACACTGATCAACCATCCACGCTTCTCTAGCATACTGGTCGGTAATTACACGTTCATGCACGCATTTTTATTGTTTATATATATGCTAAGTTCATGACCTCCTACTCAAAATCAATATTAAATGAGCCTACTAATCCATAAGTAAAATTTTTAGAGTTCCTCTCACTCAGATGTTATGTTAGGGAAATAGACACCATCGCCTACGGCCTCCTTTTTGTTAATTAAATCATTCAAGGTCCAATCCCATTATAATTCGATATCAGAATTTATAGAGTTGAATGTGAAAGAAATACTATATTAAAAAAAGTTAGGATGATTTGGGGTTGCTTGATATTATAATCTAGATTTACGTTTCTTTTCTCTTTTAAGACGGAGGGAATCCATACCGAAACCTAAAATAATCCACAGAACCTATAAACCTTAATTTCTTATCTCATATAACGTCTACGGGTGGTTAAGTTGTGAGGGGCAATATTTTACTAAGACATTAAGAGGATATTTTTTTTAATAGTTGATGACTTAAGATTTCATCCTTTTATATATTCTAAAATGAAGATTACATATTCAATTGATAAATTTATATTCTACAATTGTAAACATTTCAATATTTATATGATCATTATCACTTATATTTGAATGATTCTCATGTGCTTGAAAATTTTAAATTTAGACGACAAGATTTATCAACTTATTATTTCTTTGTGATTACAATTTCATAAAATAATATATATATATATATATATATATATATATTTCTTCTAATCAAATACTGCTTTCAGCTTTAAATGCCTAGGCACGGCTCATGTAAGATTCATAACATCATCTGATACATGTAGGTGACTGGTCATGGTGAGCAGAAAGGAAATGCTAAATGGACTCCAACGAAAGTAAAAGTAGAAGAACATGTAACTGTTCCCGATATTGATCTCCTCAATAAGAATCCTGATGAATTTCTAGAGGATTATACATCAAGGATGGCGTTTTCTCCCATGGATATGTCCAAACCTTTATGGGAGTTTCATTTATTGAAACTTAAAACATCACATGCCGAATATGTGATTGTTGCTAGGTTCCATCATTCTTTGGGCGATGGTATGTCTCTTATGTCTCTTTTACTCGCTTGTACTCGGAAGACATGTGATCCGGAGACATTGCCTACTTTTGTGGCTCCGAAGAAAAGGAAAGCGAAGAACGTTTGCTTTCCTTTGTTTGCTTGGTTATGGTTCATAGTAAGAATTATGTTCCACACTTGTGTTGAAGTTATCAAGTCCATGGTTTTTATTTTTGGTGTGAGGGACACCTCAGCTCATATAATAGCTATGCCAGGGGCTACACTTAGCACTAATAAGTTTATTCATCAAATCATTAGTTTGGATGATGTCAAAACGGTAAAGAACGCCATGAATATGGTACGTTTGCTTATTTAATTTCCTTTTCTTGAAAGATGAATTTTTTAATGTCTTTTTGTTTTCTATTGTTTGACATCCTTTTTCTCTTTTCTGATAGACTGTAAATGATGTTCTTCTTGGGATGGTACAAGCTGGTCTTTCTCAATATTTGAATCAAAGATTTGGTAAACAGATCATGAAACATCTTCAAAGTTTACACTATCATAAAATAATGTTTGTAACATATTTTTACAGTTTTCCTCGAATTTGTAAACAGATCATGAAACATCTTCAAAGTCAAGAAAAATCCGTGGTGTTGTATTTTTCAATCTAAGGCCAAATAAAAACATTGAGGTGCTGAATAACATACGCCAAATTAACGATCTTTGCTTCTTTTTTGTTGTTGTTGTCTTGTCAAAAATAGTAAAAATCTAAAACATGATTATGTTTATATATATATATGCAGGATTTGGCAAATATGATGGCAAAAGGTTCAAAGTGTAGATGGGGGAACTCAATAGGGTATGTTCTAATTCCTTTGGAGACGAAATCATACGATGATGTATTTGAATATGTTCGACAATCCAAAACTATTATGGATCGTAAGAAACATTCCCTCGAACCTCTATTTTCTAATGGGTTGCTCAAATTAACATTGAAGGTTTTTGGATTTAAGGTATGATGTTAAACCAAACATTACATTAACATGCAGTTCCAAATATAATAATGGTATTTGTGCATCTGATCAACATATATATATCTATGGATGTGTGGGGGTGGAAAACAGGGACTCAGAACTTTAGTAAGGAAATTATTTGGAAGCACAACAATGACATTCTCTAATGTGGTTGGTCCAACGGAAGAAATTAGCTTTTTCGGCCATCAAATATCTTACATAGCTGCAAATACCATTGGTATTCCACAGGTACCCTCTTACACACACATTCTTGAAACCATCATAAAAATTGACATTACTTTAATCTCTTGCGCAACAATTAGGCTACATATGCTAGATTATCCCATCTTATAAATGGATTTGATAACCGTGATTCAAAGGGAATAGAGAATTTTGTTCGAGAATCATCTTAAAGAGCGTGTTAGAATATTTCATAACAAAGACGAAAATGATTTAACACTATGTTCTTTATTAATCTAGTTTTTAGAAATCATTTTTGTTCAAAAAATAAAACTTTTAAGTTTTCTATGCAATATTAATTAGTTATTATTGATAAATTGTAAACTTCAATACAAACATTTGATTATTACTATTGGTTTTGAGTTCTAAAAACTGTAAATTACAAAAACAAAACATTTATAATCAAGTTTTAATATGTTTTCCTAGTATGTGTGAAAAGTCTACAAAATAGATTAATTAGGAATAGATGAGGTGTTATATATTCCTTTGGCCGCACACAAATTATCTTCAAACACTTGAATTTGGCAATAAAATTTATAAATTTATTAAAAAATTTACATGTGTAGTTTCTGTATGTTTTTATAAATTTACACATTTATTTAAATATATTTCAAGTTTTTGAAATGTTTTATAGAAGGATTTCTTAAAGATATGTTTAAAAAATAATATAAAAAACGAAGCATTTTTGAAATTTTCCCATGTATATAAATAAATAATAATATTTATATATATATATATATTAATTTTTGTAAAACAATTTAAAATAATACTTTTTTGTGTAACAAAGTTAGTGTACGAGTTTTTTTTATTTTTGTAAAACAATTTAAAATAATACTTTTTTGTGTAACTAAGTGTACGAGTTCCTCCACCGTCCATCCACTAGTTGGGATCAGTAGTTGATGAAACTCTGGTGTTTTTCTTTTTTCAAATAAGGGACTCGTTATCTGTATTCAAAGCTATGTGGACAAACTTATAATCAACATCGCAGTTGATATAGACGTGATTCCAGACCCTCATCACCTATGCGATCTCATCATCGAAGCTCTCCACATGATGAAGTCTGCTGCTCCACAAAAGATTTCCCATGCTTCAGAGGTTTAAACAAAACGCTCGGCGTGCATATCATATATCGAGGAAAGAGGAAACCTATTTACAACATTATTCAATATTTGGGCGTGTCACTATTTTTATTAGATTGTCTATTTACGTTATCATCCTTATCACGAGTTTATCATCTTTAGAAACACTAGACTATTATTGATTTGGAGCACTTCTACAATAACTCATCCATAAATGTTTGTACCAACGTGTGTTGAATTATGTACCATGGACCCGCTATTTTTAATATGAAATTTTAATACATGACGGCATAAGAACCCCTCTAACCCAAAAGTGAAGGCATGACCTAATTACAAAATATATTACATGTAAAATTCAACAATAAACGCACAAAACCATGCTACAACGACAACAATAACAAAAAGTTAGGGTTTCAGACAGCAAAAGTATGGATCAACAAGCGGCGCCAAGTCTCTGGCCGAGATAAACAAAATGCCATATTAGCCTCAATCATAAAGAAAGAGGACAAGCGGTTAGTCTCTTGCCCATCTCCGGTGTCGGTTAGTGGCGGAGCTAGAAAATCATCATATTAGGATCAAAAAAAATTATTGAGGTCAATGATATGATTTAAAATTTTTACCAGGGTCAATTATGCTATTTTACATGGGTCAATTTGATTTTTTTCTTAAAATTTCAGCTAAATTTAAAATTTCAGCTAAATTTAAAATTTCATCAGGATCAATTGACCCATATGGTTGTACCCTACCTTCGCCGCTAGTGTCGGTGAGCAGAAAGATAAGTACGTAAGCAGGAATTTTATTCGAGATGGGCTCTGTCCAGATTACTGTTGAAACAGCTGTCACCCAGCGTCTCCTCCAAGTGGCTAAGTCGACCCGAGAGATAAGTACGTAAGCTGCTCAATAAGCTTCCCACCCCCAACGCACTTAAGTTAAGCGCAAGACCGATGCTTCTCAGCTCAGTGGGGACTTGGCTGTAGAATAACTCTTGCATTCCCACTACAGTGTGTACGTCGGCCAATCCCAGCAGCAGATACTATATCTGCATTGGAACAGTAACTTTCTGTTGGTCTATAAGCCCATGTTCTTTCCAGAACACAAAGAGTACTAAAAAAGAAATTGAACTAGGGTAACTCCTCCTCCTAAGACCCTTTCTCTTTATGGGCTGGAGAAAAGTGTCTGAATGGGCCTGAGTCCATTATGAAGTTAATGTAAGACCCTTTCTCTTTATGGGCTGGAGAAAAGTGTCTGAATGGGCCTGAGTCCACTCTGAAGTTAATGACGTGGCGTAACACTGCCACGTTCGAGTTTTTTACGATCCACATCTGCCGTCAAAACAGTAAACCGCCGTCTAAACTTTATAAATCGGATGAATCTGGACCGTTGATCGCCCTAAATAAACGGGATTTTGATAACGGAGAACGTGAGCATCCCCTCTGACAAGAAGAAGACAAGAAAAAAAGCACATGACATGATACTTTCACACCCTTTCGTCTCCCACTCTCCTCATCAATCTATAGATTCGATTCTCTTCTCTTTTCTCTATTATTTCTCATTTTTTTCCAAAGCCTTACACTTCTCTCAAATCTTGAAAGATCAATTATGGCTGGCGAGATTCATCATGAACCGTTTAGCCTTAGTTTTCAGGTAACTTCTTCTCTACTGTAATGCCCCACTACTCCTTACTTGTTTCTTCTACTACTCTGTTTATTCTGTTTACTAATTTTGTTCTTGCCGAATCTCAGTTACTTGTGTCTCTTCCCTTTTAAGAATCAAATCAAGAATGGCCTTATATTGTACGGTTGTTGCTAAAATAAACCGCATAAGTAGCGTATATGCAGAGTAGAGTGCTTCATGTCTTGGAAGAAAAGTTAATTGCTTTAGGCTACAATAAAATGAGAAAAATTAGAGGACCGCATTTTTTTTCCCCTATAATGTGGTTTATGTATATAGTATAAAGTTTGGTGTTTGGGCTCTTTGTTAGAGAAAGACATGATTTTGAAATTCTTGTTGTCACACGAGAGGTTGAATGGTTTGGTTAGAAAATTAGATTATGTGAGTTAGTAAACTTGGTTTAGTGCTATTTTTTAGGGTATTTCTCTTGATTTTATAGGAAAAATAGGATATTATGATTTTCATTATATTTTATTTTTATTGTACATAGCTCAAATGAACCTAGGTCACGGCATTGTATGTATGTATATATGTTTTAGGATTGTTCTTATTGGTTTTATGAATTTAAATTGCAGGGAAGTTCTATCCACTCTGGATCGATATCGTTTGGAAGATTCGAGAAAGAGGGTTTGTCATGGGAGAAGAGGTCATCTTTTTCACACAATAGGTATCTTGAAGAAGTTGACAAGTGCTCTAAACCTGGCTCTGTTACTGAGATGAAAGCACATTTTGAGGCTCATTTCAAGAAGAAAGGAATCCGATTTCCGGCTTCTCTTGAATCTCAAACTTGGGGAGTTCGTCAAACAGGTGGTGAACAGGATGATGAAGCTGTGTACGCTACTGAAAGTTTCGAGGATTATCGATCTGATGGGAGTTTTTCGGAGAACACAAGTCAGTCAAACAGTGTTTGCAACTACAGCCATGAACAAGAGAAATGTGGTCAAGGAAAGAGTCAATGTGAGGAGTATGATGAGGAAAGTGTACATTGTGTAAGCTATGATGAGATTTTGGTGAATTCGGATGAAGTGGTTGAGCTGGATGAAGAAGAAGGCGGTGGTGACAACAGGACTATCGCTGTTCTGGTTGAGTGTAAGGATCTTGGAACTCCTGAGATGCCAAAAGAGATTGAGATTCAAGATTCTGCTTCAGTTGAAGAGACGGGATCAAGACTTGATGAACATGTTCCAAAAAAGGTAAGAGTATGTACCTTGTTGTTTTTTGCATTGTGTACCTTGTTGTTTTTTGCATTGTGACAAATTCAGAAATCTAAACTCAATGTGTTTATTGGTCTATTTATAGCCATCTGATGCTACAGAAACACCCTCGTCCTCCTCTTCCTCCTCTGCATCTAGATTGAAGTCGCGGGAAAGCGTGAAAGTGAAACCTATTAGTCCTCATGATGTGCGTGTGACTAAAGCTTTTACAAAGAGACATGATGTAACGCCAAAAGCTACTTCCATGAAGACAAAGGGTTCTTCTATAAGTTCTAATTCTAAAACCAATGTAGATGCCAAGAGGTACTCTACTTTTCTTTCCAGAGATAACTTTCGCAACTCTGTTTCATCTTTCTCTTTGCTTATGAGTTGAGACCTATTGGTTTTGTGGTAGCCAAAAGGAATCAAGACCGAAGACAACCGTTGAGTCTCAGCCTAAAACATCGAAGAAAACCGAGACTCGAACTCCTATCGCTACAAACAGGTTCAAAGACTAAGACCACTATAGTTTTTTGAGGTAAACGCTTTCAACAATCTAATGGTTTCACTTGCAGGTTAAAGACTAGTACCAATTCTTCAAAGCTGGAGATGAGTACAGGTTCTACTAGTTTCCGTTTCAAATGTAGCGAACGAGCTGAGAAGAGAAAAGAGGTCTTCTTTCTCTTCACAATAATAGTATTTGATCTCATTGTTGTTTTTGAGGATCTTATGAAATTTTATATCTCAATATAGTTCTATATGAAACTGGAGGAGAAAATACATGCTAAGAAAACAGAAACAAACCAAGTTCAGGTCAAAACACAGGTATAATCATATCCATGTCTCTCTGAAAATTTACACATGTCATGTCTTTTACAATTCAAAAATAGCTAACTTGATTGGACCAACATTTCGGATGCAGCAAAAGGCGGAAGCTGAGATGAAACAATTCAGGAAAAGCCTCAACTTCAAGGCAACACCAATGCCTTCATTCTACAACACCAGTACTAGACCGGGGTCTCATAACAAGGTATGTTTCTACAATTGCAAGCTTTGTCTGAACAAAAATAAGGAATCTCTCAAGTGTCCATTGACTACTCTACTTGTAGTTTAGAACCTCGATTTCAAAACTTGTCACAAGTACTGTAGTTATATATTCCAAAGACCAAGAAAGTAGCAGCCATCAACTTAATACTTTAAACTTGCTTTCTCTAAATATTTTCAGAGAGAGCCATCTAAAGTAGCACCATTAAGATTCCGACCCGCGACCTCAGCCTCGATGACAAACAGGGCGGTCACAAGAGTTTCTAACAAACACGGTTTTGAAGAAGCTAATATGGTAAAGGTAATGGTCAGTAATAGACAACAACGTGCCGCCAAAGATTCGGATTTTCAAAAGGGTAATCTCATGGCGGTTGAAATGAAACAAAAGATTGGTGTTCGATGAAGCGGAAACTAAACAGACATGTGTCCATTTGAATTCTGCTGTTGGCTGCATCGCTTTCTATCGCTACTAGTCAATCATATCATCCTCTGCTTTTGTTTAGCGTTTTGTTAAAATTGAAATGTGTGACTCTGCTAATACTTAAACCAATAATAAAAACAACTATGAATATTAGTATACTTAACTGTGTACAAAGAATTATAGTGAAAACTGAAAGCGTGTAAGATGAGTAGATGTGTAAGATTCAAACAAGACCTTTCAACTTAAGTCATGCTAATTTAGTCATAAAAATAAGTTTTATTCATGCAATTAAAAATAATTAAAGTTATCGTATTACTTATATTTTGACGTGTGATTTAATTGCGTAGGATGAAAGTAAGAAAGTCTGTAAATTTCATGCTTGGTATCCACTAATCTACATGCTGATTAGCCAACAATTTTAGAAACTTAATTGTGGAACCAAAATTTATCTTTTTGTTTTTGGGTCAAGCATGAAATAAATTTAAAGATAGTACGCGTTTTACGACCTCAACAAGTTAAACTCAAAGTCAACAAGCGTTGGTAACAAACTCAGATTTCTATAAATATAGACCACTTCTGTCTTCTTTGATCATAACCACAATTTGTCTAAAACACATAATATCATTAGAAAAGAATCGAGAATGGAGAACACAAATGGTTTCGAAGCACTTCCTATCGCGATCCAAACTGAGATTCTATCACGGTTGCCTCTCAAATCCTTAATGATGTTCAGCGTCTCAAAGAAGTGGTCATCTTTAATCCGTACGAAAGAATTCAGACAGCTTTACTTGAGCCAGTCGATGAAAAGGACTGATGTTCATGGTCGGTAGCCCAACCGTAGGTGGTGTTCTGTTTCGCTCTGTTTCTCAAGAGGAGGAGTCATTGTTGATGCCTTCTGGTAGTGATCAGCAAGAGATGTGTATCTCTCCTGAACCAGGATATGATGAGATTTCTCAACCCGTCCGAGGTTTGATCTGTCTTCGCGAGAAAAGTACGGTTGTCATTTACAATCCGGGTACGGGAAAGTTTCTGACTTCTTTACCAGAGTTCGAAGCACGTAAAAAAGCGGCCATAACAACTTTTTTCGGATACGATGAAGTTACAAATGTGTTCAAGGTTTTAGCGGTTGATAAATCACAAGGAGTTAAGGTACATCAGATTTTGACGATAGGATCGAAACAATCTTGGAGAAGGATCATATGTGATCATGATCATTCTCCAGTTACGGTAGGGCTATATAAAGATGGAGTTTTGTACTACGGAGCTCGGTCCCATACCAACGAATCTCTGCTAATGAGCTTCAACTTGAGTTCTGAAGTGTTTACTGTCATTGAATTACCTGAGGGAGTCAACACTCGAATGGTGAAATTGGTGAATTTCAAAGGAGAAATTGCTTTGGTGACGGATTCCCCTGCTAATGGATCGATTCAAATGATGGTTAGAAATGAAGCTTCAGGAAAATGGGGTATGAAGTGGTTTATGATTCCTCAGTGGGAACAAACTGTTGAAGACATGGTGTTTTATCTTATAGGTACCGTTGGAACACGAAAACTTGTTTTCGTGCCAGACTGCGCGCGTAAGGGATCACTCTTTGTGTTGTATTTCGATACAGCCACGAGAGATGTTATGAAGTATGAGATTAAAGGATTTGTTGGAAATCAATTTCATTCTATTCGAACCTTATTGGATCATATAGATAGTCCTCTGCTTTTGTGAAGAATAAGAGTTGGTCCATTTGATAACATGAACTGGTTGGCTGGTACGGTTCAGTGTCTCGACTCTCGAGTAGTTACGTTATATTGTGGTTAATCTTTATGCTAAACAATAATGTTGTCTCCCCAAGTAGTACTAGTCTTATTCGGATTGTTAGTTTTCATTTTTATTATCCTTAATGTTTTACTATGCTAAACAATAATGTTCATCTTTATACTTTATGTATGCAAAATAATAATATTGGACCAATTCAGATGTAAAAGTGAATTAATAACGTTTCTATACTCTGTTTCTTAGGCCGTGGGAGCCTTTTGATGAAACAGAGTTTGTTTATTCAACATTTTGGGTCACTCAACCAAAGAGTTGTAAAACTTAATCATTTAACGGCCGGTCCTAGAAAAATGGAGGCCTAATGCAATTTTTATATTTAGTGTTTTCTAAATTTATTAACTACAGATAATATATTTAACAGAGGAGGAACTAATCCAAATTTGCTTGCATAGTTGCACTAAAGACTGTTTATGATACATTTAAGCGATCAATCTTTATTCTCTGTTTTTGTGTATTGTTACTGTTTGGCTGAACTTTGTAATTATGTGACGTTACTATAACCAATAAATATCACTCTTGAGTCTGAATATTATGCTTTATAATAATAACATTACATCATTTTAAAATCCTTACATAAGCCAAACAATCCTCAACGAGTAACCGGACAAAAAAAATAAATCATGAAATTTGAAAGAATTGGATACAAAATATTAGAGTGAAAAATGAAAACTTTTTATAAGTGAAAACGTGTTACTAATGTATATTTGAATTGAATTGATTTTGTGCATTGACGACTCAATGTGTACCATGAAAGAAAATCTTCGAAGTCACGTTTGCCACCAAATATCTCTCTTACTTAGTCATATAAATTAGTAAGTATCGACGTGTGACTTCTTTTTTTATCTTGAAATTGTGTACTGAAAAACTTTTTTTTATGATGAAAAGGTGAAGGTGTTATCGATATTTTGATTTATGATTCAATTGTATTCGAATAATTAAACTGTCAAAAACGTGTACGATGAAAAAGAGAATATTTCACATTATGTTATCCAATAAACTCTATGCTAATTTTAGTAAGCTTTTAGCGTGTTAATTAAACATTTCTCCTTTTGGGTTTATACGCGTTACACGACCCAAGAAGTGACCAACAAGTCACAAGTCACAACGTTTCATTAACAAACTCCGAGATATTTTGACGTATGATTCAATTGTATTGGAATAATTAAAATATTAGAACTGTGCACGATGTAACTATGAAAGAAAATATGTCACAAACTAATGCTTGATATCTAATCAACTCTATGCTAATTTTAGTAAGCTTTTAGCGTGTGTAATAAACATTTCTCATTTTTTTAGGTTTAGATGTAAATTAAGGATGAAATATAAAGTAAAGATGTTATACACGTTATACGACCTAACAAGTGACTAACCAGTCACAAGTCACAACCTTTCAGTAACAAACTTTGAGATATTTTGACGTATGATTCAATTGTATTGGAATAATTAATTAATTATTAAAAACGTGTAGGATGAAACTAAGAAAGAAAATATGTCACAATCTAATGCTTGATATCCAATCAACTCTATGCTAATTTTATAATTTTACTAAGCTTTTAGCGTGTGTAATAAACATTTCTCCTTTTTTAGGTTTAGATGTAAATTAAAGATGAAATATAAAGTAAAGTTGTTATACGCGTTATTACGACCTAACAAGTGACCAACCAGTCACAAGTCACAACGTTTCAGTAACAAACTTTGAGATATTTTGACGTATGATTCAATTGTATTGGAATCATTAAATTATTAAAAACGTGTACAATGAAACTATGAAAGAAAATATGTCACAATCTAATGCTTGATATCCAGTCAACTCTATGCTAATTTTAGTAAGCTTTTAGGGTGTGTAATAAACATTTCTCTTTTTTTTGGATTTATATGTAAATTAAGGATGAAATATAAAGTAAAGATGTTATACTACCCAACAACCAACAAGTGACCAACCAGTCACAAGTCACAATCTTTCAATAACAAATTATGAGATTCTCTTATAAATATCGTATCTGCGGCGTGTTTAAGTCTTTATATTTCAAAACAAATAACATCATATCATTAGACAACTAAACAAGAATGGACAGTTCAAGTTTCGATTTAGAATCACTTCCTGAAGATCTACAAAAGCAGATTCTGTCATGGTTGCCGCTGAAATCCTTGGGGACATGCATCTGTGTCTCGAAGAAATATGCATCTTTAATCCGTACAAAAGCATTCAGAGATCTTTACTCGAACCGGTCGATGACAAGGCCTCGAGTGTTGTTCGTCACCCATGATTTAAGAATCCAGCCAAACAAAGCCGAAGCCTTGTTTCACTCTGTTTATCAAGAGGAGGAACCATTGTTGTCGTCTGGTCAACACCAGATACGTACCAACAAATCAGAAGTACCACTTGATGAAGTTTCTCAACCCATCCGAGGTTTGATCTGTCTTCGAGGTGGTACTAATGTTGTCATTTGCAACCCGGGAGCGAAAAAGATTCGGCATTTACCTCCGATCCAAAGGCCTAACGGAGCATCCATAAGATGTTTTTTCGGATACGATGAATCTACGGATGTATTCAAGGTGTTATGCATTACACAGTTCGGAGATGGTAGGCGAACTAAGGAGTTTCATGTATACACGGTGACGGAGAAATCGGTTGAAGACTCTTCTTGGAGACGTATCACATGTAACCATGATCATTCACCAGTTAGTCAAGGATTATTCAAAGGAGGTTTCTTGTACTATGTAGCTCAGCCCAATAGTGACAAATATCAGGTAATGAGCTTCAACGTGAGTTCTGAAGATTTCACTGTCATTGAAGTACCTGACAGAGGCGAAACTTCTACAGTTGATGATCATCGCTGGAAATTGGTGAATTACAATGGGAAAATTGCCTTAGTAGATGACTCTGTGTTTAAAAATGGAATTGTCGATGTATGGGAAGACGATGGCATTGGATGTTTTGTATTGTGGGTTAGGAACGAGATGGCAGGAAACTGGGAGAGAGAGATCGTTAAGATTCCTCAATGGCAGGAAACTGTTGAACATCACAAATTTTATTTCAATGGTACCATTGGAACAGGAGAACTTGTTTTCGCACCATACTGTTGGTTAGAGGGACAAATCTTTGCGGTGTATTATGACACAGTCACAACAAAACTCAGAAGATTTGAGATTGAAGGAATGGTAGATGGATACTATTATGTTCGAACCTTCTTGGATCATGTTGATAGTACTTGGCTTATATGAAGAATACGAGTTGGTTGTTCATTTCTAATTTTCTTTCTATTGTGATTAATCTTTATTTTACGCCAATTAATAATGATGTCTCTCATGTACTCATGTAGTACTAGTGGTCTTATTGGGATTGTTAATTTTTATTAATATTGTCGTTAATCTTTATTTTATGCTAATTAATAATGTTGTCTCTCGACGATATCTTATGCGATTGTATATATATATTTTTTTACTGCCGTTTATTTTATGCCGTATAATTAATTACAAAATTGAAGCAATTCCTAATAAAGTGCAAAGAGATAGGGAAAAAAATAATCAACTTCTAAGTCTAATAGTGTGATATTCTTTTCAACTACAGAAAAAAACAGAGTTATTTCAACTTGAGAGTCCCTTCATAAAACAGAAACAGAGTTATTCAACTTTTGGGTGTGAAATTTCTCATGCATTTATGAAAAAAAAAAAAAAAAAAAAAAAGAATTGGCAAGTAAGTTTGTATACACGTATACGTGGAAACCAAACTACTAATAAACTTTTTTTTTTATGTGAAAACCATTTTTAAAAGTAATGAACTTGTTAATTGAATTCGAAGAACCAAACTACTAATACGTGTAAGATAGATGGAAACAGATGTGTCACTTCACTTTCATATGCCAAAGGAGCTGGCGGCAACTACGAGTTAAAGCGAGATAGAAATAAAAAAAATAACTTTATACTCTTTGCGAAATTTTTTCAACCGTAATTAAAGTATTGCTAATTAGTCAGAATAGTCAGTAACAAAAGATATATATGTCATCTTCTGCTAGTTGATCATATAACACATGTCCTAGCAGAATGTTTCAATAGTAATGTTCTTTCACAGTTCAGATATGAGTTTTAGTAATAACGTTTCTAATTCTAATTATGTACTCTGTTTCTCAAGCTATGAGAGCCTTTTCAAGAAATAGAGTTATTCAACGTTTGGGTGTGAAATTTCTCATGCATGCATTTTATTTTTAGATGTGACTTGAATAGATGCATTTTATTCAACTTTTGGATGGAGCCTGGTGAAATACAAAAAGAACATCCCTTTATCTCGCATGGTTGACCACAACAATGGAGTATTGCAGCTGTGCGTTAGGAAAGCAACGGGAGGATGGTCACGCGAAAGGTTGGTGATTCCTGATTGGAAAGACACTGTTGGAAAGACCAGATTTAACTTCAAAGGAACCGTTGGAAAAAGCGTACTTGTTTTCTCTCAAGTCTCTTTCGTAAAGAATTCACGTTCAACCTCTTTGCTGTATTTCGATAAATCAACCCAACGTCTCCGAAGATTTGAGTTTCAAAAGTTGCATGATGCTCCTCGTCCTGAGGCACTTTTATATCCTGCTGTTCAAACATTTTTGGACCATTGCGATTCTACCTGGCTTCTCTGAAGATGAAGAATACCGGAGTTAATTGGGATTAAGTAATGTTCGATTTCGTTTCTCTATATACTGTTGGTTAATCTTAAATTTATGCTTAAAATTATAATAATAATGTTGTCTCTCGAAATACACTATACCTTATTGGGATGGTTTGTTTTCATTTCTACAAACTTTTTCCTTATCAACAAAAGAATCTGTACATCGACTTATATACAATTGTCATACTACTCTAATTAGTAAACAATAAAGAGTATATACATTGGTTAAGATAACCAAAGTAAACCAACTAAACCAATCCTCATATCTAATAATTGTCGTTAATCTATATATTTATGTTTGTTTGTGCATCTTATAGTACAAATTCTAATGTATTAATCCAAAAGGTTGACAATTGTCATACAAAAACGATTTGAATTTGTACTATAAGATGCAAACAAACCATCCCAATAAGGTATAGTGTATTTCGAGAGACAACATTATTATTATAATTTTAAGCATAAATTTAAGATTAACCAACAGTATATAGAGAAACGAAATCGAACATTACTTAATCCCAATTAACTCCGGTATTCTTCATCTTCAGAGAAGCCAGGTAGAATCGCAATGGTCCAAAAATGTTTGAACAGCAGGATATAAAAGTGCCTCAGGACGAGGAGCATCATGCAACTTTTGAAACTCAAATCTTCGGAGACGTTGGGTTGATTTATCGAAATACAGCAAAGAGGTTGAACGTGAATTCTTTACGAAAGAGACTTGAGAGAAAACAAGTACGCTTTTTCCAACGGTTCCTTTGAAGTTAAATCTGGTCTTTCCAACAGTGTCTTTCCAATCAGGAATCACCAACCTTTCGCGTGACCATCCTCCCGTTGCTTTCCTAACGCACAGCTGCAATACTCCATTGTTGTGGTCAACCATGCGAGATAAAGCGATGTTCTTTTTGTATTTCACCAGGCTCCATCCAAAAGTTGAATAAAATGCATCTATTCAAGTCACATCTAAAAATAAAATGCATGCATGAGAAATTTCACACCCAAAAGTTGAATAACTCTATTTCTTGAAAAGGCTCTCATAGCTTGAGAAACAGAGTACATAATTAGAAACGTTATTACTAAAACTCATATCTGAACTGTGAAAGAACATTACTATTGAAACATTCTGCTAGGACATGTGTTATATGATCAACTAGCAGAAGATGACATATATATCTTTTGTTACTGACTATTCTGACTAATTAGCAATACCTTAATTACGGTTGAAAAAATTTCGCAAAGAGTATAAAGTTATTTTTTTTATTTCTATCTCGCTTTAACTCGTAGTTGCCGCCAGCTCCTTTGGCATATGAAAGTGAAGTGACACATCTGTTTCCATCTATCTTACACGTATTAGTAGTTTGGTTCTTCGAATTCAATTAACAAGTTCATTACTTTTTAAAATGGTTTTCACATAAAAAAAAAAGTTTATTAGTAGTTTGGTATTTATAAGAGAATCTCTGAGTTTGTTACTGAAACGTTCTGACGTGTGACTGGGTGGTCACTTGTTGGGTCATATAACGCGTATAACATCTTTACTTTATATTTTATCCTTAATTTACATTTAAATCCAAAAAAAAAATGTTTAATTAACACGCTAAAAGCTTACTAAAATTGGCATAGAGTTTGTTGGATAACAGAATGTGAAACATTCTCTTTTTCATCGTACACGTTTTTTTAACAGTTTAATTATTCGAATACAATTGAATCACACGTCAAAATATCGATAACACCTTCACCTTTTCATCAAAAAAAAAAAAAAAAAAAAAAAGTCAGTACACAATTTCAAGATAAAAAAAGAAGTCACACGTCAATACTTACTAATTTATATGACCAAGTAAGAGAGATATTTGGTGGAAACATGACTTGGAAGGTTTTCTTTCATGTTACACATCTAGTCGTCAATGCACAAAATCAACTCAATTCAAATATACATTAGTAACACGTTTTCACTTATAAAAAGTTTTCAGTTTTCACTCTGATTTTTTGTAACCAATTCTTTCAAATTTCATGATTTATTTTTTTGTCCGCTTACTCGTTGAGGATTGTTTGGCTTATGTTAGGATTTAAATATGATGTAAAGTTATTAATATAAAGTATACTATTCAGACTCAAGAGTGTTATTTATTGGTTATAGTAACGTCAATTAGTTTTAGATAATAATTCATAAAACCTGATAAATTTTAAGTTTACAATTAATTTATCTTAGTTACAATATTTCTGCTAATTAACATTGAATTTATCTTAAAATAACTAAATATCTATTAAAACATTTCAAAAATACATTAGTTCAAGAATATTGTATATGTCATCTTCTGCTAGTTGATCATATAACACATGTCCTAATTCCTAAATGAATGTTTCTAATTCGAAATGTAGTGGAGGGCGACTTCTTCACAATTACGATCTCCCATAAGAGTTTTAATTTCTAACTAGTGAGAGTATGAAACTAAATGCTCTGTAAACAAATCTCAGCATGGTTACGTTTTATTGTAAATTAATCTAGTTATTTATTTACTTTTGTATTCATTCAAATACAAATAGTTAATTTAATAAGGAAGCCTTGAATGCAAATATTGAAGGAATTGAAGCCAATTTTTCTACCCATTATTACGCTTTGTTTTTTCTATTCAACTTATTACATAATTTCATAAACTGAAATGCATTAAAACGAACCATATGTGTGATCGATGTAAAACGTCAAAAGATGTAAACTATATTGATAACTAATACTAATATATTGTCTCATGAGAGACAAATAACTCATCAATTAGTAAAATGATACTAAAAATAACATTAATGAACATTCTACGCTATATATACATACACAAATCCTCATAAAAACCCAATTAAGTAGTCTAAGTATTAAAAAATGGAGAGTAAAATCATTTTCATGACATTTTCTTTTTGTTTTGGTTTGGTAAGTGCGCTCGATCACTCGAGCTCGTAGTCACAAGCACTGACCCATGCTTAAATGCTACCAACAAGCCACTAGCGACAAGCACATTTTCATGACATTTTCTGTAACCATTGGTTTGGTATCACTTTCTCATCTAAGTTTTGCTATAGAAGAGAATAACCACGAACCACTCATGTCAAAGAACGAGACTGATGTGGCGATCTATGAAGAGAATAACCACGAACCACGAAAATTGCCTTAGTGAATGACTCAGACTTTGACAAAGATGTGAATGATGAACCGAACTTGGACAATGAAGCTGTGAATGATGAACCGCATGGGACTAAAGATTTTCATATAATTTTTTTGGATTAAAGTACACAACTATGGGAGAGAATCCCCATAAAGATTCTTCATTGGGAAGAAGCTGTTGGAGAGAAGGAATTTTATTTCAAAGGTACCACTGGAAAAAACGAACTTGTTGAAGGACTCTACCAAACGTGGCTGATCATTAATTGTGGTTGGCAATGATGAAACTGTTCGAACCTTCTTGGATCACGTTGATATATAGCCTTTACCTTATGTGAAGAACAAGAATGGGTCCACTGGTTATGATCAGAGACTCGTTGGTTGTTCACTCTCTCAAAGTCCTATTGTGGTTAATCTTTACATATGCTAAATAAATAAATAATAGTGGTGTTCATCTAGTAATACTACTAGTGGTCTTATTGGGATTGTTCGTTTTCATACCTATATTGTCGTGTTAACCTTTACTTATGCTAAAATAATAATGTTCGTTCAGTTCAGATATTTTATACTATGTTTCTTATTAAATAATAATTATATTGTCGTGTTAATCTTTGTTTGTGCAAAATAATAATGTTCTTTCACAATTCAGATATGAGTTTTAGTAATAACGTTTCTAATTATGTACTCTGTTTCTCAAGCTATGAGAGCCTTTTCAAGAAACAGAGTTATTCAACTTTTGGGTGTGAAATTTCTCATGCATGCATTTTATTTTTAGATGTGACTTGAATAGAATTAAATTAAAATCTGACAGTTTTTTTCTCATGCATGTAGTCACAAATAATTAAAATGTGAAATTTATCATCTATATTAACCAAACGTCATTAATCCAATTTTACATAAACAAATTTTATAGAATTTATAGCGGAAAAAAAAAAAAAAACATTCCCATGTAATATATATGTTTTTGATTCACTATTGCACATGGCCAAATATATAACCTAACATAATGTATTAATCCATACAAAAACGATTTGAATTTGTACTATACGATGCACAAACAAACATAAATGAAGTAATGTGACCACTGACCTCTATTCTTTATGGTATCAGTCTATGAGAGCCAGGTTACGATCCTGGGGCCTCGGGGTTTTGGGATGTGCTTTTGCACCTTGAAGATGTCTCAGAGATTATTAAGGGAACTTCGAGAAATCCTAGGAGTTCTACTCTTGAAGATGCTTTAGCGGTTATCACTATCTAGTCGTGATTTGCTTTGTAATTGCTGCTCAGTAACTAGTGATCCTTCATCTTGAATCATTTACTGGATATCAAACTCAGTCCGGAAAGTGATTCTTGATGCTAAAGTTGGACCGCCAATGTATGAAAAGTGGCTGGACAAGACATTCTTTCTGTTGTAAGTATTAAGTGATCACATATTAGCTCTTGAAGAGCTATGTTTAATCATCTCTCTCCTTGTATCTCTTTGCTTATATAAGTACCTTTTAGTAACTAGTCGTGAACCTAATCCATAATCTAGTTGATATCAGACTCAGTCCGGCAAGTGATTTTTGATGCGCCAATGTATGAAAAGGGGCTGGCACAAGATATTCTTTCTGTTGTAAGTATTAACTCTTTGTCTTAATCTCTCACTTTGTGTTCAGCTTACGGCTCTCTCTCTCTCTCTCTCTCTTTCTTTTGTGATGTGGTTCTTTGTCTCGTCTCTGTTCGGAACAAGCATCGCCGAATTTGTATAAAGGAAATGGGTTGCAACACAATTAAACCCAATTGCCTTCTCTCTCTTTTGGATATGGCCTTAGAAACTAAATGATTGAGGCTCATAACTAACAAGACAGTTGTTTATATAGCGCTATTTTTGAGTTAAAATTTTAAAAATTGTTCATGGTTTCAAATAAATAGAAATTACAATATACTTTTAAAATTATATATAAATCTTAACATATTTTATTTAGTTTTTTTAAATAATATATAATCTTGTTAAAAACTTAATAGTTTTGATTTCACCAGGTGAAGGTAGAAACAAACATCAAAGCATCAAACTTGAAGGAGAAATCATTGTTGGTGAATACGAAATCGTTTTGTTTCTAGCAAAAGAAACATGATCTAGATTCTTACCAATCCTTGGAAAATAGGCAGCCGGTAGACCAAATATCCAAAACTTTTCATTTAGCTGGACCGTTTTTATATCAATATAATATATTTTTTCCCATTTCTCGTTAGGAGGATAATCTTCTTGTAAACTCCAAACGAGCAAATTTGAATTTTCTAGCACATTTGATAGGCACAAACGATCATTTAGATTCCCCATTTCTATACTTGTAGCATAACTGGTGTGACACTCTGGTAATGGTATCCATCGATATTTTTCGGTGTGAAGATCGATAGCTAGTAGCATTGAAATTCCTTTCAAAGCTAATGTCAACCAAAACAGAGATCCGTTTGCGTAGACTGATGTATGCTCTTCGCAGAATTGAACGTCATCTAAACGATGAAAAGCCGCTTCTCGTTGCAGACCATTATCAAGGGATATGACCTCGACTTTGAAATAATGACAATGTTGATAATGTCTTGAAAATAACAAAACTTGACGTCTTGAATATAACAAAATCACCTTATATGATTTTGTAACAATATCTTTGCCGAACCCAGCAAGACGCGGCATTATCTTCACTAATTCACCTTCATAATCCAAGACTGATTGAGATTCTCTCCATGTTCTTTTGACCGTTGCGGTAGTAGCGAATCGCAAAAATTCCGGAAAAAGTGTCATGTGTTCTTTAGTCGACGGATTGATCAAGTAAATGTACCTAAAATCTTCGTATATCCGAATCAAGACCAATCCATCACATGTCCCCAAGACTTGAATAGTTTTGTTCTGAGATTTGTCGATTGGATCATCAGGAAAAGTGTAGTAACTAGAAGAAGAAGGACAGTTTTTTCCGTTGTTGTAATCATCTCTAGAAAAAGTATCCAAACACAGAGTTGTTGAGTTTGAATCTTGTTCATCAAACTCGGTTGACAGTTGACTAACAACAAGAAGTTTCATATTAGGAGTTCGTAATCCTTTACGAATGAGTCGTTTGTGGGAAAAATAGGCTGATTCGATCATCTCTCTATATTTTTTTGACAAAGTTTTGAATGTAACTAATGCTTTTACTGGAAGATGTTGAAAAATCTCTTCAATTATATCTTGTGGTATATCAGTTGTCTTAGAAATTTCATGTTTTTCATCCTCCATTCTTTTAATTGATGATAAAATCATAGTTTATATTTGTATATTTATATATATAAGAAAAACAATGAACTAATCTTCAATTTTTAACTTTAGCTTTTACATTTATTGTGGCAAAAAAAAAAATTTAACCATATTAATTTATTTTGAAATAATAAAGAGTAAATATATAAATGTGTATATGCAATAGATAAATTATGCTTAATGTATGTATATATAACCACAAAAAGTAATGAAAATAAATTGAGACAAGTTGATGGAGTTTTTTTTTTTTAAAAAAGAGAAACAATTAATGATTTCAGATAATTTTCTTTAACAATCATTCTCTAAAAATATATGATTTATAACTAATCTATTTATTTGAATATCCCCTATATATTAATAAAGAAGCACACACTTCAAAAAGCTGAAGTGTCGCCGTCAGAGAGCTCTGTGCACCTTTTAGCAAAATACCTTTAAATTTTCTTCTTAATTACATTAACATGCCATTATATTTAGAAAACAATTAACTAAATAATAATTAGATTTGTCATCATTTCTTACACAAATTTAAATATCACACATTAAAAATAATTAAATAATTATATACTATTTTAAGGTAAAATTTCACTAAAATTTACTTACAAATATACAAGTCAAAGTATATTGATTTCTTAAAATCAATATAAGAAAAATATTCTAAAAAGCTATAAAAATATATCAATTAATATAAAGTTAATAAAAATAAAGAACATATGACTTATTAAACATATAACTTATTAACATAATCATGTAAAAAAAATGATATTTTTTATGTTAGATTTATTACTATAATAATTTAAATAACAAGATTTCAATAGTTATTATAATTGATTCTAGAAAGAAGTATATTATCCCTAAATTATCTCTAACTCATTAAAAGAAACTGAATTCCAAATAAATATATATATTTATATATATCCATAAATAAATATAAAAATCACAACAAATTAGGGGATATCATGATGGGTGATTATTTATATACATCTAAGTATGTAAACTAATTAATATTAAAATTTAGTGTGATTATTCATTAAAAATGAAAATATTGATAACCGAATAGAAATATATGTTCTAATTGTATATTCATCTATGTACTATTAAAAATGAATGAGACAATAACTTTTATCATTATAAATAAACATAGTACCAAAAAAAAATCATAATATATTTAAATGAGTGATTATTAGATTATTGAAAATTGTTATAGTTACTCGAAAAACCATAAATATAAATTTGATTTTTAAAACACACAAAATATATATTGCCATAAATTGTAACATTTATAAATATTTTCTTTACCACGTTCACATATTTCACGGGTGAAATGTATTTTTACACGAATACGTTGATTTTGTAATTTCATTAATTTTTTATAATGTTTTTTATATAATAATCGTTCATTTATAGAAAATATTAACAAACCGACTAACTCAAAAGATTTAATTAGCCTAATCAAAACAATTAAATCAATAAAGTAAATTATCTTCAGGAATTTTAGTTTAGATACCGATTGTTACTAACATATAATAAAATTAAATAATTAGACTATCGAGTAATCTAGTATATGTTGTTATGTTACATAAGAAATATGCAAAATTGTTATGATTACAAAATAAAACATAAGAAGACATGGTTTTGATTTTTAAACCACACAAAAGACATGTTGCAATAAATAGTAACATTTTATCAATATTTCTTTTACAATAAAACCTCTTACACATTCAAAGATTTCAAGGGTGAAACGTATTTTTTACACAAAAAATGCAGCTTTGAATAAATATATAAAAAACTTTAGTTACATATTATGTTTGACACAAACAGATATTGGTTCTAGGATAATAATTTTACTTATAATAATTTTCTTTAAATCGATTTATCCACACATAGTGTGGGGTGTTTCCTGGTATTATTTATAACTAATCTATTCATTCCTTGATCAACTTAGCTGTTTTAATACGATTCACCAAACTCAGGTATTCTTAAAGATTGTGGTACCCAGCTCAAAAGTTTCTCATAAAGATCTTTCTTGATGGTTGTTTTAAAACACAAGTTTCTGACTACACAGTACTGATCCCTTGATACACAATAACACAAGTCAAATCTTGGAAAGAAGAAGAACAAAGAATCATCTTTCTTACTCAGAACTTGTGTAATACAATTATCACTCACATTACAACAATGCATTAGACCGTGTTCAAATTGTCCAAGGGCGTCATTAGGGAGCAAAACTCTGAACAGTGCATAATGATGGTTCAAATTATTTTCCCCTTGAAGTCATCAGGGATGCCACTGGGCACTGGCTACAATTTTCAGTGTCATACGACTGCAAACTCCACTGCTAGGGATTCGGAAAAGCAACAGAAGACAATGAACTATTCTGCTTTTGAAGTGAGTCATTTAGGTAACCTTTCCTCTGTTTCTCTGCGCTAGTCTTGTGGCAAGGAGCAGATGATGCATATATTTGATGAGTTTCAGTAGCTATTTATTCGCCAAACTGAAGGCTCAACTATCACTTCAGCAATTTACAAGCTCAAAAGTACAATAGAAATATGGTAAAATTGAGATCATTTTCTATGTAATGAAACTAGGAGTGTCAACATGGTTCCAAATCTATGGATCAACCCAAACCAATCCAAAAACTTATTGAATTGATCATTTGAGTTTTAATGGGTTCATGGATCAAAATGGTTTATGAGTTTAATGGATTAGGATAGAATGGTTATGAGTTGACCAAAACCAAACCAAACATAGTTGAATTGATTTTTGAGAAATGAACGGCTCAAAAATGGGTTATTTTGTTCGATATTAGTATTACTAGGAAGTATTTCGAAACAAGTTAAATTAAATTTCAAATTTAGAGCTATATCTTATAAAACTATTTAAAAATATATGCTACTCAGTAATCGTTTCTCTCCCAGCGACGAAGAAGACGACTCTGTAAAAAAACTAAGCTTTTCGTTATCTTTCCCGGCCGGCGCCGACTCCAACGTCGGCCGTACTCTTCTCTGTTTTCTTTTCGTTAGTATTTTCTCAATTTCTGTTAATTACTTAACTTCTTAATTACGGAGACGGTGGCGACACTCCACAAAACGATTTCAAAAGACGAATTAAACTGGCAATTCCACACGATAACTTTTGGATGGGTCATCATGAGTCTGGACCAAGTCATGTTGAATTCAGGTTTGGGTCATGGTGAGTCTGATAAATGTTTGGTTACATTGAAATCATGGGTTTTGGATAATTTGGATCTACTCGGATCCAAAGTCGTGGACAAGTGGTGTTGTTATCTTCCTTTCCTTTTGATGATAGTTGACAAATCTATTTCAATCATTCGATTTCTCTTCACTTTTATGGTGAGGATTGCTATTCTCTTTGCTGATGATGTGGTTTTCCTGGGACATCTCTCCTACTCTTCGGCAGTTATCCCCACACTGAAGCCCATGATTCGATGTGATGCAGTTTTGTTCTCGTAGATCTACAAATACAATTGGAGATGTTGGGATTTGGTGTTTTTACAACCATTCTCGCATTTCACGGTGGTCAATGAAGCCGCTGAGACCTATTGTTTCATCATTGTGGAAAACTGGAGAATTCAAGACTTGTTATTGCGGCGATACTTAGATTCTGGGGACAAGCAAGTATGCTTTGGAGAAAACATCCATGGAAACAACCATGGAGAAATAGGCAATTCTGAGATGAAAATATGGTGACAATAAGCAACTACCTATGGAGGAGAATCACAAGATGGTTTATTCCATATCAACAACAATGGAGTTTAAGCACAACCAAGACCAATGACATCTCTTTCTATCTTTTTATATAAGAGTTTCGATTAATTTTAAAGTGTTGTGATGTAACAAATGGATCGCTGCCTATGATTTTCAAATGCGTTATCGATATTTCATCAGCAACAAAGAGATGATTCCCAAGAAGGAAAGTCACACTAGATTGATGGAAATGACAAAGACGATCAAGTTTTTTTCCTTGTCGCTTTTCGTTACATACACTATTGGTTGTATTATCTTCATTGTTAATCTTGTGTACTCTGATTCATATTAATAAAATGTTTTAGATGTTAAAAAAAGAATATATACTAAATAATAAAATTAAAAATTATCTCAAAAGAAGAAAATAATAAATAGGGCTAAAACTTCATAAATATTAAACATAAATAACTATGAGTTTAAAAAACACAACCATCAAAATAAAAAATTATAATAAAAATGTAATATGGTAAAAACACTTAAATCTAGTTAAAAATTATCAAAATGAAAAAATCATAATGAATTGAGGCAACTCTTCTTATAATTTGTATGTATTATAAGTATAAGATATTGCACGAAAATTATTGTAAAGAGTAATAAACATCCTAACATATATTGGTATTTATATTACTCATAAACAAATATTATGACGAAGTGATCCTAAGTGAGAATATCAAACGAATGATTATAATAAATAAATGTAATTTATTGATAAAATCAAACAAATTTCACCTTGAGTGAAAATTTATCAACCAATAATTATAATTAAAATACACAACTTTTAAAATTAAAAGATGAACTAGTTAGATCTTAAAAAACATATATTTTATGAAAAGTTACAATCCATTGAAATTTTATCTAGAAAATAATATTATTTAACATGATTCATTTCATGTTTACTATAATTAAAGCATCCAACACAAATGAAAAATATACTAGAGGATATCTTTTCAGATCTGGACTTTGTAGTAATGTTAATGCAGCATCCAAATTCCGATGTATGCAACCATATAAAATGCTTTTAAATAGAAGGCATCTTTATTACCATATTCAAAAGTTAAATAAAAAGACTCAATATATAATCTATCTAACTCTTAGAAAACAACTCTAGATATTTTTATTAATTTTTTTTAAAAATTAACTAAAAATTGTAAATTATATTCATCATTCTAAAAATATTTTGTTAAATCAAGAATTGGAAGATTTTCTTTACTTTTAAAAGATTGTATGCTAGAAAATAATTAGAATGCTGTAAAAACAGTTGAGATTGAAATTTTATATTATTTTGTATTATAGAAAAAGATAAAAATAGTTCAAACAGACAAATATATATATATATATATATGAATATTCGAATAAACACAACTCTACAATGGACTAGTTGAAATTTTACAAAAACAAACCGTTACAATGAACAATCGCAACTTCTCGTAAAACACACAATTGAAATTCTCTAAAGAAAAATTAAAAATTATCCACCAAATATGATTGTACAAGCACAACTTTTAGTGAGATTTATACATATTGTTATTATATATATATATATATATAGATTATTATATTTTTCTTCTAAGGACTCTGACGCCGTGTGTGGCAAACTCTCTCGTCTCATGTCCTCGACACTTCCAACTTGGTGTGGAACTCCTCCTCTCTCGCTCGCTCCCTCTCTCTCTCTCTCTCTCGGCATCTCTGTGAGTTATTAATTGCCTTCTTCTATTTGGAATTGCATCGGAGTGTGGAGTTAATTTGAAGAATGGTTACCTTGTGAATTCGATAGATTTCTTATAAATCTGGAAAATTGAAAGATGGTTATTATAAACTTCTCTAACCCAGTTGTCATCAATCTCAGAAAGTTTTCCTCTTTGTTTTCTCCCAATTCTTATAAATTTGAGCTTATGATGTTAGATCATGGGAATATAGAAGAAGGAAAACAGATAAAAGAAAAATGAAAATGAAAAAATGTATTTCCTATGAACTTTCCTACAATTAACCTTTTCAATACTTTTTGTAGAAATTCTTTTAAGTTTTCTTCATTATCATTATTCATAAAAAAAAATGTTTCTTCAGGTTTCCAATGAACACTTATTTTCGTTAATAATGAATAGATATTTGGTTACAAAGTTTATACTAAGTATTTCGTACAAAATTGCGTAGGATGATTTTTTTCGCAAAAACATTGTGATTCCTCGTTGGAAAGTAGGTAATGAAAACATCATGTTTTAATTAAAAGGTATTATTGAAGAAAAAAAAAACTTGTTTTCACACAACTTTAATTTCTTGTGTTAAGAATCACCCTCTATGCTGTCTTACGATACATCCACGCAAAATCTCAAAAGATATAAGATTCAAGAGTTGTATGATATATGGTCCTCCTGTGCTACTTCCAATTCATTATGTTGAAATCTTCTTGAACCATATCGACCCTACTTAGCTTATGTAAAAAATAAGCAGGTGGATATTCAGTCTCTCAATTTTTAGTTAGGATTGTTTGATTTCATTCGTATATTATAGTTAATCTTATTTTATGCTAAATAATTGTAACACCCGCAAACCATTTTTTGGGAATTTTGGTGAGGGTGTCGATCGACACCACAGAGGGAGTGTCGGTCGACACCAGTTGTGGCCGGTTTGGTCGGTTCAATTTTAATTGTCCGGTTTGTGTGGTTGGTTTAGGGAATCCATAAATCGAGTTATTAGGGGTGGAAAACGACCTAGGGTCGTGTTATTTTGGTGTTTCGCCGTTTTTGAGAGAAAACACAAAGAGAGAGTGTTCTGGAGCTTTTGGGAAGAGTTTGAGAGATTCCTTGCTGTTCTTGGGAGATCTAAGGCTGGGAAGGTGTTAGAAGCTTGCTAGGAGTGAGGGATTCGTTCTTATTGGTCAGAAACTTCCTGCAAAGAGGTGAGTGCATGACCATGGCTTATCTAAGCTAAGATTTCTAGATTCTATGTGATTTGGTGCTTATGTGGTTGTTTCCTTGAGTTCTCTATGCTATTTCGTTGCTATCTGGGCTGGGTTTGGCTTCTGGGAGTGCAAGGAGCGGATTGGAAAAGATCGGAGGCGAGATTCGGAGTTTCTGATCGAGGGAAATCGCTGCTCGGTATCGGTGTCGGTCGACACCAGTTGGGGTGTCGGTCGACACCAACGCGAGGACGGCTCGGGACTTTGGCGAGTGTCGTTCGATGCCATGTGGAGGCATCGGTCGACACAAACTAGGGTTTTCGGGAGTGTCGGGCAGGGTGTCGGTCGACACCAGTTTGGCGTCGGTCGACACCAGATAGTCAGTGACGATCGACACCATCTGGTGTCGGTCGACACCCCTTGTTCAGTTGCGATGGATGTTGCATGCGTTGTATATTGCCTGGTTTGTTTTATTGATTGTTGTTTGTGGCTTGTAGAGATCTTATTGCTTGTGTGTATAGCCCAGTAGATGGGAGGATTGCCTCACTGAGTGTTTATCAAATACTCATGCATCTCAATTTGTGTTGTGGTGCAGGTAAAGGCAAAGTGTGATCGTGGAATCAAAGGCAATGAAGGGGAGGATGTTCTAGGGACTTGATTGTATGGTTACCTGGCATTGTTAGGATTGCTGGTTGTTTGGAATTTATGCTGGATATTACTTATTTGGTTATTGGTTATTGTTTTATTGGATATTTATTGGTATGTTGTTCCGTTGTTGGATTGTGAATGTGGTTAGGTGGCTAGTGGGTATGGGACCACTAGTTGTAGTTAACTATATTATTATTATTTATTATTTATTTATTAAAAAAAAAAGGTCGGTCGTTTCATTTTGGTATCAGAGCCCTTACGGTTCTAGGTTTGGGTTCACTAGGTTTCTGTTGTGATGTTTGGGATTGCATGTCTTGTTTGATTATGTGAGTTAGTCATTTGTGTGTGGCATGGAGTCCCAGAACATCCTCTTCGAGCCGAGTGTGTGATTCCACGGTGAGTTTATGTTTCTGTGTTATAATAGAAATTGTTTGCTTAGCCTTCTGTCCTTGGTAGTGCAGATTGTTAGAGAGGATGCTGTGGCTGGTCGAGGTCGTGGACGCGGACGTGGTCGTGGTAGGGGCAGAGCCCCAGTGGTTAGTGAGGCCGAAGACCAGAGTGTGACAGCTGAGGGTGTTGGCGAGTCGCAGGGTGTTCCGGGGGATTCCGTGAGTGTGGCAGGAGGGGGCGGTGTTGGTGCTCCAGTGGCCAGTGATGTTAGGGTCCCGGGTGTGGGGGTCCCAGCGGGTGGAGTCCCTGGTGTTGACGTTGCGGTTTTGCTAGCACAGGTGTTAGAGCGGTTACCACCTGTGGTACCGGCTCAAGCTCAGGTGGTGCCACCAGTGGTGGCGGAGGAGCGGCAGCCAGTTGCTGCGGATGCGGGGGTCCATGCTCGTTATCTCAGCATGTTGACAGAGATGGGTCGGTTGCGTACTGAGCAGTTCTCAGGAGGTGTAGATCCTACCGCTGCGGATGCGTGGAGGACGAGAGTGGAACGTAACTTCCACACTCTGAGATGTCCTGAGGAGTTTTGGGTGGACATAGGGGTCTACTTTTTGAGTGGTGATGCTGAGTTGTAGTGGAGATCTGTGGCTGCTAGGAGGGTGCAGCGGGAGATGACTTGGGCTGACTTCGTTTTGGAGTTCAACCGCAAGTATTTTCCTAGAGAGGCATTGGATCGTTTGGAGGTGCAGTTCCTTCAGTTGTCTCAGGGGACACGGTCAGTGCGGGAGTTGGACTTGGAGTTCAGTCGACTTCTTTGTTATGGAGGTCGGGCTATGGAGCCTGAGGAGGCTCAGATCAGGAGGTTCTTGAGGGCTCTACGTGATGACTTGAGAGTTCACTGTAGAGGGAGGAGTTATGCTACGCGTGCAGAGCTGGTTGGGACTGCAGCAGAGATTGAGGAGGATATCCGGGCACAGTTGGTGGCGGTAGCTCCAGCAGTTCAGCCTAGTAAGGCTCAGCAGCAGGGTGGTTCTAACAGGGGCGGTAGGCATGCCCAGGGAACCAAGAGGAAGTGGGAGGCTACGCAGAAGCCGAGTGGTGCGGGTTGCTTCGGTTGTGGGAGCAGGGATCACAGGGTTGCTAGTTGTCCCAAGAGGAGTGTTCCGACGGCAGGACCTCGGGTGTGTTATCATTGTAGGGAGACAGGGCACATCAGGCCTTTTTGTCCCAAGCTGCAGCCGGCAGCAGTGGCAGCGTTGCAGCAGGTGCAGCCTGGGGGTCAGCAGGAGCATGCAGTGCATTTGAGGGCAGTTATGGAGAAGCTGCGGGAGCAGAAGTTGTTTGCCAAGTTGAGCAAGTGTAGTTTCTGGCAGCGTGAGATGGGCTTTCTGGGTCACATTGTTTCTGTTGAGGGTGTTTCAGTAGATCCAGAGAAGATTCAGGCTATCAGAGATTGGTCTAGACCGCAGAATGCCACAGAGATCAGGAGTTTCCTTGGATTGGCAGGTTACTACAGGAGATTTGTGCAGGGGTTTGCAAGCAGAGCACGTCCTATGACTAAGTTGACAGGGAAGGATGTTCTTTTTGTCTGGTCAGAAGAGTGTGAGGAAGGCTTTGCAAGCCTGAAGGAGATGTTGACTACTGCGCCAGTGTTGGTTGCCTGAGCAGGGAGAACCCTTTGTGGTTTATACAGATGCATCTAGAGTTGGGTTGGGTTGTGTTCTTATGCAGCATGGGAAGGTGATTGCTTATGCTTCGCGGCAGTTGCGGGTGCATGAAGGCAACTATCCTACTCATGATTTGGAGATGGGTGCTGTAGTTTTTGCCCTGAAGATTTGGAGATCTTATCTTTACGGTGCAAAGGTACAGGTGTTCACAGATCATAAGAGCCTGAAGTATATATTCACTCAGCCTGAGTTGAATTTGAGACAGAGGCGGTGGATGGAGCTTGTGGCAGATTATGATTTGGAGATAGCCTATCATCCTGGTAAGGCTAACACGGTTGCAGATGCTCTGAGTCGGAAGAGGGTAGCTTCGGCTCAGGAGCAGGAGATGGAGTCTCTGGTAGGGGAGATCAGTGCTTTGAGCTTATGTGCTGTTTCACAGGAACCGTTGGGTTTGGAAGCAGTAGATAGAGCAGATCTTCTGAGTAGAGTGCGGTTGGCTCAGGAGAAGGATTTGGGGCTAGTGAATGCCTCTAAGGATGTGGGTTCAGAGTATCAGGTCTCAGATAATGGTACTATCTTGGTGCACGGTCGTGTGTGTGTGCCCAAGGATGAGGAGTTGAGACAGGAGATTCTGAGAGAGGCTCATGCGAGCAAGTTATCCATTCATCCAGGAGCGACCAAGATGTACCGTGACCTCAAGAGGTACTATCATTGGGTCGGGATGAAGAAGGACGTGGCTAGTTGGGTTTCGAGGTGCGATGTGTGTCAGCTAGTGAAGGCTGAGCATCAGGTTCCTGGCGGGTTACTGAAGAGTTTACCCATTCCTGAATGGAAGTGGGATATGATCACTATGGATTTTGTGGTAGGATTGCCAGTGTCACGGACCTTTGATGCTATTTGGGTCATTGTGGACCGGTTGACTAAGTCAGCACATTTTCTGGCCATTAAGAAGACTGATGGAGCAGCGGTCTTGGCTAAGAAGTATGTGAGGGAGATAGTCAGGTTGCATGGGGTGCCAGCGAGCATTGTGTCTGATAGGGATTCTAAGTTCACTTCGGTGTTCTGGAAGGCATTTCAGGCAGAGATGGGCACTAAGGTGCATATGAGTACAGCTTATCATCCCCAGACTGATGGACAGTCAGAGAGGACGATCCAGACGCTGGAGGATTTGCTGAGGATGTGTGTGTTGGATTGGGGTGGCCATTGGGCAGATCATCTGAACCTGGTAGAGTTTGCTTACAACAACAGCTATCAGGCAAGTATTAAGATGGCTCCTTATGAGGCTCTGTATGGGAGGCCATGTCGTACACCATTATGCTGGACTCAGGTGGGGGAGAGGAGCATGTTTGGTGCTAGTTTTGTTCAGGAGACCTCAGAGAAGATTCGGGTTCTCAAGTTGAACATGAAGGAGGCTCAGGATAGGCAGAGGAGTTATGCAGATAGGAGGAGGAGAGATCTTGAGTTTCAGGTAGGAGACAGAGTGTACCTCAAGATGGCCATGTTGCGGGGTCCGAACAGGTCATTGTCAGAGACTAAGTTGAGTCCGAGGTATATGGGTCCATTCAGAGTGATTGAGCGGGTTGGACCAGTGGCATATAGATTGGAGTTACCTGAGGTGATGCGTGCATTCCATAAGGTTTTCCATGTGTCTATGTTGCGGAAGTGTCTCCGTGAGGGAGAGGAGGTGTTGGCTAAGATTCCTGAGGATCTTCAGCCTAACATGACTTTGGAGGCGAGACCAGTGAGGGTTCTCGAGAGGAGGATCAAGGAGCTTCGGAAGAAGAAGATTCCTTTGATGAGAGTCCTTTGGGACTGTGATGGTGTTGAGGAGCAGACTTGGGAGCCTGAGGCAAAGATGAAGGCAAGGTTCAAGAAGTGGTATGAGAAGCAAGCCGCGACTTGAGCTTGTTTAGCCGGGTCCCATCTGTACCCGTGGCTGGAGCGGGAATGGAGTATTCCAGCCCATCTCTCTTGTTACTCGGTCGCTTGGGGTGGTTGGTTGTGCGACTCAGTAACAAGATGAGGTGGTGTTTGGGGTACAAAGTTTCCGTGAGGCGGGGTTGTGAAGAGAAGTTTCCAAAAGTGGAAAGTTTCCAAAAATGGAAGGTGCTAAATATGGAAAGTTTTATGGGAGTTAGAATTTGTCCATTTTAGCGGTGGAGAGCCTTAAAGGGGGCTTGAGTGTGGCCTTAGTGGCGGACTTTTGAGTCAGTGTGCCCGTATGTGGCGGTCTTTTTAGACATTGTGGGGTCTTTGTGACGGGCTTTTAGCCAGAGTATCCTTGTGACGGTCCTCTTTAGGACATTTGTGTGGCCTTGGTGGCGGTCCTTTTTAGGACGTTTGTTTGGCCTTTGTGGCGGGCTGTTTAGCCAGAGTGTCTTTGTGACGGTCCTCTTTAGGACATTTGTGTGGCCTTGGTGGCGGTCCTTTTTAGGACGTTTGTTTGGCCTTTGTGGCGGGCTGTTTAGCCAGAGTGTCTTTGTGACGGTCCTTCGGGACAGATGGTCTTTGTGACGGTCCTTCGGGACAGATGGCCTTTGTGGCGGGCTGTTAGCCAGAGTGCCTTGGTGGCGGTCCTCTTTAGGACATTTGTTTGGCCTTGGTGGCGGTCCTCTTTAGGACATTTGTTTGGCCTTGGTGGCGGTCCTCTTTAGGACATTTGTTTGGCCTTGGTGGCGGTCCTCTTTAGGACATTTTGTTTGGCCTTTGTGGCGGCCCTTGTGGCGTATATGATCCTTGTGTGGTCATGAGGTATTCCAGTGAGGGAATATGTGGTTGGTAGGACATTGAGATGTTTTACGCGAGCCACGGGAAGGAAACCTGGATAGGGATAGGACTCGGACGTGTTCAGAATCGTTTGCTCGCGACTCTTGGGGGACTTAGGTTCTCCTAGTACTGCCATTTTCAGAGACTTTGTGGCTCGGGAGAATGGTTGGTATATCGACTTCGGATGACGATCCGGGGGCGCGCTGTAGGGTGGCAACCCGAGAGACGAGTTTGGACTTTTCCTTATATATTATGGCATGCGGGCTTCGGCCTGATGAGGAGCCAACATTTGGCATGCAGACTTAGGTCTGATGAGGAGCCAATAAAAACTCAAGGTTTAGGCCTATGAGTAAAGGAAAGTCCAAAAAGTCAAGAGCAAATGACGCCTGGAGCGTGAGTCTATCGCCTAGAGGAGACCTTCTGTAGATCGGTCGGAGGAGTGCGGGCCGTGGAGACGGTTGCACGGGAGTCCTTGACTGATGGTTGTTCGAGATTCGAGGACGAATCTAGATTGGTGGGGGAGAATTGTAACACCCGCAAACCATTTTCTGGGAATTTTGGTGAGGGTGTCGATCGACACCACAGAGGGAGTGTCGATCGACACCAGTTGTGGCCGGTTTGGTCGGTTCAATTTTAATTGTCCGGTTTGTGTGGTTGGTTTAGGGAATCCCTAAATCGAGTTATTAGGGGTGGAAAACGACCTAGGGTCGTGTTATTTTGGTGTTTCGCCGTTTTTGAGAGAAAACACAAAGAGAGAGTGTTCTTGAGCTTTTGGGAAGAGTTTGAGAGATTCCTTGCTGTTCTTGGGAGATCTAAGGCTGGGAAGGTGTTAGAAGCTTGCTAGGAGTGAGGGATTCGTTCTTATTGGTCAGAAACTTCCTGCAAAGAGGTGAGTGCATGACCATGGCTTATCTAAGCTAAGATTTCTAGATTCTATGTGATTTGGTGCTTATGTGGTTGTTTCCTTGAGTTCTCTATGCTATTTCGTTGCTATCTGGGCTGGGTTTGGCTTCTGGGAGTGCAAGGAGCGGATTGGAGAAGATTGGAGGCGAGATTCGGAGTTTCTGATCGAGGGAAATCGCTGCTCGGTATCGGTGTCGGTCGACACCAGTTGGGGTGTCGGTCGACACCAACGCGAGGACGGCTCGGGACTTTGGCGAGTGTCGTTCGATGCCATGTGGAGGCATCGGTCGACACAAACTAGGGTTTTCGGGAGTGTCGGGCAGGGTGTCGGTCGACACCAGTTTGGCGTCGGTCGACACCAGATAGTCAGTGACGATCGACACCATCTGGTGTCGGTCGACACCCCTTGTTCAGTTGCGATGGATGTTGCATGCGTTGTATATTGCCTGGTTTGTTTTATTGATTGTTGTTTGTGGCTTGTAGAGATCTTATTGCTTGTGTGTATAGCCCAGTAGATGGGAGGATTGCCTCACTGAGTGTTTATCAAATACTCATGCATCTCAATTTGTGTTTGTGGTGCAGGTAAAGGCAAAGTGTGATCGTGGAATCAAAGGCAATGAAGGGGAGGATGTTCTAGGGACTTGATTGTATGGTTACCTGGCATTGTTAGGATTGCTGGTTGTTTGGAATTTATGCTGGATATTACTTATTTGGTTATTGGTTATTGTTTTATTGGATATTTATTGGTATGTTGTTCCGCTGTTGGATTGTGAATGTGGTTAGGTGGCTAGTGGGTATGGGACCACTAGCTGTAGTTTGTTTTAATATATTATATTTATTATTTATTTATTAAAAAAAAGGGTTGGTCGTTTCATTTTGGTATCAGAGCCCTTACGGTTCTAGGTTTGGGTTCACTAGGTTTCTGTTGTGATGTTTGGGATTGCATGTCTTGTTTGATTATGTGAGTTAGTCATTTGTGTGTGGCATGGAGTCCCAGAACATCCTCTTCGAGCCGAGTGTGTGATTCCACGGTGAGTTTATGTTTCTGTGTTATAATAGAAATTGTTTGCTTAGCCTTCTGTCCTTGGTAGTGCAGATTGTTAGAGAGGATGCTGTGGCTGGTCGAGGTCGTGGACGCGGACGTGGTCGTGGTAGGGGCAGAGCCCCAGTGGTTAGTGAGGCCGAAGACCAGAGTGTGACAGCTGAGGGTGTTGGCGAGTCGCAGGGTGTTCCGGGGGATTCCGTGAGTGTGGCAGGAGGGGGCGGTGTTGGTGCTCCAGTGGCCAGTGATGTTAGGGTCCCGGGTGTGGGGGTCCCAGCGGGTGGAGTCCCTGGTGTTGACGTTGCGGTTTTGCTAGCACATGTGTTAGAGCGGTTACCACCTGTGGTACCGGCTCAGGCTCAGGTGGTGCCACCAGTGGTGGCGGAGGAGCGGCAGCCAGTTGCTGCGGATGCGGGGGTCCATGCTTGTTATCTCAGCATGTTGACAGAGATGGGTCGGTTGCGTACTGAGCAGTTCTCAGGAGGTGTAGATCCTACCGCTGCGGATGCGTGGAGGACGAGAGTGGAACGTAACTTCCACACTCTGAGATGTCCTGAGGAGTTTTGGGTGGACATAGGGGTCTACTTTTTGAGTGGTGATGCTGAGTTGTAGTGGAGATCTGTGGCTGCTAGGAGGGTGCAGCGGGAGATGACTTGGGCTGACTTCGTTTTGGAGTTCAACTGCAAGTATTTTCCTAGAGAGGCATTGGATCGTTTGGAGGTGCAGTTCCTTCAGTTGTCTCAGGGGACACGGTCAGTGCGGGAGTTGGACTTGGAGTTCAGTCGACTTCTTTGTTATGGAGGTCGGGGCTATGGACCCTGAGGAGGCTCAGATCAGGAGGTTCTTGAGGGCTCTACGTGATGACTTGAGAGTTCACTGTAGAGGGAGGAGTTATGCTACGCGTGCAGAGCTGGTTGGGACTGCAGCAGAGATTGAGGAGGATATCCGGGCACAGTTGGTGGCGGTAGCTGCAGCAGTTCAGCCTAGTAAGGCTCAGCAGCAGGGTGGTTCTAACAGGGCGGTAGGCATGCCCAGGGAACCAAGAGGAAGTGGGCTACGCAGAAGCCGAGTGGTGCGGGTTGCTTCGGTTGTGGGAGCAGGGATCACAGGGTTGCTAGTTGTCCCAGAGGAGTGTTCCGACGGCAGGACCTCGGGTGTGTTATCATTGTAGGGAGACAGGGCACATCAGGCCTTTTGTCCCAAGCTGCAGCGGCAGCAGTGGCAGCGTTGCAGCAGGTGCAGCCTGGGGTCGCAGGAGCATGCAGTGCATTTGAGGGCAGTTATGGAGAAGCTGCGGGAGCAGAAGTTGTTTGCCAAGTTGAGCAAGTGTAGTTTTGGCAGCGTGAGATGGGCTTTCTGGTCACATTGTTTCTGTTGAGGGGGTTTCAGTAGATCCAGAGAAGATTCAGGCTATCAGAGATTGGTCTAGACCGCAGATGCCACAGAGATCAGGAGTTTCCTTGGATTGGCAGGTTACTACAGGAGATTTGTGCAGGGGTTTGCAAGCGAGCACGTCCTATGACTAAGTTGACAGGGAAGGATGTTCTTTTTTGTCTGGTCAGAAGAGTGTGAGGAAGGCTTTGCAAGCCTGAAGGAGATGTTGACTCTGCGCCAGTGTTGGTTGCCTGAGCAGGAGAACCCTATGTGGTTTATACAGATGCATCTAGAGTTGGGTTGGGTTGTGTTCTTATGCAGCATGGGAAGGTGATTGCTTATGCTTCGCGGAGTTGCGGGTGCATGAAGGCAACTATCCTACTCATGATTTGGAGATGGGTGCTGTAGTTTTGCCCGAAGATTTGGAGATCTTATCTTTACGGTGCAAAGGTACAGTGTTCACAATCATAAGAGCTCTGAAGTATATATTCACTCAGCCTGAGTTGAATTTGAGACAGAGGCGGTGGATGGAGCTTGTGGCAGATTATGATTTGGAGATAGCCTATCATCCTGGTAAGGCTAACACGGTTGCAGATGCTCTGAGTCGGAAGAGGGTAGCTTCGGCTCAGGAGCAGGAGATGGAGTCTCTGGTAGGGGAGATCAGTGCTTTGAGCTTATGTGCTGTTTCACAGGAACCGTTGGGTTTGGAAGCAGTAGATAGAGCAGATCTTCTGAGTAGTGCGGTTGGCTCAGGAGAAGGATTTGGGGCTAGTGAATGCCTCTAAGGATGTGGGTTCAGAGTATCAGGCTCTGATAATGGTACTATCTTGGTGCACGGTCGTGTGTGTGTGCCCAAGGATGAGGAGTTGAGACAGGAGATTCTGAGAGAGGCTCATGCGAGCAAGTTATCCATTCATCCAGGAGCGACTAAGATGTACCGTGACCTCAAGAGGTACTATCATTGGGTCGGGATGAAGAAGGACGTGGCTAGTTGGGTTTCGAGGAGCGATGTGTGTCAGCTAGTGAAGGCTGAGCATCAGGTTCCTGGCGGGTTACTGAAGAGTTTACCCATTCCTGAATGGAAGTGGGATATGATCACTATGGATTTTGTGGTAGGATTGCAGTGTGTCACGGACCTTTGATGCTATTTGGGTCATTGTGGACCAGTTGACTAAGTCAGCACATTTTCTGGCCATTAAGAAGACTGATGGAGCAGCGGTCTTGGCTAAGAAGTATGTGAGGGAGATAGTCAGGTTGCATGGGGTGCCAGCGAGCATTGTGTCGATAGGGATTCTAAGTTCACTTCGTGTTCTGGAAGGCATTTCAGGCAGAGATGGGCACTAAGGTGCATATGAGTACAGCTTATCATCCCCAGACTGATGGACAGTCGAGAGGACGATCCAGACGCTGGAGGATTTGCTGAGGATGTGTGTGTTGGATTGGGGTGGCCATTGGGCAGATCATCTGAACCTGGTAGAGTTTGCTTACAACAACAGCTATCGGCAAGTATTAAGATGGCTCCTTATGAGGCTCTGTATGGGAGGCCATGTCGTACACCATTATGCTGGACTCAGGTGGGGGAGAGGAGCATGTTTGGTGCTAGTTTTGTTCAGGAGACCTCGAGAGAAGATTCGGGTTCTCAAGTTGAACATGAAGGAGGCTCAGGATGGCAGAGGAGTTATGCAGATAGGAGGAGGAGAGATCTTGAGTTTCAGGTAGGAGACAGAGTGTACCTCAAGATGGCCATGTTGCGGGGTCCGAACAGGTCATTGTCGAGACTAAGTTGAGTCCGAGGTATATGGGTCCATTCAGAGTGATTGAGCGGGTTGGACCAGTGGCATATAGATTGGAGTTACCTGAGGTGATGCGTGCATTCCATAAGGTTTTCCATGTGTCTATGTTGCGGAAGTGTCTCCGTGAGGGAGAGGAGGTGTTGGCTAAGATTCTGAGGATCTTCAGCCTAACATGACTTTGGAGGCGAGACCGTGAGGGTTCTCGAGGAGGATCAAGGAGCTTCGGAAGAAGAAGATTCCTTTGATGAGAGTCCTTTGGGACTGTGATGGTGTTGAGGATCGACTTGGGAGCCTGAGGCAAAGATGAAGGCAAGGTTCAAGAAGTGGTATGAGAAGCAAGCCGCGACTTGAGCTTGTTTAGCCGGGTCCCATCTGTACCCGTGGCTGGAGCGGGAATGGAGTATTCCAGCCCATCTCTCTTGTTACTCGGTCGCTTGGGGTGGTTGGTTGTGCGACTCAGTAACAAGATGAGGTGGTGTTTGGGGTACAAAGTTTCCGTGAGGCGGGTTGTGAAGAGAAGTTTCCAAAGTGGAAAGTTTCCAAAATGGAAGGTGCTAAATATGGAAAGTTTTATGGGAGTTAGAATTTGTCCATTTTAGCGGTGGAGAGCCTTAAAGGGGGCTTGAGTGTGGCCTTAGTGGCGGACTTTGAGTCAGTGCCCGTATGTGGCGGTCTTTTTAGACATTGTGGGGTCTGTGACGGGCTTTTAGCAGAGTATCCTTGTGACGGTCCTCTTTAGGACATTTGTGTGGCCTTGGTGGCGGTCCTTTTAGGACGTTTGTTTGGCCTTTGTGGCGGGCTGTTTAGCCAGAGTGTTTGTGACGGTCCTCTTTAGGACATTTGTGTGGCCTTGGTGGCGGTCCTTTTTAGGACGTTTGTTTGGCCTTTGGCGGGCTGTTTAGCCAGAGTGTCTTTGTGACGGTCCTTCGGACAGATGGTCTTGTGACGGTCCTTCGGGACAGATGGCCTTTGTGGCGGGCTGTTAGCCAGAGTGCCTTGGTGCAGTCCTCTTTAGGACATTTGTTTGGCCTGGTGGCGGTCCTCTTTAGGACATTTGTTTGGCCTTGGTGGCGGTCCTCTTTAGGACATTTGTTTGGCCTTGGTGGCGGTCCTCTTTAGGACATTTTGTTTGGCCTTTGTGGCGGCCCTTGTGGCGTATATGATCCTTGTGTGGTCATGAGGTATTCCAGTGAGGGAATATGTGGTTGGTAGGACATTGAGATGTTTTACGCGAGCCACGGGAAGGAAACTGGATAGGATAGGACTCGGCGTGTTCAGAATCGTTTGCTCGCGACTCTTGGGGACTTAGGTTCTCCTAGTACTGCCATTTTCAGAGACTTTGTGGCTCGGAGAATGGTTGGTATATCGACTTCGGATGACGATCCGGGGCGCGCTGTAGGGTGGCAACCCGAGAGACGAGTTTGACTTTTCCTTATATATTATGGCATGCGGGCTTCGGCCTGATGAGGAGCCAACATTTGGCATGCAGACTTAGGTCTGATGAGGAGCCAATAAAAACTCAAGGTTTAGGCCTATGAGTAAAGGAAAGTCCAAAAGTCAAGAGCAAATGACGCTGGAGCGTGAGTCTATCGCCTAGAGGGAGACCTTCTGTAGATCGGTCGGAGGAGTGCGGGCCGTGGAGACGGTTGCACGGGAGTCCTTGACTGATGGTTGTTCGAGATTCGAGGACGAATCTAGATTGGTGGGGAGAATTGTAACACCCGCAAACCATTTTCTAGGAATTTTGGTGAGGGTGTCGATCGACACCACGAGGGAGTGTCGGTCGACACCAGTTGTGGCCGGTTTGGTCGGTTCAATTTTAATTGTCCGGTTTGTGTGGTTGGTTTAGGGAATCCCTAAATCGAGTTATTAGGGTGGAAACGACCTAGGGTCGTGTTATTTTGGTGTTTCGCCGTTTTGAGAGAAAACACAAAGAGAGAGTGTTCTGGAGCTTTGGGAAGAGTTTGAGAGATTCCTTGCTGTTCTTGGGAGATCTAAGGCTGGGAAGGTGTTAGAAGCTTGCTAGGAGTGAGGGATTCGTTCTTATTGGTCGAAACTTCCTGCAAAGAGGTGAGTGCATGACCATGGCTTATCTAAGCTAAGATTTCTAGATTCTATGTGATTTGGTGCTTATGTGGTTGTTTCCTTGAGTTCTCTATGCTATTTCGTTGCTATCTGGGCTGGGTTTGGCTTCTGGGAGTGCAAGGAGCGGATTGGAGAAGATCGGAGGCGAGATTCGGAGTTTCTGATCGAGGGAAATCGCTGCTCGGTATCGGTGTCGGTCGACACCAGTGGGGTGTCGACACCAACGCGAGGACGGCTCGGGACTTTGGCGAGTGTCGTTCGATGCCATGTGGAGGCATCGGTCGACACAAACTAGGGTTTTCGGGAGTGTCGGGCAGGTGTCGGTCGACACCTTGGCGTCGGTCGACACCAGATAGTCAGTGACGATCGACACCATCTGGTGTCGGTCGACACCCTTGTTCATTGCGATGGATGTTGCATGCGTTGTATATTGCCTGGTTTGTTTTATTGATTGTTGTTTGTGGCTTGTAGAGATCTTATTGCTTGTGTGTATAGCCCAAGATGGGAGGATTGCCTCACTGAGTGTTTATCAAATACTCATGCATCTCAATTTGTGTTGTGGTGCAGGTAAAGGCAAAGTGTGATCGTGGAATCAAAGGCAATGAATGGGAGGATGTTCTAGGGACTTGATTGTATGGTTACCTGGCATTGTTAGGATTGCTGGTTGTTTGGAATTTATGCTGGATATTACTTATTTGGTTATTGGTTATTGTTTTATTGGATATTTATTGGTATGTTGTTCCGCTGTTGGATTGTGAATGTGGTTAGGTGGCTAGTGGGTATGGGACCACTAGTTGTAGTTAACTATATTATTATTATTTATTATTTATTTATTAAAAAAAAAAGGTCGGTCGTTTCAATAATACTCTATCTACTCCAAATTATAAGAGTTTTTAGATAAAAACACAAACATTAAGATAATAAATGTTTCATTTAACAAAAGTTAACCAATTGAAACAAAAAAATACTGTAGAATTTAAATAATCAAAAACTATTGAATTAATATTAAAAATGCATAGAAGCTTGAAAAATTATATAAAATAGAACAAAAATAAAAGGCTAAAAATCTTATAATTTTGAACAGAGAGAGTTATGTTTTCTCAAACTATAATACTCTCTCCAATCCTTATTAATCCTATTCCTAGAAAAAAAAAATTGTTTCAAAAATATGTTATTTTTTAAGTTACCAATGGACTTTATAATAGGTTTTGATGATGAATTGATTTCAAGAATAAAAACTAAATACTATTGATTTAGAGTTATAAAAAAATTAAAAACTATAAAAGAAAACAAATATTTATAAGCAAGTTGTAATATGTTTTTTAACTAATATGTGTGAAACAACAAAAAAAAAACTAAAAATAGGATCAATGAGGGAATATATTTTATCGGGATTGTTCGTTTTCATTTCTGTTATCACTAATCTTTCTTTTATGTTATATATAATATAACTATATAAGTAATCATACTATATTAATTGAGAAGTACAAATATGAAACTAACCTTAAAATGTGTAAAAAATTACATTCAATTACCATTAGAAAAACTTAATTAAGATTAATTAATTAATTAAAGAAATATAATTGATTAAAAACAAAAATTGGGGACACATAAAATAACATAAATAGTAGAAAATTAAAAAATATATATTATTAGAATCAAAACTAATTCGTCTTTTTAAAAAAAATTAACAGCTAAGATTTTAAAAATCTAATCGAATAAAATCTATATAACCACAAACTTTATCAAAAAACTTTTCCAGTACAGGTTAAAATAAAATATGGAACAGTTTGCTTAGATTTTAAAAATTAATAAACAAAAAAAATAAAAGATATAGATATATGTTATCTTATCTATTTTAAAAAGTTATATGTTCTTTAGCCACTATTTTTGAAAAATAAAACTTAGTTGATATTTAAATATATTCAAGGCTTGAAAGTGTTTATTACAGACAAAAAAAGGATGCCACAGAAAGAAGAACAATAAATGTTGTTTTCAAAGAGGTTTTTCAGAACCTTCACTAACTATATTTAGTTGCTCTTTTTACATGTTAGTTATATTTTTTTACTTACTTCACAACTATACTAAGAATTGCGTTTAATTGACAAAGGTTTTAAACAATTTTATTCATTAAAATGCAAAAGTTTTATTGACCGGTTTTCAATAAACATTTTTAAAATAAAATTTTAATATAAGCAAACAAAAATTTTTAATCACAAATTATTATAAATAACATAATAATAAAATAAATTATTACAAATTTTTATCAAAAAGAAGTTCAGTATGTGATTATCCATGGGTTAGTACCTAGTAATCATGTAATGCGTCAGTATCTTCTCAAGCTGTGAGACCTTTTCATGAAACAGATTTATTCAACTTTTGGGATAGCTTTACTCAACCAAAGAGTTGTAAATTTTATCAATTAATGAAGGATGAGGTACTAATAAAATAAATAAATAAAAAGAAAGAAATTGGTAACAAGAACTAGAAGTACTAATCCAACTTTACGTGCACTTAAGACTGTTTATACACTTGAGACCAGAAATTTACTCAACCACAAGTAATGAGAATGGTGAATAATGACAACGACTAACAAAGGTCAATAAGATTGAACGTGTCTTATGGCTACGATACACTTGCTGTCTAGTGAATAATGATACTTGGCTGGCTGTATGGTTTTGTCCTTTACGCAAATAAGGCCACCGCTTGATAATGGAACGTTTTTAGGTTGTGTGAAGTGAAATGTTCATAGCCATATTGAGAAGGGAGCTTCCATGCAATGACTAGCTAGATGATAAAAACTTATAATTAGTCCCAGGCTGTGATTTGCTCTTATGTCCCACTTTATCAAATATTCAAATTATACAAAATTGGAAATCCTTTAGAGAAAAAAAAAAAAAAAAAGGGAATAATAATTTGTTGCTTCTTGTTTCTTTATAATTATTTTGCATCTTTTACGCTCTTAAGGATTTATAAAATGTAAAGGAGGTATGTGTCAAGGGGATATAACACAAAATAAATTTAGGTTTAGATAACATGAATCAAATACGTGTATATCAATGTGGTGATATCTTTTGAATAATGTATTAAAAGAACACAATAAATTTTGCCTAATAAAAATAGGAATAACTTGAAAACAAAATTGCGAAATAAACGTAGAAGTCATAAACGATAAACATATGGAATTTTTTACGAATCTGTGAAATTATATGATAGTTCATAAACGTATACAAAAACAATTCACATGTCTTTCATTTAATTCAGTTTTTTTTTGTGTATCAACGATTATATATATCAGACGTTTTGTAAAATTATTACAGATAATGTTAACGATTAACTCCAAAATTCGGAAATCGGAACCACTATCATGAAAACTGCAAGATAGAAAGAACGGTTTTCAGATTGCCAAAGTTAAAAATGAAGAACGGTAAAAGATAAATAATAATAATAAAGAACAAATAATTGTGCATGTGGTTAAGGAGATCAAATTACACATGCCAAGTCTTGGGTCGGTTCTTTCGACCTACGTTTTGGTGAAAGGTAGTTTTCGTAAGTACTCTAATCGAGTCATAGGTCTAACCTGAAACCTCTCTTATTTCAATTACCTAGTTTTGACGTTGATCAAAGAAAAACTATGGTTTTTACCTTTTTCTTGTAACTCATTATCAAGTTTAAATATATTTTTTTACAATTTCTTCATATGACATTCCTGGCTTATTTAACTTTAACTTTCCTCTTAACCAGAATTTTATATAAATGTCTCTTTTTAATTCTTGAAGCAGTAACTTTTATTTAAAGAATATTGTTTATATATTTTTCTTTCAGAAATCATCGCCCATAATTGATACTTCTGGGAACATTAAAAATAAATTTAATTTACTCATATTATAGTATAAAGTATAATCAAGTTTCATTATAAATTTTGGTACAACGAAATTTGATGAAACACAATTGATCCTAACTTAAATGATAAATTAATGCACAATCGATAATTTCTTGGATAATATTTAAATTAATAGCTTATCTGAACAACAAAACATCATTAGTTCATCTTCATCAAGAAACTCATAACTCCAAATGCGATCAGGCCTGAGATCTTCACCACCATGAAGCTTTTACCAGCAGCCGCTCCAAACTGCTGATCAACGGGATACAATTCACCGGGTGGACCCGTCATGTATATGTAAGTAGACGGAGGTGGCGGGCAGTAAGACTTCTTCGGCGGTGAAGGTGGACGTGGCGGTGGAGGACAAGCCGGAGACGGCGGTGGAGGTGATGGTGGGGGAGGCGAGGGGGGAGGAATGTTTTGGAGACAAGGTGTACATTTTATTGGATCCTCTTCGAGTTTTCTATTGGTTGAAGAATCTGAGGCGTCTATGATCATAGGAAGCGTGAGAAACGCCATCGCGGTGAGGATAGTGACCACGAGAGCCTTTGAACGGTGAGGTTTCTCCGGCATGATGAGAGTTGTTATCTGTTTTTTTTTTTTCCTTGTCCCGGAGAATCGAATAAAAAGAAAGGTGTGGCCTGGGAAGATTCTCTTGTTAGACGTTTTAAAAAAAGAGTTAGAAAATTTGGTGAGGTGGTTTGGTAAGAGGGGGTGTGCATGGGACTGATATACTTCTTGAAGACTAAACATTTTCTGTCTTGATAATTATGCAACAAATACTTTACAACATGCAAGAATAAAAAGAGAACAATAAGAAGAATTAATACATTAAATTTGTGAAATAGGCTTTTACTTACATGTGAGTTGGAGCTTGAATTAAGGGGTCCCATATGGAGACCCTATAACATATGATCGTGTTACTCGAAATAATAATTAAATTCTTTAACAGTAGTGGAATTATTAGCCTTTTAATCCACCGTCGCCCATTCAAAAATAAAATATACACTTAAAAGTTTTCCAATTATTTGCTGCCAATAATAAGAACGTTTGATGAAACAATGATTGATCGCAGATTGGTAGTAATCTTGGTTTATAAAAGTTAAAGCGTATAATATGCATCACTGTATGGTGTCACACCACCACTGGTGTTTTGTCTAAACATCGTTGCTAAAGCGTGAATTGGACCGCCTCGTCTATCAAAATCATGAAAAGCAGGCGAAGTCTGCGATTAAAATTATAACTCGGAATTGGTCGAAAGCAGTAAATTAGTATACCTAGTCATATTTAGTGGTTGGTTCCTCTCGTAAATGTCCATTAAGCCACTATGATTTCCCAAACAAGAAAAATCGTGAAAGAACCATATAAGTATTGTAGGTTTAATTAGAATTCAATTCAACCCAATTAGGGACTACATTTTGTTGTTGTTGTTGTTGTAAAACTCTAAGAAAATCATGTATCACTTTGATTCACGGCTTACGTTGAGCCGATGGACTAATACTGTTTCTACTTCCATGTTTTTATCTCCTTTTTTTTTTGCTTTGGGAGTCAATCCTATAGTTTTAGAATCTGTGATTGTAAACCTAAATATTTTCATTTTCAACGAGAATTTCCCTTCTTAGGAAAAAGGAAAACTCTAGAATAACGAATACAAGAAAGAAGTCTTCTAGTTTAGGATTCAAACCATTGGACTCACGTTATGAATTTAAGGGGATAATAATTTGGGGAGGGCTAAGAGCACAGCGTCACTATCCCTGTATCCCATAACTTGTTTCTTTTGGTTAACCATTGCACATGCAATTGAAATAAATGAATATGTTGACTAATAATCATAATAAATACGGCCACCGACTATGATTTATTATTACGGTCTTATTTAATGTTAAGAAAATTATATATATATATATATATATATTCTAAAACTGGAATAAAACAGGAAAAGGGATATACTCATATACATTGACCGACTCAATGGGCCGGAGTAAAAGACTTGGACCCAATTTAAGGTTAGACTGAAAAGTGAAAACGATGGTTGGGCTCTATATGTTCGCCATAGCTTGTCTTGCTTCTTCCACTTTTTTTTTTTGAAGATTTTTTTCTTTTCCAAATGACATTATTTCGGTACATGAAAAAAAGTTTTTACTAGAAGTACAGAAGCATTAGAAAAACGGAATTACAAACCAATGCTTCTTAAACCTAGCAAAATTTCCAAACAACAAAACGTGAAAACCCTAGAACAGATTCTATTTCGTGTACCAGAAGTCACAGAAGAGTAGTTGAGATTTTAAAGCCAGTCCATCAGCTGAAAAAACCCGGGACAGTGATCTTCATTAGTCACGGGTCGGAGTCTCCAAGAAATCTAAATCAAAATATGATAATTTCATATTATTGCTTCCCCAAATCGATCCCGTTTAGTAGCTGCTCTGCGGATAGAAGTCAAAGCTTGAAAGCGGTACAGACATCTGTGAATGCCAATCAACCGGTTGGTTTAGGTCGAAATTCATTTCCATTGACTGGTTCTGGAACAATGGTTCTGATTGGAACTCACAGACCATGTCATCGACCATTGTCTGTAGCTCTTCCAAGCTGTATTGCTTTTCCTGCACGCCAACATTATTAAGCCGTTAACGTGTGTGAGAAGAAACAGGGAAAGATCTCCTAATCAGGTGCTAAAGTTGAGATGTACCTCTCTTCTAGTTTGAGCCATGAGTGAAACCATCTCTTGAACAAAATCAAAGTATCCCTTTAGAAAGAAAGAAAAAACACAAAACCAATCAGCTTTCTGTAATGAAGCAAAACAATTTACGAATATATCAAAATCTCAATTGAAGTAACCATACCTCATCTTCTCCAGAATCATAGAGTCCAGCATCATAAAGACTTCGTTTCCTCTGATCCGACAACACTAAAACATCCCGAGAAAACAATGTCAGTCACTCAGACAACAACAAGAAACCACAAAACAAAGTCTGAACAGATCTTTACCTGAATAAGCTTCTTGAATCTGCTGGAACCTTCGTTTAGCTTCCCCAGCTCCAAAAGGATCATTCGTCCACCGATCAGGATGCCATTTCAGAGCAAGCTTATGATACGCGCGCCGTATCTGCTCCGCCGAAGAATCAACGGCAACGCCGAGAATCTCGTAATACGACGACGTTTGCTTAATGTTACCTTCCATTGGTTACTTACGTATGTTCTCTATATATGTAAATCTCAACGCATATACACGAGATGATATATCAGTTGTACGCTTTTGTTTGGGGGGGGTTTATATAAAAACAGGAGTTGAGTTCCAGTGGCGGTTATATGGAACAAGATTCTTACAAAAACAAACAAGATTCTAGAAGTTTTCGAGGCCTCCAAAAATATCTTGTCTCAAGAACGTTCCGGAATATAGTAACAAAGCAAGATATTATCCACACAATCTTTAGATATTTTAACATTGGGCGGCTGCGATCAAATGGACGGTCATGTCCATGATCTTGACATGACACGTGGTTTTGAATAATGAAATGCTTTTACTTGTGGAGGCAGAACAAGCAAAGTAACGCCTCGGCGCCCAAAACGGGGTGAATAGCACAAAGATATTTTCTTATTACACATTTCAAATCTATCTTTTTCTGTGGTCATATCAAAACATGTGTCAACCAATAAATAAAAAATTTGTTGTTCAATCTGGTTTTCTGTTTAATTCATATATGCAAACAGTTGTATAGTAGTTTTAGTGAAAAGTGAAGAAAAAGAAAAAAAAAAAAGTAAATGGCACCTAAATGAATTTGGAATCTTTTCGACAGTTTTAATCATTTTAAGTTTTTTTTTTTGCATTGCATCCAAAACTAAAATAAGATAACTATAGTATTAAAATTCATTTAAAATTATATATATAATAGAAGAATTTTTCTCCTCTAACAGCATCTATATCAGCATCATTTTTTTTTTTTTTTTTTTGTCAAGGCTATATCAGCATCATAAGTTAACAAAATTGTTGGGTTTTATATATTGTGTTGAATGTCACATTCATTATCGATAATCATTGATTAAATGTAAGCCACACATAGTTTTTATACTTCAATTAATATAAACCTATGTAAAAAGAATAAAGAAGGTCATTTTTTCCAGTCACGTTTTTTTTTATGCTTTTAACCGGCTGAAATTTGCAAATAATTAAGGAGATTAAGGCAACAGAGATGGAATACGAAGTGGCAAGCTATTTTTTTTCCTAAATAAAAGTAATCCATTTCAACTTCACTTCTGACCACAGAACTTTTCACTGTTTCAAAACTCAGTGAATCTTCAACAAATGTTGGATAGATGGATAGCAGTTACAAAACTAACATTTTTCTTATAAATTAGTTATATTTTAAATCAATCAAACATTCTTTATTTCAGTCTAATACTACCACATATATACTCACATTCAAAGTTAAATTGGATAATTTTATAAGTTTCAACATAGGTTACTTTGATCTAAACACACTCACACAACAAATTAGACAAAGCAACAAGCTCTAATGTGACTGAGAAGACGGGTAAATGTGAGCGTGAGTAGTGCTTGATAACCTGCAATCTATCATTCCTAATATTTTTATCTTTTGTTTACTATCTTATGTTGACGAACTCGTGTCTTTTCTATTTCCTGCAATGTTCTTTTAGAAGAACCAAGTTATGTTTTCCATAATAAAATATATTACTACGAATTATTGAAACAATGTCTACTTAAAAAAACAAAAGATAAATACACGATTTAATATAAATTCTTTGTTTTTAATATGTCTTAAACTAAAATAAAATCATTTGACAACATATATACATGAAACAACATAAAATATGGTGTCAATGAATATGTGCTGTTTATTTGACAACAATTTGATTTTATTATATGTTATAAAAACATGTGTAAACATAATGTATTCAAAAATAATGTAAAGGAAAATTAATTAAATTACTACCCCATCCTTTAATTCCTTGTCAATCTTTTTCTGTTTGTTTTAGACTAAATCCTAGCAAAATAAATAGAAAATATAATTAAATATTTTAGGGTAACGTGTTCTAAAATTAACGATTTTTTTTTTAAAAATAATCAACTTAAATATTGGATTTGAATATAATAGCATATAACTTCGCACAACGCGTGGGTCTTATCCCTAGTAATCATAATTAAATATTTCTCTGTTTCACCTAAACAATTTGTTAATGTACCCAAAGTGTAATTAAAAGTATATAATGAGTATAGTTGGGCTAATGGGCCTTGACAGACGCAGCCTACCTAACTTCATCGAAGAAGACCATATGAGAAGGGTATTGTTAGTTGAAAGAATGAAAGTTGAAACTGACGTCAAACACACATTGGTAGCTGCACTCTTTTGTAAACCAGTACTCTTTTTCCTACTTTTCTTTCTTTTCTTTTCTTTTTTTTTTACCTCTTTTTGCTAATTCTTTTTGTATTATTGACCACATTTTCCTACAAAAACATCACTCACTCGAAAGCCTTCAAATATAATGAATGTTGTAATTTATATATGCATGCATTAGAATCATATTTCCAGTCAGAAAATCGATTATTATGGAAAATATCATAAGTGTGATTTTAAGTTAAAAACTCATACAATTTAATATATATTTATACAAATGTTCTCACTGATCCGTCTCGAAAAATGTTTTGATTACTCCAATAATTAATTGTTTAAATTATTTAATTCTGTTAAATTAGCTAAAAGAATATATTTTAAAAGGATTTGATAGATTTTGTTGAAATTAATAGATAAAAAAAATTACGTTAAATTGTAGATATACACATGAAAAATATATAATAAAAAAATATTACACAACTTACATATGCATGCCTTCATTTTTTTTTTCCATTAAATCTAAAGGGATCCATGGTAGCTTTCTTATTTTCAGTTTCACTACATACATGTTGTTCACGAATTTACTATATTTAATACTTGAAAATGATATTTCAGTATATTTATTACTTGAATAAGATAGTTCACTCTCTTTTTCAACTATTAAATATATAAATAAGTTAAACAATGTTTCATTTCCACACATTGCAAAACTGTATTCACTTCTATTGAAGTTCAGCAGTGACTCATATAATTAACACCTAGCATAATTTTATGTTATGTATCGAAACCTTTTTTGGACTATATATAGTAATTCGATTATCACTATTTAATTTGTTTTATCCTTTCATGTTTTTTTTTTTAATGCAATGTTAAATTATATTCAAAAACAAAAATACCTTTGTACAAGTGCTTTCATGTTTCATGTTTACCGAATGAAACTTCTTTGGTATTAATAATTTCGACAGTGTCGAAGAGTTTTTTTTTTTTAAGATACGGATGAGACGCATGTGAAATGTTGAACACGGGAATATTGGTTTCAGCTTTCTTGGCATAGGCACATATTTGGAGCTACCATTAGATGCTTTCTATGTTGATCGGTAATGATTATTTTTCCTATTCAACTAGATCTGCCTTGCATTCATGAAAAGGGAGAAAGATGTAATAATTAGACAAGAAAATAAAGTAGAAAACCACTGTTTTTAATACATCTAAAATATAACGTTTAAACCGTTGAAGATAATAAAAGAAAACGTCTAAAATATCGAAAACATTAACAAAAGTATATAGTTATATACAATGGAAAATTTACAAAACTCAGATAATATGTATTGCACGCAACTATAACCTTCTTGTCATCGTTTTGTTCTTCTTTAGTTTGTCGGCTTGGGAACGTTTTATCGATTTCTTGTCGTTTTTTTGTTAATGATCGTTTTATTGAATTTACTCAAGAATTCTGATAGATTATAATAAGCCTATATCAACATATATATGTACAAAGAAAAAAAAAGAACAGAATTCTGATAGATTACCGTATTATAGTTCACAACTTCACATTGTATAACTTCACTTCACGTAATATATATTGGGAAGAGTTATCGTAAAACCGCTGATTTATTTTATTCATTTGGACGATCTGCTTGCATACAAACTTCCAAAGGACAAGGCGGGGAGTCCCTTTAACCTACCCCGTCGAGATTCATTATTAAAAAATAAATGCAAATTAACTCGAGCTAATTAACAAACAAAAGAAAAATAACATGATACATTAAATTTATTATTTAATGTTACTAAAAAACAATGTAAATTAAGGTGGGAAGACATGAATCACGCGTCGAAGACACACCTACCCGAAGGGTTTTAGAGCTTAGTAGACAAAGAGACAAACAAAGAGATACGAGTTTGGTTTGGCTTTAGGTTTTTTGGGGGTTGGTAGTGTTTGAGGTCCATATGCCTCGATCTTCCGATCCTCTTCTTTTAATTTTATTTTTCTTTATTACAAAAATTATCTTAAGTATTCCATTTCATCAAACCATGCACATATATATAATTACATGTAAAAAACTAAGCCAAGCAAAGTTGTTGAATTCAGTGCAAACACTTGTCAAAGGAGCAGTCCCGATCTGGTTCCATCTTCTTTTCGTTGTCTGTTCGACCTTGGCTTTGGCTTTACCATCAACACTTTCTAATTTATTTAATCACAAATAACTTAATTAGCTGTGCGGGACAAAATAAACACCAATTGCAAACGTTCACTCCTTAGGAAGTAACGACTCTTATTAATTTGCTGTACTTTTGTTCTGTGTAAGAGTTTTGAGAAATCCCCATCTCCAGATAAATTAGAAACAATATAAACATGTTTAGTTAAATTTGTATATATAATATAAAAATATGCCTACCTTTTTCTTGTCATTCTATGATATACGTACGGTACATATATATGGATGCTCATAGTTTTGCGTTATGCAGATTCAGATAAAGTATATGTATATACCTAGCTATATGTACGTTAATATGTTTTATAAACGTGTATACCTATAAGCGCATACATGCTCATGTATATCATGTATCAAATAGGAAAAATTTTCCCTCTAACCGAATCAACCAACTGCTTTTCAATTATTTCAACTTGTATGTCGTTAGGTTCTTCATGTAAATATACGATTGAAAATTGCATAGCATCAGAAAATCTGCATGCCTATAATTAATAATCTAAAGTTTTATGCATAAGAAATAAAATCCCTATTTTAAGAACATAAAGACTATAGCATACATAGACAGTGTTAAACCTACAAAAGAATCCTCATCAGAAACTAAACGTTTCATCGTTTCCGGATGGTAAATACAGTTAGATACCATGTAAAGATAAGATCATAGAAAGGAAGCATGAAGGGCATAAAAGATAAGGGTTAAGAAATTGTTGAACTAGGGTTTTGAAGGAGAGATCGAGGCCAAGGTCGAACAGACAACGAAACAAAGATGAGAACACATAAGATTGCTCACTTTGACAAACCTAGCATCGAATCCAATAACTCTTCATCTCCATCTTCTGATGTCGACCATATACATAACCCATCCCAAAATTATTATTCTACAGCTGGTTACTAGATAGAAAGATATTTTAATGAAGAAGGAACCCTAGCTACTTATAGAAGAAGATGTAAAATATTGGAGGAGGAGAATCCACGCAGCTAACGATGAGTTAATAGTAGAAGAATACGACAAAACTTTGATGAAACATCTGGAGTGGAGAACCTCGCACGTGTCACCCAATCACTCGAACTCTTTTGGTTTATTGACTCACGGGTATCTCGTACGTGTACATACCTTTCGTGCGTGCGCTATATATGCATATATACATGTACACACACACGCACACACTTTAAAACGCAACACACTGTAGCGTACCTACCAACGAGGTCTAATCTAATGTAAAAAGTAAAAGGATTCGGCACCTCCCATGTGCGTAGTTATAACTAGATTTCTTATGTTGACAGTTCATATATGATATTTTAGTCTCAAAGTTTCAAAATCACCAAATATGGTTCACCTCATGCATGATAGCTAACTTTTTTACTGGTATAAACATAGCTACTGATGAACATTTATCATGGTTTTATGAAAGTTTATAGATTCGGCATATTTGAGTTTCAAAAATCAAATTATCTGTTTTTTTAATTTTATTTTCGTGTGTGATAGACTTTTATTTCGCTTAGAGAATCAATGTACCATATCTTCGCTTTATTTAGAATGTTACTGTTGTGCCGTTAGTGAAAGGACAGTGTCACAGTGATGAACTTTAATAATTCTGAGATGAGTTTAATTCATGTTGTTCTGCAATCCTTTTTCTTCGGTATCTTGTCTGTGTTTTGTTTGATTTACATTTGTGTGTGTGTTGTGCGCTTATATTTTATTCAATTGAATGTGGTAAGTAACGAACATAAATTAGGTTCAGTTGTGCGAAAAACACAATTCCATAAAAGGTTCGGTAAGTATTAACTCATATTGATTCAGATTAATTTTTCAACCACATCTATACACATTTATAAAGTAATTAAATTACAAAAAAAAAATTACTAATCACTCGATGTAAGAACAAAATTACTCTCATCTCATCCACAGTTTCCACCAAACCTTGTTGTTGGAGACTCCAAGTTTTCCCTACCTACCATTTGCACAAGCTTTCCATAAATATTCCACGTCATATAAATTTATTTGTATTAAATCTAACTAAAACGTCCTTCTTATTTAAATTTTGTATTCAATGGACTTTTAATACCATCTTCAACATCGGCTATCTATCTATCACATTTATTAAATGAACAGTAAAATTTTCAATTTAAAAAAACCTATGTTAAGTTAATGGTGTACATTTTCTGTTAAACCACTTTAATTATCAGAAGGGGGCAAAATATACAATATACTTCATCATTTACTATGCTATTAAATATGCCCCCTAAAAAAAAAACTATGCGATTATTATCTTTTCAGTAAAATGTAAAAAAGTAAAGTATAAAATGAGAAAACTGAAAAAGGTTTAAATCGAAAACATATTGACAACATTGATTGAATACATCATTCTCTTTGGCAAATTTTATTAGTACTTATAGTATTATTAGACTACAATTTATAGGTTGGTTGGGTCTACATTCTTGTTGAACAAGTGCCCCCAAAAAACAATCTGAATTATACCAACAAGAAAAAAACTATTGGGCCTTGAAGCGAATACAAAAATTCAGCCCAATATCTTTAAACAACCAAGGCAAAAAAAATTTTAACAGCTTTTTAAGTCATTCGATAGATAAAAGAAATTAATGTGCTGCTGCTCGATCTGAATTGAAAACGAAGTGTTGGGTCAAAATTACATCGACTCGTCGTGTTGGACCATCTGTTTTTTTTTTTTTTTCTGTATACGAACGAACATAACAGCTTTAATTGTGACTTGAGAATAAATATTGAGTGCCATAGAAGAAAACTTGTAGTACTATTATTAGTTTGCTTAGAAAATTGTCCCATTTACATTTCATATATTCTGTTTTATAATAAATGATATGTGTATGCAACACGCATTTCATTTATTTTTTGTAACTACATTAGTCTTTTCTAATAAATAGATCTAAATAAAATTTCAACATTTGGATAAGTATATGGATTACAGGATTAGGCGCTGGGCCTATAGCTACGTTTTCGTTTTGTCAATGATATATTTCCCAAGACATGACTTTTTTTTTTGTTCACCTTCCTCGTTTGGTCAATTCAGTTCCAATTTCAGTTTTGTTTCTTTTATTATTTTCCTCTTGGTTCCTAACTTTCACACAAATAAAAGCTGTAAGCCCAATGTTCAATTTGTACCATTCATTTTGCTGTTTCATCATCAATATCTTTTATTTTGCTTTTTCCTTCAAAAAACCTTATAAAAAGTTCAAGTTGTAATTTGTAAATTAGCCACATTAAACGAGAGTTGTTGATTTAATATCTATGCGTACGCATACGCATATATTACATAGAAAAGAAAAGCATGCATCGGGTGAAATTTGGTGTGAACTTATAATTATCCCATTCTTTAAACTCACGTCTGTTAAAAATGCGTGACACGATCCAGTGCCATACCATTTTTGTTCCTATTAATCCTTTTTATATATTTTTTTATTCAGATTTTGTATTTCTTTTTTGTCTTTTTTTGTCAACATTCGTTTTGCATTTATCGGAACGGACGAAGGTGGGAATTATATCAGAGCAATTTGGAATATATTATGATTAGAGTCGCTATATATTAAAGTGATATGCCATGTATGATGTAACATTTCTATCCATATTAACTAGATTTAATTAGAATGGATGTCAACAAAGTGACGAGATTCCACGTAGAGCTTGTCGATTTGTCAAATCTTATTATTTTATAAGAAGCTTGTAGTTTATGACCGTTCGAGCTAGTTGATATTTATTTTCTTTATGAAGTTTCTTCACTTAGTATCTTTTTTGTTTTTATGTATTTGATGAATGATGAACACTATATAGATTTCATAATTAGTGCACATGAAAAAGCAGTAGAGAAGAATCTCCCATTCAAAGAGGATAAAGGAAAAAGTGAAATGCACGGTGAGATACATGAATTAAAAAGAATCATTGTTAAATGGACTATATCAAAGCACATAAGTTGTGGGCTTTGGCATTAAATTATACATTTTCAAAAATCTGCTAGTTCATGATTAATATGAAGGAATTAGGTCTAAATGAGTAAAAAAGTTTTCTCATCCCTGAACAAGATTCTATAATGTTTTTTATATGGAGATGATTTTGAGACTACACAATAACAATGATGTAGTGCGTACGTCAAGGGTTATATAATGAAGTAAAAATATTATCGTAAAATTTGAATATACTCGAAGATAATTTTAACCTTAGATGTGAACTTGGGGGTAAGAGAAAAAAAAAAAAAAGTAAAGTAGTGGGATATGTCCGACGGTTCTCTCTCTCGTGCACAATGCACACAAGTGGAATGTAACATCACATGAGACACGCCTCATTTTTATTTTCTATAACCATGTTGCCAATAAATTTATAGTAGTGGTGCTAAGAAAAGGAATGGTTCTCATTAGGAAATATCACAATGGCAGCCCATTATAACTCGAAAGCTTACACCACTTCTTTCAATTGTTTTCTAAATAAAAGACATGTCTTCGAAATTTTGTGAACTTCTCAATTAGGTTAGCATGTAACATAAATATGCACACTCCATTAATATAGCTTTAGATATTTCTTTTTCTTCAAGTGATAGAGATATAGGCTTTTCGATTAGTCATAGAATGTAAACATAATTTTGCCCTTTCAGATAATAAGAGTCACCCACCTCCCCACAAACGAAATGAAATAAACCATATTATTGTAACATATGCATCACCTTATTGCATTGTAAGCAATTTGGTTTATACTATACATGATGATGATGATGATGCACGGTTTGTAATAAATACTGTACACAGTACAAGATTAAATAATATACTTAGTAACATATAATAGTAAATCGGATATGATAATTGGATGAAGAGAGAGTTGGAGAGGTAACCACAAGGTGGGTCCATTTGCACCCTGAATTTGACGCAGACTTTATCAAATATCCATCAATTCTAGAGGTCCATTTCAGACATTAACTTCGAAACTACGGTCAAACCGAAAGTGTAAACTAATAATACTTTTTTATTTTCGCAACAATTAGACAGATATTTATAAAATAAATTAACAATATACTATAATTAAGCTCTCTTCTATGGCGGTGTATCTATATTAATTAACAACTAGAATGACCTAGAAGCCGTGAAAATGATCAGAATTTGCCTTCATTTGTATGCACGATCTTTAGGGATCAATCTCGCATCGGTTTATATTTTAACGGACTAGAGAGGGTTTGATTCTTTTACTAGATTTTATTTAACTATTTTAAACCAATTTAACAACATATATAGAAACATTGACTTGATTATATCATTACCTAGCAAGTGCAAATGAGATATAGAAAACCATTAATTACAAAAATTGTAAGGCTGCGTTTGTGCATGTGAAATTTTTAAAGCGTGAGAATTTCTTAATTATCATCATAAAATGTAAATAGGTTACATTACATTTATCATATGACCAGAGATTGACTGACTCAGGGAATAATGAATAGTTGGTTTTTCTAGCTACAAATTTGCAAGTGTTTCTTGTACTAGGTAAGTATAATCACAAAAACTTACTGTTATCATTTTTAAGACTGTTGAATGTGGTCTTTACCCATATAGTTGTCGAGACCTTTCTACGATCAGATCCATACACTTTTCTAAAAAATCGATGCAAATGGCTAGAGTTAAGTAATCTTTAAAATTAATTAAAATAACTACAGTACAACGCTAAAAAAATTTGTCGAAAGTAAATTATACTTTGCGGTAATCTATATTCATCAATCTTAAAGATAGTAGTTAACCCCAAACAATACCATGTCCAGTCTATATATATGATCCAGTTTCATCTTCATTTTTTACATTAAAATGTCGTAAAACTACGTGAACTCGCAACATATACACGTACATGGTAAAAGTACATGCATAAGATATTATTATTAAGACCACTGCAAAAATCACAACCATGTCAGCGATTATTAAAGCTAATGACCTTATCTCGTCGACCATACAAAGTTCAAGGCAAGAATCCATTATCATATAGTATAAAGTATAGAAAAGTTTTAAAAGAAGAGAAGATCCAAAAACTAAAACGAGATGGTGTCTTCTCACCCACCTTATAAAATATGTTTAAAATAGACATCTTATCATTTTGTGATAAATGTATTGCTCTAGTGTATGAATAAATGATAAACTAAAATTTCAATCATTTCCCTAAATTTAAAGTTTCTTATATATTTGACAGAAAAAAGTTTCTTATACAGTTTGGTATTAAAATTCTACTAGGCCTCCTCTTAAATTTACATATTTCATCATAATCTAATTGAATATACTATATATATGAATATTTATGTCACAAATACATTATGTATTTAAATTTTTGGGGTGTTCAAAAAATACATTATGTACATGAATAGGAAAAAAGGATGGAAATATAAATAAGATTAAGACTTCAAAGGAGGCCTAATAAAGTGTGATCAACGGATGAGTTAGAGAGATATCAATTAGCTAGCCTTGCTTGACCCACACCTATTGAAAAGAGCTACACAGTCACATACAAACGGATGGTTCAACCTTTTGTCAACGGCACGTGTTTTATACGGCCGCGACACAAGCGCGTGAAGATAATAAAACGTAATTCTCTTCTTCTTTTTTTTTTGCTTTTGTATATTATTTTTTCTTATTATTAAAAATTATAATTTAATTAATGGGTAGAGATTTTTAATTTTAGGTCTTAAGAAAAAAAAGAATACACCTTCCCGTTATTAACCCCCACCACTAACGGACAACTGTTTTAAGTTGTTAAGTAGTAGTAGTAATAGATTAGTCATACACATTAAATTAATCAAAACGGTGTTTTAACACATAACCTAGTCAAAAAGTAAGTATACAAAGATACTCTAATTACAATTTACATCTTACTACACAAGCTATTATAATTAGATAGATCGATCATTCGTGTTATCTTCTCATTCTCCAATTATATATGTGTATGTTCTGCTAAAAAAGCATCCTGTAATCATTACTATTTATTACATTCTCATTATGTCAAATATTGTTTTTTTTTTCCGTACAAAAATACAGTATCAGTACGTTTTTATATAAATAGTATAATAATTATGTTAAAAATTTGACTAATTAATATATTTTCCATTTAAAGATCAGATTTCACATGTTTGTTATGGGAATTAAAGTTTTAGGTATTGTTATCATGAGAATCTTCTATATTTAATAAAAACTAATAAATATTAGAAAAATGTGCATCAAAAATTCAAATAAAGAGAAAAAAAGAAGATTTTTGGCGTGCAGGAGAATTTATTATTTATTATATACATTAACAAAAAAGTAATTTAATTTATTAAAAGAGTTAACTCGAAAAGGTTTTTTATGTAAAAGAAAAAAAGAAAAACGCCGTTGATAAATAGTGACCAATTGAAAACGGAAGCTTGAAGATGGAGTCATTGTCCTGTCAAAAAGAACGACTTTAAGGTCTTTGTCATGTTTTTATTATTTGTCTGAAGGAAATAATAACAAAAATTTTATCTATCAAAATTCAAAACTAAATAAATTTAGAAAATAATTTAAACAAAAATAAAATTAAAAAAAGCCCTAGTTGGAATTATAAAAGAAGAAAAAAAAGTGGAAAGGGGGGAGAGAGAGAGAGAGAAAAAGGTGTGAACAGTTAATGGCGGAGCAGTATAAGGAATTCGCTTCTCTCTAGAAATCTTATTGCCATAGCTGTTTTGTTTTTGTCTTTGTCTTTGTAATAAGAGGAAATAATAAAGCAAACACCAAAAAGAAAAAAAAATATATATTTACAGAGGAAGAAAGAAAGAAAGATGAAGAAGAAGCAATAAAAATTGTTACTTCTTTGAAAGAAAGAAAGAAAGAAGAAAAAAGCTCGCACGAAAGTGGTATCGAGATGCGAGCTAAGTCCGGTAGTAAAGGAACCTTCTCTGTACTTCTTCTCTTTCTCCTTTTGATTCTCATTTTGCCCAGTCTTTAATTTTTCTTTCCTTTTTCTATTTCACTTTCCTTCTTCAATTTCACTCTTTCTTGCTTGAGGGTTTTTTTTTTTCTTTTCTTGGTTTAAAGTTTGATTGAGGTCTTAAGAAGTCTTCTTCTGTTCTCTTTTTCATATTCTGATGATATAAAGTGTTTTCTTGGGGTTGTTGGGTATTGGATCTGTTTCTTGGTTCTTGATTATTAGTTATTACTTTCAAAAAAAAGATTGGCTAATACTTGTGGGTTTTTTTTTTTTTTTTTGATCTAGGGTTTGATGTAGGACTTTTGATTCTGGAACAACAAAAAAAAAAGAAAAAGAAAAAGTTTTTATTTCTTATCCAAATCTACCCACCATTTTTGTTGTGGGAGGTTTTCCTATTTTTATTTTTTTTTCGGGTTTATTATATACTCCTTTTTACCAAAGTCAGAGATTTGAGTTTTGTTTTTGTTTTCATTCAAAATCTGGGTGAGAGAACTGAGAAGATTCAAAAATAGAGAAGGAGGAAGGGAATAGAAAAGTAAATATTTTGATTGTTTATGGGAATACCTGATGGTTCACTGCTAGATCTAATTGTTAAGGTTAGGTCTTGGATAACTTCGGATTCAAGTGATTCTTTCTCCTTGTCACCACCACCATCTTCTAAACTAGACTTTGGAATTATGCCTATCGTTTCCAAAATGTGTCATGACTGTGAAACCAAGCTTGACCAAGGTTATTGTTGTCTTGGCTGTGGTTGTTGTTGGTGCAAGAGTTGTTGTTTCTCTGACTCTTGTGATACAGAAGAGAGGATTAAGCTTTGCAGAGAATGTGATGGTGAGGTTCGTGAGTTAAGGGTTAAGAGCTATGATAAAGTTCATCCCAGGGATAGCCCTGATCCGCCTTCTTCTCTCGCTGCTGATGAAAGCGAGAGTCTTGTTGCTTCCAGTCTTGAAATCCGTGATTGTAGGAACATGGCTTCTATTCGTTGCTATCCTAGCAGGTATGTTTTTGGTCTATAAGTTTTCATTTTTTTTATGTTCAGTCACGAGTCTTTGAACATGTTGGAGTAAGTAAGTGTGTGATCGTTGTTTGTTTGCAGGGGAGAGGAAGACGAGGGAAGATATAAACAGTTCTTAAGCCCTTCGAGTGAATACAATCAGGACAGTTCAGATATAGAGTCGGGTAGTGTTAGTGCTAGACATGAGCAATTTAGTTGTAAATCTTCTGCTGGTTCCAGTCCTCACGACAGTCCATTAAGGAACAATTTTAGTCCTCTTGGGCGCTTTGTACAGCACGCCAAAGACCTTAGCCCTACTGTTGGTTCTTTTGATCATCATCATCAAGAACAACAACAACTTATGGCTGGTGATTTAGCTAAGTCAGGTCAGGGGGCATTGGATCCGGAAGATCACGAGGGAGACGAGGATAAGTTGCAACAGCCGTTGGATTTTGAGAACAACGGCCGCATCTGGTATCCTCCACCTCCAGAAGATGAGAATGACGACGCTGAGAGTAATTTCTTTCAATATGATGACGAAGATGATGATATTGGGGACTCTGCTACCGAGTTTTCATTGAGTAGTAGCTTTTCTAGCCACATTCCTACTAGAGAAAAACTGGGAGAAAACAGCAATGAACCTCTTAGAACTGTGGTGCATGACCACTTCCGAGCTCTTGTTGCAGAGTTGTTGCGTGGGGAGGAGCTTTGTCCATTAGAAGATGGCAATGCTGCAGACTGGCTTGATATTGTCACTGCTTTAGCGTGGCAGGCTGCGAATTTTGTAAAGCCGGATACTCGTGCTGGCGGTAGTATGGATCCCGGGAATTATGTGAAAATCAAATGTGTAGCATCTGGAAATCAAAATGAGAGGTATATTTTTTTTTGTCAGGACCTCTTCCTTTCAAATTCTTGTCACTTTACAACTCCGGCTGATAATTATTAATTGAATACATTGTTTCTGCAGCATTCTCATCAGGGGAATAGTGTGTAGCAAGAACATTACTCATAAGCGAATGACGTCGCAGTACAAAAATCCAAGGGTGCTTCTTTTAGCTGGATCTCTTGAGTATCAGAGAGTTGCAGGTCAATTAGCATCCTTTAACACGTTGCTTCAACAGGTTGGTGTTTTACTGTTACCTTATGATGGCTGCGTAAATACTCTGATTAACAAGCTGAACAAAACTGATTTTTTTTGTTGGACAGGAAAATGATCATATGAAGGCGATAATAGCAAAGATAGAGTCTCTTCGTCCTAATATTCTGCTGGTAGAGAAAAGTGCTTCTTCATATGCCCAACAATACCTTCTAGAGAAGGAAATTTCATTGGTGCTCAATGTGAAAAAGTCATTGCTGGACCGTATAGCTCGTTGCACCGGTGCTGTTATTTGCCCCTCAGTAGATAGTATTAGTACTGCTCGATTGGGGCATTGTGAGCTGTTTCGGACTGAGAGAGTGTTGGAGCAACATGAAGCTGGCAACCAGTCAAACAGAAAACCATCAAGGACATTGATGTACTTTGAAGGGTGTCCTAGGCGCCTAGGTTGCACGGTATGCTTAAAGCTTGAACCTTTGTAGCTAAGAAGTTCACCAGTTTTACATTCTCAACTTGATTAGCCATTCTTGAACTTGTGCAGGTTGTGCTTAGGGGAAGTTGTCGTGAGGAGTTGAAGAAGGTTAAGCACGTTATTCAGTACGCCGTATTTGCAGCTTATCATTTATCATTGGAGACATCATTCCTTGCGGACGAAGGTGCTTCTCTGCCTAAAATTAAACTGAAACAACCGGGGATGGTGCGGACAGCATCACAAAGGAGAATAATTGATGAAGGCATTTCCCTAATAACTCAATCTCCTACAAAAACTGATGGTCAAGCTTTGATTGATACAGCTGCTGCACATGAAGATGAAAATACAGCCCCAATGCCAGAGCATGAGGTTTGTGAATCATTGTGCGAGGATTTTGATCCTAGTCAGATATTCCCAACTGGGATGATCTCTTCTGAAGTTGAGACTGAACAATCTGATTCCCTGAATGGAGTTTTTTCGAACAATTTGGTAACAAGATCATATTCGTCGAACCAGTTAAATGATACGCAAATACACACTCTGTGCTTGAGTAGGGAAATCCCTGAATCACTGACTCAACTGCAGAGAAGTGAAGAAGAGAACAGCAGAAATGAAGAAGAAAACCAATTAGTGAACACTCAAGATTTGTCACAACATGAGAGATTCGATGAAGATGATGTTTCCAGCGAATATTTCTCTGCTGCGGACTCTCATCAGAGCATATTGGTCTCATTTTCAAGCCGTTGTGTTCTAAAAGAATCAGTATGTGAACGCTCACGACTCTTGCGGATTAAGTTCTATGGATCATTTGATAAACCTCTGGGAAGATATTTAAAAGATGATCTTTTCGATAAGGTACCTCTTTTACCGAAAAGTTAGTCCACTCTTTTGTCTTTCTGAACTGCCATAAAATAAGCAGCTAAAGTTTATGGTCTGACCACTCTTCTGTTTCCTATCTCTTGACAGAATTCAAGTTGTAGATCTTGTAAGGAGCTTGTTGATGCGCATGTCCTCTGCTATTCCCATCAGAATGGAAACCTTACCATCAATGTTAGACGTCTCCCATCCATGAAGCTTCCTGGTGAACAAGATGGGAAGATATGGATGTGGCATCGCTGCTTAAGATGTGCACATGAAGATGGAGTCCCACCTGCTACTCGTAGAGTTGTTATGTCTGATGCTGCATGGGGACTGTCTTTTGGAAAGTTTCTGGAACTTAGCTTTTCAAATCATGCTACTGCGAATCGTGTTGCATCTTGTGGCCATTCGCTTCAGAGAGACTGCCTTCGATTCTATGGGTAAACGCTGTTCAAACTCACACTCTAGAGGTATCTTAAAGCTGTTCAAGCACTAATAAAATTATGGGTCTGTGTTTTTTGCAGATTTGGGAATATGGTTGCGTTCTTTAGATATTCTCCCATCAATATACTTACTGTCCTCCTACCTCCATCAATGTTGGAGTTCAATAGCCATCCTCAACCGGAGTGGATACGGACAGAGGCTGCCGAGGTAGATTTTAAGAATATTTTAAGGCTCTTTTGTTAGCGTCAGGTTTTGGAAACTCAAAGCTCATATACATTCTGTTTGTGCATTTGGACAGCTTGCTGGTAAAATGAGGACTATGTATCGGGAGATATCTGGTATGCTCAACCGTATGGAAGAAAAAAGCAGTTTGCTTGAACCTGAACAATCTGAAGCCTCTGATCTGCACAGTCGTATCATGGGGTTAAAAGATCAACTGGTGAAGGAAAAAGATGAATATGATGTGAGTATCCGATTCTTTTGCTTCTGTTTCCCTTCATGATGCTTGTTGAATTTGCTATTGATGGTATTTTCATCACCATGAACAGGACGCACTGCAACCTATCTTTGTGGAGGATCTTCAAGTTCAGGGGAGTTTGGATATTCTAGAGCTGAATCGACTGAGACGGGCACTTATGATTGGTGCTCATGCTTGGGATCATCAGCTTTACTTGTTAAACTCTCAACTCAAGAAAGCATCTGTCTGTAAAACTAGTGATGGCAATGCTTCTCGGAACCCAGAGGTGCATGATGCTCCAAAGGTTGACCATAGACAGCAGGAAGGTCAAGATGATGGGGAAGAAAAAGCTCATACTGATTCAGAAGCTAACGGTGATAACAAAGATACAGATAACATGCTTTCACCTGGCACTTCTCTGTCTGAGAGGATAGATTCAGCGTGGTTGGGCTCGTTTCAGAATCTTGAGAAAGCCGAGACAATTGCTAATACAGAAGGGTTCTCAGCTGCTAATTCTCCTCTCCGGAGGCTCGCCAGGCCAATTCGGGTCCAGTCTTTTGATTCAGCTATACGGTTTCAAGAACGAATCCAAAAAGGTTGGCCACCGTCTTCTTTGTATCTCTCGACACTCAGATCTTTCCACGCTTCTGGCGAGTACAGGAATATGGTGAGAGACCCTGTTTCAAATGTGATGAGGACTTACTCTCAAATGTTGCCTTTGGAAGTACAGAAGTTGGATCTGATTGTTGGTTCAGTGCCTACATACATCTCTTCAGCATCTCAAATGGCTGATGGAGCGAGGATGCTGATTCCTCAACGGGGCCTTAATGATATCGTGGTTCCTGTATATGATGATGATCCCGCAAGTGTTGTTTCATATGCTATTAATTCCAAGGAGTATAAAGAGTGGATCGTTAACAGAGGTATTACTACTAGTAGTAGTAGCAACAACTTGAATAACAGAGAGTCTGAACCTTCCACCTTCTCGACTTGGCGTTCTTTGTCGATGGATGTTGATTACATTCAACACGCGGTGTATGGATCTTCCCAAGACGATAAAAAGTCTCCACATTTGACCATTTCTTTCAGCGACCGTGCTTCTTCATCATCCTCTAGTGCAACTGAAGGTAAAGTGAAGTTCTCTGTGACGTGTTATTTTGCAACGCAGTTTGAGACACTGAGAAAGACGTGCTGTCCGAGCGAAGTGGACTTTGTGAGATCCTTGAGTCGGTGTCAGAGATGGTCTGCACAGGGAGGGAAAAGCAATGTTTATTTTGCCAAGTCATTGGATGAGAGGTTCATTATAAAACAAGTTGTCAAAACCGAGCTGGACTCTTTCGAGGATTTTGCACCTGAATACTTCAAATATCTGAAGGAGTCACTCAGTTCCGGGAGCCCCACTTGTCTTGCTAAGATTCTCGGTATTTACCAGGTACGTTATAATCTTGTGGGACTTTGGAATGGAGTACTTAAGCATGTAAGTTATTGATTGTAAATGCTATGCAGGTCTCAATTAAACACCCGAAAGGTGGTAAAGAGACGAAAATGGATTTGATGGTGATGGAGAATCTCTTCTACAACAGAAGAATATCTAGGATCTATGATCTTAAGGGATCAGCACGGTCAAGGTACAATCCAAACACATCGGGAACGGACAAAGTTTTGCTGGACATGAATCTGCTTGAGACACTGCGCACAGAACCTATATTTCTTGGTAGCAAGGCCAAGAGAAGCTTGGAAAGAGCCATATGGAACGACACAAACTTCTTGGCGGTAAGTGCTTTCATTACCTGCAAGTCATATTTTGTTGTTACATGTTTTGATTAATCTGTTTTGCTGATTATCCATCCTCTTCTGGTTAGTCTGTGGATGTAATGGACTATTCATTACTGGTTGGGTTCGACGAAGAGCGTAAGGAGTTGGTTCTTGGGATCATCGACTTCATGAGACAGTACACATGGGACAAGCACCTTGAGACATGGGTCAAAGCCTCAGGCATTTTGGGTGGACCTAAGAACGCTTCTCCAACCATAGTATCACCAAAACAGTACAAGAGGAGGTTTAGAAAGGCCATGACCACTTATTTTCTCACTGTTCCTGAGCCATGGACCTCTTGAGTGGAAAAATGAAAAACATTTTTCATCATTCTTTTGTTTACTGACTGATTCCAATTTGTTCTTCTCAAATAAAAAAAAGGGAAATTGGTTAACAGACAGATATTAATACAGGTTCGAACCTGACTGATTGATTTATCTTTGTTTTTTGGTGTGTTGGTTTCTCTCTGAGTCTGGAGAATTGTATATTGTAATTATCGGCCAAACTAAAGCCCCCCAAATTGAAAGAAAAAAATACTAATGATTTGCCTTTTTTTTTTTGGTCTCTTTTGTCAGATTTTTTTACATATAAACTGATTGTGATACAAAGTCATGTTCCAGTAACAAAGATGTGTTAACAAAAGATTTAAGAACATTGTGTTTCACTGTGTTGACAAAAGACTTGCTCCTGTCAGCTTCATTAAACTAAACTAAAGATAATAATAATAATAGGAAAACAAATAGAAATCACAGGTCTTCTGCTTTGCTCTTTTCAAGAAATCTAACCCTTTTCTGCAACCAAAAATATCAATGAGAATTTTCTTGAAACAATTCAAATCTCATCCTCCACTTGTTAGTTTATATAAAAATTTTCTTAATTTATGAAAGACTAAAAGAAGTTGTAAGTTGTAAGTTGTAAGTTGTAAACACACAAGTTGGGAGCACATTTGTTTTCTAGTGGCAATTTTTGTAACAAAATAAGCAAGAAACGTGGCTTGAGAAACGGATCGATGTTTCAACGAAAAATAAAATAAGATCAAAGCCTTTTAAAAGAAGTAATCACCTCATCATATGATTTGACACCTTCTTCTTCAATCCCAAAGCTTCTTCCTCCATTACGAAGCAAATGTTGTCTCTGATGAATCAAACCACTTGGTATGTTAAGGAGACAAAGTGCTGCTATCTTGTTGGAGAAATCAGAGCCACTCTCACTCTCTTTCCTCAGTTTCTCAACTTTCCACTTTGGTAACTTCACCGTCACGCTACTCACTTGTCTCTCTTCATCATGATCAACCTCCTCATTCCTCTTCATTACCGAGAGATCAGACGATGATCTACGAGACAACTTTAGATTTTCTAGCCTTTCCTTCGCACTTATCTGAATTCCCGACCGAACCCTTCTTGGGGTTCTCTCTTTCCATGTTCTGCCATGTGGGTTACCATGATTACTAGAGAAAGATTCCAACTTTAAATACCAAAAAACAAGAGAACAAAAATTGAGGAATATAATATACCTTGGAAGTTCCACCATGAAGTAAAGCCTTTTGGATTCCAAGTTTTGGTGTGGCTCTAAGGGCTTTGCTCTGATCCCAAATTGCCTCACCGCTTCAGATTCCAAGAGAACGTATCCGGGAAAATCTTTAACCACCGTACCAGCTTTCACAGGCGTCTTCAGCTTGAAACTCTCACCATTGATGTTCATGACTTTCGCTGTTTTCTTGCTTCCCAAGCTATTACCCATTTGAGAAATGTTGTTATGTAGGTTTACCAAAACTGTGAGCTTGCTTTTTAAGTCCTCCAAAAAAAGAGATGGAAATCTTAAGAGCTCAGTAGTTCAAGGTGGGTGTTGTGTTAGATCAAATCATTATAGATTGTGGATTGATTTATCATTTATGGTTGGTTGCTGATGATAGTGAACCATTTTTTTTTTTGGTCAACAAAATGCCAAATCTTGAAAATTATATAAAACAATGGAAAGACAAAGTTACGTCGCATTTCACTATCAATCTTGAAAAAAAAACCTATAACAACCAAAAATTCATGTTTAATTAAAAAGAAATTAATTGAAATTGACAATGTGTACTGTTCTTCACTTAAAGACTTTAGTTTATGTCCAAGCGGGGATGTGGTTTTGGAACTTTTGTGACCAATGTTTTTAGGAAAATGACTCTTTGCGTTAATCACTCCGATTAATCTGGGAAAGTTACGTTGTCTGAAAACATTTGTTTTCATAAAGGCACGTGAATAGATTTTGACTTTTAACGAATTGGAAAACAGAAACTGATTTGATTTCTCTTTCCACGAATAGTAACTAATGCACGTGAACCAATCCCGTGAACCTAAGAAATAGACCTTATTAAAAATTATATGGATCTTGAATTAACAAATTTGTTTTTTTTTTACAAAATTAACAAATCAATACAAAGGTGAGTGAGTAAGAAAGAGTTCGATTCTCGTTACTCCTTCGAATCCCACCCTTACCAAATTAGTCTTTCAAAAACAAATAGAACATAATAAACAGATCAATAGAAACAGCCAGCAAAATTAGATTATGTTAAGGGCTATTTAAAGTGATCCTAATTTTTTTGATGATTTACGGAGAAGCTCTAGTAAAGAGTTAGCTTTCCGCTTAGCTCTCTCTGTACCGTCTCTTGATAGTTCCATCAACGGAACGACAGCTCCATGTCTACCAATGGAAATTAGTCTTTCGGTATCTCTCTTGCAAAGAGACAGCAGTATCGAAGCTGCGTTCTCTCGGTTTCTTGGTTGACCCTTCTGGAGACAATCTATCAAAGTCGGTATCACGCTGGCTCTCAAAATGGCAGTTTTCGCGTCTTGGTTACTAGCTAGAACTGAGAGTATTGTCAGTGCTTCTTCCGTCATCCTGAGGCTCGAGTCAGTTAGCATATTCACTAATGGCTTTACAATACCGGCTCTAACCGCTCTGCCTTTGTTTCCCTGATAAATACACAAGTTAAACAGAGCCGTAGCTGCGTCTTTCTTCCCTCTTGCGCTTCCATTCTCAAGCAGACTCACTAAGGCCACTATCGCACCCGATGCACCTATTATGATTTTGTTCTCGTCAGCTAACGAAAGGCTAAAAAGAGTAGCTGCAGCGTTTTCCCTAGCTTCCATGGTTCCAGCTCGGAGGACTTGCACTATAGATGTGACTGCTCCTGCAAGCATGATCAGTTCTTTGTTGTGTTCGTATATGGATAGGTTAAGAATACAAGTGACAGCATTTTCCTGCGTTTCAGTGTCATCTGAGGTCAAAAGATTGACCAAAACAGGGATGGCGCCTGCTTCTGCAATCAGAATTCGGTTGTCCGTATTTCTTTTGGACAGAGAGCGGAGTTCAGAAACCGCGCTCCTGCGGTCTTCGATTGATTTGGTAGAGAGCTTGCGAACCAATGCCCGGATCGCTGACATGTCTCCACTTAGATCACGGAAAGAGCCATCACAGTTTTTGGTTCTACCGTTCATATGACCACCTGGCTGCTCAATGTTGTGCTTAGTGCACCACTGAGAGATCAGGCTTCTGAGAACATAGTTTGGAGTAAGAGTAAAGTTTTCGAGTTTCTGCTGGGTCTTTGGACATCTCAGATTTCCACAGTCTATCCATCTTTGTATATACGACCTCTCATATGTCTGTCAAGGAAGAGGAGATATCAAAGTTAACGTTTTAAATCAACAACCATAAGTAAACACTACGTAAAAGTTTTGATTATTCAAATCAGACCTGTCCTGTGGAAACAATAGCAGGATCCTTCATCAGTTCCAGAGATATTGGGCAAAGAAAATCCTCTGGGATAGTAAGGTTATCCGATTTCTTTGAGTCGTCAGTGTTCTTGGTAACTGCTTTCTCTAATCTCTCATCATCAGCATCCTTTGATAAAAAGAAAGCCAAGGAAACTGAAGAGCTCCTCCCATGAGGCGGTGATTCAGATTTCTTCACATCTGCTACAGGAACGTTGGAATACACTGTTTCTGGAATACTATCCAGCTTTTCAGTAACTTTGGTCTTTGTATTGTTTGAGGTATCTTTCACCATTGGCTCAGATAGAGCACTCGAGAACTTTTTTGAATTTAAAGATCCATATCTCTGCATTGCTCTTCTCAACTGTAGTCTTGCTAGTTCCACCTGATCACAAGCCAAAAAAAACTTATAAACACCTACCTAATGTTGATACACTCTGCATATATACTCATGAATTAACTTTTTCTTCACCTGTTCGTGGACTTCTTCAGAGATATCATATCGATCATAAGGCAAATTTCCTAATGCTTTCTCCAACTTCCAAGTAACGCATTGGAACTGAAATGAGACTCTCTTGGCTGCTCCATCCTTCAATCAAGAATTACATCCCAAAATGTCAAACAACAATCAATAGCTTTCAACCTAAAAGACTAAAATCAACATCGTGTTACAAAACCTAGCTACCAAGTATGTTCTTCCATGGTGAAAACCAATCAATAGATCTAAGATAATACATTGACTTAATCCTCAGAGCAGAACGTTAATTTTTTCTCCGGCGTGTTTCCATATAACTTAAGACTTTGATACATTATACAAAGGCTTCATGAATTCGATTCCATTACGAAGTCAGTTTGGTTAAGAAATGCTTACAGAGGACTCGCGAGCTTGGAAACTAGTAGCTGAGGACAAAAGACGCTTAGCAGCTTGAAGTCCCACAACAAGATCAGACCACCAATCACATTCACAAGAACTCAAAGAAGACGAAGCATCAGATTCCTCTGACGTCGGAAGAGGAGAATCCCTAATCTCCTCAATCAAATGCGTCAACAGACTAACTCGTCGCGCGAGATCGGCACAATCCTTCTTAAACACACCTGAATTCACCGGAATCTCAACGATTTCGTCGATAAGACCGATCAGAGAAGCGGGAGTGATAGCTCCACCAGCCATTGCGCCGTCGCATACGGTGGCGGCTCAGAATTCGAATTTGGGTGGGACTCCGCTCGCTCGCTCGCTCTCTTGACTGACTCGGAGAATTGTAATCGCTGGCTTTTTTATGTATCCCAACGAAGCCATGTGGCTGATGAAGAGGAGTCGCTTTTACGACACCGTTTTTAATTAAAGTCCAAAATTTGTTTTTCAATATTTATTTGATTTATTTTTTATAATGTTTTTAGGTGAATTTATCATTTATTTATGTAATACATTAATACAAAAATAATACAAAAGAACAAAACTAAGATAATTGAGAGGCGAGATTCGCGGTGTAAGTAGATAGAAGAAGAAGATGATGATACAGTTGTCATATACAATTCAATTATTATGAATTTTGTAATTGTGGAACCATAACTTTATAATATATAAAAACGAACCATACTTTTAAAAAAAAAATTCAATGAAAAATCGAGTTTTATATTTATTTCAGGAAATGGTTTGTTGCGTGCTTGGTTGTAAAGCCGACCCTATATTTTAGTTGTATTGAAATTGTATTCTAATGAGGTTGTAAGGAATACAAGAATTGGCCAACGATATAATATTGATCATATAGTCTTCTTAATCTCGAATGGTAATTAATTAGTTAATCTTTTATCTATGAGATGATGGGAAGAAACTAAGATAAAACTTCATTTTTTAGCATTGTATTGACATCTCTTACACTAATTGTAAAGACATTTTCTTTGTAGTTATAGCTTTATACATTTTATTTTCCTTTAATCATAACTTTTTATTATTATGTGTAATTATAGTTTGTTTGATCTTTTGATTTGTTACTTTTCAAAATCTTTTTTATATCTTTATAAACACCTTTTCAAAAAGCAGTAGTGTGAATTTTTCCATAGCCGAATTATTATATACTTTTGAGTTTTTTCTTCGCAGGATCCAAGACAAACTCATTTGAAAGACATGATAGACACTACGACTACATTTAATATTTCACTCAAAAAATATAATTACATAAGGTCACAGATTCAACTTATATCATAATCAAAAGCTTTTTACATATATATATACTGCTAAAAGTTTTTAACAAATTTTTTTAGATATATTACAGTAAAGAAAAGTAATTCCAATCCAGAACAATTCTTGTAATTAAAATATAGATATTTCCTTCAATACGAATTATTTTTGAAAAATGGAAAGGTTAATACGAATTATATAATTATCGTCTGATTTGGAAATCCACTGTCACTGTGTTAATTTGTTCTTGTTAAAGCAAATGTTTTTATCTGCTGATTCCATCTCCCCCAAGTTGGCCACGCAAACACTACTCCAGTAATATAGACAATATGGCATGTAATTTCTTTAAACTATTTTACCAAATTTAATATACTTTTGGAAAAATAGTTTTGAACAGGTTGTACAAATAAGTATGAAACGGCATTGCATTAAAAAGTCATATCGGTTTAAAGTTTAAACAAAAGAAAGAAAGGTTCAACTACGACGTCCACATCGACCGCGTCCACCATGCATGTCCGTGACTTCTGCATCCTCCATAATAACCGTTAACAACTTGAATAAATAGACAACATTATCTCTTAGACGTACGTATTTGGAAGGTTTGACTGGCTGGTTTCGTTAAATTTTTTGGTCATATGCAGAAACAAAATATCTACATTGAAGTTTTTAATTATAAGGCATGTGATTGTTGCTTTCAACATCCACACACAACTCTCCACTGACCACATAATTAGATTCCTGCCATTAATTAATCAATCACAATATAAACTGCCACACCATACGGAAGTGAATACATATGAAAGTGAAGGGGAGATCAGAGTTTATAGATGCAGTAGTGGAATCCACTTCATTGATGGTTGTAGATTCTGGAATAGTAGAAACAACCTTAATGGGTCTTTATGATAAATGATGGTCCATTTTCTCAGCAAACAATCTTCTTTCTACTTGCCAATCATTCAGTTTCTTTGGTCATTCAGTTCTGTTTAATACTATCTGATGTTTGAATAGCGGTTGTACAAAGGTAATTTACTTCTTTTTTTTTTCACGCACCATATGCAAATAGTTTAAACAAAATTCAATTCTCTAATTGATACCAACACAATGACATCACAATTTACATTCTCATGTAATTGCTGCATGCTCTTTGTTCCTATCTTTTTTTTATGTCAGTAAACTATATGGTAGAAGACATCTTTATCTACATGGAATTTCTCATTCTTTTGTCGCAATATTAACTCAAATTCTCTATATCAGAAACAAATATAAGAAAAAAAGGAATTGGTGGCTAATAATTATATGTTTACGCCATAGTAAATCTCAAATAGAACGTAGCATTAATTCGTTTTCATGGTGTCTCCATGCTTAAGACATCCTTAAGTTGATTTTCTTTTTGTTTTGTAAGTATATTAATTTGCTTCCTTTATATCTTTAGTAAGTAATTTCATATTGATATATAGATTCCATTTGCGAAAAGAGAGTTTTAGATTGCTTTTGCATAAAGAGTAAGTGTAGTTTGGTACGAGATGAACATATTTGTCCATTTAAGAGAGTTAACTAATGCTTCCCGTCAATGTGCACCGCATATTCATAGCTTCATTAGCTAATTTCTTGCAGCTTGATTGATCCAATTCAGTTATCGTCGGTCGGTTATCAACGGTTTACTACTAGGTACTAGTAATAGTTTGACTTCATTGAAAATGAAACCAGAAATTTAAGAGAATAGTTGTTCAACGAACAACGGGTCCAAATCAGGACTAACATATCTCTATAGTGAATACTATAACATTATATAGAAAGATGGCTACAAATAAACACATCAACTTTCATTGGAATAGAAGAAGCGTTTCTTGACCTGTTGAACCATAGTTAGAGGATTCGCTAGAGTCCTGAGTACAACGACTTGGTAAAGAAGTCGCTGTCGGGATGAGACCGATGTTAAGGTCAGGCAAACGACTTTGTCCCGTACAAGTACTATCCTCCGAGCAATTGGTACTTGCAATGGGTAAAAATGTTATACCACATGATTCGGATACCGAAGAAGACTGATCACTGATGATCTTGGTTTCATGTTCCTTATGCGAGGACTTGGGGTAACGTCTGGAAATGTAGCTGGTGTGATGGTGGAGACGATGATTGGTTGGGTCGATTCCCATTTTGATGAGTTTCCTCTTTAAGTAAGTTTCCCAATGGATCTTAACTTCGTTGTCTGATCGTCCAGGCAATCTTCCCGCTATCAATGCCCATCTGAAAAACAAAGTACCATCAAATTTCAATTGTCACATATCATTCACATTACGTTCAATTAATATTAAACTAATGAAGACGAAGAATGAATAAAAGAACCTATTGCCAAGAAGTGCATGAAGCTTGAGGATGAGGTCGTCTTCATCTTTTGAGAAGTTGTTGCTTTGATTTACCTCTGGCCTCATGTAGTTTCTCCCTCTCAATCGACATCTCTTACCACGGTGTGGCATTCCTTTTTTAAAAAAAAAAGACTAGGGATCAAATTTCACAAACTTAAACTCCCCCATGTATATGTGATCTATGAATAGCAAAAACACACATTTGTTACTGTCTCAAAAGAAAATAGTTACCTGAAGGGGAAGAAAGAGCGCGGAGGGGGATTTTGTTCATGTCCTTATTCAAAGTCAGCTAGAATGGTACTTGAGTTGTGTTTTTTTAACTGTTGATTGATTGTGAGGTTGTTTGCGAGAAGCAACTGATATACATATATATATATATATATATATATATATAATTAGGGAATGGATGATAGAGGATAGAAGGTTGACTTGGACTGGTGGGTTGAGAGAAGCGTGCATGCTATAATCAAAATATTAATGAACGAGGAAGAACAAGAAGAACACATCAACCTTGGTCCTACATTTTAGAGGTTCTAACAAATAAAAATTGGTCCCATAGTTGTTCATTTCCAGTAGATATTATTACTAAGGTAGTAGTGTTTAAAATGTGGAAATATGTCGCAATCCAAATCTCGATCTTATCCACATTTTCGTTAAAATATATGTATGGAACTTTTTATGAAATAACAAATATATATATATATATATATTTTTTTTTGTGTGGATGGTATCAAACTATCAATAAAAGATTCACAAAAAATATGTTATCAAGCAAGAATAAGACAAATAAGATATTTAGGGAGTGGCTTAAAATCAATTGGATGTATTATTTGATAAAGATGAGAAGTTTCCAAATGATATAGAAATAAAACAAATTAAGAGAAATTTAAACAGGAAACCATAAAATTAAAAGAAGGAGACAGATTAAAGAGTGTAGTTCAGAAACAGATAAGGGAGAAACATAAGCATTCAATTAGGAATTTGACTGGTGGGTGTGGGTAGGACTTGGGATTTTTTTTTCATTTCACTCACCTCTCTTCCCTCTCTCACACCTACCACCACAAATCAAACATCAAATAAGAAGCAAATTTTCTTTGTTATTGGGCCCGTAAAATCCTGTAAATGTTAGGCTCAAATAGACAAACCATCAACTGTAGAAAAAAATAATATTAAGAATATTTTTTTCGATATTTATGTAGTCTCAATCTTAAATCAATTCCTTTGTACTCTAGACATGACCGCATTCGTAATTCTAAATCGTATTCTTTTGAAGTATGGAACCATTTAGTATTTTGTTGAGAGATACTCTTGTTCTCATCACTTAACCATCGCAAAGGGCCTCATCATCATATTGTCTTCGTGATCCAATATCTGCAATTCAATAAAATATAGTTAGTTTCAAAAGAAAAACCTAAAATTACATAATCAAATTCTAAATATTTTGAATAGCTTACGTGACAGTGGTAGACATAGCCTGGCTTTTGAGTAGCGTCGAAGGAGTAAGAATCATTGGAGTGAATGTAAGAAAATCTAACGAGGATCTTCGTTACATGTCCCGGCATCATCTTGAATACGTTCTTCCATCCCCGCTCGTGCGCCGTCACCGCGGTTTTGTTCCCAATTGCGTACTTGTTGATATTGCACTTAACGGCGTCGTTTCTCTTGGTCATACAGTCCGTGAACTCCTCAGTCTTCACCAACGCCGTTTGCTCTAAAACTTTGAACAATCCCAAGTGAATGTGCAACGGATGGTTATCCTCAGTTAAATTAATCACTTCCCACACCTTCATTACATAATTTTAAAGATATCAAATATATGAATTAGACCGTTATAAAATTGTGTAATATTAAAATATATATACCTCGCTGGTGCCGATTTTTGGAGTTTCTGTCACGGGAGCACTGTAAGGCAAACCGTTGATGTATAGATGTGTTGGCTCGTCAGCGCTTGATACATACTCGAACATGGCGATGTAACGTGTACGTGTGGAGGTTGATATGTGAGCAGGAAGGTATTCGATTAGCTTCTTCGGAATGGTCGATGTATCAACTTCAGATTTGTTCTTGATTATAAACTTCATGACTTTGCTGTTCTCATCCGTGACTGGATCTCCAGAGGGGTACGGATAAGGTGCATTGTTGGCTAGTATTGCTGTTTTTGACTTTGATTTCGAAAAGTCAACAACAACATCGATGATCTCCGATGGAGCGAGTAGAACCGTTTTGGCCGGTACCGGTTTCGATAGATATGCTGAATCAGAACCGACGACGATAAACTCAAGGCCGTTGGAGAAGAAGAAACGGAAGAACCTTGCGTTGCTTGCGTTTATGATTCGGAATCTGTATTTTCTACGGCGGACGGTTAACCGCGGCCAAGCTTTTCCGTTGACGATGATGGCGTCGCCAAAATACTCTGGCTGCCATTGAGGATGAATGGAGGGGTTGTTCCCGGTGGCGTTCATGTAAATGGAGCCGTCTCTACGGAAACCTCGGTCAAATATGACCAAAGGACGATCGAATTGGCGGCCAGTGGGTAACCGAAGCGGCGACTCAACGGATTTGTGGCGGAGAATGTAAGCACCTAACAAACCGGAGAGAAGGTTAACTCTAGTCAAACCAGCAGCGTGGTCATGGTACCACATGTTTCCAGGTTGTTGCTTGTTGACGTAATGCGTACTTTTTTTGGTCCATTTGGATCCTGTCTCGTTGAAACCAGCGGTGAACCATGAATCAGCGTTACCATCGCTGGTTGGTTCGTGGATGCCTCCATGCAAGTGAACCACCGTGGGGATGCCGCCGTGTTTAGGTATGGCCGGGGAGATTGTTGGATCCCAAGGGAGGATATGAGTTGAAGGGAGATGGTTTCGCCACGTCACGTAGGTGTCTATGCCATAAACAGCTTCTATTGTAGGTCCTGGAACTGTTGCCTTACGCTTTGATGTACCGTATGCGAACACTGGCGTGGCAGGCAAGTCTCTGTGGAACTTCTGCACTTCACAGTAAGTTTAAATCATATCAGTGGATGTGACAGTGGTTAAGAATTCTTCAAACTTTAAAATCATTCGATTACTTAGCAGTGTAGTTAAATAGTTTAAAGAAGCAGAGCATAATTAGCTAGGCCAAAGTGGTACAAAAGCACTCATAATTATATACTTAGTGGATACTAACTTTCTATAAAAGAATCATTAGATTTTATGATGTTCCTAAGTATAATTCATTGAAAAACAGAATTAAAGAGCTTATAAACTTATAAAGAATTTGGGTTTTTATTCGGCTTGTCGAGCAAACAATATTAAATTTGACTGGTGACAAAAGAAACAGCACTGATTCGTCAGTACTAAAACAGAAGATACTTTTCTTAAGAGGACAAATAAGTGAGAGGACAAACAAGAGTGGAAAAACACAAGGTGAATCTATTCTAATTCACTTTACCTACCAAGAGCCGTAGCCAACTAAAAAGCGACTAGTTTCACTAATCTATACGATTTCCAATATTTAATAAATTAATATTTAGTCATTAATGAGTTTAGATACAAGAATTAATATCCATCTGGTGAAGGGCAAAGTATATTCTCGAGGACAAGACGACGAGTTTCAAAAGAATGAGCATTGATTCGTCGGTTCTACTCTTCTACTATAACATTATTGTTAGTACTTTTTTTTTCTCAAGACGACAAATAATTGAGGGGACAAGAGTGTGAACACAAGGAGAACCTATTCTAATCACTTTACAAACCTAAGAGCCGTAGCCAAGTAAAAAAGCAATTAGCTTCACTAATCAGATTTAACATTAATTAGTGGTACATTTATTTGGCCAACAGATCTTTCTTTTTATTATTATTGCATGTAATACAGGTGTATATCACTAAATGGTGGATATATGCATCTCTATCTAAATATTTTGGTCATTTATAGCTTCTGGACATAAAAGGAAGATGATGTGTCTTCACGATCGACTGTATATCAAAAATTTCTAACATACCAAAAATATCTTCAAGAAAACATAGCAAAGAAGGAAAAAATAACCGAGAAAAAGGAATGATTCCAAATGAGAAACGACTGCAGGCTTTAAATTTAATTCAATCATACCAAAAAAAATGAGCTTCAAGAAAGCTAATAAGGAAACAATGAGAAAGAAAGAAAGAATCGAAATGAGGAATAAGGTAAGAAAAAGAAAATACCCATTTTTTGAAGAACATGCCGATGTGAAGAGATTTGGGTTTGAGAACGCCATTTACGGAGTGGAAGCCATGAAGAGTGGGTATATGGGGAAGCTTGTCAACGAACATCTTTAGCTTCTCGAGATTAAACAGTCGCTCCTCTTGCTTCTTGACTCCCGCGTCGGCGTCTCCGGCTACGAGCCATGCCATCGTTACTATTAGCAGCAACATGACTCTGGTCATTATCCTCCGAGAAGGCATAGGCTCCATGTCTTTGTCCTAATTCACGAGCTGTCGAAATATGAGAAAAGTCAAGTGTGTGTGTGTGTGTTTGTTTTTGTGTGTGGAATACTCAAAAAGTTGAGGAGAGAAAGTTGAAGAAGTTCTTTGGGGTTTTGCGTATTTATACATATAATGAGTGTGTGGTGTGAAATAAACTTTGTTACTCTTTGCTTTCGATCTCTTGACTCTTGAGTCGCTCCTTTCTTTAGAATTTTGTTTTTTTCCAATGGGTTATTAATAGGTGGGCTGAGCAAGATTTGTATTATTGACTAACTTAATGTGGTCAGAAATAAAACTCGTCGATATCAAGACTTTCCGTTAAAGTTTGTACCATTAAGCAAAACATCTTATATTTCTAGGGGTGTATTCAAACTAGAATTTTGGAGGATTTGTGATTTTTTTTTAAAATCACCCTTATTCAACTTAGGATTTTTAAATAATTTCTCAAATCCAATGTTATTCAATATGAATTATGTTAAAAATCATTTGAAATTACTCACAATCTCCTCATATTCAATATGAAATGTGTTAAAAATCATTTAAAATTACTCACCACAATCTCCTGTTATTCAATATGAAATGTGTTAAAAATCATTTACAATCACTCACAATCTCTTGTTATTCAATGATATCAAATCAACTGTTATTCAAAACATAACTTTTTAGAAAAAGAAAATCACACCTTCATAAATGGTGATTTTGAAGGATCGGTTAAAAAAAAAGGAAAAATGTTTGTCAGCTACTTAAAGTATACGCCAACACATAGCCACACATACAAGCAATATAAATGTCTTATTAACTACGTCAACTATTGTCATCACATAAGGACATCCATAAACAAACATAGGTTATTTGTAAAACACCATAAACATTCAACTCCGATGGTTAGTTCGCCGGAATCTGACCGACATTGACCCATTTTAACCGGCGTTAACTAGTGTTGACCAGAAAAATTATTCAAAAAAAATTTTTTCTCTTTTTCCCTAAAAATATCAATTTTTTTTTCATGTATTTTTGATAAATAAATAAAAAGATAAATGATTTGTATAATTTACAAAATCAAAATATAACAACAAAAATTTATACAACAAAATTTTATATGTAGTAAATTTTTTCATAAAACTATAACAAATTTATACCTTTTCCTTTTAACAATCATTTTTTGTTTTGTATTTTCAAAGGTGGGGATTTTAAATATATCTTCTTTCTTTTTACTTATTTATAAGATTATGTCATTTGAAATATACTCAAGGCATTGCCAACTATTTCTTTGATTTTACAAGACCAACTTTTGTTTTTTAAGTATCTTCTAGATATATGTCTTTCATGAAAATAAATACAATTTTCATTATTTTCTTCCTTTCTTCTTCTTATTAAAAAGAAAAGAAATAGTTGGCAATGTCTTGGATATATTTCAAATGACATAATATTATAAATAAGTAAAAATATATATATATATATATATATTTAAAATCTCCACCTTTGAAAATACAAAATAAAAAATGATTTTTGAAAAGAAAAGGTATATATTTGTTATAGTTTTATGAAAAAATCTACTACACATAAAAAATGATTTACCATTATTTTTATATATTTGTTATATAAAAATATTTGATAGCATGCTACATAATAAAATATAATAGGGTATACAAATGATATGGTATAACATTAAAAACCAAATTTTGAATCTATAAAAGGAAAATATATATTTGTTGTATTATTTTGTAGAAAAAAATTATTATATAATCTTTTAGTAAAGTTATGTAATTTTTTTTTAACTTAAAAAAAAAAAAAGATTTTAATTTTTTGGTCAACGCCGGTCAATACCGGTCAACACCGGATTCCGGCAAACAAATCATCGGAATTAGATGCTTATGGTGTTGTACACATAACTCATGTTTGTTTATGAATGTCCTTATGTAATGACAATAGTTCATGTAGCTAACAAAACATTTATATTGTTTGTATGTGTGGTTATGTGTTGGTTAATACTTGGCGTTGCTAGCAAACATTTTTCCAAAAAAAAAATCACGTAAGGGAAGAAAAAGACAGCGAAATAACTTGGGTTTAAAAGTTTTGTCAAAAGAGTCACATCCATAAGCTACTTTACCAGCGTAAACGATGAAGCCGATCATGTAACCACCGTTGTTAGGAACGCCAAAGTTGGCAATGGCTGCATCATGCTTGGAAGTTAGACCGCATTGCCAAAGGGTTCACGCTACTCTTCTCTACGATGAATCTCCCGAAAACTCTGTTGACCACCATGGTCATTGCTAGAAACAGAGCTTTAAAACACATTGGATCGATGTCATCATTAGAGATAGTGGTAACATCTTATGACAAGAAAACTTAATAATCCTGTTATACGGTGTGATAGCCTCTGTTTTTCCCCGGAGAAATAGGGGGAGAAGAGGACGAAGGATACATTCTCTGTTTCGTCCACAACGAGAATACATGGAAATCGGAATTACAGATAGTTAACGCCGTTAGCTTGGAGGTCTAAGCAATGGTTAAGCTTCTGTCAAGGGTTCCGTATGGGTTTCATGTTATCGGCGTGGATGACTTGCCTAAGCAGGTGCGAGTTTCTTAGAGCATCTGCATTGGTAGAATTAGTAAAAGTTTCTCAGATATATTATTTTAATATATTTTATATAATTTAATTTTTATTTTAAACTGAAAAAAAAACAAAAACAAAACAAAACCAATAGGATGATACCATGTTTGAGATAAGTCTCTTACCAAGTTTCTCATGATTTCTCATATCAGAATCGTTTCTCTCTCATCTCTCAACTTTTTCATTATTTTGTTTTTAATATTACTGAGAATCTGATTGAGAAACCCCCAATGCACATGACCTTATGTGTATATAGGACACAAATTTACATATACGTGATGATGAGTTTCGTGTTATTCTTTTCACTTATTATTGTTCATCATTATGAAAGTTACATTCTTGTTTAACAAGTCTATGAACAATGTGCCTCTTGGTGTGAGAATCTTTTTAAAATCTCACCCAAAATTATTTTTAAAAATCTCACCAAATTTCATCAAATCACAAAGTATTTTTTTTTAAATTAGAAAATAATAACATTTTACCAAAATACCTTAAAACTCACTCAAATATCCTAAAATCCAAAATATCATAAATCCCACACAATTTTCCAAAATCATAATTTAAAAATCACAATACATCATAGTAATTTTCGTTATGTATATACTTGACTAATAATACAGTATATATTTCTTTTTCTTTTGATAACATTTTCATCAATTTTTAAGTAGCATAAGTAAAACCCATCAGTTTATAATAGACACACCATTGCAAAGATAGTTAAGACGCTCAAAATGAACCCAACTTGAACCAAAAATTTTTCCAATAGAGAGCCCAAAGCGTATATATAAATCAGATAGGCCCAAATGCTAATGAAGTAATAATATCAATGTCATCTACACATCTCACAAGCGATCGATCAGTACCGACTACCGAGTTTGGTAAGATTAGAGCCTTAGTTAGAGCACTATTATTTATCATCTTTGTTTTGAAGGTCTCAAAGCTTTCTTTTTAATATATATATATATATATATATAATTTTATTATTTAATTAAAATTATTGTCTACAACCGATAAAAATAAGACAGCTGGAAGTTTTTTTCTCATCCTGATCTTTGAGTGTCTCGGCAGAGATACTTTATGTGAAGATTTTATCTTCTCTCCTTCTTTTTATTTTTTATTATTATTATTTTTTGATACTCATCCCCACAGTATATAGGATGAGAATGCTATTAGAGTCTTAGAGAGGCGATGATAGAATTGTAAACTTTGGATACTTGATGGTTTCTTGTTTTTACTCTTTTTGCAAAATTCCCTTTAATTTATGTATTCAAATAGTACTTTACATATTTGCATTTGTGGATAAACGAGTCAAATTCTTTATTTGTTATTTATTTGTTACAAATTGGAACGATAAAAATTTTAAACTCTTCTTGATGTTACTACAGTGAATAAACTATCTAAAAATGATTACCCACCAGGTTTGATTCGTCTTCGGTTAAGCAGAAATTACAGTTTTGATGATACATTTAGATAATTGCCATGGTATTATTATAGACTTTGAACATGTCCATGTTTTGGTGTTGCTCGTCAAAATGACTGAGAGCCGTCGATGTCTCAGGTACTGTACACGTGGAGATTAACCTGAAAGCTCATCTCCCATATTAGCTAAAATTGCGGTTGTCACCATCAAACAACGAGCAACGCAAGTCCCCACCTCGGCGCGTTTTGCGTTTTGCGCTTCGTGTGCCTTTTCTCGTCTCTCCATTTGTATTGTTTGCGTCCTTTTCACAAGTTCAAATCTTACATAACATACCCTTCTTTTATTTTGTTCAAGTTGTGTTAACTGTTAAGTCATAATTTAATAATCAGTCATTTCAATTTAGTCCCAAACAGTTGATTAGAAATATCGACGGCTAGGGTACTTAAATGTCATCTCATCCTAGGCAGCACCATAATAATAATTTTTTTGAATTCTAATTAATCTTCATGGGATTTTATTTAAGATCGCTCATTCTAATTAAGGATTGAACTGGTGTTTGATTTTTCGTGAGGTATTTTACTATTCCCAACTGGTTATTTTGTTATGACATAGCAATAAACTATTTTTACGTTTTAGGTACGGACTAGTAATTAAGTTTATGATACACATCAAGTTGTCAACAACAAAAATATATTACAGCCTGACTATAAAGATTGGATGGATCATGGATATGTCATATGTGCTTGGTGCCACAAATTGATTCGAAGAATAATATATTACATTGCTGATTCATCCGGGAATGTAACAAACATACTAAAAATAGTAATATAAAGAAATAAAAACAAAAACAAACAAACAAAACTGTGTAATAAAGTAGTCGTAACAATTATTTAACATTTTTTTTTTTAATTTCATATAACAAAATACTTGTCTCCTCACCGGTGGTCGTCGGAAAGATTTGCTACCGTTACACTCCAAAGTCCAGGACAATTACGGTACTCACGTGTCATTTTTTAACAAAACTATGGGAGTATATGTTGACAAACAAACAAAAAAAGCTATGAGAGTGTACAAATATCTTGTATTAGTTTATTACAAATTGTCGAGTTACCCAACCACATCGTCAGCAACATATCTACTTTGATGGAGGAACCATTTATATATTTTCGAAGAAATCTAGTTAATCGCTGAATTTGGATTCTCGACGTGTCAGATAATACGTAATAGAAGATAAAAGTTGGATATTGTATTCTATGATGATGTATAGGTTTCAGTTGTAGCAGGGATTATACTACAAAACCAAGTGATCACAACACACATTTGCCTCCACAAAACCAATTGAACTCAAACGTACATAGCTTCTTTTTAGTATAAATCCTACCCGAATAAACGCTTATTTCGTTATTTTATTTTATGGAGAATTTAACAAAAACTAATTAACTTTAATATTAATTTTACACGTACATTCGTAAAATAAATAAAGATCATCCGAAAATACTTTGATATAAAACACATTGATTACATATATTCTACTAAATTATTTCGACAATTTTACACAAGTGAAATGACTGGTTTGGTTCTTCCCCTACATACTACACATACCAGATAAAGAAAGAAAAAAAAGCCAAATTGCTTGAGACAACGTTACATGCGGTTGATACTCATATAATTTATTATTTTATTACATAACGGTGCAAGCGTTGGGATTCTCGTCGCTAAAAATTGATATGAAGTTGTCGTCTGGAGCTCCTGGCAAAGGCTGCAACTGCGACTGGTCAGACTTCCTAACAAAACCGGCCGGAGCTTTTTTGTCGTAAGTTCCGACTGCGTATGGATATGCGACCATGTTGTATGGAACGTACGGCCATATCTCAGCCTTTTTCCCTGTCCTCTCGACTCTCTTCAACACCTTCTTCGGTTCCACGTACCCACTCACCGTCACTTTGTGTATCTTTCTGTTCACCTCCACCGATTTCGCCCCTACAAAATGTTGGAGATTGGTTTGTTGATAATACATGAAAGTATATATAGTAAGGTTTTATGGAAATGAAGAAATTACAAAGAAAGACTACGAGCAAAAAAGTATATGTAGTACGGTTTTAGTAGATTCAAACCTTTCATGGAGGAAACAGCGTTCTTGACTCTGCGTTCGCAGCCATCACAGTCCATTTTCACCTTTATATTCACCGTCTGCCACACAAAATAAAAAGTTCATTAGCAAAACGAAGAATTAATTATTTTACCAAAAAACAAAAAAGTAGAATTAGTTAGGTCTTTAGTGGATGAAAATATAAGTTTTGAGATTTTCCGTTTGGTATTTTTAGTTTCTGTAAAGTTTTTAGGAAAATAAAATCTAAGTTTATACAAGAAAAACACTAAAAATTCATCAGAAGAATATGAAACACTAAGAAGTTCAGAAGCAGTTTGAGTATATAGCAAACGAAGTCGTTGTAAATATAAACCTGCATGACTTTACGCTTCCTTCTTCTTTTCGAGACTTGGAAGTAGTCGGAGATATAATCGGAGAGAGAATCAAGAGCTCCCATGTCTAACTCTCACCAAAAGACGACCAAAGACGTAGATAGATATGCATATATTATGGACTCGACTCGACCATATTTATAGAAAGTATTTGGTGACTTGATGAACGTGTTATGCCGAGGATTTACAATTAAATGCGTTTAATATTCGAAAAAGTGTAATTAGAGAGGTGTATATGTGGCCCTCTAATGATGTGATCCTCCAAATACACACGGTGGACAACGATGCCAAATTTTGGGTTACTACACACGACTCGGACCTATTTCTAATTTATTAAAATTTTAATATTTTGTATTAATTAATTAAACAGAAGGCTATATAGTTAAAATATTTTCTAAAAGAGATAATTTCTTCTTTTCTTAACAATGTCCGATGGATCGATTATAATAAAACAATGTCACGAGATTAGAGGTTTATCATTCCCATCACCTGATTCACCTCACAATTCACATGCGTCAAAGTTAATGCGTTGGTAATGGCAATTATGGTTGTGTCGATACTTCTTTTACCATCTAAAGCTTTCCTTGTGGGTTTGTGTTTAAAATAAGGGTCTATAAATAGATCACACAACTAAGTTTATGATTATTAATTTTGTATGCCTATAGATAGCTATATGATGTCGGTCTGTATATATATATATATATATATATATTGTATGGCATAATTCATAAGTGTAGTCGTGTATTGAAAAGTGAAAACGACACGAGCCTCTCTAATTAGTTTAACTGTTTTGTTACTTTGGAGTTTGTGGATAGGTATACGACCGGATGATTGATAGTAATAGGGTTTTATAGATAAACTACACAATCACACATTCAATTATTATGATTTTAGGTAAGAAATAGTGAAAGGAAATAGTAATCTCAAAAATAGAAAGGAATGTAGCGATTTAAAGGGGCAATGATTCGATGAGAAAAAAAAATAGAGTGTGTGGGGGTCCGATTTTACGAAGTAGACAACTCAATCATACTATTTATGAAGTCTATATGTAGTTTGAAATACTAAAGAGTAAAGACATAAGCCCCTCCACATCTTTTTATTATTTGTCTTAATATTTTTATTTTTGTCTTTATACTTTCCACCCTATAAACTTCGTTGGCATTTTCTTCTCTTACACCCCAATTATCATATTCTTAGACCTCTTTTTTTCTTTTTTTCTTTTCTTCTTTTACATAGTTATATTTTTCTATATTTCTCTTCTAAGCAACTCATATAGCTTCTTTATTTTAAAAAAAAAATTCCTGGTGAGAGATACGTTTTTTTTTAGAGTTATTTACAAAAAGAGCACCGACAACATACAAATGTTCCGATTTAGGTACGGTAGGTCATTTTCTTCGCATCTAGGTACTCCTCACATGTTCAAAGACGTCGATGTCCCTAACCTTCTTACACTAAGTCTGCCACCTAAACTGACTTTTGTAATCGTACAGTGACGCTGGTCTCGTTAACATAACTGAAAAAATATTATTAACTACACGCGTAATCTCCATCGCTCATTCGATTATGTTCTAATCCCCATCTCTCGTAGATATTTGCTTCCAACCTTACTGACGGATATGATATTTGCTTCCAACCTTACTGACGGATATGCCTCTTTGCAACTTCTGTTAAGCCGCGTGGGTGGCTTAGACCGCCTCCATAGCATTGCTATTGTGGTCTACCGTCAGATCTTAAGCTTCCGACCCCTACATCTACATCTCAAGTCAACCATACTACTCCTAGACCTCCTCCCAAAGTGTTCCGGAGCACCTTGTCCCGTACCCGATCGCTGTCTAAATTGTTTTACTTATTGGTACATCGTAACTTTGAGTTCCGCCCTGTAATCCGTTAACTCTACTTTCGTGCTCGCAGTTTCAGAAATAAAGAGGATGTGATTTGCTGTAACGGTATGCTGTTCCTGTTTTAAATTATATATAGTTTCCCTTTCTTGACAACGTTTCGATATCACTACTCTTCCATCCTTCTGTTGTACTAAATGTTGCGTTAATGGCATAATGAAGTCTCATTCCTAATAGAGAATTGCTAATCTCTCAGACTCTGCTATACTATATCTACCTTTTTAATTTTTTGAAAAGGTTCTCCATCTCCTACATTTATGGTTGACGATCAATGTGCTACAATCATATATTTACGTTGATAATGTCACATGGGGGTCATATCTATATAGTTGGACCTCCATTTCTATCAGATGGTGATGTAAACCTCTGCCCGACATGTTGTTCAAACATTTTGGGGTTTCACTCAGTACGTCCACTTATAAGATTAACTTCTTTCCACATTACTAAAATTCGATAATCCTGCTAATGTCTGGAAGTAAATGAGGCTATATCTTTTTTTCTATATGGGTTCACACTTCCGTACTTGTAGGGCTTAGTTTTCGTTATTATGCCTTATATGTGACAATGACAAGAAGTTTATATATTTCCCTGACTGGGTTCACACTCCCCTACTCGTAGGGTTTAGTTTTCGTTATCCTTAGAGTTATTTAGTAGCTATGTCTATGTAGACGTTCCGCAGTTAAAAGTGTGAAACCTCCTGCGTTAAAGGTAAAATTATTGCCATACCATTCATATTGCATTGCTCGTCTTATCACATTACAGTTCCCACATACTTTTATTTAAACGAAATCTCGTGGCATATTTTTTGTCCACAAGTTTGCAGTGAAACGCGTGCGCAACTGTAGACGTTTTCCCGCTCAGGAGATAAATATCTTCATTAACCTAATGACGTTGCTAACGGAGATGACGTCATCTAGTCGGATTCTCCTAACAAATGTCTTCTCGTTCGAGGGTAAATAAGTCTGCTACAGTGTGTTTTTCTCTTTTTTAATTTCCAAATGATGCCCGATGCCTAAATACGAAGTTCCTATTGTCGAAGTGCCTCTTTTCATAATAACCTCTTTTTTTTATCCCAAAAAGTATATTACAATTTTACTTGTATTAAGCTAATTAAAATGGTTACCATTATATACAATATATGTAACATCAGCTATTTTTTTATATCGTTAAGGAAATATTATTTTAGTATCACTTCAGTAATGTGTGTCTCAACACAATTTATCGATTAAATTTTGATTTATGTAAAAATATCCCACAAGAAAATGTTTTATTTATTTATTTTAAACGCAACATTATGCTAAAGATTATGCTTAAGATGGGTTGCATTAAAATAGTCAGTGTCAGTGACACAAAATCTCAAGATAAATAAATCGTTAGCTATTATATAACACGCAATAGCATTTAGCATAGCCTCACTTTTGAATTAAAGGTTACAAACTTACAAATCAGGGAAATTACATAAGCATTGATCAAAGTATATGTATGTCCACATCTTCCATTTACAACTGTTTTTTACTACCATCAACTGTTTGTGAACAGAAAAAAATCATATAGCCCAATCAGTTACTTTGACCATTCTTGTTAGTTTAATTTGATAGACTTGTTATTTGTCAGAACTTAATTCATACACCAAAACATCTCATCTTCTGGTAGTGTTTTCAATATGGTGACTACATCATGTACAGAGATGGATACTTTTGCTAAATTTGATCGAGATTTACCAAACGTATGCTCTCTCCATTGACATGTCACTCGTGCTAAACCAACGTTGACAAGCTAACATAGTGCAGAAAACATTGTAACGTAACGAAGCTACATAATAGAGATATATAGTAACGACAGTTTATGACCGTGTTGAACAACCAACAATCACCTGATCACGGTTCCTACAACTGTGTCGTGCACTCTTGCTCGGGAGAAAATAAACTATCTCAAACTACTTCAATTCAATGGTCCAAAGATAAAACCAAATATAGTACAAGAGATAAGCTAGAAGAGAACCCTAGCCGTTCAAGCCCGTTTCAGCCAACAAGTTGTGTTTTCCTCAGCCTATCCATCTTCACAGCCAAATCCACAACTTTATCTTTACGGCCTTCATCCAGAAGCGTTTGTTTAAGACGGCTAAACATTTGTCCCGGTGGCCTGATACCCATATCCAACATCTCATTGAAATACTCACAAGCTTCATCTAACTTATTCTCATGGCACATAGCTGTGATCAAACTCGAGAACATATGCATTCCAGGAAGAACACCTTTTCCTTTCATCTCATCCCAGATTTTGATCGCCATATCCAATCTCTCTTCGTTGCAGAACATCCTCACCATGATCTCATAAGTACTCACCGTAGGTTCACAACTCATCTTCTTGTAAACTTCATAGGCTTCTTTGGTCCGCTGCTTACGAGTCAAATGATGAAGAATTATATCGTAAGTTCGAGCATTTGGACCAATCCCTTTCGACCTCATCTCTTCCACAGTTTTGAATGCATCTTCCATTCGTTGTGACCAGCAATAAGCTCCAACTAGTGCATTGTAAGTAGGAGCTTCAAGAGGAAACCCTGAACTCTTTGATCTCTCGAAAAACTCAAGAGCATCATTCAACTTCCTCTCAGAGCCAAATCCATTGATCAGACTACAAAAAATGTGAGGACTTGGTTTACAATTCCTCTGTTCCATCTCATTAAAGAACCTAACAGCTTCATCATACTTTTTCGCCTTGCAATGCGCATTGATAATGATACCATAAGTAACAACGTCCGGTTCAAAACCTTCATCTTTCATCTCTCTGTAAACCTCATTAACTCTCAAAAGATTCAACTCCTGACCCCAACCTTCAAGTAAAATAGTATACGACTTAATATCAGGCTCAAACCTTTTCTTTTTAATTTTATCGAACACCTTCTGTGCATCCCCAACGTTTCTAGATTTGCTCAACGTATCAAGCATTCGATTGAAATCACTTGATTCCATCTTGAACCCATACTCTTCCATCTTATGAAACGCATTTATAGCTTCTTTAACCTTCCTAGCTCTAGCGTAACGTCTAGAGATTAGCGCAAACGTGTCTTTACTCAGAAGCTTCCTCTGTTTCATATCGTCTACTAAACTCCAAATTAGTTTGAATTGTTTGATCTTACCTAATGATTCGATCAATGCGTTGTAGCTCGAAGTAGTGTGCTTGAAACCCTTTTGATTCTCTGCCCATTTGAATACAGACATAGCTAATACCCCAGCGTTGCTCAGCTTCTTCAGTACTTCTTCGATTAGTCCAGGCGAAAGCTTAACAGAAGCTTCGTTCAGTAAAACTTCAACGCTTGAATCTGAGAATTTGGTCAGAGTCTTGCAGATTTTATCGGCGTCTTGTGAAATATCATCAGGGGTTTCAACAGAGGAAGCGTGAATTGATCCGTAAAGCGTAAAGTTTGAAGCTTTATTAATCGATGCGAGACTCAAGCTCGGGGACGAAGAAGAAGAGGTTCTTAAGAAGTAGACACGGCGAGAGAGATTCACTCCAGCGAAGTGGAAGAGTCGAGAGAAGACCATTTGGGAGGAAAAAGTTTAGATTTTTACTTAACCCTAAAGAAATAATCTCATGTGGTCGAAGTACCATCAATATAAAGATACAATAGAGGAACATAAACAAAAGTTCTCTCTAAGTGGCTCTAACAAAGGAATTACAAAATCTGGGAAAAGAGAAAAAGATCTCTCCTTTGATCTCTTCTCCTCGTATAGATACAGTAGCCACTGTGTTCTTGTTGTTGCCCAAAGAATAAAGCTTACAGAGAGTGAAAACAATGTAATCTCTCGTGTCGTGTGTCCTATAAGTGACTCCAAAAGTCCAAACCTTTTCTCTTCACTTGCATTGGTTCGATTGTGAATTCAAATCATCAAGAAAATTCGTTATTGTTTCGTCTAGCTTCTTAGCTTGAGGTCCAGCTTTGACAATGTTTACTTCATCCCATTCCGAGCAAGGATCTGTCCACCAGCTACTGTGGCTCGAGCACCACGCACCAGGGGTGACTCGGTAACGTCCACGTTTTAGGATCTCTCTATCGACCATGTCGAGTACTGGATCGTCTTTCTTGAACTGCCGGGCGAAAGCTGCTCCGCTTTGAGCCATTTGATCGAAATCAGAGACGCTGAGGAAATGTGGTTCCATCTTTGGTGGACTGTCCCATATCATGTACCGTAAGTCCCCGTTGACTGTCGTGTTACTGAACTCTGGCGCGTTGCAGATCACTGTGTGGAAGTAGCATTCTTCAGAGAGAATGACGTTGTTAAAATACATGAGGAGGGTTCTTGGTAAATTGTCCCAACCGAAGATGCAGTATTCTAGGAAAGATCTGCTTAGTACAATCCAAGGAGAGCCTGCAGTGATATCACAAACCAGCAAATACAATTTGGTTAGAATGAAACTGTATACATACAAGGAACTTAGCTATAACTAGTATTATTATTAGCTATTTGCCTGTAAAGACTTTGAATGCATCTGGTGTTGGTCGTTTCTCAGTAGCTGTGAAGAGCTGAGTTCTTCTAGCTAAATAAAGTGCTGGATCAACAACTATCGGCTTGATTCTCTGTGATCTACAGAAAGATCCATTGTCATCATCATTATCCCCACCAAGGAACAGATATAATAGAAAACACTGCAAGAGGCTGGCTTTACTTACTCTTTCCAAGCAAGGTCACTAGTGTGATCAATAAAATTGAGGCTTCTGTTCACCGAGGCAAACACATGAGACAAGTCTGAGAGAGGAAAAAAATGTTCCATTAGAAATCCAGGTCAGATGAAGACAAAAACAGAAGCAGTGGAGCAATAAAGTTGTAAAGCAGATAAATTTTGCCATAAAGAGTTCAGTATCATCAATGAAAGTGATTACATTTTCCACTTTATTTCCAGAAAAAAAAATAAAAGAGAGTAGATCATGAACACTGCAATTAGCCATCAGAGACCAAACAATAACAAGCTCAAAGATTGGTATAAAAAACAAAGATCTAGAACGCAAATGAATCAGCCAACAAACCGAAGACTCCTACTCCAATTAAAGCAAATTGTCTTCAGATATAAATAGAAAGAAACCAAAGTTTTTTTTAACATACCATCTTGAGTAATGAGAGGATAATCCAAGGCACTAAGCTCAATAAACCAATTCCAAGTACGATCAAGCTTAAGAAGAATAGAAACAGCGTGAAGAGTAGCAGCAGTCTTAGAAGCACCATTATCAGACAAACGATCAACTTTACCCAAAACATCAACATTCCCAAAGGCATTGACAGCAGGAACAGATTTCAAATCAGAGAGAAGAGCTAGCCTCTCAGCATCAGTAGCTTCAGCACCGAGATGGAGAAGGTACCGGTTCCTAGGATGATAAACGGCGAGCAATAACCTAAAGATCCGGTCATTATCACCACGACCACCGGTTATGTAATAAGCAAAAGCAGGTGGGTAATGAGGTCCGTGACGGATTGAAGAAGGGAATGGTTTAGAAGTGAAAGCAGAGATTGAGTAGAGTAAGAGAAGGAACACTGAGAGGAACACTACAGAGAAGAGAGTGAAAAGCCATTTCTTTTCAGCTCCCATTGTTTGTTTGTTTTCTTTTTTTTTAAACTTCCCTTCTTCCTCCTTAATCACACCTTCAAATCCGGCTCCGATTGAGCATATACGCGGATTCACAGATCAAATCTGTGGAGTTTATAGCTCATATATGGATCTTTTATTATAAGGAAGATGAGATCTCGGGAATAGTGAGATCGAACATAGATTGAGATTGGGATCAGACTTGACGAGATCTCAAGAATCAGAGAGAGAGAGAGTGAGAACAGAAGGTTAGGGTTTGAGAGACGTAAACAAAAGATTTGGACTTTGGAGGCTCTGAAGAAGACAACGATTCTTTCTCAGGTACAAATTTCGATCTTTTCTTCCGACTCAACACAACAAGTCGGTTGGGAATTAAAAAACTTTTAACTCCATTGTTAACAGTAATTTCCATCTTCCTTCCCTCACTCGAATGTTTAGCGCGTCTCTTTCACGCTCCTTGATGAAGATGTAATCGTTCTCTTCACGCGGTTGCTAGAGAGAGTGAGGATAAAGGTTAAGAGAGGTGGGTTAGGGTGGTTAACCAGTCGAGGATTGAGATTTACTTTACTAATTAATTTTTAATTAAAGACTAGACAGTGTGGACAAGGACAGCTTTAATACTACTACACAAGATTCTGCCTGAAATAGTAACTGGACCATATCTATGATTTATATTTTGCTACTTCAGAAATTTTTTACCCTTTTGGATCTTTCAAACCAAAATTATTCAGACAGTAAGTCTTAAATATGGAAATATTGTTTGATACCAAAGTTGTTGGAGCTGTTGTTGTTGTATTTTTGTTACACGGAGTTGACTTCATCTTCATCTTCATCGTCACTACCTCCACTTCCACGGCTACTGCTTCCGCTACTACTCTGGCCGCCACTTCCGCTTCCGCTGCTTACACTTTTGCTACGACCATCGCTGTCACTTCCGCTGCTGCTTCCACTGCTACTGCTTGAGCTTGAGGTTTGACCCTTTTGTTCCTGGTTCACTTGTGCTCTAAGTGCTTCCGCTGCGTTAAGACCCTTTTCTCCTTCACCTCCGCTATCGTCATCCACATCTGCAATCTCTTCTTCCGTGATGCTAAGCTGCTTGTTTAAGTTTTCCACATATTCTCCACCATCAGCATTCTCTTTCTCTGCATTCTCGTTCTCTGGTGTAAATGAGCCGAATATTTCAACCATATCAACCAGATGCTCATCTCCATCATCGTTCTTGTCCTCAACTGGTGAGATAGCAGATACATTTCCAGCTACGGTAGGTTCAACTGCAACCACTTTTTGTGTTAGATGCTGAAACTGCTACAATAGTTCTTACAGTAAAATAAGCAAACACCAGATTTAGCAATTACTATTATTATGTAAAGTTGACTGAAAACTCTAATACTCCTGCCTAGACTCCATTGATTATTATATTGAACCTATACAGAACCAAGCAGTCATAGCGGCAATGAGAACCCACAATCAGGAATGACAGAAAGATCCGATTAATAAAAATTACTTTGCAAGGCAATGTTCTGGAAGGCACTTTAGTTTCTTACTAGCAACCTAACTCAACCAACCATATGTATATGCCAAACTGCACCTGGTTGAGAAAGAGACTAAGTTCTTGTTTTAAGACTTTATGCAGTGTATCCTAGATTCCTATGATCCGGTTCTCAAGAATAAAAATAAACTAGCAATGAGAAGGGACTAGAGATGCTAGATCATATGAGAATATTGCTGCAACAAACTGCTAACCTGAGTTCTCTGACTTCCCAATTTCGATTCTTTCCACCTCAACCTGCAGAAATTACAGAAAACAAAAACTTAAACCAGTAGTAGCAACATATTATACTATCAAGCATTCAATAAATCCATAACTTGAACACAATCAGATATGATCCAATAATCAAAAACAAGTAAAAGACATGTTAGGAACTCACAGCCACATCCGGACGCAAACTTCTATTCACTTGCGGAGATCTAGCAACGCGACCAACAGGAGATAACCGATGCTCGACAGACGCTGCAGCCTGAGAAGCCGCAGCAGACTCGCCAGGTGTCCTAACATGCCGCAGCTGCTTCACAGCTCGATGCAACCTCTCCAAACGAAACTTCTGCCCATCAAAAAACAAGACCGCATCGTTTTCTTTGTAATCCTCACTGCTACCATCAAACGTCACCTTAGGTCTACCAGGTTGGTTATTCTGAAACTCAACTGAAACTCTGTTATCCTTCTTCTTGTGTAAAGTCCCTGACCTGTTCTTGTCAATTGAAGCAGGCTTGAATTCATCTGCAATTACAAAAAGATCAAATCTTTCTTACCTGAACTAATTGAATCATCTGATATTAAAGTATCCCAATTTGGTCGAATCAACACAAAAATATACGAAAAGTTCAAAAATTGGGGAAACTCACATCGCAAAGTGCAGAACTTATGAGAAGAATCATCTTTGGCAGAGGAACCCAAGACAAGATCATACCATTGATCTGTCTTTGGAGCGGTACTAGGCTCATCACTGGAGTGATTCGACATCTTTCGGAGGACAGAATCGATCAACGATTTTTGATCAAGGCGAATCCATCATCATTCAAGAAGACGAAGATCGAAAAATCAACTCGATTGCAAAACCCGAAACAGCGGAGGACCCAGTCAGAAGTGTCGTCTCGCTTCTGCTGCTGCTAACGTAGGGTTTTTGCTGATTTTAGGGCAAGTGAAGTTTCGAATCCGGGGATCAGAAATTTTTGGATCCGATAACCGCCGGTATATGCTTTTCAATCTTCTTCACCAATTATATACGAACACGTGTCAGTATCTCTGATATTGGTTTCTACGTGGACCTGTTTGGTTTGTGGCAGCTATTTAATTCCCCATGTGAGTTAACTTTTACTCAAGCCAAACGTTCCCTTTCCTTCCGTATTTTACGTACCGCGGTACGATCATACGGTCCGGATTTAAACATCTAACCGGACATAACCGATCATTAACACCAACGGAGGTTAATGTGTCTAGTATTATTGGGCTTCGTTTTTTTGACTTTGTGTTCTCGCTAGCCCAATGATTCATTTTCGACACAGAGATTATCTTCTTCTCTTCTTCCTACGTGACAAAGAAAACAAAATATCCAAATCAAGAAGACAAGAAGAAACTTCAAGAAACAAAATTATTGCAATCATATGGTGCATCTATCTGTTCTAGCAATCTTGTCGTCTTCCTCAGTGACATGTTCCATGTGAAGAAGCTCCAGGTGTACTTCTGTCGTATGATTTAGCCCTTCCTAAACATCTTCTTGAATCTTGATTGTGGTCTAATCAATTTTTCTAGTGTTCTTCTAATTCCTGAGATTTGCCACCACTGTGTATAGTTTTTCTCAACATTTTCTTGGGTTTTAGTTTAATCCCAAGTTTGGTCATCTTCTTCTGTTTTTTTCAATCGTTGACTTCAGAGTGAGATCAAGAATGTCAGGTTTCTCCAGTGAATTATCATCAGGGGGAAATGTTAATACTAGGGCGATGGATATTCTCAGTGGTATTGTGCCTTTGATGAAGCTTATCTGTTTAACCGTAATAGGTCTGCTTCTTGCGCATCCCAAGACTCAATTAGTCCCTAGAGCCACGTTTAGGCTATTGAGCAAGCTTGTGTTTGCTTTGTTCTTGCCTTGTTTGATCTTTACTGAGCTTGGAGAAAGCATTACCTTAGATAACATTGTTCGTTGGTGGTTTATACCGGTCAATGTGTTACTCAGTGCGGTCATAGGGTCCTTTATAGGATACTTGGTTGTCCTCATATGTAGACCTCCTCCAGAGTTCACTAGATTTACTATTGTTATGACTGCTTTTGGAAATACTGGGAATCTCTTGTTGGCTATTGTTAGCTCAGTGTGTCACACAAAGAGCAACCCTTTTGGACCAGGTTGCCACTCGAGAGGGGTTTCATATGTATCGTTTGCGCAGTGGGTTGCTGTGATACTTGTGTATACTGTTGTGTATCATATGATGGAGCCGCCTTTGGAGTATTATGAGGTTGTTGAGGAAGAAGGGGTTGAGATAGAGGAGATCAATGTGGAGAATCATGATGTTAGTAGGCCGCTTCTAGTGGAAGCTGAATGGCCAGGGATTGAGGACAACGAGACAGAACACTGTAAGACCCCTTTCATTGCCAGGGTCTTCAACAGCATATCTAGTGTCTCTCAGGCTTCGTTGCCTGAAATTAATGTCGGGGGAGAAACGGGAGGCGAGAGCCCCAGCCCGAGGTCTCTTCAGTGTTTGGCTGAGCCGAGAGTAATGAGGAGAATAAGAGTCGTGGCTGAACAGACTCCAGTCAAACACATACTCCAACCTCCAACCATCGCATCTCTATTAGCGATCATCATCGGATCAGTGCCTCAGCTGAAGAGTGTTGTCTTTGGATACGATGCTCCGCTTTCTTTCATCACAGATAGTTTGAATATAATGGCGAGCGCGATGGTTCCATCTGTGATGCTTGTCCTTGGTGGTATGCTCTCTGAAGGACCAAACGAATCAACTCTTGGGTTACGTACTACGATTGGAATAAGTGTTGCTAGACTCCTGGTGCTTCCTATAGTGGGAATAGGGGTTGTAATGTCAGCTGATAAACTTGGTCTCATTTCCTCAGCAGATCCAATGTTCAAGTTTGTGCTTCTTTTGCAGTATTCGACTCCGAGTGCTATTTTACTTGGAGCCATCGCGAGTCTACGAGGTTACGCGGTTAGAGAGGCCTCAGCGCTTCTATTTTGGCAGCACATCTTTGCTCTGTTGTCCCTTACGTTCTATATTGTCATCTTCTTCAAACTCACCGTTGATAACACAGTCCAAGGTATGCCATAAATCAAAGTATTAAAAAAAAAACAGAAAAATTCAACTTTGTTTGTAAAGAATGTGATGTTACCACATACATTTAAATTTCAATCGTGTGAGTTGGTGAATAATAATAGACTCTTTTTGATAAATTCAATGTTTAAGAAGTTTTGTACCAAAAATGGCATGAACCGTGCACTTGGATGATCTTAATTCCTGGCGTAAATCATCATCTTTAAATTAGAGCATCAGCGTATTCACATGGTTTTAAGTCTATTAGATGAGATATGCATACACGGAACAGTGACATTTGTTATAGTATACTAGTATAATGTAAGAACAAAAGAAATCAAAAGATACGGACCGTCATCATATCCAATGGTGGGGAAAAGGCTGCTGTCGAGAGAGATGCTCATGGTGGGATTGGAATATGCGTGCACCTTATAGGAAAACGTGTTATTTTCTTGGAATGTGAATCTCTCATTGTGCTAGTATTATTTTATCAAGATCCGATTACAATATGTGATTTAAGTTTTTGCAAGATAATTACCTCCTTAACTATAGCTAATTAACATGTGTAAAAATCAAATTCAAATACTTAAAGCTAATTTCCATATCTATAAATTTAGACTAACCTATTTAAAATGGTCTTACTACTTGTCTAATAAGAACCGTCAAATACGAATACGATTCTTCTTTTTAAGAGTCTTTATAAAGAGTCTCACAGATTTGTGCATTCGAATCACACAAACAAAGTAGTGTACAAAAATGGGTTCTGCGTTCGATCCCAATGTCACGGTCACCGAGGAACCAGCCATCGTCGACTCGCCGCCTCTCTCAAACCTCACGCAAGAAGAACTCAAGAGAATCGCCGGATACAAGGCCGTCGAATTCGTCGAATCTGGAATGGTCATCGGTCTCGGGACTGGCTCAACCGCTAAATACGCCGTGGCTCGTATCAGCGAGCTTCTCCGAGAAGGAAAACTCAAGGATATAATCGGAATCCCTACTTCAACCACAACACACGAGCAAGCGGTTTCACTGGGGATTCCATTATCCGATCTAGATTCGCACCCAATCGTAGATCTATCAATCGACGGCGCCGACGAAGTCGATCCTGCTCTGAATCTGGTGAAAGGACGCGGCGGATCGCTTTTGAGAGAGAAGATGATTGAAGGAGCGTCTAAAAAGTTCGTTGTGATTGTCGACGAATCGAAGCTCGTCAAGTACATCGGAGGAAGCGGACTCGCCGTACCGGTGGAGGTTGTTCCGTTTTGCTGCGATTTCACGAGAGGGAAACTCGAGGAGCTTTTTAAGGAAGCGGGATGTAAAGCGAAGCTTAGGATGAAGAAGACCGGATCTAACGGCGGCGGAGATGCGGCGCCGGCTGTGACGGATAATGGGAATTACGTGGTGGATTTGTATTTGGAGAGAGATATCGGAGATTTAGAGGCGGCGAGTAAGGAGATACTGAGGTTTCCCGGTGTAGTGGAGCATGGGATGTTTCTGGGGATGGCGACTACGTTGATCGTCGCCGGAAAATTCGGTGTTACCGTCAAGGATAGGTTTGGGTAAAAGGGTCATTTTCGAAAATTAGGGTTTATGGTTTGATTTTGGTTTTTTGATTCTCTCTCTTTGGTTCTGTAAACGGTAAACCCTTTTCTTCTATTGGCTTAGAACTTTGACTTTTTTTATTTTGTAGAACTTTGACCTTTTGTGTACTGTTTAGTGTTTACTACAAATGTTGCCCCGGACCTTATAATTTTTACCAAATTGCCTCGGAACTTTTTTTCACTCTACAGAAAGAGCTAGAAAGCTGTTACGATTATATAAAAAATGTCTCGGAACTTCTACTCTATACAAAATGACCCCATACTTTTACTATTTGTGAGAAGTGTAACTATTTTCTAGAACTCCCCTGCATTTGATGTATTTGTATAATGTCCCGAAAGTTTTAATAGTCACCGACTCTGTCCCAAAATGTTTGAATCTGTGTCAATTTCTGAGAGTATACATATTTTAAGATCATCTTCAATGGTTTTCTCTATTTTGTTCTCTATAATAGAGGTGAATTTTACTTCAATGATCCTCTATTCACACCTCTAAAATAGAGATTGCTATTTTTTATACTCTCTATTTATAGAGGAACCTTTGCAAAAAAAATAAGGTTCTTCTATAAATAGAGGAAAAAATAGCAATATCTATTTTAGAGATGAGAATAGAGCACCATTGGAGTAAAACTTACCTCTATTATAGAGTTACTCCATTATAGAAGCAAAAATAGAGGACCATTGGAGATGCCCTAAGTTCTAGTTCTCCGAACAATACTAAACGACGTAGTTATTTGGGACATGGTTTTGTTATCGAGTCATCCTTAAAATCCGGGTTAGAAATCATATTATCTAGTTTAATCTCTATAACCATGCTTTTAGAAGTTTAACTCTATTATCATGTGGTATATTATAAAATATATCATTACATTTTAATTAATATAATGAATAATAAAAGAATTTTTTATTAAAATAGTAAAAAATAATTTTGAAACTATTTAATAAAATTATTTAACAGATTCTATTTGCATCCTTAAATCGTTTAATATTGATAGATATTTTAAAACTAAGATACAACATTGTTTATATTTAAAAAATATAAATATTATATTTAATTTATTAAATATTTTTTTATCATATACATCTATATAATGACATCTTATTAAATTTTAGAAAATCACAAATGTTAGATTTTATTTAATATAATATATACAGCTAAAAAAATCAAAAAATTAAATCGAGATTTCTAAACACGACCGTTTCAATACGGGTTTTGTTTTATTTTATAGATTTTACCAAATTTATATAATTCATAGATTTTAACATTGTATCATATGCCGAGTGAAAATCAGAGTATGAAACTAAGGGGGTGGTATTGGTTTGAGATTTATGAAGATTTTTGAAGAGTTCAACCAAATCATTAAAAATGAATAAGTGAAAGATTGTTAAAGATTGCTAGAAAGTTTTGTTGATTAGTCTTGTAAAGTCCTCCAAACAATCCCTGTACTTTTATGGTACTTTTCATGACTTTAACCAATAACATCATGAACCAATAACATAATATTTGAACTCATTAACAATCCTAGATTCTTTTGGTTTAATTGAATAACACAAAACTTTTAATGATTTTATAAAAATCTGAATCCAATAACCCAGATTTGTTAAGATTTTAAATGACATTTTACAAATCACAAACTAATAACATTAAACTTTAACAGAGTTTAACAAAATTTTGATCTAATAACAACAGATTCTATATAACATTTAAAATTTTCAAAACTCTATTCAAATCTTAAACCAATAACCCCACCAAGTAAATTAAATGTAAAATATTATAAAATGTATAGAATAAATTACAATAAAGTTTATGCAAATATTTCGCGGTACTGTACTATCTAGTACTAATTTGAAGAATACACTTGTGCTTTGTTTGGTTGTTTTTTTTTTTTTTTGGGTTAAATTTTGGTTGTTTTCTAAAAAGCCAAAAAAATCACAAATGAAATCAGAGAAAGTATGGGATGAAAACAGCAACCCAACTAAAAAAAAACTGCAAACAAAAGGGCTAGTTATAATGGGCCTTCCTTCATAGACTAACATTCAATGATAAAAATCATTTTCAAGTTGCATCGAATACAATTGAATTTGACATCAATGTCGGCAGCCAGATCCCGTAAACAAGGGCATATTTTGCTCAAAAGCTTCCTCTTTTTTGCGTTTGCGTGTATAGTAGATTTTGTGTTATGTTTCAGATTTTAATTTCACTATAGAATACATACTGAAAATTTTGAGAAAACCAGTTCATACGTAAAGAAAAACAATATATAAAAACAAATTTCGTAATCTTGCCGTTTATTCGACTAGTCAAGTGACTTGACTCAAGTCTATGTATCAGTTCTCGTCGAATATTCATATTTGATCATTTTAATAATTCATATTTGTCTATGTGAAATCTGAGTTTAGGTAGACAAGATAACAAAAGAAATTGATAAATATATAGGCCCTTTTCAAAATATCAAATGGAAGAATAAATACCACGTTATGGGTTTATTTTGTCACAGAGCAAGAACGTTGCATCCCTAATAAAGAAAATATTTCACACAATTTGGCTCACATGATCCTCTCACATGCATGCTTTTCCTCACGCATTTGAACCATATTGACTCTACCAAATAATCCACTCAAATGGCATGTTAATATGAATCACAACCAAACCAATAACGAATTGAAAATTAAACAAAATTAGAGCTAAGGATCTTAGTTTAATGTGTAGAAAAAGGATAACTTTTCATATAAGATATACACTTGTTTTGGTTTCTTTTGGATTAAAATATAAAGTAGAGACGTATGTCAAATACCAAACCCCACCCATAGTGCTTTAGGTACAAAAATTGTAATCAGCTTTTTTGTTATATAGCTCTTTGTTAGTTTTAAAATATCCAAAAATAGTTTCATAAACAAACAAAGGCATTAGAGTGAACACTTTAATTGTTTAATTGCCGACGTCAAAAGAAAACAAAAGAATTAAAGAAAAAAAGGTTTTGTTTCCGTCACTGTCTTGAAAAATATATTGCCGTCACTAAGGAAGAGTCTAAAAAAGTCTTGAGATCCCATACCCTTAACCGCAAGTTATGCTAGTAAAATTCAAAGTCTTAAAAGCCAACGTCCAAAAGCAAATACTACTAATTATTTAACAATATACAAACACCAACAATGACTTTTTTTCGTGTAAAATTACTTGGAAACAAGTCATGTATAAACATTCTCTGTTACGTAACGTAACTCTTGAAGATTAACCTAAAATGCCAAAATACTCATGTGACATAAAAACACAATCCATGTGATATATTATAGGTACAAAACCCCAATTTTGTCAAGTTTACATAAAATTAGGTAATTCAGATGAATTGTATGGTAAAAGTTTAATACGAATTTCTAACCCAAAAAAAAAATAAAACACTAAAGAGAGAGAGACCCATGAGTCAGAAAAAAAAAAAAAAACATGAGTATACAATAATGGTCCAAATCCAATCAATGAACCGTCACGATTAAAGGTCCACACGTGGCTACAGAACAAACAGCCACTAGAAACACCGAGACGGAGAGAGGGACGCCACCACTCACGTTACGTTAACTTATAAGATTTTAGATCCATCGAGTCATGTCACCAAAATTTTAATTTGTAAACTAAAACAACCCATGCCATTAACAGAATAACAACGAAATCATCATTAATTGTTGCCAAAAAAAAATCTTCTTAATTATCAACATTTAATTTTATTAACATACGAAATCTGATTTCTCCTTATCATCATATTAACTAACCCAATATATACTACCAAATTAGTACCTAAACAACTCCCTAATGTAGCCATAGTTTGTTATACAAACAACAAGAAAAAAATGCATAAAATCTTTTGATCTTTTGCGTGTGCGTGTGAAAAAACGATAATAGTGTGAAAACAAGAAAAGTAGTAAAGGACAAAAGAGAGAGAGAGTAAAGGTGGCCAAAATCCACTCTCTCTCCCTCTCTCTTCTTCTCTTCAAGCAAAAATGCATGAGAGAGAGAGAGAGCGAGGCGTAAGCGCGGGTGATAAAAATCTCTTTATCTCCTCACCCGCGTTCTCAGAACTTCAACAATGGCGGCTTCTCCGATCTGATCAGATTCCTCTTTTTCTCTCATGCCTCGAACGAGCTCGTTTCACCGACGTTAAACATCCACCAGTGACTGAGGAAAAAGATGAAGATGAACTTCTTTATTATCCTCTCCGTCGTCGTTTTTGTCTCTCTCGCTTCCGTTGATTCATTCGCTACCACCGCCTCACAGGATCCTCTCAAACTCATATTAGGTTTCTCCTTCTCTCTTATCTCGATTTTGTTGTTGCACGCTGATGCGATTTTTTTTTTTTTTTTTTTTGAAGTTTCTGGGATTTGTAGTATAGTCTCTGTTCCAGAATTAACAATATGTGAATGCTTCTTCTGTTTGTTAAACGATCCGTTAAATCCGAAACTAGTCGCTTCGTATACTGATTTCTGAATTATCTGATTTTGCTTTTTATTGCTGTGCAAAATTCAGGTTCACCTAATTTTGGATGGAAAGGTGGAATCTCGTTAGCACCAGGACCTTCATCATCTGATGATGTAGTCTCTGATTACCTCGTCTTAGCTTCTCATAGAACCAAGAGACCTGACATTCTCAGAGCTTTTAAGCCTTACCTTGGCGGCTGGAACATCACTAATAATCACTATTGGGCTGTAAGTTGATGATCATCTCCAATTTTTTTTTTTCCAACTTTGTTATTTAGATTCTAGGATCTGTTTGTAATGGCTATGTATTTGCAGTCTGTTGGATTTACAGGTGCTCCTGGTTTCATTCTAGCTGTTATCTGGCTCTTGTCTTTTGGTTCTCTTCTTGTTGTCTATCATTGCTTTAAATGGAGAGTTTGTGATAAAGCCAAAGGATCATCATCATCATCGATTCAAGAAGGATCTGTTTCATTTTGTTGATAGTGTTTACTTGTGTTGCAGCGTAATCATCTCAACTCTTCCCCCCATTCTTTTTTTTGGTTCTTCGTTATTTGTTTCTGAGATTGGAAACTGTGTATTTTTTTTGCAGGGTTGGGTGTATTCTTTTATCTGTTGGACAGGGTAAGTTTCATACTGAAGCTATGCATACTCTTAAGTATGTGGTGAATCAGTCAGACTACACTGTGGAGATTCTCCACAATGTGACTCAATATCTGACGCTTGCGAAAACGATCAACGTTACAGCGATTTCTATTCCGTCGAATGTAATGGATGAGATTGACAAGTTGAATGTCAATCTGAACACTGCAGCAGTAACACTGGAAGAGAAAACAACAGATAATGCTGCTAAGATTAAGAGAGTTTTCTATGCCGTGTAAGTTGCCCTGTATTGTGTATTGTGGAGCTGAATGGTACTAATTTATAGATTAACGGGGAAAACAGTGTTAATACTAACTCTGTATATATATCATATTCAGGCGGTCAGCTTTGATCACGGTCGCTACTGTGATGCTCATCCTTTCTTTTCTTGGTCTATGTAAGTCCAGTTGATGTTTTATATGGTTCTTTGGCTATTCCCTTTTGAATAGCTGTGACATCCACTTGACTTCAACTTTTTATCTGTTGTTTGCGTTATTACAGTGCTCTCTGTCCTCCGCCACCAACACGTCGTTCATATGTGAGCCCTTTAAACTCTCATTTTCTTTAATTCTAGTGGTTTAAGATAAATAGAAACCTGACTGATGGGGATGTATATAATGATAGATTCGTCGTGAGCGGGTGGATACTGGTGGCTGTGACATTTGTTCTCTGTGGAGTCTTTCTGATCCTAAACAAGTAAGACTTTTCTGTTCAAGTCTTTGTTTTCGCTTGCCTTGTTAAGTAGACTCACAGATTTAGTTAAACTAAATGTCATTCTTTTGGTGTACAGTGCAATTTCAGATACGTGTGTAGCCATGAAGGAATGGGTTGATCATCCACACGCAGAAACAGCTCTCAGCAGCATCCTCCCATGCGTTGATCAGCAAACAACAAACCAGACTCTTGCACAGAGTAAAGTTGTCATCAACAGCATCGTCACCGTTGTAAACACTTTTGTGTATGCCGTTGCCAATACAAACCCATCTCCAGGTCAAGACCGTTATTACAATCAGTCTGGACCTCCCATGCCTCCTTTGTGCATCCCATTTGATGGAAACATGGAAGATCGCCAGTGCTCGCCTTGGGAGTTGTCCGTAGAAAATGCATCATCGGTACTATCCAACTCTTCAATCTTTGTATATCATGAACAAACACACCACCAGGTCTAAGACATGTCTTAATAAACTTTCTTTGTTTCAGGTCTGGGAGAATTACATATGCGAGGTTACACAATCCGGAGTCTGCACCACCGTGGGAAGAATAACACCTTCCACCTTTGGACAGTTGGTAGCAGCTGTGAATGAGAGCTACGCTCTTGAGCATTACACGCCTCCGTTGCTTAGCTTCCGAGATTGCAACTTTGTTAGGGAAACATTTATGAGTATTACCTCAGATTACTGTAAACCATTGGAGCGTAATCTGAGGATTGTGAACGCAGGACTCGCACTGATCTCCGTGGGAGTGTTACTCTGCCTGGTGCTTTGGATATTCTATGCAAACCGCCCCCAAAGGGAGGAAGTGTTTGCGGATCCACACCCCCAAATAAAAGACGGTAGCTTTGGTAATGGCTTGGATAATCATCATCATCATCACTCCGATGACGATACTAAGATTTCTGTAGAATGCGTATAGTAAACAGGTATAGATAGTAGATAGAATCAGATATTAATATTGTATTTCATAAAGATATGAAAAGAACAAAAAAAACATTTTGTAGCCTTCATGTTACATTAGAAGAAGAGGAAGAGACTAGAGGTGGAGCGAAGTTTCACTTTCTGGCTTTTGTTTTCAGAATGATTCAGACTCAAACTCATCATGAATGATCCATTACAAGCAGACAGGAAGTTTTAAAATGTGATGTTGTTGGTAGCAAGAGCCATGAGATTAAACGGTCTGATCTGGTTTTTGTTTCCATTCCACAAAGCTTTTGACATGAGATGGTAAGTGCGCTCTGTGGGATGATAAAAATCCCAAAACAAAAACTCATCTGGGTTATTGCAAATCTTGTATCCTTCTCTTCCACACTGCATCAATCCACCCAGTGTCCCGTTCCCACAACACGCGTTTGATACATCCGTAAACCCTTTAACAAAAACATGATTTAGCTTCCGGATTGAAAAGTCTCAGAGATGGAAGAATTAAATTAATAAAATTGTTTACCGTAACGAGCAGGGAAGGTTTGGAATCTGTGAGTGATACCATACACAGCTCCAAACACCGCAATGGCTCCAGGGTACTTAGTAGGGATTATGTTCACTATATCTTCAAGTCTTGTATTATACATCTTGGCCATAACATTCATCTTACCGAAACATTTATTGGTTGGTGCATTAGGAAGCATGGCTCTTGCAGGGACACAGCCCACAGGACCTAAGGAGAAGACAGCAATGCGGCGTGCGCCTAGTTTGTAGATCTGATCAATCGTTTTGTTCACTTGGTCTAACATTGAGTTCACATAGGCGTCTGGAGAGAGTGTAGGAGTTTGGAACGGAAGGAAGTAATTGAAGATGTCGTTGGAACCAGTCTCCAACAAGAAGAGAGATTCTTCGATTATAGATCTATCGATATGGTTCTGCTCTACAAGTGTCTGAAATTGCTGAAGCTGGATTTGGATTGGTGTCACGCCCTACATATCATATGTGTAATTAACGAGTGACTCAAAAGAAACAAACATTTTATTCGGTAAAAGCGAGATCGTTACCATGAATTTGTTGGTATCAAACAAGAGGCCACTACCAGCACTGGCAAAGTTAATGCCATTTGAAGGGAGTTTGCTCGTAGTTCCGTTCAAGATTTGATACTGCAATTCTAAGAATGGTTTCTGTAACGGAAGGCCTACAAATTCAGCTGCAATTAACGGGTCAAGAATAAGAGAAGAGGTTAAGGTGCCTTGCGTAAGAAGAAATCTTTAAAAAGTTGTTGGGATGATTTGTTACAGATGAAGTCAGCGACAGTTCTTCCGTTGGTGAACCTCCCAGTGGGACGGTGAAAAAAGGAAGAACCGTAAGGAGGAAAATCAGCCTGAGCGGTGCAGTTTTTGTTGTAATGGTTGTTCCCGGCGTCGAAAATGGAGTCACCAAAGGTGAAGATGGCAGGAACGGTGGAAGAAGACTTGGTCAGAGCCACCGGAGAGGCTAGAAGGAGGAGAGCGAGGAGGAAGATGACGAGTAAGTCCATTGAAGGAACAAGAATATATGTGACAAATGAAACTGTAGAGACTATATAGTCACAGTTCACATGTATAGAGATTGAGATACTTAAAATCGAAACGGAAGGCAAGAGCATTGTTCATGTTTCAGCACTTTCTCTTCAGTGTGATTAAAGTTTCTAACTTGTTCCTAATTTCCCGCTTCTTATTACACCGTCCAATTCCCTGCAAAGGATGAATATCATAAAAAAAAAAGAAAAAAAAAAGGAGAGGCCCATACAGGATACGGCCCATTAAAATTGGCTAGAATTATTGTGGTTTTAAATTAACAAACGTCATGAACTCTTGATAATTGTTAATTAACTCATCAATTTTTGGACAGAACTATTTTTCTACTAACGTTTATTCATCTCCTTTGATTCTATAAAATTAAAATGGATATACAGATGACTGGAGACTGTTAAGGAAACACCTGACTTTTTTCTTTTTAACCTCAAAAGTAAAAATAGACATTAGAAAAATAATATTTGTTCATATCAATAAGCATATAATTTTTCTTTTATCAATAATCAGTTTTATGTATACATTTATTTGTATATTTGGATTTTATGACGTTTCTGCTGTAAAATGATAGAAGAAAAAATAAAATGTATACTTAAAACTGGATAAATAAATATCCATATTAAATATGGTATATGATATTTGAGGCTTGTAATATATATATATATATATATATAAATTGATATATGTTATTTTTAACCACTATAAAATTTGGTATTTTAGATTAGTACAAAGCTGATAAAAATAATAAATTTTATACAATTGTATGTATCGTTAATTTATAATAATAAATAAACAGTGATAGTTACTATTAATTTATGATTGCTAACTTTATACATACATCTAAATATCCATCATAATATTTTATATATTAGACAATACAATATAATTACCGTATGTTTTTTTTACCAAAGCGTAAATTTTACTAAAAGATAATGTCCTTCTATCATCAATGTGAGAGATGTAACTAAATCGTTTGTGATATAATTTATAGATGTCAACTTTTCTATTTTGAATAAAACATACTGAAATTTTATAAAAGAGACTAGAAGAATTTTCGTCAGAACATTAAGTATATGATAACCAAGCAAAAATCTCAAAATTAGATTAAATTGAAAACAAACACAATAAACATAATAGATTTTTTTTTTTGGACAAATCTTTTGATTATTTTGTTAAACTTAGTATTAGTTGGTTCCTAAAATTTATATGTCCATACAGACCATTTAAATGGCTAGAACTTTTGTGGCTTTTTCTTTCTCAAAATAATGAAGTAATGTGTCATAATAATTCTCAATATTTGTTTTTCTCCTTTTTTTGTTTAATAATAATTCTCAATTTTCTCAACTCGAACTATTTATTTTAGTGGAGTTGTTTATTTCTTAATTTTTTAAAAATATGAATATAGGATTGTTATACTATAAAAAAAAATGACGACCAAAAAAGAACAAAAAAAATGAAATATAACCAAAAAAAATGAAGGAGGCATCAGAAAAAATTCAAAAAGAGATTCGGAAAGAATAAAAACATATTCGGTGGGAATATAATTTTCTCACAAATTCCCAAAGCGGAGAGAGAGAGAGAGTGAGAGTGAGAGAAATGCCTTCCCTTTTTAGTGGAGACGAAGACGAAACCCTAATTCCCCCAATTCGACTATGAAGCGTATCATCAGAATCTCTTTCACAGACGCCGAAGCCACCGATTCTTCAAGCGACGAAGAAGAGACGGAGAATCGTGTAGGAGGAGGAGGAAGAGGAGGATCCCAAACCACTCGCCGCCGTGGGAAGCGTCTCGTCAACGAGATCGTAATCGATCCTACCGATTCCGCCGATGATAAACTCGCCGTCTGCAAAACACGGTTCAAAATCAGGATCCCGTCTGAATTTCTCGCGGCGGCGAAGACGAAGAAGGAGAGGAAGAAGTATCGCGGAGTGAGGCAGAGACCGTGGGGGAAATGGGTGGCGGAGATCAGATGTGCTCGAGGTGGAGGAGGAGGAGGAGGAGGAGGAGCTCGTAATAAAGGAAGAAGAGGTGATCGTCTATGGCTGGGTACTTTCAACACCGCCGAAGAAGCTGCTCTTGCTTACGATAACGCTGCGATTCAGTTGATTGGACCTCACGCGCCGACTAATTTTGGTTTTCCGGCGGAGAATCAAGAGGTGGTTGGAGGAGGTGTATCAGACGTTGCTAGAGGCGCATGAAGATGGCTTTTGTTTTTAGTTTTTTTTTCTTTTTAAAAAGCTTCATCTTTTGTAAATTCATCATCTTCGATGTGATATGATGATTGATGAGAGGTCCTCTGTTTCTGTTTCTGTTTCTGTTTCTCTGTTGTAATGTATATATTTGTTGCCATTATGAACGGATTTGAATAAATAAATAACTAATCTGAGATGAAATTTGGATTTGATGATGGTTTTAAAGTTTCTTTTTAAATCAAATAATGATTTTATAATTTTAAAGTAGACTTTTAAATAATCAATTTAATAACGGTGGATTTCAGAAGACTTTTTAAAATACATGATTGAATAATATAGGATTTGTAACTCTTACACAAATCACTTAAAATGTCAAGTTGAATACACCCCCTAAATGTACTTCAAAAATATTAATATAGATATATGCTTTGTTTTTAAATTAGGCTTACTTTAAGATAATATTTTAAATTAAATATTATTTATGTGTTTGTATTTTATTTATTATGTAGCTGTACAACTAGTTAGATTTAGTCAATTTATCATAATTGTGTGACATTTTAACAAACGAATCGAAGTTCAGGTCATTCAAAGTAATTAAGACGTAAGTACGTATACACTCCACGTCTCCACCACAGCCACAACACATTATAAACATTATATTTTACGGATTTATGGCTTGACTAGCTAGATTAAGCAACTTGGTAGTGTTTTCCATCTTTTGGTTCTTCTTATATGTAGCAACGAACATGTGCTTGTTTATTATATACCTTGGGGTGTCTAATGAAAAATGCATAAAAAGCTGTTACTAGTTGGCTAGTGTTGTTTTAATTCCCCCCCTAATTAAGATGCTGCTATTAATATAAGGCTAGCTACAAAAAAAATGTGAGGTGGTTGAAGGGAAATAAAATGATACCACATCTTTGAATTTTGAAAACGATAGAAATGTGAGGAAACACGAGGAGAGTGAGAGACCATATATATGTAACTGCACTGCAGGTGCAGCTTCATGCATCATGCTTACTTTAATTTGTACAATTTCTTGACGAGAAAGAAATAACCATGCATATATATTCATATGTAATCAACACTTAAGTTTAGTACTCATTTCTTACTAACCCCTTGACTAATTGAGGTTTTCCTTTAAAAAAAAAAAAAAGAAAAAAAAAATTCAAGACTATATATAATTGGTATTAGATTCAATGTTTGTTACCATATATGGAGATTGAATGATATATTTATGGCTACTGAATGAGAGACGTATCTGTATACTGTTTACACCACTCTGCTAATTATTTGGAATTAATATAAAATTTAGTGTAGGGATTGATTCAGAGAAGAGAGATCTCAGAAGAGAAAGAAGCAGAAAGAAAATGGATTCGGCTGAAGAGGGTTTGCTCGAGGTGAACCACAGAAACAAGAAAGATGCGTTTCTTATGGAGATGAAGAGGCTCGCTTACATCGCTGCTCCTATGATTGTGGTGAACTCGTCTACGTACGTTCTTCTTGTGATATCCATAATGATGGTTGGTCATCTCGGTGAGCTTTATCTCTCTAGCACCGCCATTGCCATTTCTTTCTGCAACGTCACTGGTTTCAGCGTCATCGTATGTATCTTTTCTTGTTTTATCTCTATCTTTCTCTCTCTCTTTCCATTAAGCTTCAAGATTATAATTTGTCTTTGTTGTATATATGTAACCACACAGTTTGGATTGGCTAGCGCGTTGGAGACTTTATGTGGTCAAGCTCATGGAGCTAAACAATTCGAAAAGCTTGGAGTCCATACTTACACAGGGATCTTCTCTCTGTATCTTATGTGTATTCCTTTGTCTGTGCTATGGAGTTACATGGGTGATATACTCTCTTTTACTGGACAAGATCCTCTGCTTGCTCAAGAAGCTGGAAAATTTGCAACTAGGCTCACACCTGCACTCTTTGGTTACGCTACTTTGCAGTCGCTTGTTCGGTTTTACCAAGCGCAGAGTCTGATTTTTCCTATGATTATGAGCTCACTCTCTGCTCTTTGTGTCCATGTTGTCCTCTGCTGGACCTTGGTCTTTAAGTTTGGGCTTGGGAACCTAGGTGCAGCTATAGCGGTTGGGGTTTCTTACTGGTTTAACGTGACTGTGCTTGTATTGTACATGACGTTTTCTTCCAGCTGTAGCAAGACTCGTGCACCCATCTCCATGAGCGTGTTTAAGGGAATGGGAGAGTTTTTTCGGTTTGGAATCCCATCGGCTTCTATGATTTGGTAATATAAGCTTCTCTTCATGACTCTTTTGGTTTAGTCACAGAGTTGTTGACATCTTGACTTGAGATTTGAATCTCTTTTGTGTTGAATCAGCCTCGAGTGGTGGTCATTCGAGTTTCTGCTCTTACTCTCTGGGATCTTACCAAATCCAAAGCTAGAAGCCTCTGTTCTCTCTGTCTGGTATGTTCTTTTTCTCTTTTAAAGATTTCGCTCTGATCATATACAACTGATGAGTTTTGCTTTCTTCTTTGTTTTAACAGTCTATCATCCGTCACCATCGTGTACCAAATAGCAGATAGTATTGGCGCAGCAGCAAGGTTCTTGTTGTTGCTGTACAAGATTTTCAAAATTTGAAGTATCTATATCTAAAACCTATCTCTGTTGTTTTTGTTGTTGCAGTACACGAGTTGCAAACGAATTAGGAGCTGGAAATCCAAAACAAGCTCGAATAGTTGTGTACACAGTGATGGTCATTACATGTGTAGAGTCAATAACGGTGAGCGCAATGGTTTTTGGTGCAAGAAACGTGTTTGGTTACCTATTCAGCTCTGACACCGAAGTTGTGGATTATGTAAGATCACTGGCTCCACTGGTTGCTTTATCAGTCATATTCGATGCTCTTCACGCGGTTCTTGCGGGTTAGATATATGATCTCCTTCTATATATAATGTCCAAGTCACTAAGAGACTAATTTAATTAAGGATTAATAATTAGTGGGACTGAAACATAACAGGTGTGGCTAGAGGATCAGGGAGGCAAGATATAGGGGCTTTATGTAAACCTAGCTGCATACTATCTCTTTGGTACACCAACTGCTATCATATTAGCTTTTGGGTTTAAAATGAGAGGAAAAGGACTCTGGATTGGGATCACTGTTGGCTCCTTTGTACAAGCTCTTTTGCTTAGTCTTATTGTTATCTTCACCAACTGGAAAAAAGAGGTTAGTAAAGTTAGAGTGATGTCCTTTTAATTTCTTGGTTTTAGGGCTAGTATTGAGTGACAAAAAAAATTGATATCTATGAATGATATGTGCAGTCTAAAAAGGCGAGAAAAAGACTGATGTGCGAGGGGTTTGAAGAAGAAGAAAGTGAAGAACATGAAGAGATGAGCTAAATCAATTAAGAGACGCCAATCATGTCGCCATTAAATGTTGTGTTGTTGTTGTATTTATTACTCTGTTACTCGTTGCTGTTTCTTTCCCCCTAAGATGCTGTGCTATTATTAATAAAAGGCTACAAAAAAATGTGATTATGTAAAATGATACGAGACGACACAGAGGACAGACACTAATTTCCGAAAAAGAAAAGAAACAAAAAAAGCACTTTAAAATGAAATGATTGACGTACGGAGGGAAAAATTTATTAAAAGAGCAAACACAGATATCGACATCTTTGACAACGATAAGAAGTGTGTGGAAACACGAGGAGAATGAGACCAACCCTAGTCTTTTCCTATGATTATGTAAATTATCCAATGCCTTGACGAGGAAGACATAACCAAACCTAACCAACACTAAAGTTAATTAATACTAATTGATGATAATTACTTTCTAATAATTCAGTAGACACTGTTTATTCTCTGTATACGCCACTAAGCTAGTTAAATTCCAGAGACGAGAGAGGTTGAAGATCTCAGGGAAGAAGCAAAAAGAAATGGATTCGTCTGAGGAGGGTTTGCTCGTGGTGAGCCACAGAGAAGAAGAAGTAAACAAGAAAGATGTGTTTCTTAAGGAGATGAAGAGCCTTGCTTACATCGCTGGTCCTATGATTGCGATCAACTCGTCTATGTACGTTCTTCTTGTGATATCGGTTATGATGGTTGGTCATCTCGGTGAGCTTTATCTCTCAAGCACAGCCATTGCCATTTCTTTCTGTAACGTCACAGGTTTCAGCGTCATCGTATGTCTCTTTCTTGATCTCTATCTTCCTCTCTCTCTCTCTCTTTCCTTTAAGCTTCAAGAATGATTAATTGTCATTGTTGTAATCACACAGTTTGGATTGGCTAGTGCGTTGGAGACTTTATGTGGTCAAGCTAATGGAGCTAGGCAATTTGAAAAGCTTGGAGTCCATACTTACACAGGGATCTTCTCTTTGTATCTTGTGTGTATTCCTTTGTCAGTTCTCTGGAGTTACATGGGTGATATACTCTTTCTTACTGGACAAGATCCTCTAGTTGCTCAAGAAGCTGGAAAGTTTGCAATTTGGCTCATACCTGCGCTCTTTGCTTACGCTACTTTGCAGTCGCTTGTTCGGTTTTTCCAGGCGCAGAGTCTGATTTTGCCATTGGTTATGAGCTCAGTCTCTGCTGTCTGTGTCCACGTTGTCCTCTGCTGGAGCTTGGTCTTTAAGTTTGGGCTTGGGAACCTCGGTGCAGCTATAGCCATCGGTGTTGCTTACTGGTTAAACGTGACTGTGCTTGGATTGTACATGACGTTTTCTTCCAGCTGTAGCAAGAGCCGTGCACCCATCTCCATGAGTGTGTTTAAAGGAATGAGAGAGTTTTTCCGGTTTGGAATCCCATCTGCCTCTATGATTTGGTAATATAAACTCCTCTTACCTGATTACCTCCTCTTTATGGTTTAGTCACAGAGTTGTTGACATATGACTTGACTTGAATCTCTTTGGTGTTGAATTAGCCTCGAGTGGTGGTCATTCGAATTTCTAGTCTTACTCTCTGGAATCTTACCAAATCCGAAGCTAGAAGCCTCTGTTCTGTCAGTCTGGTATGTTCTTTTCATTTTCTAAAGAATTAGTTTTGGTATGGACTATTATCATATACAACTCAGTTGTGTTTTTTCTTTGTTTAACAGTCTATCAACAACTGTCATCGTGTACCAAATAGCAGAGAGTCTCGGGGCAGCAGCAAGGTTTTTGTTGTTGTAGTACAAGATATACAAAATGGGAGGTTTAAATATCTAAAACCTCTCTCTGTTCTTGTTGGTGTTGCAGTACAAGAGTTGCAAACGAATTAGGAGCTGGTAATCCGAAACAAGCTCGAATAGCTGTGAACACAGTGATTGTCATTACATGTGTAGAATCAATGATGGTGAGCGCAACAGTTTTTGGTACGAGAGACGTATTTGGTTACCTTTTCAGCTCTGAAACAGAGGTTGTGGCTTATGTAAGATCAATGGCTCCACTGGTTGCTTTATCAGTCATATTCGATGCCCTTCACGGGGTTCTTTCGGGTTAGATGATCTCTTTTTCTGTAATGTCCAAGCAAAGAAGAGACTCATTTAAGGAATAATAATATGTGGAAATTAAGGGGATTGAAAACTGCAGGTGTGGCTAGAGGATCAGGGAGGCAAGATATAGGGGCTTATGCAAACCTAGCTGCATACTATCTCTGTGGCATACCAACTGCTATCATATTAGCTTTTGGGTTTAAATTGAGAGGAAAAGGACTCTGGATTGGGATCACTGTTGGTTCCTTTGTTCAAGCTGTTTTGCTCGGGCTTATTGTTATCCTCACCAACTGGAAACAAGAGGTTAAGTTAGAGTGATGTGTCCTTTTTAATTTCTTTGTTTTAGGGTTAAGTATTGAGTAAAAAAATGATTAATGAATTTGAGAAAGTGAAAATAATGTCTATTGATATTTATAAACTATATGTGCAGTCGAAAAAGGCAAGAGAAAGACTGATGTGTGAGGGATTTGAAGATGAAGAAAGTGAAGAACATGAAGAGATGAGCTAAATCAAGAGACGCCATTAAATGTTGTGTTGTTCTATTAATTCGAAAAGTGTTGTTCATAAGAAATATGTACTAGTACAGAATTTGGAGCTGGTGGATTCATAACACTTTACTTATGTCAGAATGTTATGTAGAAGATGTGTGATAAAGGGTAATCATATGATATTGTCCTAAGTATAATATAATCCTATGTAGTAGATTATTATCCTTTAGACCTTTACGTTTATCCAATGATGTACTTTTGGAATTTAGCGTGTCGGATACGATTCTTCCAGTCCTGCTGAAAAAACGTCTATTTCCACTCATAACTTTTTTCATAGTTTCTTATAGTATATTAGAGGAAAGAGCAGCCACTGATCACAGCTTTTGCTGTAGTTTTACATTACACAATCCCAGAGCATAAAATTCGTATGGTTGATAAATTGAAACAGTAAACATTACACAATCCCAGAGCATAAAATTCTATTGGAGAGTACATATAGTGAATGCAACGTTTGTCTAGTCCGGGTTTCGAGAATGCAGTAATTTTTGGGATTCGGTTAGTATAGAATAGTAAAATCATAATTGACTATTTGACTTCAACCCAAGTCGTATATATTTGATTTGGTTCGTCCTTAGTGGACATAGCGGAGGTACATATATCTACATACCATTTTGACAAAAGTAAGGTTTTATGAATCCACGAGATCCAAATTGTGTACTAGTCATATTTCTTATAAGCAAATCCTTAGAATTTTCTTAAACTGTTCATATTATCACATTATGATTAAGGCCAAATCAATATGTGTGTGTGTGGACAATAGAATGCCACAACTCCTGTAGGCTGTACACGTGATTGACAGTCTCTTGATTTAGCTGAACTCTTTATGTTCTTCGTTTTCTTCACCTTCAAGCACCTCAACCATCAGCCTTTCTCTCGCCTTTCTCGTCTGCCCATACCATTCATAAATATCAAATAACCATATCTCATTTTCACTTCACTAACCCTAAAACAAGAAATTAAAAGGACACCACTCTCACTTTCACTTCACTAACCCGTTGTTTCCAGTTGGTGAAGATGACGACAAGACCGAGTAAAACAGCTTGTACGAAGGACCCAACTGTGATCCCAATCCAGAGTCCTCTGCCTCCCATTTTAAACCTAAAAGCTAATAAAACAGCAGTTGGTATGCCGCAGAGATAGTATGCAGCTAGGTTTACATAAGCTCCTATATCTTGTCTCCCTGATCCTCTAGCCACACCTGCAGTTTCAATCCCCTTTATTAATCTTTTAAGTTAGTGACTTGCACATTATAGAAGAGATCATATATATCTAACCCGCAAGAACCGCGTGAAGGGCATCGAATATGACCGTTATAGCAACCAGTAGAGCCATTGATCTTACATGATCCACAACCTCTGTTTCAGAGCTGAATAGGTAACCAAATACGTTCCTTGCGCCAAAAACCATTGCGCTCACTATCATTGATTCTACACATGTGATGACCATCACTGTGTACACAGCTATTCGAGCTTGTTTTGGGTTTCCAGCTCCTAACTCGTTTGCTACTCTCGTACTGCAACAACAATAGAGAGAGGTTTTAGATAGATGGATAGATTGCTCTCAGTTTGTAAATCTTGTAGTGCAACAACAAAGAACCTTGCTGCTGCTCCGATACTCTCTGCTATTTGGTACAGGATGATTGTAGTTGATAGACTGTTAAACAAAAAAAGAAAGCAACTGAGTTGTATAGTCCATTCCAAAACTCTAATCTTTAAGAGATATATAAAAGGAACATACCAGACAGAGAGAACAGAGGCTTCTAGCTTCGGGTTTGGTAAGGTTCCAGAGAGTAAGACTAAAATTTCGAATGACCACAACTCGAGGCTAATTTAACACCAAAGAGAAGTTTACTCAAATGTCAACAACTCGATTTGGTCAAATGACTCAACCAAAAGAAGCATGAAGAGAAATTTATCTTACCAAGTCATAGAGGCAGATGGGATTCCAAACCGGAAAAACTCACCCATTCCTTCAAACAAACTCATGGAGATGGGTGCACGAGTCTTGCTACAGCTGGAAGAAAACGTCATGTACAATCCAAGCACAGCCACGTTTAACCAGTAAGCAACACCGACCGCTATAGCTGCACCGAGGCTCCCAAGCCCAAACTTAAAGACCAAACTCCAGCAGAGGGTAACATGGACACAGACAGCAGAGATTGAGCTTATAATCATAGGCAAAATCAGACTCTGTGCCTGGAAAAACCGAATAAGGGGCTGCAAAGTAGTGTAACCAAAGAGCGCAGGTATGAGCCAAATTGCAAACTTTCCAGCTTCTTGAGAAACCAGAGGATCTTGTCCAGTAAAAGAGAGTATATCTCCCATGTAACTCCATAGCACAGACAAAGGGATACACACAAGATACAGAGAGAAGATCCCTGTGTAAGTGTGGACTCCAAGCTTCTCGAATTGTTTAGCTCCATGAGCTTGACCGCTTAAAGTCTCCAGTGCACTAGCCATTCCAAACTGTTTGGTTACATACAACAATCAAATTTTGCTAATTCTCGAAGCTTAAAGGGGAGAGACAGAGAGAGATGAATCAAGAAAGAGACATACGATGACGGTGAAACCTGTGACGTTACAAAAAGAAATGGCAATGGCTGTGCTTGAGAGATAAAGCTCACCGAGATGACCAACCATCATCATGGATATAGCAAGAAGAACGTACATAGACGAGTTGATCGCAATCATCGGACCAGCGATGTAACCGATCCTCGTCATCTCCTTAAGAAACACATCTTTCTTGTTCACTTCTTCTCTGTGGCTCACCACGAGAAAACGTCCCTCCTCATCAGAATCCATTTCTTTCTGCTTCTTCCTCCCCGAATCAATCTCCTTCAACTCCATTAAGTATGAATCCTATACTTTCATACTATTATTGAACGTTTAGGTTATGTGATTTTTAGCTTAGAGGAGCTCCAACCAGGGTATGTAGAAAGAAAGAACAGAGACTCTTCTTCCATGTGTCTCCTTTTTAATGGTTACTTTTGCTTTTTTGATGGTTACTTTTGCTTTTTTTGAAAAACTCATGATGATGAGATGAGATTAGCCATAAATGTTATTCTCAATAAATAACTTAGTGGTACCGGCCGTTCTAAAGAACATACAACGATATATTGAATCTACCAAAATATACTCTTTTATTTTTTCGTCTCAAGGATTTCATTTTCATTGATAAGATCCAACATGGAATACAAACAGCATACAAATAGCCGGCAAGGAAAAACATTGAATATTTGGTTTGGAAGATATACTTCTGTCTTAAAAATTAAAATATGCACATATTTAGAAGATATACTTCTGTCTTAAAAAATAAAAATATGCACATATTTAGAAGATCTGTTAAAACATTGAATGATTATTCTATTTTTTTTTTAGTTATTTTACATTAATGCTCATTTTCAAAAATCCTCATTTTTTCAAGCCTTTTTAAAAAATATGTTTCAATATTAACCATCTTTAAAATTACCTCTTTTTATATACAAAATGATAAAATTATTCTTTTTAGTAACAGCAAGAATGTGAATTTATTATCAATTCAATCAATCAACCACCGTGGACATGATGTATTTGTTCTCTCTCTCTTGCCTTCATAGTAGTAGCAGTCACCAAAATCAAAAAAAAATTCTCGCCAAAAAATGAAAAAAAAATTTCCGCCAAAAAAATGAAAAACTTTTCCGCTAAATTTTTTTTTTCTGCCAAAATCAAAAAATTTCTCTTAAAAATAAAAAAAGCTTTCCCGCTAAAAAAATAAAATAATTTCCTGCCAAAATTTTGAAACTTGATTTTCTCACCAAAATTTTTAAAATTTATACATTATAAAAACTTTATAAACATTTTGTAAAAACGTTTACAAAATTTCTATAAGGTTTTTAGAAGGCATTTACAAAGTTTTTATAAGATTTCTATAAAGTTTTTATAAGGCTTTAATAAGGTTTTTGTAAGGTTTCTACTAATAAAAACTTTACAAATGTCTTATAAATATTTTTAAATAATTTAAACCTTATACAAAATTTATAAAAGCATTGTATATTTTTTTGGCGGGATTTTTTTGTCAAAACTTTTTTGGCGGAAAAATATGTCGGAAATTTCCTTGCGAAAAAATTTTGTTTGACTAAAATATTTTTAGAAGGTAAAATGGTCATTAAAAATTTAAGCCGTGCGAATATGAAAATGACCAAAAAGAGATATTTAAAAAAAAAGCATACCAAAAAGGATATTTCTAACAAATTTTCTTAAATTAATTATCCTAAAATTCAGAAAACTAATAAAATAGACATTTACAAAAACGCTTCTTTCCTATGCATTTTTTTAATTTTTTTTATGTTCTCTATTTTCAAAAATATATTTTTATATACAAAATGACTAAATTATATTTTAGTGACAATCGAGAATAAAAGGTAAATTATTCTGCCAAAATTTATGTTAAACACCAAGCAAAAAATTATCCGTCAATTTTTTCTTCCGCAAAAAGTATTTTTTATAACAAATATCCATCAATATCCCATAAGTTTTGGTGAAAAACGTAATCTCTAAATCTGTAAAAAAATATAACTCATCAAATTTTATAAGAAATCCGATAAATATCTTTAAAACTTAATATTTATCTTATAAATGTATTGTAAATTGTTTACAACGAAATTATAAGGTATTAAAAAATTTTACAACTCTTGTAAAAAACTGTTAATTTTTTTGACCAAAATTCTTTAAAAAATTAAATTTCATACCTAAATGTTTTAAATCATGCCGATTTCAGAATTATTTTTACCTATACAAACACATAACGCTAGTTTATACCAAATTTATAAAAATTCAAATTTTATGCCTAAATGTTTTAAATTGTGTTAATTTTAGAAATCACATTAACAGACGCTGATTCAAATGACACATGTTTAAAGAGGTAGCATCGTCTTCATCTTTTGAAATAAATTTGTAAAAATATATTATACAACCAAGACTCGAACATGTGATCTTGTAAAATGTGGACAGAAGCCTTTACTACATGATCCAACGACCATATTCAAGACAGTTGGAAACTTGTATGTTTGTTTATATGTTGATGCCTTTACATCCAAAATTGCGTGATCCAACAAAGTGCTTCTTCAGATTTTTACAACTCACCAAAATATGTATATTTTTTTATCGTCCTGATGATATTAAGGATTTTCTTAAAAACCCTTTGACTAATTGAGTTTTTTTTTTTAAATATAATATTTTAAGACAGCTATATATTTTGGTAGATTGCTTAGAACGTTCTAAAGAATGGTACCACTACTACTCTACTAGGCTAATATTGATTCCATTGAAAGTTCTCAAGGATAGTAAATTAAATAACATGTTTTGTTAAGGACTTGAAAGTCAAACAGTACAAATCGTAAAAACTGAAAAAGTGGAGATTTTGCTATTTGTAAATACTAGTAAATATATTAGCTTATAATTCTGTAAATACTAGTAAGAAGGATTGATTTCTTTGCGGGCCTTTATATTTTACTTTGAAATTTATCAATGAATCATTCAGACAAAAAAAAAATTAGCTTATAATTCTGTTTTGATAATGTATTTTTTTCCAATTTTTTTTAGATCTAATACTTGATGTCGATAGTATAACTGTGGATACAGTGGGTCTGGGGTATCTCTCACCAAATCTCTCGATAATATTAAAGAAAAAAAAAAACAATCTAGAACCTTGTGTAAACTCCTGAAAACTTGTGTAAAGACTTTTAAAGTGTTATTGCATATTCATATTCTAGTTGATTTGGTTTTGTTTTTTTTATTGGTATTTATAAATTTTAATTTAAAGTAACAATTAGATTATATTAAAAATTAAAATAATGTATTCGAAATACAGTACTCGTTAATTTTAGTTTTTTACAAACCGTTTGACTAATTGAAGCCTTTTAAATTATATAATTGAAGACAGCTGTAGATTTTTTTTTGGAGATCCTACATTTATGGCTAGACATGTAAACGCAACTAAGCAAGTAAAATTCCACATAAAATAAACGTTAAATATTTAGTACTATAAATGTATTCGGCGGAGGAGGGTTTAGAGAAGAGAGGCTAAAGATCTCGAGATCTCCGAAGAGAAGAGAATCAGAAAGAAATGAATTCGGCGGAGGAGGGTTTGCTGGTGGCGAGCCGCAGAGAGGAAGAAGTAAACAAGAAAGATGTGTTTTTAATAGAGATGAAGAGGATTGGTTACATCGCTGGTCCGATGATTGCGATAAACTCGTCTATGTACGTTCTTCTTGCTATATCGATGATGATGGTTGGTCATCTCGGTGAGCTTTATCTCTCAAGCACGGCCATTGCCATTTCTTTCTGTAACGTCACAGGTTTCACCGTCATCGTATGTCTCTTTCTTGATTCATCTCTCTCTCTCTCTCCCCTTTAAGCTTCAAGAATTAGCAAAATTTGATTGTTGTATGTAACCAAACAGTTTGGAATGGCTAGTGCACTGGAGACTTTAAGCGGTCAAGCTCATGGAGCTAAACAATTCGAGAAGCTTGGAGTCCACACTTACACAGGGATCTTCTCTCTGTATCTTGTGTGTATCCCTTTGTCTGTGCTATGGAGTTACATGGGAGATATACTCTCTTTTACTGGACAAGATCCTCTGGTTTCTCAAGAAGCTGGAAAGTTTGCGATTTGGCTCATACCTGCGCTCTTTGGTTACACTACTTTGCAGCCCCTTATTCGGTTTTTCCAAGCACAGAGTCTGATTTTGCCTATGATTATAAGCTCAATCTCTGCTGTCTGTGTCCATGTTTCCCTCTGCTGGAGTTTGGTCTTTAAGTTTGGGCTTGGGAGCCTCGGTGCAGCTATAGCGGTCGGTGTTGCTTACTGGTTAAACGTGGCTGTGCTTGGATTGTACATGACGTTTTCTTCCAGCTGTAGCAAGACCCGTGCACCCATCTCCATGAGTTTGTTTGAAGGAATGGGTGAGTTTTTCCGGTTTGGAATCCCATCTGCCTCTATGACTTGGTAAGATAAATTTCTCTTCATGCTTCTTTTGGTTGAGTCATTTGACCAAATCGAGTTGTTGACATTTGAGTAAACTTCTCTTTGGTGTTAAATTAGCCTCGAGTTGTGGTCATTCGAAATTCTAGTCTTACTCTCTGGAACCTTACCAAACCCGAAGCTAGAAGCCTCTGTTCTCTCTGTCTGGTATGTTCCTTTTATATATCTCTTAAAGATTAGAGTTTTGGAATGGACTATACAACTCAGTTGCTTTCTTTTTTTGTTTAACAGTCTATCAACAACCATCATCCTGTACCAAATAGCAGAGAGTATCGGAGCAGCAGCAAGGTTCTTTGTTGTTGCACTACAAGATTTACCAAAATGGGAAGTATCTATATCTAAATCTTCTCTCTCTGTTGTTGTTGTTGTTGCAGTACAAGAGTTGCAAATGAATTAGGAGCTGGAAACCCGAAACAAGCTCGAATAGTTGTGTACACAGTGATGGTCATCACAGGTGTAGAATCAATAATGGCGAGCGCAACATTTTTTGGTGCAAGAAACGTATTTGGTTACCTATTCAGCGGTGAAGCCGAAGTTGTGGATTATGTAAGATCAATGGCTCTACTGGTTGCTTTAACGGTCATATTCGATGCCCTTCACGCGGTTCTTGCGGGTTAGATTCTCCTTCGTTAGTTTCAAAATAATTAAGAGACTAATTTAAGGATTAATAACGTACGTGTTCATAAATGGGATTGACACTGCAGGTGTGGCCAGAGGATCAGGGAGGCAAGATATAGGAGCTTATGTAAACCTAGCTGCATACTATCTCTGCGGCATACCAACTGCTGTTTTATTAGCTTTTAGGTTTAAAATGGGAGGCAGAGGACTCTGGATTGGGATCACAGTTGGGTCCTTCGTACAAGCTGTTTTACTCGGTCTTGTCGTCATCTTCACCAACTGGAAACAACAGGTTAGTAAAGTGAAAGTGAGAGTGGTGTCCTTTTAATTTCTTGTTTTAATGGTTAGTTGGTAGAGAAATCGATTAGTGGAATTGAGAAAGTGAAAGTGATATGGCTATTTGATGATGTTTATGAATGATATGGCAGACGATAAAGGCGAGAGAAAGGCTGATGGTTGAGGGGTTTGAAGATGAAGAACATAAAGAAATCAGCTAAAATCAAGACACGTCAATCACGTCGCCATTACATGTTAATGGTGTTGTTTTGCAATGAATGTGCACGTGCATGTACGTGTACACTAGTTATGGCATTCTTTTGTCCACACACATGATTTTGGCATTCTCCATTGTAATAAGGAAGATATTATGATTTTTTAAAAATTATAAGGATTGCTTATAAGAAATATGACTGGTAGTACAAATTTCGATTTTATAAAACCTTCCTTCTGTCAGAATGGCATGTTGCAGACGTTTGATATATCATATATGTAGCTCCGGTATGTCCACAAAGTACAAATCATCTGGTCCTAGCTAGTCCAGAGAGTTTGTGGTTGTGGGTAGGCTCGGAACCATTAATTTGTTACAAAAGTAAGATAAAACTAATAATTGAACCAAATTGAACATATAAGACTTGGAGTCAAATAGTCAATTATGATTATACTATTCTATACAAACCAAATCCCAAAGGTTGCATTCATTGTACAAAAATTCTTTTTTTGCTGAATAGTTGAGTCAAAAAAAAAAAAAAAAAAAACCCGGGCTGGACCAGCCCACGGCCCGTTGAACCGCTAACAGGCAAGTATCCCAGTCGGTCCATTCACTCTAACCAACGAACATAATCGAATCAAATATTACGAGTAATTAATATGTACACTCCATCGCCACTACCTATTGTATATGTGCTCTAAATCATGAAACCCCAATCACGTCGCCATTATATATATGTTGTATTGTTATTAATTCGACTTGGGGTGTTGTTGTTTTCTACTACATGATTGTAATTACTAAAGAGGAAATGAATGTGCACATGTATAAACGTGTTTTGGCCTCTACTGTCCACACACACACACACACAAGTTGAAGATACGTACCTCCATCTTTTTTCTTTTTTTGTTTGTTAGAAAAGTAAAATTTTGGATTTTAGGTAGGTTTATTCTATATTAACTGAATCCCCGAGATAAGTGATTAAAAAACCCCGAACGATACGTATTAAAATAAATTATACTTTGGGATTGTTGACTAATGTGTGTGAACCTACAACAAAAGCTATGATCAGTGGCTGCTCTGTCGTCTAATCAAAAATTAAAATATTATTTCTGCAGGAGTGGAATTTTCTTACGACACGATATAAACGGAACATGATTTAATTGATTTAATGCCTTGTAAAGAAAGAAACAACCATATATACTTCTTTATTCAAATAACAGTCAACATTTTTAATTTTTTTATACAAGCAATTAAAGGAACTTAAAGATTTTCATATTTGTATACTTTGGTAATTTCAACCTTTTATCTTAATTGGCTAAGTCATCATGTGCCACATAGATACAGGAAAAACATTTAAGGCGGCTGAATGAGATAGGACGACGCATGCATCGGTTTTATCGGAAAGGTGTAGAAACAAGATACGACACGGCGCTAAATTCCAGAAAGCAAACAAAAAAATATATAAACATTAAAAAAAAAAAAGATTAGTAGTATAAAGAATAGGGATTGGTTCGGTGTTTCTCAATCAAATCTCAGCGAAGACGGAGAAGGAGGGGAAGAAGGAAGAGGAATGGATTCGGTGGAGAAGGGCTTGCTCGTGGTGAGGAGCCATGGAGAAGAAGAAGTAAACAAGAGAGATGGGTTTTTGCGGGAGATGCAGAGGCTTAGTTACATCGCTGGCCCGATGATTGCGATAAACTCGTCTATGTACGTTCTTCTCGTGATATCGACAATGATGGTTGGTCATCTCGGTGAGCTTTATCTCTCCAGCACCGCCATTGCCATTTCTTTCTGCAGCGTCACTGGTTTCAGCCTCGTCGTATGTCTCTTTCTTTCTTTTGATTAATTTAGTTATATGATTTAGCTTAAAGATTCTGAATTTTGATTTTTGTGGTGGTGGTGATAATCATACACAGTTTGGATTGGCTAGTGCGTTGGAGACTTTATGTGGTCAAGCTAATGGAGCTAAACAATTTGAGCAGCTTGGAGTTCATACTTACACAGGGATTGTCTCTTTGTTTCTTGTGTGTATTCCTTTGTCTGTTCTATGGAGTTACATGGGTGATTTACTCTCTGCCATTGGACAAGACCCTCTCGTTGCTCAAGAAGCTGGAAAGTTTGCAACTTGGCTCATACCTGCCCTCTTTGGTTATGCTACTTTGCAGCCGCTTGTTCGGTTTTTCCAAGCGCAGAGTCTGATTTTGCCGTTGATTATGAGTTCAATCTCTGCTGTCTGTGTCCACGTTGTCCTTTGCTGGGGTTTGGTCTTTAAGTTTGGGCTTGGGAGCCTCGGTGCAGCTATTGCCATTGGTGTTTCTTACTGGTTAAACGTGACTGTGCTTGGATTGTACATGAAGTTTTCTTCCAGCTGTAGCAAGACTCGTGCACCCATCTCCATGAGTTTGTTTGAAGGAATGGGAGAGTTTTTTCGGTTTGGAATCCCATCTGCCTCTATGATTTGGTAATAATATATACTTCTCTTCATGCCTCTTTTGGTTGGTTTGTTTACAGACTTCTTGACTTGAGAATCTTTGTTTTCTTTTGGTGTTGAACTAGCCTCGAATGGTGGTCATTCGAGTTTTTAGTCTTGCTTTCTGGGATTTTACCAAATCCGAAGCTAGAAACCTCTGTTCTCTCAGTGTGGTATGTTTTTTATATATCCTAATGACTTTGTTTTGGAATGGATTGTTATCATACATACAACTCAGTTGTTTTGTCCTTTCTTTAACAGTCTATCAACAATCTCCTCCTTGTACCAAATTCCAGAGAGTCTAGGCGCGGCAGCAAGGTTCTTTCTTTTCTCAGTTTCCCAATTTTGCAAAATGGGAGATATCTATCTTTGAAACCTAAAACCCTTCTCTCTGCTGTTGCTGGTGTTGCAGTACAAGAGTTGCAAACGAGTTAGGAGCTGGAAACCCGAAACAAGCTCGAATGGCGGTTTATACAGTGATGGTTATAACAGGTGTAGAATCAATAATGGTGAGTGCAATAGTTTTTGCAGCAAGAAACGTATTTGGCTACCTATTCAGCTCTGAAATCGAAGTTGTGGATTATGTAAGATCGATGGCTCCGTTGGTTGCTTTATCTGTCATATTTGATGCCCTTCACGGGGTTCTTTCGGGTTAGAGTCTCCTTCTATAATGTTAAAAATTCATCAAGAAACTAATTTTAAGGATCAACAATGTTTTAACTAAGGGGATTGACACTGCAGGTGTGGCTAGAGGATCAGGGAGGCAAGATATAGGGGCTTATGTAAACCTAGCTGCATACTATCTTTGTGGTATACCAACTGCTATTCTATTAGCTTTTAGATTTAAAATGGGTGGAAGAGGACTCTGGATTGGGATCACAGTTGGGTCCTTTGTGCAAGCTGTTTTGCTTGGTCTTATCGTCATCCTCACCAACTGGAAACAACAGGTTAGTAGTAAAGTGAAAGTGAAAGTAATGTCCTTTCTACACGTGTTGATCTGGTTAATTCATTAGTAGGTTTGGAAAGTAAAAGTGAGAGTGATGTCCTTTACACATGTTGATCATATAGTTAAAATAGTAGGTTTTGGGAAGTAAAAGTGAAAGTGATGTTTTTTTGATATATGTAATGAATTAATGATATTTTTGTGGCAGGCGAGAAAGGCTAGAGAAAGAGTTATGGGTGATGAGTTTGAAGAGAAAGATAATGAAGTGATCAGCTAAACTAATCAAGAGTCCAATCACTATCTTCTCCATGTGTGTCTTTATTTGTTCTGTTGTTTTCAAGTATAGTAATGAGGAATTAAATGGTCACATTAGTTTTGGCATCTAGCGCTCGACAACCCCTTATACGATTTGCTACAAATTTGAATTGATGGAGCTAAATGAATTCTTACAAAGAGCAAATAAATGTAGAGGTGTGAGGAAACAAGAAGAGTGGACTGATTAACTAAAAGAGCAAACAAACAAATCTTTTGATGGCTAAAGAAATTGAAAATTGGTTCCAAAGATAAACAAGAAGAATTTTAAGAGGAAGAAACAAACCATACATTCATATACAATCAACACTGAAATCAATTACTAAGGAAGTTTAGATGTCAATAAATTTTCTAGTTTAAGCAAAGCATGATTCTGTTCTCAAATGCTACTTTCCTTATTAGCTATCATGGACCATATAGCTCCAGAGAAAATTTATTGTGGTTGAATGAGAAAGGACGACGTAGGAGGTGTAAACATAAATGATGGTATAAATAGGAAATATTCATTAGAAGATCAGTTTAAAAACTCCTAAACAAAGCTCAAGATCTCTCAGTGAAGAAACAGAATGGATTCCGCAGAGAAGGGTCTGCTTGCAAAGAGCGACGAAGAAGAAGTTCACAAGAAAGATGGTTTTTTCCGGGAGATGAAGAGGCTTGGTTACATTGCCGGTCCGATGGTTGCAGTGAACTTGTCTATGGATTTTCTTCAAGTGATATCTATAGTGATGATTGGTCATCTCGGTGACGGTGAGCTTTTCCTTTCTAGCACAGCCATTGCTGTTTCTTTCTGTAGCGCCACCGGTTTCAGCCTTGTCGTAAGTCTGTCTATCTCTTTATGGACATTGTTGCTCGTTTGGAAGTTGCAGCCACCAAATGACAGCTGACGGCAACTTCCAAACGAACAGATCCTCTATATTCTCTTTCTTGAATCTTGATTATGGGATTAGCTTAAGATTCTGAATTGTGATTGTGATTATCATTTACAGTTTGGATTGGCTAGTGCAATGGAGACTTTATGTGGCCAAGCTTATGGAGCTAAACAGTATGAGAAACTTGGAGTACATACTTACACAACGATTCTCTCTTTGTATCTTGTGTGTATACCTTTGTCTGTACTATGGAGTTACATAGGTGCTATACTTTCTCTCATTGGACAAGATCCTCTGGTTGCTCAAGAAGCAGGAAGATTTGCAACTTGGCTCATACCTGCCCTCTTTGCTTACGCCACTTTGCAGCCGCTTGTACAGTTTTTCCAAGCGCAGAGTCTGATTTTTCCGTTGATTATAAGCTCTGTCTCTGCTGTCTGTGTCCACGTTGTCCTCTGCTGGAGCTTGGTCTTTAAATTTGGGCTTGGGAGCCGCGGTGCAGCTGTAGCGATCGGGGTTTCTTACTGGGTAAACGTGGCTGTGCTTGGATTATACATGAAGTTTTCTTCCAGCTGTAGCAAGAGCCGTGCAACTATCTCCATGAGTGTGCTCAAAGGAATGAAAGAGTTTTTCTGGCTTGGAATCCCATCTGCGTCTATGATTTGGTACAGAAAAACTTTTTTTTCATTCCTCTTTTTGCTTGGTTTGGTTTGGTCACAGTGTTCTTCACATTTAACTTTGGTGTTGAACTAGCCTCGAGTGGTGGTCATTCGAATTTCTGGTCCTGCTCTCTGGGACTTTACCAAATTCAACGCTAGAAACCTCTGTTCTCTCAGTGTGGTATGTGTTTTTTTCTATCTTTTAAAGACTTGGTTTGGAATGTAATAGTATCATACAACTCAGTTGCTCTTTTCCTTCTTTAAAGTCTATCGACAATCTCCTTTGCATACCATATACCAGAGAGTCTCGGCGCAGCAGCAAGGTTCTTTTTTTCTTTTCGGTTTTGCAAAATGAGAGTTATCTATCTAAAACCTAAAACCCTTATCTCTCTTGTGGTGATTGTTGTGTAGTACAAGAGTTGCAAACGAGTTAGGAGCTGGAAACCCGAAACAAGCTCGAATGGCAGTTTACACAGTGATGGTTATAACAGGTGTAGAATCAATAATGGTGAGTGCAATAGTCTTTGGTTCAAGAAACGTATTTGGTTACCTATTCAGCTCCAAAACCGAAGTTGTGGATTATGTAAGATCAATGGCCCCGCTGGTTTCTTTATTAGTCATACTAGATGCCCTTCACACGGTTCTTTCGGGTTAGACTCTCACCTTTTATAATGTCAAAATCATGAATGAAGTTAACGATGAATTAATGTGTTATTGGTGGAACTGAAACATAACAGGTGTGGCTAGAGGATCAGGGAGGCAAGATATGGGGGCTTATGTAAACTTAGCTGCATACTATCTCTGTGGCATACCAACTGCTATCATATTAGCTTTTGCGTTTAAAATGAGAGGAAAAGGACTCTGGATTGGGATCACTGTTGGATCCTTTGTACAAGCTCTTTTGCTTAGTCTTATTGTTATCTTCACCAACTGGAAAAAAGAGGTTAGTAAAGTGAAAGTTAGAGTGGTGTCCTTCACACATGTTGATCTTATGATTAACTGATTAGTGGGTTTGGGATAAAAAGTGAGAGTGATGTTTATTTGATAATGTATGAATGATATGGGCAGGCGAAACTTGCGAGAGAAAGAGTGATGGCTGAGGAGTTTGAAGATTTAAAAATAAGTGAAGAACATGATGATAGCCAAACTCAAATCTCCATTTAAAGTTGGTGTTTGTAATCCGTATGGTTTTTGTTGGTGTTGTAATAAGTATGACTTTGTTTTGAAACAAAACAAAATAAAATTGATGCATCATATTGCTGTAACTGTTGATTTTGGTTTATAAATTAGTTCACGACTGTGTTACGGGAAAGTGGAGGGAAAATACTAACGTTACCCGTTATTTCAAAATATGAATATTTTAATAGATAAAGAATATCAACGTGTTGTATGATATTCATATCAGTATTTTAATATTATATAATTAATAATAGTAGGTTGAGTACTATTAATATTTTAATAAATGCATGATACACGTTTACGATTAGGTACTCGTACCTTTCAAGTCGGATAACGAATACCACAATTTTAGTTATAGATAATATTAAACATGAGGAGAACGGGCTGAACAGCTAAATCAAGAGACTAACTATCATGTCGCCATTAAACGTTGTTCCGTCTGTGGTGTTGTTGTTGTTATAGTTACGGTGAATTGATTGTGAGTTTTGTCCTCTAGTGTCTTTGATGTTCACACTTCACACCATTTATAGAAAGTTATTAGTCATATGATTATGTCCAAAGTTTAATAGTTATCCAACAAAATCAAATCTGACTAATATTTATAAGAATAGTAATCAATAAAAAAATAAAAGGAAGATTCTCAAAAATAACACTAAAAATAGTTTTGTTTTCAAATTTAGCACAATATCTCTAAAATTCTAAAAATAGTACTATATTTCAATTTTAACTTTTTAAAAGTTAAATCCTAAATGTAAAATACTAAACTCTATCCCTCAAAACTATATCCTAAATGTAAAATTAAAGACCTAAACCAATTTTTTTTTAAAAAAACTAACTTAAAATATTTGAATTGTGTTATATAATGCTATTTTTGAAAATTTGTGTAGTATATGCTATTTTTATCTATAAAACATGTTTTAGTGCTAATTTTGGGTATTTCTAAAAAACAAATTTAACCAGACAAGTGATGTGTCAAAATAGTCTATAAATAGTTATGATCTCTACATCTAATATTCTATGTCATAAGTCATAACCATCAGACTTCTAACATGGGGACATTGTGTCATAAGCAGAGCCGTGCTTACCCTTATAGAAAAAGGCAAGTTCCTTAGGCCACACAAAATATAACAAATTTATAGGCTACATTTTATAGAAATTATCTTAGTGCAACTACTTAATTTACCTCTTTAGTGGTCAATATTCTAAGGCTATTTCTACCAATACTAAATACTTATTCATTTATTAGAGGCTTTTTTTATGTTTCCAATGCTCTTTAAAGTTTTGTTTTCAAATTTTAAGCTTAGATACGTTTTTTCTTCTGTTTTTTTCTTATACAAAAAAAAATATTCAATCTTCAATATTTGCCTTACTAGATCCCTAGGCGGCGACTTGGTTTGCGGCACAGGCTGAGGAAAAAAAGGTTTAATTCATGTAGCGTAGAATCTAGGTTATTAGAGGAGAGGGTTTATTCCTTAAAGTTTACTGGTGTTGTTGTTTTGTTGATGGTTCTTGGAAGGACATATACAAGTTTAGTGTACTGGGTTTGTTGGTTGTCCCAAGACTCCACCCGCTCATGGGTGCAAATTTCCGGCGACTTCACCGCTTACGCTGAGGTTGAAGCTTTTATGTGGGTGATGATGTATGATCGCCATGATTTCAAATGTGGTTTCTCATTGACTGCTCGGATTTGGTGAAGATGGTGTCTTCCCGTCACTCGGCTTTCTAACTATTTTGATGAAATCAGGGTGGATATGGAGGAATTCTCACGTTTTCGTTGTCCTTGATCTCCAAAACTGCGAACGTTCTTGCGGATAGATTAGCACGACAAGTTCGTACTCAACCGCAGACTATCACTTTTGTTAACTCTTCTTTTCCTCATTGGCTTGTTTGAGTCAATCTTTTGTTGTTAAAAAAAAAAAAAAAAATCCCTAGGCGCGGCACTGGTCGTGGGTATAAAAGTTCAAAAACATCTTGAGTTAAAAAAAGGTTTAATGTCATGTAGTATACTAGTTAGTATATGATGATTATGGTTTTGTTGGTTTAGGAGTATTAAATCAAAGCTTTGTGGGTGTGTGTGTTGATGTTTAAGGAATTGTAGAAAGATTATATAAAATGGTGTCGTTGGGAGAATTGTAGTAATACGGAAGTGTTGTTGAAGAGTGCAAAAACTACCCTAACGTAGAGCAAACGGGAGAATGTTAAAATTTAGGGACTTATGAGTTACGACTAGAGGCGAAGGAAGATGGAGATGGTGAAACCAAAGAGAGACGAATTAAATCAAATCCTTGTTGGTTATCATAACACCATCAAAGATACTACTCTTCAGGTTTTGTTTTTTTTGGTTTCCTGATGGAAATTGAAACTCCGATTTAGAAGAACATTTTTTGAAATAAAATAAATAAGTGAAGAACATGTTAAGCCACATCAAGTTCTCCATTTAAAGTTGGTGTTGTAATCAGTATGAGTTGTTAGTGTTGTTGTTTTATGAAACAAAATAAAATAAAATTAATGTATAGTACTTCCGACTCCCGTTATCCCGTTAGAAATAGTATATTTTAATAAAAACTTAAGAATATTAATGTGATGCTTCTTGACTTTTAGTATTTTAGGAACTTGTAGTTTTTTTTTTTTTTGGCTCAACATCAATTTTTCATTAACCAAAATGATACAACTAAATCAAAGGCACATTACATACACCTCTATAGATTTGGACCAAATGCAATGGTTGATCAAGTACAACCCTGGAACACTAGGCGGATCCAACGCTACCTAACCGATAAACATTGCATTTTTTTCACCACAATGAGATAGATCACATACCACGAATCGATGTGAAATCCTCTCTTAAACCACCTAAATTGATCCGATGACACAAAAACAACTACTAATTCAAAGAATACCAAATCCTATACTGAAGAACAAAACAATTCCCAGCTAATAGGACCGCATGATCGGCGTGAAGAACTTGTCCTAATAGCATCAACACCCAGAGGCGCATCATCAGAAAAGCTTGGTTTCTCCAACTTTCATTGTTCCGGTCCTAACCAAAAACGGACAAATCGTCCGACTGACCCGACCAAGAGTCGCGAAGCAAAACCAGCAAAAATAGAGGCTTCTCCAAACACAATAACCAAAATGTTAATCACCTAAAGATAAGAGATTAGAGCACAAATTAGCATATCTTCACCTCACGGTGCAATTCCGGATTGGCCACGCTTCCGCCTTGATGTCGCACTTCTTAGCAAGATTGAGACCAGAGAGTTGAAGAAGCTCTAAAGGACGTCGGTTTTGAGGATGTCCTCAAATCTCGGTCACCGACACACCCAGAAACCTCCCTAACAAACCGGTAGACTCAAAGACACGCCTCCACCGATGAACCTCCGGTCAGCTATGAAAAGATAGGGATAGCAGGAGGGCGCATATCCGACCCTCTGAGGCTGCACAAAGGCCACCCGAAACAGCTTCAAACCACCACCAATCTCCCAGAGAGGGGAGCGAGCCGAGATCTCCCTCCCAGGCTTTAGCCGCCGCACCATCACGACGCAACTTCTCAGCACGGCCGGAGCGGGAGAGAGCAACTCACCTTATTACTACAACTGAAAAACAAAAGCAAAAGAAGAAGGAGCAGAACCCTCTCACACCGCCGGCGAAAGCCTTGGGCGGCGGAGAGGCGGACTAAATTCAGGCGGCGCCGCTTTAGATCTAGGGTTTTGCGGGAGGAGAGACTCCAAAATCAGCTTTGCTTATCCAGCGTTTTAATTTCAGGGACTTGTAGTTAGTGTTTAATATAAGAGAATTTTGTTGAATATGCCATGAACAATGAGGATCTTTCTAACGAATACCATTTTCCGGATCGTTTTTTCGCGCTTGCCACACACAGGCTGTAAGAAGCCCATTATACCCTTAATCAATCTATCTCGAAAATTAAAACAAAAACTAAGAAAATTAAAAAAATTTAATGTGATCTCATCATTAATTGCTTAATAAACCGAGACCTTCGTTTGATCTCTCTCTCTTATGAGATCTTCGATTCTTCTTCTCTCTCGTCTTATCATCTTTTTCTTTAACATTATATCGCCGCAGATTCCACTAAACAGTTTGAGGTCGTAATGATGAATTTCTTCATCCAATCACTCTTACGTCCGAATCCTCGGCTTCCTCCACTTCCTCCGCCTCAAACCACCGTAGTCGACGAGGCCAAAGAATCTAGTGAGAACCCCCACCCTTGGTATGTAACCGAACTTTTGCGGCATTTTACATTTTTTGAACAATCCCAATCCTAAAGCCCTATTCATTCGTCTTTCTCGTTTCAGTGTAGAGTCACACGCGGAGGTTCTTAGCGAGGGAAAGCCAAGGGTCGCCACCGTCTCTCCTAGATGATTCAGTCAGTAATTTTTGTTCCCTTTCTGGTTCTTTCTTTTTTGACAGCCACCAAAAGCTTATTCTTTTTTGAATTTTTTTTGGTGTTTAACTTAAAAGTTTTGTAAACAGTACCGAGAAATCGATCTAAAGGACCAGTTAATAGATCCTTTTCTTTGTCCACCAAATTTTGTTTTTTAACGATAGACCACTTGTTTAGTCCACCGAATTTACTTAGGTCTCCCATTAGCTTAGTAGACATATTAAGTGCGGCCTATGTTTAGTTTACCCATTATCATGTTTTCAATGCAGGTCTGATGACGACGCATGTTCTGGGTATGTTCTGCCTCAACAGAACCAGTTTCAACAGTGTAGGTAACTCAAACTGTAATTATAGTCCACCGCTGACATTTTTGTCCTCCCAAATATAGTCCACCGTTGACATGTTTGTCCCTGATGCAGTTTGGCTGATGACGCAAACGAGGGACATGTTAAACATTCGGTGGACCATTTACCACAGCCTAGGTACGTCCACCGCTTGTACATTCTTTCTGGTTTTGGGTTGACCAAACTAATTAGGCTTTGTACATGTATATCACAACCATGTCCACCAGTATCTTATATGTCCTCCACTTACATGTTCATACATGTTTCGTCATCCATTGTTTATTGTCTATCAATGGACTAACAACTGAAATCTCCCCACTATTATGTCTCCAATGAAGGTCTGATGACGACGTAGGAACTGTTCTGCCTCCACAGGACCAATTTCAACAGGCTAGGTATGTTGAACTGTAATTTTTTCACTTGCTTGTTCTAGTGGACTGATTCAACTGCTGAAATCTTTTTCCGTAATGCAGGTCTGCTAACGACGCAAACGCAGGACCTGTAATACATAAGGTGGACCAGTTACAGCAGCCAAGATATGTCCACCCTCATAGATTATGTCTGTCTTTTGGGTTTTGGGTAGACAAGAGGTTAATTTAGAATGGGACATGTCCACCAAAATCAGGTCCACCACTATTATATATGGCCCCCATTTACATATTCACATGTGTGGTCATCCATTGTTGATTGTGACAATTGTTATTCAAAACCCGTTTGTGTATGGCTTAATTAACAAATCAATTTCTCATAAATGTAGCCAAGTTGATGGTGTCGTCATTGACTATGATGTGGACATGATGGACCAGATGAGACAGACAAGGTAGATGTCCACTCTACACTGGACCATTCGTACGCTAGTGAATATTTTTTTATCCATTATTGAACAAAACCTGCAAATGCTTAACTAACATGGTTGTTGTCCATTGTCATTAGTAATCCGTTGTCCGAGGAAGCTACGCAGGATATTGACGTCTCCTTATTCCTTCCTAGGTTATTCGCTACCAATCGCTATCCAATGGCTGAGAGTATTTCCCTTTGGTTATCTGTTTTAACTACCGGTCCGCAAAAGCTCACTGTCTGGTAAATTTGTCCACCAGATTCTATGTCGGACCCTTGTAACCTACAAGCTTCACGAAATGTGGTTTGTACCTCCGCTTGTCCAACAACCAACTCCACCTTCTCTTCACCTACTATCTTCTTCAGATATGTTTAAGTTTAGAAAAGTTTAATCCTAAACAATGGCAGCATTAATTTTAATAAATTCTTTTTAACGACAATAAAATGCGAGGCTATTTTGGTATTTTACTCTCCTAGTAATCCTACGTAATTAGAATTTTTGATAAGAAATCAATCAAACTGGTATTTTTGAAAAAAATATTTTAAATAAAATGGCATTTTTAGTCAAATACCCTTAATATAATTGGCAGCTGAACCGTAAAGTTGCAATAACAAAAAGAATAAAAGAGTATAAAAACAAAAATATAAAATTAAAAGCAAAATTACGACCACTGAATTTTTCAACATTGACTTTTTCATTTTAATTTGCCATAATCATGAGCCATTATTTCTATTCAGATAGAATTTATGGCGGCTGAACGAGAGAGGTGTAGAATCAAGATACGACACTCAGAAGACAAGTCAAATATTACTAGTAGAACAAGTACATAAGAGTGATTGGGAGAATAGGTTAAAGATTCTCGTGATCTCAGGGGAAGAAGAAGCAGAGAGAATGGATTCGGTGGAGCAGGGCTTGCTTGTGGTGAGCGATGGAGAAGAAGTAAACAGGAAAGATGGGTTTTTGAAGGAGATAAAGAGGCTTGGTTACATCGCTGGTCCCATGGTTGCGGTGAACTCGTCTACGTATGTTCTTCAGTTGATATCGATTATGTAACTGCACTGCAGCTTCATGCATCATGCTTACTTTAATTTGTGCAATTTCTTGACGAGAAAGAAATAACCATGCATATATATTCATATCTCATCATCACTGAAGTTTAGGACTCATTTCTTTCTAACCCCTTGACTAATTGAGGTTTTTTTATATAACAAAAAAGAAAAAAAAATCAAGACAATATATATTGGTATTAGATTCAATGTACACTGTGTATTCTTAATTTGTTACCATATATATATATGGACCATTAAGATTGAATGATATATTTATGGCTACTGAATGAGAGACGTATCAGTAAACTGTATACACCGCTCTGCTAATTAATTTCCAAATAATATATTAATATAAAATTTAGTGTAGGGATTGATTCAGAGAAGAGAGATCTCAGAAGAGAAAGAAGCAGAAAGAAAATGGATTCGGCTGAAGAGGGTTTGCTCGAGGTGAGTCACAGAAACAAGAAAGATGCGTTTCTTATGGAGATGAAGAGGCTTGCTTACATCGCTGGTCCTATGATTGCGGTGAACTCGTCTACGTACGTTCTTCTTGTGATATCCATAATGATGGTTGGTCATCTCGGTGAGCTTTATCTCTCAAGCACCGCCATCGCCGTTTCTTTCTGTAGCGTCACCGGCTTTAGTCTCGTCGTATGTCCCTCTTTCTTGACCTGTTTCTTTTGATAAGTTATATGATTAGCTTAAGATCCTGAGTTGTGATCAATTTTGTGGTAATGACCATATATACAGTTTGGATTGGCTAGTGCGTTGGAGACTTTATGTGGTCAAGCTTACGGAGCTAAACAATTCGAAAAACTTGGAGTTCATACTTACACAGGGATTGTCTCTTTGTACATTGTGTGTATTCCTTTGTCTGTTCTATGGAGTTACATGGGTGATATACTCTCTGCCATTGGACAAGACCCTCTGGTTGCTCAAGAAGCTGGAAAGTTTGCAACTTGGTTCATACCTGCACTCTTTGGTTACGCTACTTTGCAGTCGCTTGTTCGGTTTTACCAAGCGCAGAGTCTGATTTTGCCTTTGATTATGAGTTCAATCTCTGCTCTCTGTGTCCATGTTGTTCTCTGCTGGAGCTTGGTCTTTAAGTTTGGTCTTGGGAGCCTCGGTGCAGCTATTGCGATTGGCGTTTCTTACTGGTTTAACGTGACTGTACTTGGATTATACATGACGTTTTCTACCAGCTGTAGCAAGACTCGTGCACCCATCTCCATGAGTGTGTTTAAAGGAATGGGAGAGTTTTTCCGGTTTGGTATCCCATCTGCATCTATGATTTGGTAATATAAACTCCTCTTACCTCCTCTCTGTGTTTAGTCACAGTTTTGTTGACATAAGACTTGTCTTTAATCTCTTTGGTGTTAAATTAGCCTCGAGTGGTGGTCATTCGAAATTCTGCTCTTACTCTCTGGGATTTTACCAAATCCAAAGCTAGAAGCCTCTGTTCTCTCAGTCTGGTATGTCCCTTTTATCTTCTAAATAATTAGGTTTGGAATGGACGTTCAGTTGCTTACCTTTCTTCTTTGTTTAACAGTCTGTCAACTCAGTCCTCCTTGTACCAAATACCAGAGAGTATTGGCGCAGCAGCAAGGTTCTTGCTCACTACCCGCCTTTCTTCGATTTTTAGAAAGGGGAGTTATCTATCTAAAACATAAAACCCTTCTCTCTGACTTTTTTTGGTTGCAGTACAAGAGTTGCAAACGAGTTAGGGGCTGGAAAACCGAGACAAGCTCGAATGGCGGTTTATACAGCAATGATCATTACAGGTGTAGAATCAATAATGGTGGGTGTAATAGTTTTTGCTGCAAGAAACGTATTTGGTTACTTATTCAGCTCTGAAACCGAAGTTGTGGATTACGTAAGATCAATGGCTCCACTGCTAGCTTTATCGGTCATATTCGATGCCCTTCACGCAGTTCTTTCGGGTTAGAGAGTTTCCTTCTAAAATGTTAAAATCATTAAGAGACTAATTAATTACAGGATTAACAATGTATTTGGAATTGTAGGTGTGGCTAGAGGATCAGGGAGGCAAGATATAGGGGCTTATGTAAACCTAGCTGCATACTATCTCTGTGGTATACCCATTGCTATTCTATTAGCTTTTAGATTTAAAATGGGAGGAAGAGGACTCTGGATTGGGATCACAGTTGGGTCCTTTGTGCAAGCTGTTTTGCTTGGTCTTATCGTCATCCTCACCAACTGGAAACAACAGGTTAGTAAAGTGAAAAGTAATGATGTTATGTTTGATTTTGAGAGTAAAAAATTGATTAGTACATTTTGAGATAATAAAAGTGATGTCTATATGATTGGTATGAGCAGGCGGGAAAAGCGAGACTGAGAGTGATGGGTGACGAGTTTAATGAGATACATAGTGAAGAACACGAGGAGATCAGCTAAATCAATAGACTTAAAATCATGTCGCCGCCATTAAATGTTGTGTTTTTATAGTGATAATGAAGAATTGAATTGATTGTGAGTTTTGGCCTCACTGTCTTTGATGTCCACACCATTTATAAAAAGTTCATAATTTTTAATCATATCGAAAACATCTAAAAATTGCTCATAAAAATCTGACTAATAAAATTAGGAATCAGTATAATCAAATAGCTCTAGTTTTGCCTACAAGCAATGGTGATCTCTACATATTCTGTGTCATAACCATCTGAGCTCTAACCTGAGGACATTGTGTCGTGGGTATAGATTATGCTTTTATTAGTTTAGGAGTTTTCAAATCAAAAGCTTCGTGGGTGTGTTGTTGTTTTAGGAATTGTAAAAAGATTATATAAAACCGACGTCGTTGAGTTGTAGAAATAATGAAATATGAAAAGTATTTGTTGAAAGTGCAAAAGCTACCCTAAAACGTAGAGCAAACGAGAGAACTTTTTAAAGTTAGGGGACTACGAGTAAGAAGACTAGAGGAGAAGAAAGAAGGAGATGGCGAAACCAAAGAGAGACCAATTGAATCAAATCCTTGTTCGTTATCACAACACCATCAAAGATACTCTTCAGGTTTTGTTTGTTTTTGGTTTCGTGGTTTTTTGTGTGTTCGTGATGGAAATTGAAACTCCGATTTAGAGACACGGAATTTGGTGATTTTGTTTTTTTTTGCAGATGTTCGAGCAAATTCCGTCTCTTACACAAGACAAATTAAGCTGGAACGATGTCCTTGAGATTTCTGATCACATCTCCAAACAAGCCACCATAGGTTTCCTTTTGCCAGTTGTTGTCTTTTCGTAACCTATTTTGATGTTCTTTTTATTTTTATTTTTCTTCAATTGTTTGGGTTATAACTCTCTAATAGTGGGAATGCTATGGATTGGAGAGAAACCTCCACAAGCTGAAGCACTGAAGGAGGCTATGGAGTCATACTTTAACGTTCTTCAAGGATTTTTGCTGCATTGTCATGGAAGCATGGCTAATGCTGGGACTACACTTTCTTCATCCATACAAGCCTCTGTGAAACAAATTGTCGATTCCAGCTTCAGATTTTTGCAGGGTTCTGTCTCCCTTTACGGTAAGACGACTCTATCTTCTTGTGCTTATTGATTAAGATTACTCAGTATTATGGTGCTTCTATGTTGTTTTGGAAACAGAAGGAGCATATGAGAAAGGCAGGAAGCCGTCGATTCCTCAGCTTGCAGGAGCAATGTGGGAAGCATGCTCCAATTTGAAGAAAGTGCCTGCAACAAACATCAAAGCGATTGGAAGGGCGATGACACTGGTTGCTGTTTCCATTAAAGATGTTCTTAGGGAAATGAAAGAACTGAAGCCAGCTTATTCTTCACCCGAGCCTGATGATGTTTCCGCAAATCCTGAAAGCCAAACTCCAAACTCAGATGAAGATGAAGTTGATCTAGGCGATGACTTGTCTCCTGAAGAATTTGAAGTTGCTAAAATGGTAGCTGATATCGTGTCTGAGGCACTTGTCGTTGTAAAAGAGCTTATCCGTGCTATCACAGGCATGATCAAGCTGGAGAATCCAAAGGATAACGGTGAGTTTGTGGACTTTCTGGAGAAACTACTGAAGTTGTGTCAAGGAACCGGTGTACAGATTGACGAGTTTGGAGCATGCGTTTACCCACCACAAGAGTTTGGTCTCATGAAACAAACATTGGAAAGAATAAAGGCAAATATTGGTGAGATTGAGGCTGATGTTAAGGGTTTTAAGAATTTTTCATCAGAAGCTTTATTGGGAATTTGCAAAAGGCTACAGATGTCGATTGAACATATGGAAACTGAACTGGACACAAGAACCAAAGCTGAAGTAGTTTGCAAAATGCAAAATGTTACTCTCTAGCACTTACAAAAAGCTTGGATTCAAAGTATTTGTTTCTTTACTTTTAGTGTTTCAGGACTTGTATAGTGTTTAATTTGCAGTTCTAGGAAGTTAAACCGTAGCATATTGTGAAGGTAAATACTAAATCCTATTTGATATTGCAATAACAAAACATTTCGGAGAGGAGAGATCCAAAAGAAACAGCTCTTGAAGAATCTGAGAATGTGGAATGTTTTTCCTACAATGCATGAATCAGCTTAAGAGCAAACCAAAGAGAACTCAAAGGAATGTATAAACTATTCTATGGAGCAGCGAATCAATGTCAAGAAAGCAGCTCTGTCCTCAATTCACTTGAAGCATCTCCACAGACCGGATACAAATGGATTCGATCAGACCATGCATTCCTGTCTCTTGAATCGATCTCAGAGATGCATTTCCAGACAGCACTGTTAGCCTTAAAGCCACTTCCAAACCCGATCTGCCATACTTTATCTCCCTTCTTCATTCTACCTTTAGCTTCCAGGTATTGCAGCTCATACCACAGCGAAGACGAAGATGTGTTCCCATAACGGTACAGTGTTGACCGTGAAGCTTCCACGTCTTCCTTGTCCAGCTTCAGATGCTTCTCCACACCTTCGATAATCGCCCTTCCTCCGGCATGTATACAGAAATGCTCAAATGCTTTCTTAAAGTTAGGTGTGTATATCTCCTTGTGCATTCCCCATTTTCTTTGAATGAATGAGACTATATATTTGAGCTGCTCTGAGTAAGGTAGAACCCGAGGGCCTAACTCCACCACGTTGATCTTTAAGGCCTTTGATGCAACCCTCACAAGCTGCTTGGACAATGCTACTCCCACTTTTCCTTCTTCATCAACTCGCTGCATTACACTCTCGTATGATTCATTGTCTGATCCAACGTGAGTTCTAATAAGATGCTGGAGTTTGTATTTCGCCTTGTGCATATCTTGCTTCCTATTGGATAGAAGAATCGCAGCTCCACCCATTCTGAAGATGGTGTTTGCAATGAGCATTGACTTACACTTCCCTCTGTAACCGTTTGGACTAACAGCTTCCATGCTCAACACTAGGGCCAAAGAGTCATTATGAATCTTCATAAGATCTTTAACAAGATTAACCGAAAGAATCCCGGCGCTGCAGCCCATACCGCTCAAGCTGAAGCTCTTAATGTCGCTCCTCATGCCAAATCGGTTAATGATCATAGAGGTTATGGATGGAGAAGGACAGAATAGGCTGCAGTTAGACACAAGGATATCAATACTCTTTGGATCTATCTCATGCTTTGCGAAAAGGTCTTCGACAATAGTGAAGAGAATCTCATGAGTTTCTTCTCTAGCTGCAGGGAGAGAAGCGTTTGGTGGAATCTCATGGACTGAGGCAGGGACGCTCGCGTCATCACTAATCCCTGATCGCTCTAAAACCTTCTGCTGAAGATCAAGACTTTCTTGATCAAAAACACCGGATATGGTAAGATGCTCAATGAAATTGGAGACTGGAGCTCGCAAGAAGTCAGGAGGTTGATAACATGAGAAGTCAATAAGGTATATAATACATCTCGGTTTGAAGAAATAGTAACCAAAGACGGCTATGAGGACACACGCTGATGCTGCTAGGAAAGTGTGAACAGTCATAAAGGGCTGATCAGTGATAAGGAGTGCTTGATTGATGAAAGGAAAACTCGATTCCATATTTTCAAGAATCCGAAACTGGGAAAAAGAGAGAAGCAAAAGATGGTTTCAAAACAGAGAGTTCTGTTTTTTTGTGGCAAATGTTGATTATAGTGTTTACCATAAAGGAAAAAAAAAAAACTAAGTTTGTTGCATCACAGGGTAAGCGTTGTCCAAAACAAGGATGAAATTCAGGTCTCGTGACCTATATTGAGTTTTTTTGCATGATTTCATGGGAAATGAACATTACGTGTTTGTTGAGTACTGTATAGTGACTTTGGAAGTCTCTGTTTCTAAAGCTCTAACTCTGTTTCTTTCTTTCACCAACTCCATGTGTTAATTAATCTTTCAAAGCATAAAGCTTGAGAGAAGTGAGAGAACCTTGACTTGGTTATTGGGAGCCAAAGACCAGATTAATAAAATATGTGCACAGGAAATATACAAAACTTAAGGTCAATAATAAATGAAAAATTGAGTGAAGTCGGTAGAGCTTACTGTTCTCAAACTTCTCTCGCAAATTCTTCATTCGTTATCTGGAAACGAAGAAATGGAGACTCCATACCCAAATCTCATCGATCCTTCAAAGACTAGAATCGGATGGATTGGGATCGGAATAATGGGATCGGCAATGGTTTCTCATATCCTCGCGGCAGGCTATTCCGTCACTGTCTACGCTCGTGATCTCCGGAAATCAAAAGATCTGCAAATTAAAGGAGCTCGCACAGCCAATAGTCCCAAAGAGTTAGCGGAAGTGTGCGATGTTGTGTTCACCATAGTTGGAAACGCTGACGATGTTCGATCGTTGCTTCTCGGTGACGATGGTGTATTCTCTGGTCTCAAACCGGGTGGAGTAACTGTGGACATGACTAGTAGCAAGCCAGGATTGGCGCGTGAGATACACGAGGAGGCGAGGCGGAGAGATTGCTGGGCGGTTGATGCGCCTGTATCGGGTGGAGACGCTGGAGCACGAGAGGCGAAGCTAACGATTTTCGCCGGCGGAGATTCTGAGATCGTGGAGTGGTTATCTCCGGTGATGAAGAATATGGGAATTGTGAGGTATATGGGAGAAGCAGGGAGTGGTCAGAGTTGTAAGATTGGGAATCAGATTTGTGTAGGAAGCAACATGGTTGGACTTGCTGAAGGGATTGTGTTTGCTGAGAAGGCTGGTTTAGATCCGGTGAAATGGCTTGAGGCGGTTAAGGACGGTGCGGCTGGCTCGGCGGTAATGCGGTTGTTTGGGGAAATGATGGTGGAGAGGGATTATAAGGCGACGGGTTTTGTGGAGTATATGGTGAAAGATTTGGGAATGGCGGCGGAAGCAGCAACGGCTATGCCTGGAGCTGCTTTGAACAAGCAGTTGTTCTCTGGAATGGTGGCAAATGGAGATGGGAAGTTAGGATTTCAAGGTGTTGTCTCTGTTATTAGGAGACTTAACGGCTTATCTTGATGATACTAGTGTAATCTAAGGCAAAACTTGTTTTCCAATTTGGTCTTGAACCAAAGTTGCTAATAAGAACATGGGAGTTTTTTCCAATCTTGATAACTGAAGTTATAAGAAATAACATCAAAGGGTGTATAACAAAGGAGCAAAATATGAATGGTAGAAGGTAGCGTTTGATAAGGTTACAAAAGGGTGTAACACTAGTTCCCAGATGGATTTTAACAACTTCTACCACCTATAACTACTTCTGTTAGCCAATAATCTTAAACACGACTATCAAAGGTCTTACAATATACGAGAGTCGCCAACTATCGAGTCTCTTCGACTGCAACGTTAGAGTAGCTATAATCGAACCTCTCTTCCTCGGAGCCATTCCCTTTACTCCTCGTCCATGATATCTTCCATGTTGTATACAAGCTAATCCTGTAATTAACAAAAATGGGGTAAAACATGTGTCAAGAATACGGGTCTGCAATTTCCAGTCATTTTCACAGATATGAGAATGTACCTCTCAGTTTGAACGGTTCTTTTGGCAAGCATGAGGGTAAGGAAGACAGGGACCATAGCAGCGCACAAATGCTTCAGAGAATGGCCACTAATAATATGATGAGTCCAGCTATATATAGGCTTATCCGCAGCTTCTTCCACCTTGGCTATGAGATAGAATCCTGCAATTTTCAGCCAATTGAATCTAGAATAAGAACCAGAAGTAACAAAGCTTCATATGAAAAAAGCAAACTAAAGCAATCAACACAAAACACTGAGCACTAACCTGCAGCCCAGAGCCAATAAGTAGAATGAGTATACATTGGAGGCAATAGAATAGCCATCAAGGGAATGACAATGCAAGGAACAAACTGGACTAAAGCATATGGTCTAAGGTCATCGAAAAACCTGTAATATTAGAGCTTCTCATGTCAGCTTACTCTTATAACCTCAAGATGGTTATCAATTAAAAAACCAGTTGAAAGAGTATTTAAGGAATTTGAGTTACCTCCAATACAAAATGCTAATAAGGCCAGCGAGAAGCAAAGGAAGAATGGAGTAAGTACCCTTATGCTCATCAATTCTTTCGATTACAAATATAGCCATGATTGATGTAAAGGCAATAGTCATCTAATCCAAAAAAAAAACGAGTGATCAAAAACAAGATACAAAAAGCTAAGTCTCAGAGTAAGAGAAAGAGAAGCGTACAGGAAGACGATCCCAGAGGAGAGTAGCATCGTTAGGGTGAAGATGATAGTAAGAAGATCCAAAAGCAACAGCAGCAACACCAACGTAAAAGCAAGTCCATCCTATTTTCTCACCTCGCAAACTGTTTTTTTTTTTCAAAATACACAAAACTAATTTGTTAAAATCTTGATTGAACAAAGAAGAAGCTAAATTGATAAGAGTAGATAGTAACGCGACCTAAATCTGAAGAAATCTTCAGGGTAAAAGCAGAGGACGAGACCGATAAGGCCGATGATAAGGAAAGGGAAGTTTGAAATGACGTTGAGAGCATTTGGAATCCCTGAAAAAATGGAAAAAATCAATGAGATTTTGAAAACCCTAAAAATTCAAAGAAGAGGATTATGAGATTAAGTGTGAGGATTTGTATACCGAAGAAGGAGCGTTGATCGGCGAAATCGTGGTAAGCCTGAGATTGAGGGATGGTGGGAGTGACGATCATTAGAACTATGAAGATTATAATCGCTGCTCCCCATGCGTACATCGTTCGCTTCTTCATCGCCTCTTCGATTCTTCCTTCTACTTCTGACTTTCTGAGAGAGAGAGAGAGAGAGATTACTCAAGAGAGAGTTTGTTTGTTTGTTTGTTTGTTTGACTCTTCAAACTTTTTGAGATCAGAACCTTTTTTTTTTTTTTTTTGGTCGATGTCATCAAATAGCTGTTGGAGGAAAAAAAATCTGATTTTCTCAAATTACAATAATAAGGGTAAAACGGTAAATTTACATTGTGAGGACTGATGACGCATCGACGACTCTCCCATCCGTGATCCGTCTACGTTTCGAAGTTTGTAGTTTATGTTACAAGTACAAGTTAATAATGTCACAACATTTTTTTTTTTTTTTAAACATACACGATTGAATCACTCTAGCCATTTGTTTTGTTAATGTGAGGATCTCATATTTTTGGTTATGAGAGAGCAATGCTTAATATCTGAGGAAAATAAAATTATAAGTACTAACCTTCTCTATGGAATCATGTCTCTCTCTCTCTAGACTCTAGTCAAGCTCAAATGTGGTGCCAACACAGTGACAATGAACCTAGGTTAGACCGGACTCGAGTACTTCAGACTTGCTCGAAGTCTATAAAACCAACGTTGCTTATACCGGACTTCAAAATTGTTGTTATCTTTTTTTAAGAAATAGACCAAATTAAAACATAACCATTGTATGAAACTGAGTTAAAATAATCAAATTGGGTTTCTATTATCACAAAGAAAATATTCTTTTTTTTTTTGGATTACAAGAAGTTATGGCCTTTGGTGGTCCATATTAATCTCGGATCCGAGAGAGAGACCAGAGCATATCCAAACTCGTGATCTTGAGTGGCATACTAAAAAGGTTCTTTTCGCATAGCTAAGGAGATAAAGATAACTTCCAAAATCTAAATATCGTTGATATGAGATTCCAAACACCAAAAACCAACACATGATCTAAAATCAAGAAGAGGAATGACAATTGCGATATGCATCATCAAAGATATTCCACTGATTCTATTACCTCAGTATATTTCATTTGCACGAAGCGAAGAAATGATGTTCTTCTTTAACAATTTGATGTAGTCATCACCTTCACATGGCTTCTCATCCATCTACACTTTCCCATGTACATTATTTCGACTAGTTAGTTTCTCTCAAAACGAACATGCATGTGTATATATGTACTATCTCTAATTTCTCAAAACTGGTTAACTAGTTTAAAAACTCAATTAAGCTTAGTGGTTTTACTCCATCGATCTAGGATCGGCCGTTGATAATACATGAAAATATATATGTATATCATCATCTCACTCTATACAATACACTCAGATTCAGGTCTATTGAAGTCGTGTCGAAATAATCTCTGTCGCACCAATATAATCAATATCTTTTTTTCTTTTCTTAAACACATTGATTCAAGAACTTTATTATAAAGTATCAATTAGTCCTATATACACATTCCTTTCTAACTTTATGAAATTTTAACATAATCCTCCCAAGATGGACCCTAAACATGTATTGTTTGGAGAAGGAAAGTTACATCATTAATTGTTCATATATATTCATGTCTCTAAAACCTATATATATATGCAAGATTTATGACTGTATTAAACTAGCACATTGTCTATATTCTATAAAAACATAAAATCAAAGAGAAATGAAGAAGACAAAGAGGAGACACACCTTGACATGAAAGTTGTAGCAAACCACCCTTTGCTCTCGGCAAACTAGAGAAGTAGAAGCACTTAAAATACTCAAACCTTGCACCTCCATTACATGAAGGAGGTTCGAGAACTCGTCTTCGTTTTCCTTCTTTAAGCATATCTGTACAACAGCTTCATAACCTGACTCCCCCAATTCAAGAACCGAGATTGCTCGAATGGAAGGACCTCGTGTCTCTAACTCCACAAGCTTCTGCTTTCTTAGAGTTAGCTCTCCAACTTCATTTTGCAGCTTGGGAATGTAAATGATTGCATTATCGATTATAGACGGTGCAGACCATTTCTTCTGTTAGTAAGAAAAAAAAAATTAAAGTAACAACCACCAATAAACATGCTTGAATTATAACCACAGTGGAATATAAAATTATGAGAACCTTGGAAGAAGAAGAGTGATCAGGAAGAAGAGTGCCGAGAGTGAGGTAAGAGGCATGAAGTCTCATCCTCCTAAGACGCTCCTTGGCGTTATGGTCTAGTTTCTTTGCTGCTGCTGCACCACTTGAGGAGCCATGAGCAGCCTCATGCAAAATTGGTTCCTTCCTTTTTCTTTGTGATTGACAAGTGTCCTTCTCTGCGGACTCTTTCTCAATGATTGTTTCTGCAGGGATATGCAAGCGATCATGGAGTAAACTTGATATTGAAGTCTGATGGTTCGGCTGAGAAGACATATTATCATATACACGGCAACAATAGTAAAGCTAGATAGCTTCCCTCCTCTCTTAATTACACCGATCGATATGGTGCTATTTAAACTCAGAATTTGCAAATTAATCTCTAAACCCTAATTAAGTTAACAACATGATCATGACAATGATATGTATAGTATGTATGTAGGTGTATATATATATAGGGGAAGGAGTCTAAAGTCAACCCCATACGAAGTAATAAAATAACAATGCAATGAAGCTATAGAAACCTTAATTTAAAATAATAAAATGATTCAAGATTGAAATAAAATTAGAAAATAAAAAGAGGTTCAGGGAATCACAGCTCACAGAGCAAGTTAATAGAAGAGAAAAGGTCGTCTTGTATTTGCAGTACAAACAGAGTAGGAGGAAATGATGAAACGAGCAAGAGACATAAAAAGAAGAAGATAACTTCTTTAATTTTTATTTTTCTTGTTTTTGAGAAGAAGAAAACTTGTGAGCTTCTTACTTACCTGATTCATCTTCTCCATTGTTGTGCTTCTTTTGTAAGAAGAATGCAGAGGTTGTAATAGAAAAAAGTCACTATGTTTTTTCTAATGCAAGTCTCTCTGGTTTGGTGTATGTGCCTGGGTCTTTATTATGCAGTACAAACTGTAGTACACAGTACACACATTTTTTTTTAATTTGTTTGTTTAATGTGTATTTATGTACATCCCTAAATCTCCTCTGTGTTTTTAATCTTGTTTGTTTTGTTTTTTTTTTTTCATTATGTTGTTAAAATATTTGTGTTTAGTCAATAAGAGAGTGCTTTTATATCAAATTTTATATGAAAATTAGACTATTAGATAAACTACCAAAGTATTTGTTATTATTTCTTTAGAAAAAAAATTATAACTTAATAAACAAATGTAATACAAACACAAATAATTCGAAACCAAGGTGGGCGAGCACCATTTAAGTTTCTTTAACAACAAATGAAGAATATGACAAAAATTGTTGAAATCTCACTCTCTTGAGTTGTGTGTGTTTCTCTACTAGGAAAGACTACTACCAAATTGTGTACATGATGTAGATCTGAAGCTGATACTACCCAATTCTGTAACTGCCTCTAATGACACATTTGCAATACAGAGACAAGAAAGCTTTCTGCAAGTTATGGCTTTCTCACTCACCTGTTATAGTTGATCCAATTCCCAAAACAGAAATTGAATCCAAAAAATCAATTGAGAGATTCTTCCCTTATTCTCTATTCAACAATTCTTACCTCTCCATGACAGTACTTCTCATCATTCACGTTGCCTCTCTCTGCTATTCCAACTATTCCTCCCTAAGCTTGACTGCAAATTCCGTCCCTCTAGTATGCGGTCAGCTCGTTCAAGGATACTGTCAGTCCGCTCATTAGGCTCATACCCTCTCCGACATATTCTTTCAACCATCTCATATGCATCCTCCGCCTGGTTCATTACAATCATTTTCAACAGCATATTGTACGTGTACATATCAAGTGTATAGCATTTCTCTATAACTTCATCTAACCGCTTCAGTTGTACTTCCATATCGATGCGTCCCGAAAATAATCCTATCAACTCACCAAGTGACTTCATCTCAGGGATCTTTTCTTCTACATCTCTCATCCGTGTCCATGCTTCATACACCCCTTTGCTCTTCATTGCGTTATGCAAAAGGACATTACCGATGAAAGCTGTAATACGTCGCCCGCTTTTCCTAAATTCATTGACTAATCCAACTGCCTCCTCATACCTTTCTTCGTTGCACAACTTTTGTATGTTTAGTTCGTAACATTCAATACTAGGCCGCAGTCCTTCACCCTTCATTTCTTCCAAGAAATGCATAGAATCATCCAATCTATTTGCTTTACAGAGGCCAACAATCATTACATGGTAAAGTCTATTTTTGATCTCACCTTTTTCACGCAGGTCATGGAAAAAGTGAAGAGCATCAGCCATTTTCTCATTTTTAAGATAACTCTGAAGCATGAGAATGTTTGAATCTAGTGTGGGCTTCATCCCATCTCTATCCATCATATCATACACTAGTCTTGCTAGTTTTGGTTTCCCTGCAAACCCAGCTCCTTCGATGAATAAGTTGTAGGCCTGAACTTTGTGTTCCCAAAGTGACAACTGAAACTTTAGCAAAGTATTAAAAAAGTTTTTTCCACCACTTTCCATCTCACAAACACATCGAATAACATTTCGAAATAGAGTACGGATCGGGGTGTAGCCCTTTTCCTGCATCTCGATGATAAGTTTAGCAGCCATGTCTCCCCTCATTATTGTGATTGAGCCGTATATCAAGCAGACGAACGTTTTGAAGGAGGTATCTACACCACTTCTATCGAATAGCTCATTAATCATAAGAGCGTCCTCCACTTTCCCAACATTGCAAAGAGCTGATATAATATTGCAACCAGCTATACGTTTAGGCAATAAGTCCTGTTCTGCGGCAGAAATAACCAGCTCTTTTGCCATGTCAGGCTTCCCCTTCCAACACAAGGCATTGGTAAGTGTACTAAAAGTCTTTCCTCCAAGAAAATGCCCTCGGTCCATCGCCCCCTTCAAGACATCATAAGCTTGTTCAACACTTCCATTGGCGCAAAGGGTATGAATCAGATAGTTGTAAGACGTGGCAGTAGGAGCAAAGCCAATTTCTGACCTCGACCGGTATAACTCAAGGGCTTCATCTACAAATCCGGCTTTGCAAAAGAAGCATAAAGCTGCATTCATCGTTTTCTTATTAGGTGAAACTCCACGTACCATCATCTCCGTCAGGAGATCATACACACCATCAAGATCGTTCTCCTTCAAAAGTTGAAAGACCAAAGAGTTATACCTGAAAACTTCGAGTTCACAACCTTCTAAAGGACTAATTTTCTGCAAGAAATCCGCAGTGTTATTCAACAATCCAGCTTTCATAAGAGCCTTAATCCAAATGTTATAAGCACGGTCCATATCCACTGTTCCCACCACTTTGATATCATCTAACAACTTAGTAGCTTCCTGAAATTTCCGTTTGGAACACAGAGCATCGACCAAAATACCTAAACCAGAACCGCATCCAGCAGGATCATTGGGGAGCAAAGCTCGGATATAACCTTCAGCATCATCAAGTTTCCCTTGCTTGCACAACTTCTTCACCAAAATGGAATGCGTGACAGCACATACAAAGCCACGCACAGAGATCTGTTCGAAGATGACATCAACCGTATCAAAACACTTCTCTTCAACAAGTGCATTCAGAAGCACATGATACCCAAACGAATCCAAATCCAAACCTCGAAATCTCATGTTACCAAAGTGCTGAAGAGCTATATCAGTACGACCAGCAACAGCATATCCCACAACGAGCGCATCACATAGCCGAAGCGAATGACGGTAACCTTCAAAACCAACACTTCGATCCAAGAAGTCAATCATAAGAGTCACGAGCTTAGCACCGCGAAGAATCTTGAAGATAGCATGAAAAGTAGCACGCGTGTGATGAAACCCAGGCTGACGAGCAGCCCAATCGAAGAATTTGAGACAAGAGAGGATATCGTAACGAGTGTGTGAAAGCACGTCGAGTACGAATTTCTCAGTGAGACGGAGTCGGAGATTGGAGAGGTGGAGGTAGAAAGCTCGGTCATCTCCATCGCTAGATGGAGTTCGAAGGATATCAAAGATTCGATCGATTAACTGGTGGCTCTGCTTCACATCTCGATGCTTAAACCAGTCTTTCCACTCGCGGACGAGGAAATCTCCGGGAGTGATTGAAGAAGAAGAAGAAGAAGCTCTACAGGAGAAGGGAATAGGACAAGAGATAGCGTCGACTTTGTTACCAAAATTGCAGTTTCTGAACGACGACGCAGAGAGCGATAGTATCCTCCGCCTGAGGAGCATCCCTTCGCATGATCTCGACGGTGACGCAACCAACACCGAAGCCCACCAAAAACTCGTAAAACCCTAACTTTTTGAGCCAGTCAGTGATCGCCACGTCAGAATCAATGTCGTGGCTTTTGTTGGTTATTTACGAAAATGTCCTTTTTCTTGGTTAGTGAGAAATATTGGGTTCCCGGCTTCTCTTCTCCGTCGTGGAAAAGATGGGGACCAATCTGAGATCTTGGCTCTATCTCATTCTTCTCTTCTTCGTCGTCGTCGGCGTCAACGCTCAGAATCGGAGACCTAAGAATGTTCAGGTGGCCGTTAAGGCCAAGTGGCAGGGTACTCCTCTTCTCCTCGAGGCTGGGTAATGTCATTGTTGTTGACATTTCTTACTTTCTGTTACTGATCTTTGCGAATTCGACAGTGAAATCTGAATTTGTTGTTGTTGTTTTTGTGAATAGAGAGTTGATTTCGAAAGAATCGAAGCAGTTGTTTTGGGAGTTCACTGATGCTTGGCTTGGTTCCGATGGAGATGATGATACCGATTGCAAATCAGCTAGAGATTGTCTTCTTAAGATATCCAAACAAGCTTCGACTCTGTTAGCTAAACCAGTGGCTTCACTCTTCCATTTCTCACTTACTTTGAGATCTGCCTCGCCCCGGCTTGTGCTTTACCGTCAATTAGCTGATGAGTCTCTCTCTTCTTTCCCTCACGGCGATGATCCTTCTGCGACTGGTTGCTGTTGGGTTGATACTGGTTCCTCCCTCTTTTATGATGTTGCAGATCTCCAATCCTGGCTCGTCTCTTCCCCTGCGTATGCATTGACTTTTGTTTTTTTTTCCCCGTTTTGGTTAAAAATCACAATTTGTTCCTTCTAAGCTGCATTTTTCGTTGGGTGCTAGTGCTGGAGACGCGGTTCAGGGGCCTGAGCTCTTCGATTTCGATCACGTTCATTTTGATTCAAGAGCTGGAAGCCCAGTTGCCGTTCTCTATGGTGCAGTTGGGACTGATTGCTTTAGGAAATTTCACCTCTCGCTTGCTAAAGCAGCCAAAGAGGTCTCTCTTTTATTCTGGAAATTTGTCCTTGTTTGTTGGAAAAAACATATTTTGTTATTGGGGTAGAAAAGGAAGGCTTACCTTGGGCTCGTCGCAAGAGTTTGAGAATCTTTGTCGTATGGGGAATGGGGTTCAGCTGTTTCTTTTTTTTTTCTATTACTGTCTTGATAAAACAGCATCAGGCTCTACTGTCCAGGGATCCCATTTCGTAGTGTCTTTCTGCTTTTGTTGTGTGCATGCTAATGAAGCCTTGGTTTCGTACAGGGAAAAGTTACTTATGTTGTTAGACCAGTATTACCTTTGGGTTGTGAAGGCAAAACCAGACCATGCGGTGCCATTGGGGCAAGAGATAATGTTAGCTTAGCTGGCTATGGTGTGGAGCTTGCTTTGAAGAACATGGAGTACAAGGCAATGGATGATAGTGCTATAAAGAAAGGTTAGTGATAAATACTGAGTTATTCATTTCGCCACCCGAATATTGAAAGAAAAAGCATATTATTATCCAGTATTTATTTGCTATCCTTTAATTGTTTCTGCTATGAGTTTCAGGTATCACTCTTGAAGATCCAAGGACTGAAGATCTTAGTCAAGATGTTAGGGGCTTTATATTCTCAAAAATCTTGGTATGTTTAATTTGGAAAATAACCAGAGTAATGTATACATATTTAGAAACCATTTCTTTCAAAATATCACTTCACTTATTTTGCATGCTCGCAAATTAAGTATGTGTTTGTTGATGCAAGATGGACAAAGATATGAGAGGAATGATGGAAAAAGGGTTTTTTTTTTATTTGTAGCAGTTTGTTCAATATCTTTAGGGTTATCATTAAGGTCAGTGCTCCTCTTTTGCAGGACAGGAAACCTGAGCTACGATCAGAAGTCATGGCTTTTAGGGATTATCTCCTATCATCAACAGTATCAGACACGCTTGATGTTTGGGAGCTCAAGGGTAGATCTGCATCCTGAATGTTGGCTTGGTTATGATAGAAATTAATCAAGTGTTTCCTAATTTACCTTTGTTCAACAGATTTAGGACACCAAACAGCGCAGAGAATAGTCCATGCCTCTGATCCCCTGCAGTCTATGCAAGAAATTAATCAAAACTTCCCTAGTGTAGTATCTTCATTATCTCGCATGAAGGTATGTAATTGTTTTTTGATGCTGTGTTTACACTGCTGGTTGAATTTTTTTTCTTGTGGTTTCTTTTATTTTAGATATGTTTGATTAATCGTGCAGCTGAATGAATCAATCAAAGATGAGATACTTTCAAACCAGAGAATGGTTCCCCCTGGCAAGGCTTTGTTGGCTCTGAATGGTGCCCTCTTGAACATCGAAGATATGGATCTATACATGTAATACCTTTTTGAACTTTGTGTTACTTTGCCTTGGTCTAGGCATATTTTAGTGCAGTCCATGATCCATGGGGAGATTTTTCATTTATGGTTTAGGAAGCTGAAATTCTGATGTTTAATTCTCACTTGGTACTCTTCGCCAAGCCCATTTTTGCTTGAGTACGACCAGACCTAGTTTCCCACCTTTCTATTCACTTGCATTTGATATCAGTTTGCATTGTATCGCTTTTCATTCAAATTTTCGTTTTACCCCTTTCAAAAGGTAGCATGCCTAAATTGTTACTCCGGTTGCCATGATTCTGTTTGTAGGTTGATGGATTTGGCTCATCAGGAATTGTCCCTGGCCAACCAATTTTCGAAGCTTAAGGTACTCCTGTAATAATAGACCGAAATTTTATGATTTGGTGTTTCATTTTTCTGTTTTGCTGGATATCTTGGACATACATCCCACTTCTTGTGAAATAAAAAGTAAAGTTGTAGTTTATAATGCAGGAAAAAATGGAACTATAAAATTGATGATTTTTTTTCTTCCTGTCTATTCTGGACATTAAATTATGATTAGTCTTGAACATATGGATGTGCTAACATGTTTATGCAACTATCAGATACCTGATGGAGCCATAAGGAAACTTCTACTAACCACCCCTCTCCCTGAGCCGGATTCATATCGGGTTGATTTCCGTTCCGTGCATGTTAACTATCTCAACAATCTGGAAGAGGATGATATGTACAAGCGTTGGCGGAGTAATCTTAACGAGGTAACTAGTGCAGCTGCATCTTCGCGATAAGTGAGGATACATATGATTTAACTGTAAGCAAGGTGCCATTTGGAAAATAATATCGCTAATGACCTGTGTTTCTCTCACCTTGTAATAAGATTTTGATGCCTGCTTTCCCTGGGCAACTACGTTACATCCGAAAGAACCTATTTCATGCAGTTTATGTCATTGATCCAGCAACTGCGTGCGGTCTTGAGGTAAGTCTTATATCTGCCCTCTCCCGACATTGCTGTCCCTTCATCCCTTTTCCCTTGAGCTGACTATTGTTGGATCTTTACAGTCCATTGACACTCTCAGATCTTTATATGAAAATCAAGTCCCTGTGAGATTTGGGGTGATATTATATTCCACTCAATTAATCAAGACAATCGAGGAGAATGGTGGTCAAATCCCATCTTCTGATGCCCAAGTTAAAGAGGACATATCCACTATGGTATTCACTGTTTATAATATAAATTGACTTTCTATCATTTTTCCCAATTTTTAACTTTTTTGCCCAGAAATAAGAAGCTTTTTCTGGGGGGTTAAGAAAATTTCTGTTTATCATTTGCCCAAGTTAAAGAGGACATATTATGTTTATTTTTCTTTGTTTTTTTTGCTGAGGAGTAAAGCTAAGAATGGATTATGTTCTGATGAAAAACTCCCTTTGCAGGTTATACGTCTTTTTCTGTACATCAAGGAGCACCATGGGATTCAAACAGCTTTTCAGTTCTTGGGCAATGTAATAGACATTAAAAATTTACACCAAACTCACAGTTAGAAGTGTCTCGGAACAATTATTTGTCATTTTCTGCTGTAACGTCAAATATCCAAGAACATTAGTTGCTAACATCTTCAGGTTGGTTAACAGGTAAACACACTAAGGACTGAATCTGCTGATTCTTCCGATGAGGACATTGAACAGGAGCACGTAGATGGAGCATTTGTTGAGACAATTCTGTAAGTACCATGGATATTTAGAATCACTATTCTACGATCGCATATCTATATTATTTTCTATCTCCGTAGAAAATTTGGATTGTATTTCATAGCGCTCCTAAAGTTGGGTCTTTTATATTCTAGACCAAAGATTAAATCACCCCCTCAGGATATATTGCTGAAACTGCAACAAGAGCACGCTTTGAAGGAAGCATCTGAAGCAAGCTCCATGTTTGTATATAAGCTGGGTCTGGCGAAATTGAAGTGTTCCTTTTTGATGAATGGCCTTGTCTTTGATTCTGTCGAGGTACTTTTTTTGTGCATCTCTTTTAATTTGTTGAGGTTCTCAGATTTTGGTAGCTTACTGCAAGCATGCGTCTGATTCAATATGAGAATTGTACATGCAAACCATTTTATGACTTTTAAATATGCATCATCTTTCACGTCTGCATAGTAAGAGCTTTTAATATTCTATTGAAATTGGTTCATGAAGCTAGCCCTTGTCTTTCAGGAAGAAACCCTTTTAAATGCCATGAATGATGAGCTTCCTAAGATACAAGAACAAGTTTATTACGGCCAGATAGAATCCCATACTAATGTTTTGGACAAATTGCTTTCGGAAAGTGGCCTTAGCCGTTACAATCCACAGGTAGGGAATTTCACTGGCAGCATATCTTGTAATATGCTTTTGTGTTTGTTCATTACTAATTCCAAGAAGTGTCTGCCTCTCGTATTTGCATTGTTTGTAGATTATTAGTGGAGGAAAGAACAAACCAAGATTTGTGTCACTGGCTTCATCTACTAGGGAAGGGGAATCTATGTTGAATGATGTTAACTACTTGCATTCATCTGAAAGTAATAATAAATTTATATAGTCAACAGCTTCTGTCCATATCCCAGATGTGTTATCTTCTTAGGAAAACTCACTTGATATATATCTTTATGACAATTCCAGCTTCAGATGATGTAAAGTACGTGACTCATCTCCTTGCTGCTGATGTCGCAACGAAGAAAGGAATGAAATTGCTACATGAAGGAGTCCGTTACCTGGTTAGTTGATGTATTAATAGTTTTATGTCTCGTTCTTTACACCCTTTTCCTGGACCTTCAGTTGGATCCACACATGGTATTGATGTTTCTTGCATTTTCATTCAGATTGGAGGTTCCAAAAGTGCTCGTCTTGGAGTCTTATTTAGTAGCAGCCAAAATGCTGACCCAAATAGCCTTCTCTTTATAAAGTTTTTCGAAAAAACGGCTTCATCATTTAGGTATGTGAGTTTTTTTCTTACATGTGATAGGTAATATGTTCTCGGTGATACTTTTGTTTGTGTCATTTCCTTACCTTCATCTCTGCTTGTTATGTTTGTTATCTAATTGTTTGCAGTCACAAGGAAAAGGTGCTACACTTCTTGGATAAACTGTGCTTGCTTTACGAGCGTGAATATCTGTTAAAAACACCAGTGGAATCAGCTAGCTCCCAAATGTTCGTTGATAAAGTCGTTGAGCTTGCTGAGGAGTACGGTATATCTTCTAAGGCCTACCGATCTTGTCTCGCTGAATCGTTGGATGAACAATTACTTATACGTTTGACAAAGGTATGCTGCTTAAAAAAAATTCTAATCATGCATGAAAGAATGTCAATACAAGAATCTTCAGTTTTCTGTAAAAAGTAATGGTGTTAACCTTGGTTTTGTTTGTGATTATTTGCAGGTCGCCAAATTCTTGTCTTGGGAACTTGGGCTTGAATCTGATGCAAATGCAATTATTTCAAATGGAAGGGTGTGTAAACCAACTTTTATCCTTTCCTGTAGTTATATATATTGTTTAATACTATTCACGTACTCTTAGTGCTAGATCGTATATTTATGAACCTTCATCACATTCAATTATATATTTGACTAGGTGATATTTCCTGTTGATGAGAGGACATTTTTGGGCCAAGATTTACATCTTCTTGAGTCAATGGAGTTCAATCAAAGAGTAAAGCCTGTTCAAGAAATTATTGAAGGCATTGAATGGCAGGAAGTTGATCCCGATCTGCTGACAAGGTCTCTTGTTTTATGCTATAACTGTTTCTCCTTGTCTGCCAAACCAAAACAAGAATTTTTTTTAGTCGTAATGCTTTTCCTTATAGTTCTAGGCGAGCAAAGCTTCTTTAGCTGCACAATTCTGTTCTTCTAGATATCGCTCTTGCTGGTTATTTTTATAGGCTTTATTCGCTCTCTAGATTGATGTTTCCTCTCAAATTTTTTTTTCAAGGAGAGATGATCCCATGTATGTTTTGACAACAGCTGATAAGATATGGTTCTTCTAGGAATAATCCCTTACATGGTTTGAAAAATAGCTGATAGAATATTGTTTTTTTTCTTTTGTCACACTTGCAGTAAATATTTTAGCGATGTCTTCATGTTTGTGTCATCTGCAATGGCAACACGAGATCGTAGTTCTGAAAGTGCACGGTTTGAGGTGTTGAATTCAGAATACAGGTATGTATATTGGCTTTGTTAGTATTTACTTTTCTTTTCATTTTCTTAGGAATTTTAGACTCTGCAACTAAGATGTCCATTTTGTGTGTAGTGCGGTTTTGCTAGGAAATGAAAATGCAACTATACACATTGATGCTGTTATCGATCCTTTGAGCCCCACTGGTCAAAAACTAGCATCACTTCTTCAAGTTCTACAGAAACATGTTCAGACGAGCATGAGGATTGTTCTGAATCCCATGGTGAGTAAAACATATACTGCTCACATTATTATTTAGAGTACATGATTATTTTTCTGAGCACCTAGATGTTCTAAGGGCTTACTCTTCTGGCCTTTATTATGGTTACTGATACTCTTGCTGAGTTCAATCTTTTTATGATATAACCGCTGCCTTACTAATGTGGTTAATTATGGGTAATTTTTCATGTGCATTCTGTTTCAATAGTTGTTATTTCTTTTTGGAAGATACATATTGTTCATGTGTCTGACCTAGAGTTCTTATTTTTTATTGGCAGAGTTCCCTTGTGGACATTCCTCTGAAGAATTACTACAGATATGTCTTACCTAATACGGTATGTTATTTAAAAAGATCTTCATAAAATTATATGACAGTCTGGTATTTTGTTCACGTCCTCTGATCAAATATTGATTCTGCTTTGTATCTTTTTTCAGGACGATTACAGCAGTACTGGCTTTGACGTAGATGGGCCTAAGGCATTTTTTGCAAATATGCCATTGTCTAAGACACTTACCATGAATCTTGACGTTCCAGAGCCATGGCTTGTTGAACCAGTAATTGCCATGTATGGTATTTTCCCCTGAAATAAGAAAATGTGACTATGCTATTCTTTTTGGCCTGAAATATTTGTTAAGGCATTTGCTTGTTTAAGTCACTTATATTTTCTTATGCCTGACCTTTTGCTTTTTGCTTTTTCTCTTCTGGATTTGTCCTTGTCCAGCCATGATCTTGATAATATTTTGCTTGAGAACCTGGGAGATACCACTACGCTGCAGGCAGTTTTTGAGGTTGAATCTCTTGTTCTTACAGGTTCGCCTTTCTATACTTATTATTCAACGCTGGATGGATTTGTCTTGCTATTATTATTAACATAATTCTTGTACAGGTCATTGCGCAGAAAAAGATCATGAGGCTCCTCGTGGCCTTCAGCTGATTCTGGGAACCAAAAATAGACCGCATTTGGTTGATACCCTTGTAATGGCCAATTTGGGTTATTGGCAGATGAAAGTATCCCCTGGGGTTTGGTATTTACAACTTGCTCCGGGTAGAAGTTCTGAACTATACGCTTTGAAAGGAGGAAATGACGGGAGTCAAGATCAATCCTCGCTGAAACGTATTACTATCGATGATCTGCGTGGTAAAGTTGTTCATCTAGAAGTAGTTAAGAGAAAGGGTAAGGAGCATGAAAAGTTGCTAGTTCCTTCTGACGATGATGATGGTGTGCAGCAAAAGAATGAAGTAAGTGCTTCTTTACTAGAATAGAAGATATACATATAAAACTATTGGTCCTTAAAAATTCTGGTTAATTATTCTCTGATGACGCTCTATTGTTTTAGCGGCGGAGCTGGAACTCAAATTTCTTGAAATGGGCGTCTGGTTTCGTTGGTGGTCGTCAACAATCAATGAAGGGAGATTCCAAAAAAGTGAGTACCTTTTGTAATCTGGACTAACTTGAATGATTGCTGTAAACCTGTTTCACTTCAATCTATTTGATTCTAACATGTGGGCTACCTTTGCAACAATTATATCTATCTATCAATTCTTCAGGAGCATGAGAAGGGTGGACGACAAGGGAAAACGATAAATATATTCTCCATCGCTTCAGGGCATTTGTAAGATCTATCATTTTTAATATGCTTGATCACATACATTGACTTAGATAAACTGGAGTACTTTAAGTGCATCACGCATATGAAAAGAAAATTAAGTATGGTATTTCTATGTCTATATGTGGATATTCGTGTCAGAAGAGTTTTAAGTATATTATGGAACAAAAGAGTTCAATATATATATTTGGTATCGCTTCCTTTCTGATACCGAGGCATTGCTTTTGACAGATACGAGCGTTTCCTTAAGATCATGATTCTCAGTGTTCTGAAGAACACCAATCGTCCTGTAAAATTCTGGTTTATTAAGAATTATCTTTCTCCTCAATTTAAGGTTGGTCCCTTTTATTTTTTCGCATACGCTTAAGATTGTCGTCTGTGTCTATTAATGTCTTCTTATCTCTAGATGCGAATTTATATATAGTTTTTCAACCACTTAAGTTAATGTGTATCGCATTCTACTCTTGCAGGATGTGATTCCACATATGGCACAAGAATACAACTTTGAGTATGAGCTGATTACTTACAAATGGCCTACCTGGTTGCATAAACAGAAAGAAAAGCAACGAATTATTTGGGCCTACAAAATTCTTTTCCTTGATGTTATATTTCCTCTCTCGTTGGAAAAGGTACATATGATCATATCTTCATCTCTTTCTTGCGATTTTGATGCTTGGAAGATGCCACTATAAGGCATTCGACATGTGTTCTGTAGGTTATATTTGTCGACGCAGATCAAATTATAAGGACAGACATGGGAGAACTGTATGATATGGATATTAAAGGAAGACCTCTTGCGTATACTCCTTTTTGTGACAACAACAGGGAAATGGATGGATATCGATTTTGGAGACAGGTAAACACATTAATCTGTTTTGTTTTTTTTTTTGCCTGTAGAAGTAATTTTGGTTTCCTTACTCTTACATTCTCGATTGCTTTGAACAGGGTTTCTGGAAAGAACATTTACGTGGTAGGCCATACCATATCAGGTAAACAAACTAACTTCACTTAAACCTCAGTAACAGTAAGTTGTTGCTTATCCCATTCTTGATATGCCTCGTTTCTATCTGCAGTGCTCTCTACGTTGTTGACTTGGTTAAGTTCCGAGAGACTGCGGCCGGAGATAATCTAAGAGTATTCTATGAGACGCTTAGCAAGGATCCAAACAGTTTGTCCAACCTAGATCAGGCAAGTTTTACAATATGGTTCTCTATGCTTAGGGCTGTAACTTTTCTTTGATGGTAACACTATCGTTTTCCTTTGTTTAGAACTACTACTGGTTTTGATTTATCTTCTCAAGTTCTATGTTCAAACTTGTTGATGGCATGGCATTATCTTATATTGTTTCAGGATCTTCCTAATTATGCTCAGCATACTGTTCCTATATTTTCACTTCCCCAAGAGTGGCTGTGGTGTGAATCGTGGTGTGGAAACGCCACAAAATCCAAGGCCAGGACAATCGATCTTTGCAACAATCCCATGACAAAGGAACCAAAGCTTCAGGTAAACGATGACTTTTCCAAAGCTTCCCTAGGAATTTTTTTTTTTTTTTTCATATCTACAACACTCATATAGCATCGTTTGTTTTAAATGTGGTGTTCTTCTGCAGGGTGCAAGAAGAATCGTAACTGAATGGCCTGATCTTGATCTCGAGGCACGGAAATTCACAGCAAAAATCTTGGGTGAAGATGTGGAACTCAACGAGCCAGTAGCTGCTACTACAGACAAACCTAACGCTCCTCCATCAAATGACATCTCTGAAGATTCAGAACAAGACTTGGAATCTAAAGCAGAACTGTAAATGCATGTTCCTGAAAAAGTTTCAAATGAGGAGAAGATAAAAACATGAATCATGGCTATTTTGCAATTGCTAGATAAGGTTTCTAGTTTTGTAGTTACAGTTTCGTAGACAGACATCTCTCAGCAAAAACTAGACAGAAGATAAAGTCGAACCTATGGAGGAGAATAATATCAGTATAATGTTTTTTACGTCAGTAACTTAACTCATCTATCCCAAAATCCTAAATTGGATTTTAATTGAACCAAGCCTAAACCAACAAGAAAACCGAACCGAAATTCAAATTTAACATGGGTCAGTGTCTGTATAAAAAAGCTAACACGTGTTCTTGGAGCAAAGCAACCTTTGGACACAGTTTTCAACTCACAGCAACTTGATCGATCACACTCATCATCAGTCTCCATCTTCATCAATTGATTCTTCAAATTCTTGAATCTTCCATCGATTGAAACCCTAGATTTCTGCAATTGAGAGTGATTAAAAAATGGAGGGTTCGTCGACGACGACGATGGCAAGGAAGACATGGGAACTGGAGAACAACATTATAACAGTAGAGCAACCTGATTCAACCTCTGACTCTATCTTCTACTACGATGATACTGCGCAGAGTAGGTTCCAGCAGGAGAAACCATGGGCTAATGATCCTCACTACTTCAAGCGAGTTAAGATCTCAGCGCTCGCTCTTCTTAAGATGGTGGTTCACGCTCGCTCTGGTGGCACTATTGAAATCATGGGTCTTATGCAAGGTAAGACCGATGGTGATGCTATCATTGTTATGGATGCTTTTGCTTTGCCTGTGGAAGGTACTGAGACTAGGGTTAATGCTCAGGCTGATGCCTATGAGTACATGGTTGAGTATTCTCAGACCAACAAGCTCGTAAGTGTGTACATGCTCTCTCCATTTCCTACCTACTTTGATTCCATCTGTTGTAGTTAATGGTCTAGGGATTTAATCTGTTCGTATATGGGTTTCTATAAGCTGCAAAGTTTTGATTTTTTTTTTTTTTTTTGGCTACCGTTTAAAGTATCTACAAGTCAAAACAGTTTGATTGATTATAACTTGACTTTATATAAAGGCTGGGCGGTTGGAGAATGTTGTTGGATGGTATCACTCCCATCCTGGCTATGGATGCTGGCTCTCGGGTATTGACGTTTCTACGCAGAGGCTTAACCAACAGTATCAAGAACCTTTTTTAGCTGTTGTTATTGATCCAACAAGGACTGTTTCAGCTGGTAAGGTTGAAATTGGAGCATTCAGAACATATTCAGAAGGATATAAGCCTCCGGATGAACCTGTTTCTGAATATCAGACTATTCCTTTAAATAAAATCGAGGACTTTGGTGTTCACTGCAAACAGGTACACCTATTTCTTGATTTTTCTCATTGGAAGCTCCCAACACGATTCTTATGTTTGACTTTTGGTTCTGGCAGTACTATTCATTGGATATCACTTATTTCAAGTCATCTCTTGATAGCCACCTTCTGGATCTCCTATGGAACAAGTACTGGGTGAACACTCTCTCTTCTTCCCCACTGCTGGGCAGTGGAGACTATGTTGCCGGACAAATATCAGACTTAGGTAAAAAATTTTGATATGTCCTAGGAGTAATATATCATTTTTCTCTCTCTCTCTCTCTCTAGTCATTGTCTGCATTAAAGGTCATGTGTTCTAATCGTTTTTTGATTTATACAATTGAAGCTGAGAAGCTTGAGCAAGCGGAGAGTCATCTGAATCATTCTCGCTTTGGAGGAATTGTTCCATCATCTCTTCAAAGGAAAAAAGAGGTATGTGCAAGTGGTTCATCAAATATGAATTGCTCTGCCTTTTACATCTCACTTCTCTGGGAATTTACCTATCTAGAACTTCTATATATAGCTACTAAGATGACAACTCTTCAACTTTTCTGGTTATTGGTGGTGATTTGTTTAGTTGAGAGGAGAAAATGTTGTCGAAGTTTGTACAGATAAAAATAGAACATTGGAGAATGTTAATTGGTGTTGTGTATAAGTCAAAACGATATATTCACGCACTTATGTCTTGCGTTAAAGATCTTGCTTGACGTGTGTTCTGGATCATTTTCAGGATGAGTCACAACTAACTAAGATAACTAGGGATAGCTCAAAGATAACTGTAGAACAGGTCCATGGACTAATGTCTCAGGTGAGTAAATCTTGAAACGTGTGTTATAGCTTTCCCTTAAGATTCATGGATTTCACAGATTCAAATCCATCAATGTTGTATAGGTGATCAAAGATGTATTATTCAACTCAGTGCGCCAGTCCAACAACAAATCTCCCAGTGACTTGTCGGATACAGAGCCTATGATTACATCTTGAAGTTGTTCTTCTTTTTGTCTCTAGTTTTGGATTTGAGCCATCGTTTGTTGTTATATAGTTGTCATTTCATGTGTTTTTTTTTCATGCTGTGTAAAGAGTTTATGGCTAATGAGAATGAATTAAATCTAGTAATACAGAAGAAAATGTTGGGATATGAACAATGGCTCAACATGGAAGCTATACAGGTTTACCAAGAATCATGATGCTTTTGAAAGCAAGGGTGAAGAACCCTAGTAAATGAGAGAGAAGCGGCTCGAGATTATTACTTTTATTGCTTAAAGAACTTGTTACATCACACTGTGAATATATATGACAAGAACTAGGTTTACAAGTCTATTGTTTCCTACACATGTCATCATCTGCAGAGACTTGTTGATCCAAGGGGAGCGTATCTGTTCTTTACTTGGATCGTAGTGTGAGCTGTCACACTTGGTTTGACTGTACGAGCAGACTCATATGGTGACAAGGAGAGTGCTCTGTTACCGTTGGCGAAGTCTTCAATACTCAAAACTTTGATGGGTTTGATATTGTCGAGGTCCACTCTATTCCTTTGCTGGACCGAAACAACAAGTGTTGTGTTGTTGTTCTGCCTTACATCCCTCCTCAAATATTGTGTGGGTGGTGAGACTACACCAAGTTTGTATTTCAGGTTATTGAACACTGGAGTAGGCAGGGACTTGGTGAAAATATTTGCAAGCTGATGGGCTGAGGGGATGTGATAGAATGTAAGGGAGCCTTCTGCAACTTGTTCTCGGACATAATTAGACAAGTGTCACAATAGAGTTCTGGTGTTTGTTTAAGAGGCATACCAGTGTTTTCAAGCAAGTCTCGGAGCTAGTTTACTTCAGCGGCTGTATCAGAAAGACACCGATACTCCGCTTCGGTTGAACTCCTTGAGACTGAAGTTTGACGCTAGGCGACCAGGAAATGGTGTTGGTACCAAGAAAGGTGCAAAAACCGCCAGTTGAATGACTAGTGGTTTGACAACCACCCCAATCACTGTCACTATATGCTCGCAAAGTAGAGTCAGTGTTGTGAGTAAAGGAGAGACCATGATCGATGGTACCTTTGATGTAGCGGATCACACGCTTCAGCAGACTGAAATTGGCTAGAGTCGGAGAGTGCATCCTCTGGCAGACCAAATTAATTGCGAATTGAATATCTGGTCTAGTCAGAGTAAGATACTGCAGTTTACCGGCCATACTTCGAAAAAAAGTTGGTTTATCAAACAGTTCTTCTTGACCCTTAACTTTTTGTAGTTCAAGAGGTAATGGTGTGGGAGCAGGTGCACAATCAGTCATCCCAGCAACGACGAGAAGGTCCTCTTCATACTTGTGTTGGTTGAGGAACATACCATTAGAGTGATGATGCGCCTGTATCCCAAGAAAATAACTTAATTTTCCCAGATCTTTCATACGAAACTCCTCACTTAGAGACTTAAGAAGCTTGTCAACCAAAGCAGGGTTGCTTCCAGTCATTACCATATCATCCACATAGAGGAGTAAGACCATAATATCATTACCTCTATCATAGACAAAGAGGGAAGGATCTTTGAAGCTGCATGTAAAGCCAAACTTTAACAGGAACTTACTGAATTTGTCAAACCATGCCCGAGGGGCTTGTTTTAAGCCATAGACTGCTTTGTGTAGTTTCCAGACATGAGAGGGATTGACAGCATCGACAAATCCAGGAGGTTGTTGCATATAAACTGTTTCTGTTAAATCGCTATGGAGAGTTTCCTATTGTTTTCCGTTTGGATGGTGTTCAACGACGTTACTCTTTCTTGAGAAATTGTTCTTCTAATCGAACGCCTTCCTCCGAATTGCTGCCCAGACGAAATGGAAACTGAACGAATCGACCAAGTAAGACCTTCTTCTTGAAGATTCTTGAAACCATGAACATTCTTTTGGGATTAAAACTCTGGAACAGCTGAAAGGATTTTTATAGTGTCAACCTCTTCTCCCGTAGCTTGTATCCAGGATGTTTGAGTGCCTCAGCTACTGATTTGGGCTCTTTAACAGTGTTGTGAGTGATCTAAGAGCTATTTGAGTGATTTTCGAACACCATCTCCGTTGAAGAAAAAGGTCAGAGTAATAAGGTGAGCTTGAGGATCAGCATGATGAATGAAGAGCTTTGACTCGAGTCTTCTTACAGTTGAACAAACTGTTCTAAGTGATACACCTAAAGGATCTCTTTCTTTTGATGCTATTGTTTCCATTCTGCAGTTTAGCAGGTGAGTGAGAACCAATTATAGAAAAAAACAAACAGAATCATTGAATCATTTCTGACTTGTTGATTTCTGCAAAAGTATTCATCTTTCTTTGAACCTTTTATCATAGAGATGGCTAGGATGAACGTCCATAGGTGGGAAGATGCAAGAAATATTTGAAACACTAGTTATATCCAGCTTTACACAGATGCTCGATATTTGTTGAATATTGCTATTTCAGGAATTTATCCAGGGACACTCCGAAACATCCAGAACTCAAGGTATCTTAGAGTTTAAACAAAGCTTCATAAGGACTGTGAGAAGAAGCAAGCACAGAGGAGGGGAGACGATTACTCAGGTAGTTTGCTGTGAAGAAGGCTTCAACCCAGAATTTTTGTGGAACATTACTCTGAAACAACATGCTGAGGCCTAATTCAGTTAAGTGTTTGTGCTTCCTCTCTGCCAAACCATTTTGTTGAGGAGTGTGAGGACAAGAGATTAATTGCTTAATTCCACATGTTGCAAGGTGAGTTACAAACTGAGTGCTAACAAATTCACCTCCATCATCACATAGAAACATCTTGATTTTCTGATTTAACTGATTCTCAACTAGATTTTGGAATAGAATGAAAACTGAGTAGAAGTCTGATTTATTCTTCAAAGGATAAAACCAACAATAGCGAGAGTAGTTGTCAACAAAGATAACATAGTATCTAAAACCTTGAGTAGAAGTGATTGGTGCAGGACCCCACAAATCAAAATGTATCCTCTCAAGAGGTCTACTAGCTACAAACATAGAGGAAGAAAAAGGAAGCTGAGCACTCTTCCCAAGCTCCAAGACACAAATCTTGCTTGTGCTGTTTATTGCTATTGTGCATAGACCAAATTCTGAAGGATCTAGCTGCTGATGATCGAAAACGTTTTTGCCACACCTCATCACATTTGCTAGTTGTCGATTAAGAGTACAAGGCTTGCGAACTTAGATTTTTGATAAATAAACATGAACTCCGGTTGTTTTCCTCTGCTTGGTGTATTTGTCCTTTACACGCACACAGAATCAAATTTAAGGAAGGATAGTCATCACACAACTTAGAGACAGAGAGCAGACTTAGTAACATTTGGACAGACCAAAACATCTTTTAAGTGGGATAAATTAACCTGATTTAAAGTGGGAGAATAACGTTGCATGGCCTGGAAAACTGACTTTAACCATAAAGCTCTCTATTTTGAGGTATATGTAGTTCTTTATTTTCTAAGTCCTCATGAGGGAGGGAACGAGCAAACACTGTTTTCTATTTGCTTTAACAGTCGAAAGCACTTCAGTTTTACATATACATTGCATAGATATGTCATTGTTACCTGGAACTAGTTGTTTGATTTAAATTTTGTAGAACCCATCTCTTATTGGTTTGTTCTTTTGGTGTTGAAATGAGAACCCTTTTATCGTAGAATTGTTCTTCTGGTTTCAAGGTGTTTGAATTGTTTTCATTTTCAGCCAGTTGACATAAAGGGAGCAAAGGGGTCTTGAGACTTGATCTCACAGGGGACAAGTCAGCTGTGGAGAAAGCAAAAGTGGGGCCTCTGGGGTTTTCTCTCTTTGATTCTGCAGTTTCTGTTTCGTCCGGCCCTATTGAGTCAGATGTGGTTCTGATGTCTCTCTTACAGCGCCATATACCAATATGTAACCTGTAAATTTCTTTAGGTTGGCCACTTGTTCTGCAGTTTGTTGACCTAGGAGGTGAACTTAGACGAGATGTTTGGCATGCAATCTTTGCACACATTTCTACGAGAATCCGGAAGAGGATGATGAATCTGTATCAAGTGTTTGGTGCACAATTGCGTGCACTCTGTATTGAAGAGTTCAAGCCTTCAGTATATGCGGAATTTGGATGATCCTATCAAACTAGTTTAACAAGTAGCCTATGTGATATGCAAACCTTAGCTTACCACTATTGTTGCAGACATACAAACGAGGTAATCCATTTCCAATGAAAGTTTTGATAGCGTCTGTTCTTGGAAGTGTCTACTTGAAAAGATGTATGAGATCTCCATCCTGGTGTTCAACTGATCCTTTTGGAAAAGTCTTCTCTAAAACAAGGCTTAGTGTAAGCAAACACCTTGCGGTTGCTGATCTGACACTTGTAGAGAGAGCAGAGATGTTACAAGGTGGCTCAAGCTACTATTCAATGCTGCAACCATTATAGTAAATTGATCTCTTTAAGGTAATACTTTTTCAAATTAATATACAGATTTGTTTCATTTCCTATTTCTTCATGTTTAGACAACTTTCAACTCTTGTGTGCAATGCACTCGGATTTTGAGTAACTTATTTTCATTACTTTTAATAACACAAGTAAAATTAGTGGAGACTGACAAAAGTTGTTTGTAAGGACTCATTCTATACTGAGTATAACTGCCACATTTGAGAAACTCAGCTGTTACATGACGGTCTCTTTTCTAGCATTTTCATCAAATATAATATTCGAGGTTTGGTTCACACCTAGTCATAGTGCATAATAATGTACTAGAATGTTTTAATTAGGTCTTAAGAATCTTATTCTTACCAATGAAAGGAGACTCTATTCTTAATGATACTTTGAATGGATATTATTATATCCCCTTTCTGCTTAGTATCTTAACCAATGAGGATACTCTGCAGGAACCGTCGACAGTTGGTTTGATGATATTTATTTGAGAATAGAGGACGAAACCGGAGATGCAATAATTTAAGACTTCCAAACGACAACAACAAAAGTGGTGTGGAATGTTACCACGGTACGCCTTCTGCTGTCAAAGACGAAATGGCGCAGAGAGTCGGAGGATTGAAAAGAGTGAAACTTTCATCTGCAACTCCTGAGTTTCCTATTGTTTTCCGTTTGGATGGTGTTCATCGACGTTACTCTTTCTTGAGAAATTGTTCTTCTAATCGAAAGCCTAGACTCCGAATTGCTGCCCAGAAGAAATGGAAACTGAACGATATCGACCCAAGTAAGACCTTCTTCCTCGAATTATTGAAGTTATGTACGATTCTTTTGGGAACATAAAACTCTGAAACAGCTGCTAGGATTTTTATAAAGTTTTTGGTGTTCTTGTATGACAGATGCGGTGCAGGAACGATTTAGTCGGTGGGTGTCTAAATCTCAGAAGCTTTTGAGTGATGTAACCTCTCCGTTAAAGAAAAAAGGTCAGAGTCTTAAGGTTGAGCTTGAGGATCAACATGATGTTGAAGACTTTGAGGAACTTCTTACAGTTGAACAAACTGTTCTAAGTGATACACCTAAAGGATCTCTTTCTTTTGATGCTATTATTTCCATCGAGCAGTTTAGCAGGTGAGTGAGAACCAATTATAAGGAAAACAAACAGAATCATTGAATCATCTTCTGACTTGTTGTTTCTGCAAAAGTATTCATCTTTCTTTGAGCCTTTTATATATATATGGCAGGATGAATGGGATAACTGGGAAGAAAATGCAAGAAATATTTGAAACACTTGTTCCTCCAGCTTTATCTACAGATGCTCGATATTTGGTTGAATATTGCTGTTTCAGGTATTTATCCAGGGACAGCTCCGAGTTTCATCCGTCTCTCAAGGTATCTTTGAGTTTAAATGACTTCTCTCTTAAGGTTTTAGCTTATGGATTGGAGAGTTCTTAAACCCATTTGAAAGAAGATAAACCAAAATGTCTTTCGTTGACGTTACATCTTTTATTGGTTTCTGAACAGTTGAAGCATGTTTCTTTGTAGGAACCTGCATTCCAGAGACTAATTTTCATCACAATGCTTGCGTGGTCTAATCCATACTGCAAAGGAAGAAATGCACGCAGTGATGCCTCAGAGAGACCTTTGTTTCAGGTATTTATTAGACCTTTTATTTCTCTTGGCTTATATGAGGACAAAAGTTCTTTACTATTGCTGCTCTGAAGGTTGGTAGTGGTAATAGTAGTATAAACAAACAAAGTTTGTGAATTCAGTTAGTATCTTGCTCTTTGAGGAAACTATGATTGAAATGCTGATGAAAGCTTACTATTGTTGAAGGGACGGGTTATTGGGGAAGAGGCATTTGTTCGTATTGCTCCAGCAATTTCAGGCTTGGCTGATAGGGCTACTGTACATAACCTTTTCAAAGCTCTAGCTGCTGAGCCTGATCGAAAAGGCATTTCTTTGGAGACTTGGCTATCTTACATCCAGGAACTTGTCAAGTGAGTATGAGATTTGCATAACTTAGATTTTTGATAAATAAACATGAACCCAACGTTGTTTTCCTAGCTGAGTATCTTTCCATTGTCAGAACAGAATACACGAAGGACGGAAGTCACACCAGACTACAGACCTTCGGCAGTTATCATTGGAGAGACTTTTATGCATGGCCTCTAACAGGAAAGGACCTGTTTTAAAGTGGGAGAATAACGTTGCATGGCCTGGAAAACTGACTTTAACTGATAAAGCTCTCTATTTTGAGGTATATGTAGTTCTTTATTTTCTAAGTCCTCATGAGGGAGGGAACGAGCAAACACTGTTTTCTATTTGCTTTAACAAATAAAAACACTTCAGTTTTACATATACATTGCATAGATATGTCATTGTTACCTGGAACTAGTTGTTTGATTTAAATTTTGTGAACCCATCTCTTATTGGTTTGTTCTTTTGGTGTTGAAATGAGAACCCTTTTTCGTAGAATTGTTCTTCTGGTTTCAAGGTGTTTGAATTGTTTTCATTTTCAGCCAGTTGACATAAAGGGGAGCAAAGGGGTCTTGAGACTTGATCTCACAGGGGACAAGTCAGCTGTGGAGAAAGCAAAAGTGGGGCCTCTGGGGTTTTCTCTCTTTGATTCTGCAGTTTCTGTTTCGTCCGGCCCCAGGTGAGTTCATATATTCACCTAACTGATGTGGTTCTGATGTCTCTCTTACAGCGCCATATGTCTGGGTGGTCGTTTACCAATATGCTAACCTGTAAATGTTCATTTAGGTTGGCCACTTGGGTTCTGGAGTTTGTTGACCTAGGAGGTGAACTTAGACGAGATGTTTGGCATGCAATTATTAGTGAAGTTATAGCTTTGCACACATTTCTACGAGAATTTGGGCCGGAAGAGGATGATGAATCGCTGTATCAAGTGTTTGGTGCAAAGAAGGGTAAGGAAAAGGCAATTGCAAGTGCATCTAACTGTATTGCAAGACTTCAAGCTCTTCAGTATATGCGGAATTTGCCAGATGATCCTATCAAACTAGTTCAGTTCTCTTTTCTTCAACAAGTAGCCTATGGTGATATCGTGTATCAAACCTTAGCTGTAAATTTTTGGGGTGGACCACTATTGACAAAAGTTGCAGACACAGCCTACAAACGAGGTAATATAGCCAGGGCTTCAAGAGAGTCCAATGAAAGTTTTGATAGTGCGTCTGATCTAGATGGAAGTGTCTACTTGAAAAGATGGATGAGATCTCCATCCTGGGGTTCAACTGCGTCCATCAACTTTTGGAAAAACTCTTCTCTAAAACAAGGCTTAGTTCTAAGCAAACACCTTGCGGTTGCTGATCTGACACTTGTAGAGAGAGCAGCAGAAACATGTAGACAAAAATACAAGGTGGTAGAAAAAACTCAAGCTACTATCAATGCTGCAACCATCAAAGGGATACCTAGTAACATTGATCTATTTAAGGTAATACTTTTTCTCCATTAATATACAGATATTGTTTCGGAGGGTTTCCTATTTCTTCATGTTTAGACAACTTTCAACTCTTGTGTGCAATGCACTCGGTTTTTTGAGTAACTTATTTTCATTACTTTTAGTAACAAAAAGTAAAATTAGTGGAGACTGACAAAATGTTGTTCCTCTACTCTTGTTTTTCTCTCCCCAGGAACTCATTCTACCACTGAGTATAACTGCCACAAAGTTTGAGAAACTCAGGCGCTGGGAGGAGCCTTACATGACGGTCTCTTTTCTAGCATTTTCATCAACGATAATATTCAGGTTGGTTCACACCTAGACATGTGATACAATGTACCAGAATGATCCTTAGGTTTAAGACTTGTAGTTGCATGCCAAGGAGTCGTATTATCACTGCTACTTTGAATGGATATTATTATATCCCCATTACTGCTTAGTATCTGATACCACTGAGGATACTCTTCTGCGCCTCAGGAACCTTCTGCAGTACGTTTTTCCTGTGTCTTTGATATTTTTGGCAACTGGGATGCTTACGTTGAAGGGACTCAGACGACAAGGCCGTCTTGGAAGATTGTTTGGAATAGTTACCATTCGAGATCAGCCTTCTTCAAATACTATTCAAAAAATTATTGCTGTCAAAGACGCCATGCAAGATCTGGAGAGCTACCTCCAAAAGATGAATGTAGTGCTTCTAAAACTAAGGACAGTTGTACTATCTGGTCATCCTCAGGTATGTTTTATTAACTAAATCAAGTTTTAAAGCGTTTTTATTGACATGCCTTCTTCTTTCTCTTACCAAGTAATTTTGGGATTGGGACAAGACTCATTTTGATTTTTTGGCATTTCGTGACAGATAACTATTATCTGGTGTTATATAACCTGGTTACATGATTTGAATCTTTTCTCAGATAACTACTGAGGTAGCACTGGTTTTGCTATCCATTGCGACGGTTCTAGTCATTTTCCCTTTCAAATACGTTCTGGCTTTTGTTCTCTACGATCAATTTACTCGGGAGCTCGAGTTCCGTAAAGAAATGGTCAAGAAATTTAATGCATTCTTACGAGAACGTTGGGAGATGGTACCAGCAGCTCCTGTCATTGTTTTACCGTTTGTAAATGAAGAGTCTACACCAGCAAATCAGGATAACAAGCAGCTCAGAAAACAAACACAGAGGTGATTGATAAAAAGTGCCAAATTTGTATAATCTAGTGGCATGTGCATGTTCTTAGATACACTAGAAGCTCAACAAGGAACAATCCTAGGAGCACCAAATATTAAATATAGTTGATGATGATTATTAAATGTATATGAGTACAGACTATAGATGTTAGTTATTTGTTTATCACTTGTCCCACTACAAAACTACTGTCCAACATGTAAAATATTTTTCTCACATTTCTTACTCTTGATCTCTAAAATTTGTCAGCCTTCGGAGATTTAATATGATTGGCGTGGCAACTCTATCCTTTACAGTCTCAGATAACCTTGCTCACACTATTTTCTTAATCTTTATCCGAAGAGGGTGAGCAACTCCGTCATGGTCATGTCTCCTTGCGTAATTTTCTAGTCTCTTCTCATGAAACTTCATGCATGATGCAAGCTTTTTGACTCACTATGCAAGCAGCCGAAATGTGTGAGAGAGAGCCGTTACAAGTTGAATCAGAAATTCCGGAAGTTAACTCCTTTGAGTCACATGCAACATGTTTTTCTTAGGGCCTTTATATAACAATATTCCCATAACACAAGCTAATTAACATGAACATAAACGGAGAGAAGATGAAAGTCCATATTGGAGGATATGTGTTGATACTTGCCGTGATGGCTTCTGTTATGTTACAGCAGCCTGAGTTGGTCACCGGGCAAGCTAGAGTTCCAGCTCTGTTTGTACTTGGAGACTCGTTGGTCGACTCTGGGAACAACAACTTTCTCCAGTCTGCAGCTCGAGCCAATTACCTCCCGTATGGCATCGACTTGAACTTCCGTCCTACTGGCAGATTTAGCAACGGCTTGACTTTCATTGACCTTCTAGGTAAGATTTAAGTTCATTTGTTAAAAGATTCATTAGGCTGTTTTTAGTATTCTCTTTATCTTACTTAAAAACACCAACTATTCTGTGAAAACAGCTCAGTTGTTAGGAATTCCATCGCCTCCTGCCTTTGCGGATCCAACTACATCAGGCAATAGAATCCTCCAAGGAGTTAATCACGCGTCTGCAGCTGCTGGCATCCTCGACGAATCAGGCTACCACTATGTATATTTTTTTTAAGTTTTGTGTCATCACTTTTAGTTAAAAGATATGACAGTGTTAAAACGGATAGAGGAATGATGGTGTGGTGTGCAGGGGGCAAGATTCACCTTGAGCCAGCAAATGGTGAATCTAGAGACAACACTGAGCCAATTGAGAACGATGATGAGTCCCCAAAACTTTACGGACTACTTAGCAAGATCGCTTGTGGTTCTCGTTTTTGGAAGCAATGACTATATCAACAACTACCTTATGCCTAATCTATACTCCTCCAGCTTCAGATACAGACCGGCTGACTTTGCCAATCTACTTCTCAGTCAATACGCTCGCCAACTTCTTGTATGTTTGTCAAACCTTCATATGGGTATTATCCTTAAATTAATCTTCTAATAATCTTTTGAATCTGTGTAGACCCTGTACAGCCTAGGTCTAAGAAAAATCTTTATACCTGGAGTAGCACCACTAGGCTGCATACCAAACCAACGAGCCACCGGTGCTGGACCACCTGGGAGATGCGTTGACAGTGTGAATCAGATTCTAGGCACATTTAACGAAGGGCTGAAGTCACTTGTTGACCAGCTGAACCAGCGATCACCTGGAGCCATCTTTGTATATGGAAACACATATAGCGCAATTGGTGACATCTTAAACAACCCAGCTGCTTACGGTAAACCTCCCCGGCTATTAAATAGGAGTTTATTATATGCTTTCTACTCTGATCAAACAGGGTTTTATGTGGTACAGGCTTCAGCGTAGTGGACAGGGCTTGTTGCGGGATTGGGAGAAACCAAGGACAGATCACATGTCTGCCAATGCAGAATCCTTGTCCTAACAGGAGTCAATATGTCTTTTGGGATGCATTCCACCCTACTCAGACTGCTAACTCCATTCTGGCTAGAAGAGCTTTCTATGGCCCACCTTCCGATGCATACCCTGTCAATGTTCAACAGATGACACTACTTCGCTAGTTTCATTTTGTTACTGTGTTTCTCGGTCTTGAAGTTTGTATATTATGATGGTTGAATCTGTCTAAGTATAAAGCTGAAACCTAAATGTTTTTACTGCAAAATAACAATATGTGCTAATGAAAACCAAAATGCTTTTACTGCAAAATAACAATATGTGCTAACGAAAACGGGCAGAAGCCCTATGATTAGAAGTCTTAAAGAGGATATGTTAGATGCAAAAACAAAGCATGCCGATTTTCGTGTGCACCAAATTCCAGAAAAAAGAACATGTGCATTGTCAATTTACTCCGTTCCTACTACTATATCAGTTCATTTATCCCACTCCTGCTCAATATGCTGAGGACAACTCGTTAGATGTTGTGAAGTAGTCTTCTGCGTTCCAGTACCAACTTGATCTATTAAGCGATCCCAACCCATGATGTGTGGAAGGGCAAACTGCACAAAGTACAAAATCTGTTAAATACTTGATCCAGATTCATGTGTTAAAAACTGACAGGATAGCAGCAATGCTCTTTGTTTTTGGTTCTCGAACTAATATCTAATAGTAACAGAACAGAGAAAAATGCAGAATTAAAAATCTTAATCTTACACTAAAAGCTGTCTTCATCACTGCAAATTCAGCTGTTGTGACAGGAACCACAAAACGGTCATTGGTTTTGAGGATGTTATTGACAACGCCTGCAACAAAACCGCAGAAGCTATAGTGTCTATACAGCAGTTTATTATTATAAAGAAAGTTATTTCCTCCGGAGAACTGTTATCGCCATATTACAAATTTACAATACTAATATAAGTGCAAGCTTCTAAATTTACTAAACAAAAAGCTCTCATAACTAACTATATCAGTAGGATACAGACTGATGATCCATATCACTAGTTAATATTAATATTGATAGAAGCCTTACTCAATGAGAAGAAGTAACCGCTACCATCCGCGTGAGGCTTAATTGACAATGTCTTCCTGACTTGACCAGCATTACTGAGGAGTCGAAAGACATGTGTCAGTCAGCACATGAAAATGCTGATTTCAGCAGTAAAAGTCATGTACTGAAAACAAACCTTGACTTCATGGAAGGGTCATGGAAAAACTCAGAGCTGTCTTTGGAACCCATACTAATCAAGGATCCAACTTCAGTAGGTGACAAAGAAAACAACTGCAATGATGTAGCAAACAAAAGTTATCAGACAAGAAAGAACACAAGTGAAGAAGAGTAGAGTGAGAGAGCAAAAGATCAAAACCTGTTTCAGTCCCGAATCGTACTTACGCTCACCAATAGAAGGCATAAAAGTCATCATCAAGGATCCACGTCGCTCTATCCGAACATTTCCTGACTAAAATTGTACCCACAGTAAGTAATGAGAACCTAAAAGCCTTAAAATTAAGAAACACACACAAAACTAAAAAAAGAAATGGTTTTTATTTTGTTTTTGGGGCATACATCGATTTCAGTGAAAGTGGGGAGAACAGGTTCAACAGAGAGAGCAGCTTTGCCCTTGTAGATAGCATAAGGTGCGAACACTCGACCACTAGGCTTTGCAGCATCTTTTCGAATCAAGCAAAACAAATTAGGGTAAACACACACTTCTAACAGACTAAGCGGAACAAAACCAAAGTTCTTACCTTTTTGACCAGAGAAACCACCTCTAGATGCCGAAGAATCTGGCCAGCTTGCAAAACCACGCAACGTCGTAGCTCTCACTTTCTCTTCCAAGAGTGACTTACTTTGGTCGAAAAGGCTCCTGCTTTGGGGAAACAAAAAACAAACAAACCCAGATCAGAGATGGGTTCTAAAATGTGAATTTCTTGAGAAAAAGGAATTAGAGTAACCTCGAGAGCAAAGTGCGAGCTTGCTTCATCATCTTCTACACAATTCCGAGAGAAACGACGAGTTTAACAAAAGCGTCACTTTGGGGGTTTCTTCTGAGGTTTTATGATTTGATTTATATCAAAACGGGTTTTTAACGGGCGACCCATATTTGAACCCGTTTCCAATAATTTTATCCCTTAACGGCCCAATGGGCTTTTCTGTTGAATTAGGAAATCAAAATCAGATTTTGGAGAAGACGACGACGAATCTGGGAATAGCTGAAGCTAAAGAAGAAGAAGAAGAAGACTGTAATGGCGGATTCAAACTGATCTCAGAGACTCAAAAGGTAGATCTCTCGAGAATTCTGATTTTGTTTTCCTCAGAGTTCAAACATCTTTTGAATCCTAATTTCTTACGAAAGCTTTCACTGTAAATTGTTTGTATAGGTTGAGAGATCGAGCATTATTATTAAATTAGCAAGATGTCTGACATTTCCATTGACGCATTGGTAAGCTTGCACATCCCGTGATCTTCGAGCCTATTCGTGGATTCTGTATGATTTTTCGAAGTTTGTCTCCAATTCGCTTTTGGTCTTATATCTAAATTTTTTTTAGGGCCAAGCTATGGGAGACTTCAGTAATCATGAGAAACATGGATTTGATTTAGGAGCATTTGTTGGAGACCTGGCTTTTGAAGAAGATTCAGGCAGGTAAACGTTCTAATGATTTTCCTGGATTTGATTTGGTTCTGTGTCTCTTTATGATTCTGGTTAGAATAATCTCCTTTGATTTTATCGCACTTGGTCAAATCGACATTACTCTTTTTCAATTTGATTTGTTGGGCAGTGAGGATATATCATTGGAAGGGCTTCAACAAGAACTAGAAGAATGTCAAAGTGATGAGGTTAGCTATTCACAGAACTGAGATCAGAATTTTGAAAGCTGAAGAATGTGGATTAGTCATAGACTGTCGGATCAGAATTTTGAAAGCTGAAGAATGTGGATTAGTCATAGACTGTTGGATCCCATGGATATGATGTCCTATCTTATCTTGTTTGTGTGTCAGCTCAGGTTGTTTCCAATATACTATCCAGTGGTGCCAAACTTAGAGACTATGCAAAAGGTGTAGAGAACAATTTACGGAAGGTTGAATTGGATTCAATTGAGGTGGCTATTTCTCTTACCTGTGATACATTGTGGCACTTTTTATTTTCTGCTTGCCATGTAACATATTGTTTTCGTCTACAAGTTTGGGAATTTATCGTGATTAGCTTACTTATATGCTTTAACCCTCCATGAATACCCAGGATTACATAAAAGAAAGTGATAATCTAGTCTCACTTCACGATCAGATTCGTGACTGTGACAGCATCTTGTCACAGATGGAAACCCTCCTCAGTGGATTTCAGGTATTTGAATATTATACATTCTATAGTTTGTGTGTGTTTATGATCTTCTTTCTCCTTACTTTGAAATGCATATCTCTATTTTCCTTGTAATCTGAATTCTCACTTTGCGTCTTTTCTTTCAGGAAGAGATTGGTTCTATAAGTTCAGACATAAAGATTCTTCAAGAAAAGTCAATGGACATGGGTTTGAGATTGAAAAACCGCAGGGTATAGCCAATCAGTAACTGATTTTGGTGTTATCTCTTGCTGCTTCCACCCGTGACTCATCCAAATGAGCTCTTCTATTTGAACAGGTGGCTGAATCAAAGCTTGCAAAATTTGTCGAAGACATTATAGTGCCACCAAAGATGATCGATGTAATTGTTGATGGAGAGGTATATTCATATTTCCTGCTTTGGTAGTGTTCAAGATTTGTGGGATCTCTTCATGTTGTGTATGTGTCTGTTTTTTCTTATTGTTTCTGATTACTGATTTGGGGCATATGCTGTACTATGGCAAACGTGAGAAAAATAGAAAAACAACATGTTATGGTTAAGCTTTGGTATATGCTGCCACAATGTGCAATACTAGTAGAACTAAAATGTATCAAATAATCTTCATATAGTTTTCTTCCACCATGTAGTCCTTCTATCTGTATGTCACCTGAGTACGTGTTTGAGTAAAACTGTAAGGGTGCATTTAGGCCAGCATTGGATTGTTGAGGGTATTTTTATTCCTAATCTGATAGTCGTAGTATTTTCCTTGTTCAGGTGAATGAAGAGTATATGAAAACCCTCGAAATTCTGAGTAAGAAGCTGAAATTTGTAGAAGCAGATCAAGCAGTTAAAAGCTCAAAAGCTTTAAAAGATGTAGAGCCTGAGCTCGAAAAGCTCCGGCAAAAAGCTATTTCCAAGGTTATTGATCTACTTTCTCTGTTATCTGATACCGGACAATTATATGTTTCCTATAAGGGAGTGTGTTAGGTACAAAAAGTTACGTACCTTTTGACTCAAAACAGACATTTGATACTTAAATATCTCTTAAAATTGTTAATTGTTGGATAAATAAGTACAGAAAATAATCTTCCTGATAAACCCAACTTATTTTAACTCATTGATATGAATTATTGTTCCTTTTCTCTAAAAGTTGCCATCTGGGGTAAATTGTCAGTTGTGTTTGTTCTCTTCCAGATGACGACAGAGCATTCTAAATGTGTACTCATGCAAGATTTATTTCCGTTTTGCAGGTGTATGATTTTATTGTGCAGAAGCTTATAGCTCTTAGGAAACCGAAAACAAACATTCAAATTCTTCAACAAAGTGTGTTATTAAAGTACAAGTGAGTTATACTCTCCAAGCCCCTTAATTTGGTTAGACATAATGATACTACTATACTACAACATTTCCCGTCTTGCATGTATGTTTCTGTTAACTATTTTCGCATACATGTGTATGTGGTTATCACCTCACTAATGATTTGGTTAGTTATCTTGCTTTGGATTTTGCCTCTGTGATGTTAGCGAAGTTGCTTAATTTAACATGTTACTGATGTCCAGCTGGATTTTATATTGCTTCTACAGTATATACTTCATTCACCAATTATATTTTAATGGTAGGTATATTATCTCCTTCCTCAAAGAACATGGAAAAGAAGTGTTTATGGATGTCCGGGCTGCATACATTGATACCATGAACAAGGTGATATTCTTTATCTTGTTTGATTGTTGCACCATCCTGCAACTTCTTTATATAGTCTTAGTTGGATGAGAAAGGAGTTGATTGAGCTGTGATGATTAAAGGCTGTATGCAGGTTAGATAAAAGTGGTGTTTATTAGCTTAGGCTTTCAATTGTTGTTACATCTAATGCCTCGTGAGATCTGATTTCAGGTGTTAAGTGCGCATTTTCGTGCTTATATTCAAGCCCTTGAGAAACTACAGTTAGATATAGCCACAGCATATGACTTGATTGGGGTGGAGACTAGAACCACCGGCCTCTTCTCCAGAGCAAGGGAGCCACTAAAGAACCGTTCTGCCGTTTTTGCTTTGGGTGAGAGGATAAAAATTATAAAGGTATTCATTAATAGCGATTAGCATTCCTGATTGATTTTTTCGACCATTCTACATGCTCTGGCGGATTTATTATATAAACTGAGTTGCCTTTCTGACTCTTAATACAAAAGATGGTACTAGCTGTGCGTCTTTACAAATAGATTAGAACTTGTATTGACTTAATATACACCATTATACAGTTGTGCCCACTGCCCACTTTGATTTTTAGTTCAGATATTTTGGTTTTAGGTTCGAAATTATATGTATCAAATCATTGACACATTTCAGTTTTGTATTTTTCTACAATATGTATCCGTAATTTGAAGGCTCCTCAAATAGATGTATATTTTGATTTTCTCACTTTCAATTTGGATTAATGTAGTTGAGTATCAAAATTTGGGTTTTCTGGTATAGAAGAAGTAAATCCAAAGTTTGTTTAGTTTAACCATATTAGCTACCCGTATTATATTCTAAAAGTTTGTTGAAAGACTTAAGTTTCAGTATGTCTGCTGTAGGAAATTGATCAACCTGCTTTGATCCCTCACATAGCCGAAGCTAGCTCGCTCAAATATCCTTATGAAGTGCTCTTCAGGAGCTTGCACAAGCTACTTATGGATACAGCTACTTCTGAGTTCTGTTGATTTTTCCCCTTTTGTATTTATGTTACTTTCCCTCACCGCTCAACCCCCTAATGTCATTTGTTTTCATTTTAACAGGTATATATTTTGTGATGATTTCTTTGGTGAAGAGTCCATATTCTATGAAATCTTTGCAGGTAATTTCTAATTTATCTCCCTTTGGCTATACCAAACTATGTAGATATTGATAACTGTTTAAAAGCACATCAGTATATCTTGTACTCTTGTAGAAATCCTCGCAACATAGTTAAGTTAGTTACTTAGTTGTTACAAATTTGATATGGTGTAAGCAGCATTTAAAAATTTATCTTGCCTTCTTCCGGATAGAAAACTGAACCCCTGCTACTTTATGATAGATATGATAATAATAGCATTTTTTTTTGGAAATATACTGAACTTTCCATGGCACAGGTCCATTTTCTGTCATTGATGAGCACTTCAATCCTGTTCTTTCAAACTGTTTTGATGCTATTGGCCTGATGCTCATGATTCGCATAATACACCACCACCAGGTATTAACACTAACCCAATTAGTGGCAATACATATGTGAGAATGCATTGAAAGTTAATGGTCCAGTGAAGTATGGTTAGATATATATTATCTCAGCATTGGAAGGACGAGTCTTAATGTCTCTCGAACTAAAGATTCAGATACACTGGTCTTAGGAAAGATGTTTCTGGATTACATACCTTCAACTGGTCCATATAGGCGTTCCACCCCAGTCTTAATTTTACTTATTTTTATGATTCCGGCCTTTTGCAAGGACCATGATAGTTTTTATGTCTACTAAGTGTCATGCAATGCTCAATTTCCCTCCTTTTTTACAGCTTATTATGTCTCGGCGGAGGATTCCATGCCTGGATTCATATCTGGACAAGGTTCATAACTCTCTATCTCTTTATTCTGTTTGATATACTCTCAACTCTTAAGTATATATGTAGCAGTTAAAGCAATAAAAAGGATTCATTATTACTGTGCTCATCTGCAGCTGTTTTCACTTGGTCATTATATGTGTTTTTTATTTTGGTACAACTTCAATGGACTTGATAGATTTAAGTATAAGCTTATAGATGCGGCTATGGTTGATTTCCTTAGATTCCATAGTCCTCTCTAAATGAATCTTTTACATTTTTCAAACGGAGCAGGTTAATATTTCATTGTGGCCTCGTTTCAAGATGGTGTTTGACTCACACCTCAGCAGTCTGCGAGATGCAAACATTAAGACATTATGGGAAGATGATGTTCATCCTCACTATGTCATGAGGCGTTATGCTGAATTCACGGCTTCGTTTATTCACCTGAATGTCGAATATGGAGATGGGCAGGTTCGTTATAAGCATTGGCTCTGTCTCCAATGGTATATGTCACTGAGCTCGTCGCTTTATCATCGCTTGACATTATCTATGACCCCTGCAGCTTGATATAAATCTGGAGCGGTTAAGAATGGCTGTAGATGGCTTGATTCTCAAGCTTGCGAAGTTGTTCCCAAGGCCAAAGCAGCAAATTGTGTTTCTCATAAACAACTACGATATGACAATTGCTGTGCTGAAGGTGAGTTGAACCCTTGGCCGTCTCATGTTAAGTGCACCCTAAAATGCCTTTTCTGAATCAGTCAGCATATCCAAACTTTTTACGATTCATTATTCTATCTATTGAATCTATCGTACCAGGATAATATTTTAAACTCATCTTCTGGTATTTTAGGAAGCCGGACCAGATGGTGGGAAAATTCAAATGCATTTTGAGGAATTGCTAAAGAGCAACACCTCGTTATTTGTGGTAAGGGCCAATGTTGCAATTTCGATTATCTTAACTTTTCGAAGTTATGTTGCCTTTATAATTGTGTCATGGTTTGAACACAAGCATGGCTTTGTAGTAACGATGTAAACACAGTCTTGTTCAAGTTTCAATAATGGTGACTTTTGTTTGGTCAAGATAAACAAAGAACGTAGAAAAATGCTAGCATTTGTTATTATTATGTGTCCGTTATCTTGAATCATGGTTTTATAATGTCACAGGAGGAACTGCTGGTGGAACATTTCAGTGATTTGATCAAATTTGTGAAAAGTCGAGCTTGTAAGGAACTTCTTTCTTTCTTGTCCTTGCACACATTATTTAAGTCAAAATAAACCACTGAACTGTGAAATATGTAGCAGCTGAGGATTCAAGTTCAAATCCAGAGAGGTCCATAACGATTGCTGAAGTAGAGCCACTGGTGAGGGACTTTGGAAGCAGATGGAAGACAGCGATTGAGTTGATGGACAAAGATATCATAACTTCGTTCAGTAACTTCTTGTGCGGTATGGATATCTTGAGAGCTGCATTGACACAACTATTGCTCTATTACACAAGACTCACAGACTGCATTAAGAAGATAGATGGTGGATCTGCTCTGAACAGGGATCTTGTCTCCATTCAATCTATCATGTACGAGATCAGGAAATACTCCAAGACTTTCTGAAAAGTAACGTGTATGTGGCTGCTTATGAAGAGTATTGTAAGATAAGTCAATCTTTCTAAGCTAGTGAATCGAAAGCGCCAGGTATTATGGGTTATATGATGTATCTTTCAAAACCAGTTAGAGTTCCTGTAATGTCTTTTGATACTGTTATCCCACTTTACGGTTATTTTCACAGCCTGAGTGTATGGAAAACTTTCATGGGAATGTCTATCCACAATTCACTATTGTCAAAGGTATAAAATTAGTGTAACAAGTATGAAAATTTTGAAAAAGGAGAGGACAGAGAATGCAGTTAGCCATCGCTGCAAACTGAAACTTTTTACTGATTAGAAGTTGCAACCTAATATTTTACTTTAATCTAGTATAGCAAAATTATAAATTAGTTTTTGATTAAAGATGTAATAAAGTTAACTAAAATATAAAAAAAATTCTTTTATACTTTTTGATACAAAATTATTTCTCCTAAAAGATCTCTGAAAAGTTATTTTATTACTGTCAAATATTAAATTTTAGATAAAATCATTAACAGAGATTTAAAGAAGGTGAATCCTAGCAGAACTCCCACTCCTAGGGCTTATTAGTTCTTATCGACAAAAACAAAACCTAAAGACCCTAATATCAGATTCTGTTTACAGTTGTTAATATTTGTAGGTCAGAGAGTGAATATATTATTTGAAGGTTTTGTTGGTTTTTTTTTTTCCCCGACAATAATAATATCTGTAAGAGAAAAAACGAGAATATACTTTCTGAGATTGAACCGTCGTTATCATCCTTAAGTCTTATAATATATTCCTTATATAATAAATAAGAAATTAACTTCCAACAATTAGTTAACCTGACTTGGATTATAAGGAAGGTTGCTGAAATCTCTTTCTCACGATCAAAGTCAAAACGGCAGGCTTCGTATCAAGTTTCTTATCGAAGGTTTTGCGTCTATTCTCTCTGGTCCGTCTTCTATCTAAGAAGAACATAGGGTCAAGCTATGGGCGACTTCAGTAATCTTGAGAAACATGGATTTGATTTAGGAGCGTTCGTCCGAGACTCAGCTGTTGAGGAGGATTCGTGCAGGTATGTAACATTCTCATGTTTTCTTCTGTTTACCTTAATTCATATATGACATATATATGGTTCTGCTTCTCTTTCGTTATGTCCATTCAAAAAAATCGACATTAATTACTCTTTTCAACTTTTTTTTGTTTGGCAGTGAGGATATATCACTGGAAGGGCTTCAGCAAGAACTAGAAGAATGTGAAAGTGATGAGGTGAGATCCAAACTGTTCTTTTGAGTTTTATATAATGTGATGTCTTCTCAATATTGTTTGTGTGAAAGCTCAGGTTGTTGCCAATATACTGTCCGGTGGTGCCAAACTTAGAGAATACACAAAAGGTGTAGAAAACAATCTACAGAAGGTTGAATTGGATGCCATTCAGGTTGCTCTATATATATTCTATTACTTATGATACATTGTGGCACCTTGTTATTTTGTACTTGCATACAAGTTTGGGTTATGAGTAACTTACTTTATACCATCCATGTGAATACCCAGGATTACATAAAAGAAAGTGATAAGCTAGTCTCACTTCACGATCAGATTCATGACTGTGACAGCATCCTGTCACAGATGGAGACTGTCCTTATTGGATTTCAGGTACTTGAAAATTAGACATTGTTATATGATTTTGTGTGTGTTTATGGACTTTTGCTTGATGGGAGAATATGCTTCTCTTGATATTACTTATATAGGTTCCCTTTGTAAACAAATTACCCTCTTTGCTTCTTTGTTTATTTCAGGAGGAGATTGGTTCTAAAAGTTCAGACATAAAGATTCTTCAAGAAGAGTCAATGGACATAAGTTTGAGACTGAAAAATCGCAGGGTATAAGCCAATGAGAAACCACTATTAGTATTTGTTATGCTAACCTGTGAGGTATTTGTTATCTGTGTCACTCATTAAAACAAGCTCTCCTATTTGAGCAGGTGGCTGAATCAAAGCTAGCAAAATTTGTCGAAGACATTATAGTGCCACCAAAGATGATCGATGTAATTGTTGATGGAGAGGTAATTTTCTAATTCCTGTTTTTACGTAGCTCTTTTGTTCTATTAGAATGTCGGATTTGAGGATCTTTGCATGTGTTTTCTGGTGCTGTATAATTATATGCTGTACTTTTTCTTCAGGTGAATGAAGAGTATATGAAAACACTTAAAATTTTGAGCAACAAGCTGAAATTTATAAAAGCAGATCCCGCGGCTAAGAGTTCCAAAGCTTTAAAAGATGTAGAGCCTGAGCTTGAAAAGCTCCGGCAAAAAGCTATTTCCAAGGTTATTGATCCTACTTTCTTTGTTACTTGATCCTTAACAATTTATGTATTTTTATGTTATACGTTTGACTTCTTCTATGATGCCGCTGAAAGTGTGAGCATTCTATATTCATGTTCTTATGCAATATGTTTATTTCTGTTTTTTCAGGTTTATGATTTTATTGTCCAGAAGCTTATAGCCCTGAGGAAACCCAAAACAAACATTCAGATTCTTCAACAGAGTGTGTTATTAAAGTACAAGTAAGTCATATGGCTCTGCAAGGCCATTTTGACTTGGTTTACTTAGTGGAATTACTATTGGACAACATTTCCCTAGCTCTTGAATGCATATTGTATTGATTTTTTCCTTATTCAATTTGAATGATAGGTATGTCATATCCTTCCTCAAAGAACATGGAAAAGAAGTGTTTATGGATGTCCGTGCTGCATACATTGATACCATGAACAAGGTGATATTCTTTATCTTGTTTGATTGCTTCTGTACCATTCTGCAACTCCTTGATATAATCTTAATTACATCCAATTGCACTGTACATGCAAGTAGTTCTTCATTCGAGCCTTTTGTCTCCCTAGAGATAGACAATGTTTACTTTTACTTTGTACTTGACTGAGCTATGATGACTAACTGATGTATGTTTGATAAAAAAAAGCTGTATGTATGTTATCTAAGACTTACAATTGTTGTAACATCTAATGTAATTGTGAGATCTGGTTTCAGGTGTTAAGTGCACATTTTCATGCTTATATTCAAGCACTTGAGAAACTACAGTTAGATATAGCCACAGCAAATGACTTGATTGGGGTGGAGACTAGAAGAACCACTGGCCTCTTCTCAAGAGCTAGGGAGCCACTAAAGAACCGTTCTGCCGTTTATGCTTTGGGTGATAGGATACAAATTATAAAGGTACTTTCTCATCCAGTGATTAGCATTACTGATTGATTTTTAAGATATAGATCGAGTTACTCTTAACCTTCACTTAACATTTTTCTGTCTGATGCAGGAAATTGATCAACCTGCATTGATCCCGCACATAGCCGAAGCCAGCTCTCTCAAATATCCTTATGAAATGCTCTTTAGAAGCTTGCACAAACTACTTATGGATACAGCTACTTCTGAGTTCTGTTTATTTATCCCCCATTTCTATTTGTGTTATTGTTGCTCATAGCTCAATCCCCCTGGTTAATGACACTTGTTTTCATTTTAACAGGTACTTATTTTGTGATGATTTCTTTGGTGAAGAGTCCATATTCTATGAAATTTTTGCTGGTAATTTCTAAATATATCTCCTTTTTGCAATACCATACTATGTGGATTTGGTAGCTGTATAGTTACAATAGTTGTTACAAATTTGATCTGGTAGTGTCTAAGAAATTTCTTGTCTGCTTCCGGATAGAAAGTTCTATAATGATAGTAACAATTTTTTCTTGGATAAATTCTGAATTCTCCATGATACACAGGTCCATTCTCTGTCATCGATGAGCACTTCGATCTCGTCCTTTCAAACTGTTTTGATGCTATCGGTCTGATGCTTATGATTCGCATTATACACCACAACCAGGTATTAACTATGAACCAATAACTAGTTTGAGTGTTTTATTAGCGAATCTCTTGGAATCAGGTAATTCAGTTAGCTTTCCTTTTGCATTTTTTGTATGTCACATTCTTATGTGAGAATGCATTAGAAGTTAGTGGTCCAGTGAAGTATGGACGTAAGATATTTATCACTTAATGTCTTACCTCAACAGATGATACTCCCTTTTGCAAGGGTCGTCATGATGGTTTATATTTGTCCATTATGTGTTTTAAGCAATGCTCAAATTTGCCAATTTTTTCACAGCTTATCATGTCTCGCCGGAGGATTCCATGCCTGGATTCATATCTGGACAAGGTTTGTAACTCTTTGTGTCTTTTAGTCTGTTTGATATGCTGTTAAATGTTAATAATTGCAGCTGTTTTCACTTGCTAACTTATTTTTTCTCTCTGGTATAACTTTGAAGGTCTTGTATAGAATTTAAATATGAGCTCACATATATGATTGATTTCCTTAGATTCCATAGTCCTCTCTCAATGGCTCTGTTAACTTTTAAAATTGAGCAGGTTAATCTTTCATTGTGGCCACGTTTCAAGATGGTGTTTGACTTACACCTCAGCAGTCTGCGAGATGCAAACATAGAGACATTATGGGAAGATGATGTTCATCCTCACTATGTCATGAGGCGTTTTGCTGAATTCACGGCTTCGTTTATGCACCTGAATGTTGAGTATGGAGATGGACAGGTTCGTTATAATTAAGCATTCTCTCTGTCTCTAATGATATGTGTTATACCTGGAGCTTGTCACTCAATGCGCTTGACTTTGTTTATGAAACCCTACAGCTTGATGTAAATTTGGAGCGTTTAAGAATGGCAGTAGACAGCTTGATTCTTAAGCTTGCTAAGTTGTTCCCAAGGCCAAAGCAACGGATTGTGTTTCTCATAAACAACTATGATATGACAATTGCTGTGCTGAAGGTGAGTTGAACCCTTGACCGTCCAATGTTTAAGTGCACCCATGTAGGTGAATCTGCTTTGATCATCTTCTTGTATTGTAGGAAGCTGAACCAGAAGGTGGGAAAATTCAAATGCATTTTGAGGAATTGCTAAAGAGAAACACGTCGTTATTCGTGGTAAAGGCCAATGTTGCAGTTTGAGTTTATTGAAATTTTATAATTTGCTTCATGATTATAGCGCAAGCATGGCTTTTTAGTAGCTAGCCTTCACCTTAAATTTGATTGTTTATATTTTTTCTCGCAGGAAGAATTGCTGGTGGAGCATTTCAGTGATCTGATCAAATTTGTGAAAAGCCGAGACTGTAAGCAACTTCTATCTTTCTTGTCCTCACACTCATCATCACTTAAGTCAAATAACAACTAAACTGTTGTATATGTAGCAGCTGAGGATTCAAGTTCAAATTCAGAGATCTCCATCAAAGTAGCTGAAGTAGAGCCGCTGGTGAAAGATTTTGGAAGCAGATGGAAGACAGCGATAGAATTGATGCACAAAGATATCATAACTTCCTTCAGTAACTTCTTGTGTGGTATGGATATTTTGAAAGCTGCACTGACACAACTATTGCTCTATAACACAAGACTCAAAGACTGCATTGAGAAGATAGATGGTGGATCTGCTTTGAACAGGGATCTTGTCTCCTTCAACATTTTTACCTTCGAGATCAAGAAATACATTACGAATTTCTGAAAGATAATAACATATGTGGCTGCTTATGAATATTAGTATATAAGATATGTCAAATCTTTCAAGGGACTTTAAGGCTAACAGTGATGTATGGAAATGAATTTCTGAGATTATTCAAGAGATAGGAATGCATGGTCTGATCGAATCCATTTGTATCCAGTCAATGGATATGCTTCAAGTGAATTGAGGACAGATCTCCTTTCTTGACATTGATTCGCTCGCTGCTCCATAGAATAGTTTATACATTCCTTTGAGTTCTCTTTGGTTTGCTCTTAAGCTGATTCATGCATTGTAGGAAAAACTTTCCACATTCTCAGATTCTTCAAGAGCTGTTTCTTTTGGATATCTCCTCTCAGAAATGTGTTGTTATTGCAATATCAAATAGGATTTAGTATTTAACTTGACAATGTCTAGTATATGCTACAGTTTCACTTCCTATAGCTGCCAATTGACAATTAAACACTAAAAACAAGTCCTGAAACATTAAAAGATAAGAAGTAAGAACCTTAATTCCAAACTTTTGTAAGTGTTAGAGAGTAACATTCTGCATTTTGCAAACTACTTCGGCTTTAGTTCTTGTGTCCAGATCAGTTTCCATATGTTCAATCAACATTTGTAGCCTTCTGCAATTTCCCAATAAAGCTTCTGATGAAGAATTCTTAAAATCCTTAACATCAGCCTCAGTCTCACCAATATTTGCCTTAATGATAGAATGAGTGTGTATAGTCTCACCAATATTTGCCTTGTGCTATTTTTATTGATTTGTGATTATGATAGAATCATATATATATATATATATATATATATATATATATATATATGATTTGATTTAATTTGATTGTTTGATATATATATATATATATATATATATATTGAGTATTGTTTACATTGAATTCTATATAAATATAAATGGTAGGTGTGAATGTTTATATATGGCCACAAGTTAGTTATTTTATTTTTGTTCTATGAAATGTTGAATATATATAGTTATTATTCATAATAAAATCTTGTTCATGTTGTTATGAGAAACATTTTATTTTTCAAAAGAGTAGATGAAGACAACAAATTCCATGTTGCTAAAAATTCCTAACATATATCCATTATGATTTACATATTTAGTATCTAATATCATCCCTTATTTTATAAATAATTTTTTTAAACTTTTTTCTAACATCATAAAACAGAAAACGTATTACATATAATTAAATATTTTCTAACTAATTTTACTGATAAGATTTTGCATTTATGTAACATCTTACATATATTTTTTGAAAAAACAATAGTAAACTAACAAGAAAGTAAGCAAAACATATGTGAAATATAAGCAAAACATAAGTAAATTACTTTAATATATGTTTTTCATAACAAATAAATTAGACTCTCAAATGTCATACTATCTTTTTTTATTGTCACATTAACATTTAGTTAGTTTATTAAAAATGTATTTTTGTATAAAATTTTAAGAAAAGTTCTCTTTTCATGAGAAACTACAACAACTAAGACAAAAGAAAATACACCCTCAACTAGTTCAACTAGCTCCACTAACAACTAAAAAATAGCAAACAGAGATTGACCTCTTCTAGTCTTAGTTATTGAAACAACCAAGACTTACTTAACACAATCAAACAGACATTGGCAGTCTCTTGATTTAGCTCATCTCTTCATGTTCTTCACTATCTCACTCATTAAACTCGTCAGCCGTCATTACATAATATCAATAGAGATCACTTTCTCTTCTCAAATGTACTAATCAAATTATTCTCTCAAAATTAACATATTAAAGAAGAACATCATCACTTTCACTTTAATAACCTCTTGTTCCCAGTCGGTAAGGATAACGACGACACCAAGCAAAGCCGATTGTACAAAATACCCAACGGTGATCCCAATCCACAGCCCTGTTCCTCCCATTTTGAACCTAAAGGCTAAGAGAATGGAAGTAGGAACGCCACAGAGGTAGTAGGCAGCTAGTTTCGCATAATCCCCAATATCTTGCCTCCGTGATCCTTTAGCTATACGCCTGCAGTTTCAATTAACTTAATTAATTAACACATTGTTAATCCGGTAATTATTTTAGAGATTTTAATATTAGACATGTTTAAAAAATTGTTAGAGGCTGAGGATGGGTTTAGCGCCTAACCAATAAATAGAATATTAACTGAGAATTAATTTGGGTCTAATTTATCCTATATTTTTAATTTTTATAAAAATAAAAGATTATCTATACTAGTATTTTTGCAGCATTTTTTACTCAAAATTTGTTTATGGAAATATTTAATATTGATGCCATTTAATGCTTATATTTATATCCAAACAAGTTTATTAACTCTCTCTACTATCCTTATAACCAAACACATTTTAAATATACATATATATATATATATATAATATTCTATAATTAATATAGATATTTAGAAGATTTATTACAGATTTTAAAAAATTATTCTCCTATCATCTCTTTTTGATTTTAAATTTTAAATGTAATGAATAATCATATAATACATAAAGTTAATAAAAGATGTGTATTTTTCCTACATATATTGTGATTTGAATTTTTTTAAAACAAACATATATTACTCAATTAATATAAAAAGTGTGTGTTCAACATACATATATAGTAAATTTTCCGAATATAGTAAATTATAAAAATTTAAAAAGTTTATAATTTATAACTGATATTTGTAAACTTTATAAGAAATTAAAAATTATAAATCTTTAAACATATTATATTTTTAAAATAACACAAACAATTTATATTACATGACGGGTTATATGACATTATAGGATTGAACTGATAATACTAAAAAATAAACTATCATTAATATGATATTTTAATACGGATTAAATCCTCATTTTACTATTTTAACAACACCAATATAAAATATATCGAATCAAACCGATTTAATTAAGATTGTATTAAACAAAAAATGTTGTGTGGTATACCACGGAATTATATACTAAATCACTATAATTAACAAAATAATATATTAGCAAAGTTAGTATTGATATATCATGGTTTTTAACCATGATATAAAGAGTCTTTTAGTGTCTTTTGATTTGTTTTCTAGGATGTTTTTGAGTCTTTACAGGTTTTATAGGATTTTGGCATGAAATGAGCGAAAAGAGCAATTTGGATGATTTTGGAGCATTTAACCGGAGGAAATCAATTTGGAGTCTGATCCTATGAAGAGTGTCGATCGACACTGAAGGAGCATCGGTCGACATCAAGCTGATCCGACACAAGACTTTAAAATTGGAAGTTTTACAAAAGTTTCCTGAAGTTTTCCATATTTGCAACACAAGTCTCTGACGTGTTTTAGGATATATAAATAGTGTTTTTAGGTTTTACAAACCATTAAGTTGTATTCTATCAAGTTTTATTTTTTCCTGCAATTTTTGACAGATTTTTGGAGAGCTATTGGAGAGAGATCTGAACTCTTTGAGAGAAAAATTTCTAAACTCTTTCTTACTCTTTTAATATCTATTGCTTATTATTCAGAATTATGTTTTGTTCTTCATTGAATATGTCTGAGTAGTTTGCTTGTTAGGTTCAGGGTTTTTCATAGGGTTTTATGAATTATTAGATCTGTTTATTTAGGATTCATTATCTTGATAGATCTTCATCATATGTTGTTCTTCATATTAATCCTTGATTGACCATCTAGAATTAATAACCTAAGAAAACAAATTGATATGAGAATATAATTGATTTTCTTGATAAAACCTTTTGATGAGCAAAATTACTTCTTGCAAAGAGATTTGATTTAGTAATTTTGTGAACAATCTAAACCTGTTTTTAAAGCTGATTTTTAACCTAGAATTTTGCAAAGAGATTTGGATTTTCTGGTTTTAAATTTAGATAATATTTGCAGTGAGAACTGATTTATTTTACAGAAGTGTTTAGAGTTCTAGATCTGTTCTTAATTGCTTGAATCCTAATTAATTGATTGATTTAATATTTCATAATTTCCTGAGAAATTCCCTAGACCTAGCTTTTTGATCCCCTGAATTTACAACAATTTTTATTTAATATCTGCATTGCTTTTATTTTAAATTCAATTAATCTGTTTAGCATAATTATAAAACTCTATAATTTATTGTGTAGTCTTGAGTCCTTGTGGAATTCGACCCCTAAGTACTACAATTGATCTCTTAATTTGAGAGTAGCTCTAGGGTAAATTTGAGCATATCAAGTATTAAAATAGTACATTAACAAAGAAAAATAAAAAAAAATTTATTCCGCGGTGTACCGAGGGTCATAATCTAGTTTGAGAAGTATTACGTTTATGAATTTAATTAGTGTTTTAGTACAAAAACTGTTGAAAAATGGAAAAACAAATGTGAGAGAGAGAGAGAGCTTGTGTGTGAGGGAAGAAGCGCTGAGTTGGCAGAGAGTTAGTGTTTGTTCCATCTAAATTTTTTTTTTGGAGAAATAAGAAAAAAGGACATTTTCGGTGTCAGATTGATGGGTCATGGAAAGGTTCAAACCCTCTTCAGGGTTTGGGTTGGTGGTGTTGTAGTAGTGAAGACTCGACGCTTCTTCTCGGTGCACGGAGTATTAGACGGGATCCTACATCCTTACACGCAGAGTTACAAGCGTTGATCTGGGCCATGGAGTCTTTGTTGGCGGCTGGAGTTGACTGTCAGAACTTCGAGACGGATTGTGCAGAACTAGTAGCGATGGTGCAGATGCCTAATGATTGGCCCGCTTTCTCGAACCTATTGGAGGAGTCACTCTTGCTCAAAACATCCTTTCCTTCCTTCGCTCTCACCAAGATCCCACGTGACCTCAACGTTAGGGCAGATTGTCTTGCCCGTTCGTCTAGATCTTTGTTTTCTGAAAGTTCATTTGTAAACACTTTTCCTCCGGGTTGGGCAACTAACCTTGGAGTTACTTTTTAATTTTATTAAAGTTTGGTTGAAAAAAAAAAAAAAAAAAATATGTTTATATAAACTTTAGTTCTTTAGATTTTATAATAAGTAAAACCCATTTTTACCTTTAGAAATCTATTAGAAATAATACAACGATAAAACAAATCTTTTAATATAAGGGAACATATCTTTTATTATTTTCCTCAGATAAGAATAAACAGATCTAGAAAATTATCTAAAACATGATATATATATATGTGCTTATATTTGATATATATATATATATGTGCTTATATTTGATAAATATGTGGATATATATATGGTTTATATCCACATATTTGATATATATATGTGCTTATATTTGATATATATATATATATATATATATGTGCTTATATTTGATAAATAAAAATACATAAATTAAAGTATATGTGGTTTTCAATATATATAGTTATTTTGAGTCCATTAAATTTACATGATAACAATAAAAAAATTACATATTTATATAATGTTTGAAGACATGACAATTTGATCAGGAAAAAAAAACAGAAATTGAGAAATATTGCACAAGACTAAAATTCAACCATAAACTAGAAATAAATAATTCAAACATAAAATGGGAAAGAAGTAGAAACCTAACAAAGAACAAAAGACTAAAATTCAAACATAAACTAGAAATGTATAATTCAAATATAAACTGGGAAAGAATTAGAAACATAACAAAGAATAAAACATAACCTTAGTTATATTGCTACATCACATGTCGAACTATTATATCTTTCTTTACCACAACAGCTACACTTGTGTCTCTTTGACGATTGTGATAGTTGAGACGATCTTATCTTGTCTTCAACCGTTTCATGTCTTCATTTTCTTCGTCTACCAGGGTGTCTTCTTGTTTCAAGTGGTAAAACTATTGCAGCCTTAATATGGTCTGGGACGCCCCATTCGTTCTTCGGAATACATATTGGATTTATAGTCTCTTCATAGTACGATCTCCAACTGGTGGTGCTATACATAACATCAGCATATGGATATAAATCATTGTCTATATCAAAAGCTCCTTTCATGGCTTGTCTGCAATGGACTTTGTCTATTTAGAATTTCTCACATGAACATGTTCTTCTTTCCAATTCAACCACAAAGTCTACCCCATTCACTTTAACCGGTATTATTTTTTTCCAATCGAATAACTTTTAAAAACAAATTTATATTTTTCTTCTTTTTATAGTATGAAAGAAAAATTTGTAACCTGACTATTATTCATCATAACGACAGGAGGACAATCAGCAGTGAGATCGGTGGGTAAAAAACTTAGCTCCATATCAACCATACTCGGTTCTATTCCATAATGCTTCTAAAACCATAATATTCAATTCTTAATGTGTTGTACTCAATCCAAAGTCAGTAATCTTCCACAAATTTCTTCATCATTAATAAATCCACTCATGATTGTCAAACAATCTCCACACACCACTCTTAACATAGATGTGCATTGCCATAAAAAACAGTCGAAACAGTGAAAAGAAATCAGAGAAACGGTATTAGAGACCATAAACTAGTGCATTAATCGATTATGGTTTGTTTTAACACTTTTAAAATTTTCTAAAACTGTGTAACATCCGCAAACCGGAATACCAGTTTGGGATGTGCATCGATCGATGCTGGTGTTGCATCGGTCGGTGCAAGGCAGGTTTGGTCGGGTTCGATTTAAGTTAAATGCTGCGTTTTGAGATTAGAGAAAAGGAGAAAAACCCTTAAGTCGAGTTATTGTTCCCATTCAACAATTTTGGCCGCTTTTCAGAGAAAACAAAAGAGAGAAAATGTTCTAAGTCTTCTTGGTGAATTTTGGGAGAGTTGAGGCTGTTCCTTTAGAGATCTGTAGCTGGGATCGTTGTAGGAGCTTCCTAGGAGGGTGGTTTTGCTTGTTTGAGGTTCAAAAACTTCTTTGGCAAAGGTGAGTGCATGACCATGGCTTATCTGAGCTGAGATTTCTCTGATCTGCTTGTTTTTGTGTTGTTTGGCTTGTTAGAACATTAATTGAGGCTTTGTGAAGCTTTCCTGTGGCTGGGGATCGAGTTTGATGGTTGTATGAACGAAGATCCAGCGAGAAGCTTCGGGGAAATCAATGCTCGGCATGTGCATCGATCGATGCACTTTGTGCGTCGGTCGATGCAAGTGCAAGGACGTCGCGGTTTGACCTAGAAGTATCGGTCGATGCCATGTGGAGGCGTCGGTCGATGCAACTAGGGTTTTCTGTGAAATGTCGAGCATGCGTTGGTCGATGTAGTCTTGCATCGGGCGATGTGTTCCCTGTTGGTGTCGGTCGATGCAGTCCTGGTTTGTTGTTGTTTGTTGTTGTTTGTTGTTTGATGGTTATAGTATCTCATTGCTTGTGCGTATAGCCCAGTAGATGGGAGGATTGCCTTACTGGGTGTTTATAAAATACTCATGCTGTCATGCATCTCAATTTGTGTTTGTGGTGCAGGTAAAGGCAAGGTGTGATCGTGGAATCAAGGCAATGAAGAGAAGGATGTTCTAGAGACTTGATTGATTGTGGTCTAGCTATTGTTACGTTGCTAGAATTGAGTTGATAGAACATTGTAGGACGTTGGAACTTGATTATTTCGTTGTTGGTTTTGGACTATTGATTTAATTGGTTTATTGGATTTATTGGTTAATGGAATTATTTGTTATCCGCTATTGTTGATTTTTGCTAGGGTGTTAGTGGGTATGAGACCACTGGATTATTATTGTTAAAAAAAAAGCGGAAAGAGTTGTTTCAAACAGTTAGACAACGTTTTCTAAATTTACGTAGAACGTAATCCTAACAAACAATTACGATCTTAACTACATATTAGATAAATATATAGTAGTTTTTTTTTTAAGATTCACTTTCTAGATTTAGTGAACTCTAAAATTTTCAAAGTATACATTCTACGTTTTAGTTGTATATATCTACTAATTTTCTCAGAGATAGAGTGAAAAGAATAAAGTATATTCTAACGTTTTAAGAACGTAAAGTAAATCGTAGAATGTTTATACGAAAAAGTTTAGGTCATAGAGTAAACTGTAGAATACATATTCTGAATATCGTAAAATTTTGAATTTCGGACTACTACACTATTTAGAACAAAAACTTTTTATGAAATTAGTATAACATGTACAAAATGTTAGAATACAATATTCGTTTTTTTCAGAACAGTAGAAAATGTTTTCTAAATGTTTTATATCAAATTTTATCAATAGATATACCACAAAATAGAAGAAGAAGAAGGACAATATTTTCCGGTATATTTTCTGTATTAACAAAATTAGTTACTAGATATACCACAAATTTTATTTGTCATATAATTTTTTTTTTGTATATAATTTTCTTATATTCTTTTCGTATAACTTTTTGTTGTTATATTTTGTTTTTGTAAATTATAAAAAATACAAAAAAAAGTATTATTTTTAGGAAAAAAAGAAAAAATATATATTTTTTGAATAATTTTTTCTGGTCAACGCCGGTCAACACTGATCAACACCGGTTAATATTGGTCAATGTCGGTCAACACTGGTCAATGCCGGATTCTGGCCAACCTCAAATATTTATGGTGTAGTAAACATAACCTATGTTTGTTTATGGATGTCATTAGTTCATGCAGCTAACAAGACATTTATATTATTTGTGTGTGTGGCTATGTATCGAGGTATACTTCAAGTAGCTTACCATCATTTTTTCATATTCTGTATATATAATTACATACTATGATTCCTACAACATATTTAATTTACAATTATATGTATTTTTGTGCAGTGAAAATATGTATAACCAGATTGGATCCGTTAGTACAACACAACAAAATACAACCAGATTGTCTAGAGATCCAGCGTGAACCAAATGCTAAGGAGGTCATCACATGATTATCTGTTGGAGATAAAGATATGTTCCACAAGAGCTTTGTCAATTAAGTGTGTGGGGATACTTGCCGCTTTATTCGTAAGGACAAAAAAAAAGGTGAGTAAAGGATGACCCGAATCTCGAATATATTTTTTGGGTTAATTCATAGGAAGGGACAAACCTGCTACCTCTCAAGATGAATCGTGTGAGAAAGAAGAAAGAACCATCATTGCTCGATGAGCTGCGAGATCTCGACCTCCTTGGAGATGGCAAAACTGTAGAAATCCCGGATCTGGAAAATGAAGACCTCATAGAGCAAAACTCCAAGAGTGTCATAGTTCGTTGTCTCAACCCTTCAGTTCACAAGGTCGGAGGCTTGGTTAAGGCGCTCCCCCCGATCTGGGGAATGGAAGATCGAGTCCGAGGACGAGGAATTGGTGAAGATAGAGTTCAATTCATCTTTGAAAGTGAGGGAGACCTATATCATGTTCTCTATCGTGGGCCTTGGTTTGTTAATGGATGGATCGTGACTCTTGACCAATGGAAACCAACTCCGGGTCCCGATTTCTTGAAAAAGTTACTCTTCTGGATTAGAATAAAAGGAATCCCGATTCACCTCCTAAAGAAGAGGACCGTTGAATCTATCATCGAACCTTTTGCTACGGTGGATGCAATCGAACTTCATGCGAACAATTCTCCTTCCTTGGAATATGTTCGAGCCAGAGCTTGGGTGAACGCGGATGAACCTCTCCCCTTTGTCAAGACAGCTAAGTTTAAAACCGGTGAAGAGGTTCGAGTGGAATTAACTTATGAAACGCTGTTGAAGGTATGCTTCCTCTGCAAAAGGCTCACTCATGACCAGAACGGATGCCCTTTTCAAATCAGAGATCCTCCATCTAAGGGAAGTGGTAGTCAAAGTGGTAGGAGAGGGCAAAAAAAAGACTCAAAATCCCAAGAGAAGGGCAAAGGCACCTTGCAGGGAGAAGAGAATCCTGCCGACACCTCTCAGCAAGGAAGAAGCAAACAAGCTCAAACGAAGAACATCTCAAGATCCTCCTCTGGCCGACAGAACAGAAATGTTATGGACAGGCTTCAATGGACCGACCAACGGGGTCAGAGAAATATAGAAGCTCCCCTACAAGAGTGGAGACCCAAAGCCCGTCCGGACAACCTGCCTATGGAGAGATGCGAATCTCCCCCTCCGGATGACCATCTCCCCTCCATCACCAAGAGACGTAGGAACAGCAGTGACGGCACTAGAGCTTCCAAAAGGGCAAGGGTAGAACCAGAAGCAACAAACCTGTTTTCTTCTTCTGTCTTTGCTAGACTGGGTTCAAATGCAGAGAAGCTTAAAGAAGTAGAAAGGAAAGGCTCCAATGAGAAATCCAGTCCCTCCACCTCGGTGTTTGAAAGATTGGGATCTCAGGTTTCCTCCTCTAGCCCCTCAATTCACTCTTCCCAGAGGGTTACTCAGTCGGATCATGCCGCCACTACGGCCAGTCAGTCAAACCATTTGGCTACTCTGGTAATTCACACGGATCATTCTGCTACTATGGCAGCCCAATCGGATCATTCTGCTCAAGGAGCAGCTCATTTATCAAATCAGTCTGCCTCCTCAGTGGCAGCAAACCGTCCTCACTCTTCTGGTTCATGGCATGGGAGTTGTAGTGACAAAAACTTGAAAGAAGGGTTGATGGTTAATTCCAACCCTTCGAACCAATTATGAGGATACTGAGTTGGAACTGTCAGGGGGTAGGGAATACCCCTACAGTTCGACATTTAAGGGAAATATGTGGTCGGTATTTCCCTGAAATTACATTCCTCTGTGAGACCAAAAAGAAAAGAGGTTACTTAGAGAATGTTGTAGGTCACCTCGGCTACTATGACATTCATACAGTGGAGCCGGAAGGGCTGAGTGGTGGATTAGCTCTGATGTGGAAGGACTCAGTCAAGATCAAGGTGTTGCAATCAGACAAAAGACTAATTGATGCCCTGGTTCAATGGCAAGATAAGGAATTCTTTCTTACCTGTATCTATGGAGATCATGTCCAAAGTGAAAGAGGTATACTTTGGGAGAGACTCACAAGACTAGGCATGAGCAGAGAAGGACCATGGATGCTAACCGGAGATTTCAACGAATTGGTAAAACCACAGGAGAAAATTGGAGGACCATTGAGATCAGATGCATCCTGTAGAGAATTTAGGCAAATGCTGCATTCTTGTGGACTCTGGGAGGTGAAGCACTTAGGATATCAGTTCTCGTGGTACGGTAATCGCAACGATGAACTTATCCAATGTAGGCTGGATAGAACCGTTGCCAACCATGAATGGATGGAGCTTTTTCCACAAGCTCAAGCAACATATCTTCGAAAAATCTGCTCAGACCACAGTCCGCTATTAAACAGCCTAATAGATGGTAGGGAGATTCGTCGAGCTCATTTCAGATATGACAAAAGATGGGTGCAAAGGGAGGGCTTCCTGGGGATGGTCTCGGATTTCTGGGAAAATGCAACCACTGAATATGAGACATCTCTCATGGAACTTATTGCAAATTGTCGCAAGGAGATCTCCAGATGGAAAAGAGTTAACAAACCCAGCTCGGCTGTGAGACTCCAAGATCTTCAGGTTAAGTTGGATATTGTAACCCGACAAACCCCCCCTAGATAAAAATGAGATTTCAAGACTAAAGAAGGAGATCAATCAAGAGTATATCAAGGAGGAGCAATTCTGGCAGGACAAATGCAGATTCACTTGGCTCCAAAATGGTGATAAGAACACTAAGTTCTTTCATGCTGCAACCAAGAACAGAAGAGCACAGAATTGAATCCACAAACTGATTGATGAGGAAGGCAAAGAGTGGACCTCGGATGCTCAAATGGGAAAAGTGGCAGAGGCTTACTTCAAGAATCTATTCTCGTCGGAGGATGTGGGATATAAGTTACAAGAACTTGAAGAAGTAAGTCCTCTTGTCAATGACACTATGAACGCGAGGCTGTTGGAACCAATATCAGATGAGGAAGTTAAGCAAGCAGCCTTCAGCATCAACCCTCACAAGTGTCCTGGACCAGACGGTATGAACGGATTCTTCTATCAGCAGTTCTGGGACAGTTTGAGCCCCCACATCATTGGAATGGTGAAAACCTTCTTTCATTCAGGTTGCATTGAGGAGGGTATGAACACTACTAATATCTGTCTCATACCCAAAACAACAAAGGGAGAAAAGATGTCAGACTTCCGGCCTATCAGTCTTTGCAACGTTGTCTACAAGATCATAGGGAAGCTGCTTGCATCTAGGCTGAAGAAAACACTGCCCAATGTGATATCAGAAACCCAAGCTGCATTTGTGGAGGGTCGGCTTATAAGTGATAATATCTTGATTGCCCATGAAGTGCTTCATGCTCTCAACTCCAACAACAAATGCTCCGAAGAGTATATTGCTATCAAAACAGACATATCCAAAGCATTTGATCGGGTGGAATGGACATTCCTGGAGCAAGCAATGAAAGCTTTGGGCTATGCAGATGAATGGATCAAACTGGTAATGGCATGTGTTAAGTCAGTCCGCTACCAAGTTTTAATAAATGGTGCTGCTTATGGTGAAATCATTCCATCGAGAGGGATACGACAAGGATACCCTCTCTCCCCGTATCTCTTCGTCATTTGCACTGAAATCCTGGTGAAGATGCTACAAAAAGCAGAAGAGAAGGGTCAAATCACGGGTCTTAAGGTAGCTCCCACAGCCCCTCCAATCTCTCACCTTCTTTTTGCAGATGACAGCATGTTCTATTGCAAAGAAAAGGATGAAGAGTTGAGCCACATCATCAGAATCATTGAGGAGTCTAGCTTAGCTTCGGGCCAAAGAGTGAACTACCAAAAGTCTTGTCTCCACTTTGGTAAGAATGACCCTCATGATAGACGGAGCATTATCAAGCAACATCTGGACATTGAAACTGAGGGAGGACAAGGCCTCTACCTCGGTCTTCCGGAATCTTTTGGGGGATCCAAGATAGAGATTCTGAAATTCTTACAGGACAGACTTTCTCTCAAAGTAAATGGTTGGCAGAATATGTTTCTCTCTCCTGGTGGTAAAGAAGTCCTCCTAAAAGCAGTGGCTCTAGCTCTTCCAACCTATACAATGGCTTGTTTTAAACTTCCCAAGGCCACTTGTCAGCATCTGGCTTCAATCATGGCAGATTTCTGGTGGAAGAACAAGAAGGAGGGTAGAGGTATGCACTGGAAAGCATGGGAGTATCTGAGCAAACCGAAAGCAGAGGGAGGGATAGGTTTTAAAGATATTGAAAGTTTCAATATTGCGCTGTTAGGGAAACAACTATGGAGAATGATCACTAAGTCAGACTCCCTAATGGCCAAAATCTACAAGAGTCGCTACTATAGGAGATCAGACCCCTTAAATGCTCCATTAGGCTCCCGTCCCTCATATGCTTGGAGAAGCATTCATGAAGCCCAAAGAATGTTGAAGCAAGGGGTGCGAGCTATAATCGGTGATGGTACGTCTATAAATATTTGGCAACACGGATGGCTAGGGTCGCAACCAGCTAAGCCAATCCACCAAATTGGTTTTGTCCCCAAAGAACTAAAGCAGTCTGTCTCAGATCTTAGGGTTGTTAGCGACCTGCTAGAAGATTTTGGAAGAGAATGGAAGCAGGATCTCATTTCTGCTATCTTACCCGAGGAAGATGCCAGGAAAGTCCTATCTTTACGACCAGAGGGAAGAAACACAAGGGACAAATTCGCGTGGGACTACAGCAGATCAGGACACTACTCTGTTAAGTCAGGCTACTGGGTCATGACAGAGATTATTAATAGAGAGTCTGAAGCAAAGGAGGTTCTCCAACCGAGCCTATCGCCATTATTCAAACAACTATGGAGAACTGATGTCCCTCCCAAAATTCGCCACTTTCTCTGGAAATGTATGTCCAACTGCCTATCTGTTTCTGGCAATTTGGCGCATAGACACCTTGCGAGGGATGACTCATGCAGTCGTTGTCCCGACAGTGTTGAAACAGTCAATCATCTGCTGTTCAAATGCACCTTTGCGAGGTTAACATGGGCCCTCTCTTCATTCCCTGCTCCTCCAGAGGGTGAATGGTCAGATTCTCTATACCAAAACCTCCACTATCTAATGAATATTAATGACTTTCACCCACAGGGAAATTCGAATAGCTCAGGTGTGATATGGATCCTATGGAGACTATGGAAAAACAGAAACTCCCTGGTCTTCCAAGGTAAGGAATTTACAAGTCAAGAGCTCATTCTGAAGGCAAAAGAAGATGAGGAAGAATGGAGGCTAAGTACACCACCCAAGCGTCAATCTAAAACCCAGAACACCACTACTCCGAAAGTACCAATTCGATGGAAACCTCCCCCACAAAACTGGTTAAAATGTAACATTGATGGAGCTTGGAGGGAGCAAGAAACAAACTGTGGAATAGGTTGGGTTCTGAGGAATGAGAAGGGTCAGGTATTATGGGTTGGTAAGAGGGCATTACTGCGGATCTCTTCAGTGCTGGAAGTTGAGTTTGAAGCTTTAAGAGAAGCAGTGCTTTCACTCGCTCGACTCAACTATACGAGGGTAATTTTCGAATCAGACTCTCAGCTCCTTGTGTCCATGATCAATAACGGCAATGAAAAGCAACAAATACAGCCAATCGCCCAGGACATAAGGCAAACTCTCCAGCACTTTGATGAAACGCGAGTACAGTTCACACCAAGGGACGGCAATAGAGTGGCGGACAGGGTCGCAAGGGAAGCTCTCTCCTCTACAACTTATTCTCCTTGTTTGTATTCTATCATGCCAATTTGGTTAAAACAGTTAGTGGATGTTGAAACTGTGTAAAACTTTTTTTTAGGTGAATGATTAGTTGATGTTGAGCCAAAAAAAAAACTAGATTTTTTAACGATGTGTTTGAACGTTTCTTCCTTCTAACCAACTCTCTTGTGGTTTAGTTTTTTTTTTTTTTTTTTTTGTCAAACTCTTGTGGTTTAGCTTTGACTTTCAATTTTGAATGTTTTTGTTGGGACCAAATTGGCGTGACGTGACGTTTTCTATAAGCGTAAGAGTTCCTCTGTCTTTTGCTACTATTATCTCATTTGTCTCAGAATTTTCTCAGCCCTGAGTGTATCCACAAATCTCTAGTGTTTTAAGTTTTGAGAAATAAAAAGGATGGGGAAATTGATTTAAGGAGAGTGCCGTTGCCAACTGGGTTAAAGTTGCAACCTGAAGTTAAGTTACAGATATGGAACAAAGAGTCTTCTGAGGCTCATTTTGTTATCCGATCTCAAATCCTAAAACGATAAATATTAGTAAATACAGATCTTAGATACCAAAACTTATTAACGCTTCCCGGAGTTTATTCTCAACAACTACACTACTAGGCAGTGGGAACACCAAAAAAACATCTATTTCCCAGGGTAAAAGGACACCCTTTACAGAACATCCTCGTGATAAAGATGAAGGCCTAATCCAAATCTTGCACACGCACGGCGAAACGCCATTGCTTCAGCCTTTTGCACAGCATCACCATAGCCTTTGTCATCTACAGGAGTGGTACCTGTTGATTCCCTAAATATCTTCACAACACCAAAAACAAAATGTTGAATTAGCAAATGATTGCAAGAAAGTAAAAGACCACCAATTTTATCATGTTTAAGGTTTAAGAGAGAAATGATAACAGAAACTACAACCCGGAGTTGTTGTTTCCCCACAGTTACTAAACATACACTCTCTAGGCTGTATTGGCTTGACGGTGGTTTCATCACCTTCAGTATATAAATCAAATGTACACAAACAAAAAGAACAACAACTAGGTCTCTCTAGCTTTGCAGCTTCTCGGACAAAAAGGCAAAGAACTCAACCAGAGAACCACTTAGGCTAAAAACCAAACAAATCAAACCAAATGTAAACAAGAGGGAGGGAAAGACCTCAGCATCAGTGCCGTAGAGAGTCACACGATAAGCAACAGTAACATTTTTACCATCAGGAGAGTAAGTGATACTTCGAACTTCTCCTGACCATTCTGAGAAAACAGAGAAAACACAGACAAAAATGTCAAAACCAAAACCCAACATGAAACCCCAAAAAGAACAATAAGAGGTTTAAACAGACCTGGAGCATACATATTCATGATCCTATTCACAATGTGCCTGAGAATCATCAACACAAGCAAGTGTTAAGTATGACCACCACATACAGGGTCTCTCAAAATCACCCCCAAATCAAAAGAAAGAGATTACCAGGGGATGTATTTCATGGAGTACCCATCTTCAACTCGGGTTCGGATGACTGAATCTGGAACCTTTTTGTTAAGTTCCTTGAGAATCTCAGCGAGTGGTCTACTGATTCCTGAAGTTGGAACATCGTTTTCAACTTCAGAAGAGAATCTACGAACACCCTTCCCCACTTCCCTCGATACAGCTGCTGCTCCGCTCCTCAATGTCCATTTCGCCGCCTTTAACCGTAACCCTAACCCTAACCCCGCCATTTTCTTTCGCCGGACCAAGTTCTCAAAGGTCGCGTTTTTTTAGGGGCTTGGCTCTGGTTGCTGTAGGGTTTTAGTTATTAAATCGTTTTATTAAATTAAATTAGGTTTAAACCTTTTCAGTAATAAGAGAGCAAAACGACGACGCTTGCAAGGGTTCTTGTCTTGTCGAACCAGATTCAATAACTCTCTCGCTTTCGCTCTCGGCGTCTGTGTTCTTCTTTGCTTGAGTAAGCCCGGTGGGTTTTTAATCTAATGTTTATCACTGATTACATTATTTTGGGACTCTCTCATCAGTTTCCACATACAAAGTTTGAGTTTTTTCTTTCGTTTTGCTTCCCCAATTCTTATAATTTTGTGCTATGAAGTAACTGCAGAACAGGCTCAAGTAAAGAAAGAACAAAACTTATGGATTCATCAGATAAATGGGAAATTATCCATATACCTGAAAAGCCTGCATTGTCACCTGACCAGCAGCCAACTGGTATGATTCAATCTCAAAGGCTTCTCCTTTTGGATTTTTTTTAAGTCTATCAAAGGTTCTTCATTTAAACTTCTTCTTGTCTGTGTGTTGTTGTTGTTCTCAGTGAAGGTATATGCGAGTCTAATAAAACCAAAATTTGCCAATACGATTGTGAGGTTGGTTCATTATTGTTGGTTTCTCCACTCTTGATTCTTTGATTGAAATTTGCAGCTGCTCTGCAGAGCTGTAAATCTCATGATTGAATTTTATGTGATTAGGCATTTATGTAAGATTGCTCCTCTAGAAGATCTTCGTCATGTTAAAAGGGTGAAGAAGAAGATTCTTCCTGATAGCGGTATCTCATTGTTAGTTTTTCTTTGTTGGCGTGGTGATTGATACACCATAACATAAAAATTATGAGGTTTTGATTGTTTTGCTTATTGGACAGGTGAAACTCAGTTGACTGTCATCTTATGCCTAGCACCTGATCACCACAGTCCTTTGAATGATAATATGCCACCTGATGTACAGAAACTCATTGATCCCTATGAGTTGAGTCCTTTTATTTCAGAAGTAGGTTTCACCACAATTCTCCTCATGGATTTTGTACATTTTGATTCCAAGTCAAAGATTTCTGCTCATTCAATAGTGGAATCTCATATTTCTGCTATAATTATGATAGGTATGCAAATATGCTGCAGTATCGAAAGAAGAGTGGGAAGAACAGAGTAAGATATGGCCAACTTCATTTCACCCTCCAACCTAGTAAGCTCCATGTCTTTTTGTTAGATTTTGGTTTCTTGGATCTTTTTTTGTAACCAAAGGATTTTACATTACCCTTCTTGTCTTTCTATTATCTAAGCTTTAGTCGTTGTAGAACAATCCTACTTCTTGATGTTATCTAGTAGTGCTCTTATCTGCTTTGTGATAGCAATCTATGTCTTTGTTTATTGTACAACAGTTGATGATTCTTTTACTTTTGCATTTGGCAATTACAGCAATATAGATGGCATCGGTGGGTTCAGCGAGGAGGATACACAATCGATCTGCAAGTTCATGAGAGTTGTTATTGATATGGCAGTATCTGGTCATAAACCAGTAAGTATTTTCCATTGATCTACATAACTTCGATATGATATTTTAGAAAACAGGCCAGGCACTCCTAATCATCTGTTTACCGTGGTTTCATGGCATGGAAAATGATCTCAGTTTACCACATTTCTAATGTACTTTTCAGCTTGTAAATGCTGCAGTGATAGTCGATCCCTCAGTTAGGCGAATAATAGCTAGTGAAACTGATCAAGTATATGCATCGTCTACTCCTCGGGACAACACTAGCGCAGAGACTAGGCCCTTCATGGAAACGGGGGAAATATGCTTAAATGACACACTTGAAAAACAGAATGATTCATTGTCTGCTGTTGCTTGTCTGAATCCCTGGCAATGGAGTTTGCAACCGCATGACACTGAAAATTGTAGCCAGTGGCATCCTCTTAGGCATGCTTCCATGGTTGCCATTGAATCTTCTTCTGCCAGAGATAGACATCTGTTTCCCAATTCATCCGAGATTTTTCGTCAGGATCATGTTCAGCCTTCAAATATGGATTCTCCAGCTAAAAAGCAGAAAACAAGCAGTCAGAGTTCAGATGTAAGTTCATTCCAACCAAGATTTTTTAGTCTCCTCCACGTGCTTTGACTAGTACAGCATTCTCTCTTACACTTATGAGTTACCGATAGGTCCAAATTGACAATAGAGAAGAGACTCTTAGAGATCCTTCAATGGAAAGGTCTTACCTCTGCACTGGTTATGATATTTTCCTCCTGTTGGAGCCTTGTACAATGTGAGTTTCCACATACATTACCCTTCTAACATCCGCAAGTTTGTGTATCTAATAAAGTGCGTGATATGGTCCCAAGGTGTGCTATGGCGCTTGTGCACCAAAGAATAAAGCGGATTTTCTATGCTTTTCCAAACCCTACGGCAGGTGGTCTCGGGAGTGTTCATAGACTTCAAGGGGAAAAGAGTTTAAACCATCATTATGCAGTGTTTAGAGTTTTGCTGCCTGATGACGCGCTTAGACAATTGGCCACAGTCTAATGCATTGTTGTAGTCTAGTGATAATTGTATTACAGGTTTCTGAGTAAGAAAACTGATTCTTTGTTCTTGTTCTATCCAAGAATCCGAAATCTTATTGAGTTATATTGTGTAAACTGTCAATGTTAGTCAACACAAATCATTATGTTCTAAGTGCAATTTGCTAACCACTTAAAGATCAAAGAGAAAGAGAGAGAAGCTTAATTCCTGAATAGGCTTGTTTAAGTCATTTGGAAACCAAATCCACAATGCTTCACTGTTCCATAACGACGCAAGTCAGTGTACCACACTCATATGGCTCAATTGGTAAACACATCTCCTCGATCCTGTTACATAAAACCACAGGTTTTGCTTCATAAAACGATCATAAAAAGAGCCACAATACTGAATGTGTTTCACTTTCACATACCTCTGTTTGATTAGCAACCATTTCTTATTGCCACTTAAAATATATAAAAGTTTAATACAAAACGTAATGAATTACTCCCTCCGTTCTAATTTAGTTGTCGTTCTAGGATTTAATTTTTGTTTCATATTAGTTGTCGTTTTAGATTTTCAATGCAGATGTTTGATGAATATTTCAATCTTATCCCTGCTGTTTTAAAGTTTCAACCAATTGAAAAAATTATAAAATATATATTAATGAAGGGCAAAACATAAAATTTAATAGTTTCCTTAATTTGTGTGCAAAAACCTTAAACGACAGTTAAACTAGAACGGAGGGAGTAAGTGGTAGAGTGAACAATACTTGGGTTCACCCCTAGGGGTGAACCTCTCCATTCACCCCCTTTGAAATAAAATCTGTATACATTATTATACAATTAAAAAACTTAAACCGCTCTTTAATAAACCCAAACCGACATATATAAAATATAAACCCTAACTATCTCATTTGTGAACCCAAACCGATATATAATTTCGTTCTACTTGTAAAATCTAAACTCTAACCATCTCATTTGTGAACCCAAACCGACATATAATTTCGTTCTAATTGTGAAATTTAAACCCTAACATCTCATTTGTGAACCCAAACCGACATATAATTTTGTTCTACTTGTAAAATCTAAACCCTAACCATCTCATTTGTGAACCCAAACCGACATATAATATTGTTCTAATTGTAAAATCTAAACCCTAACCACCTCATTTGTAAACCCAAACCGACATATAATTTCGTTTTAATTGTAAAATATAAACTCTAACCACTTCATTTGTAAACCCAAACCGACATATAATTTTATTCTAATTTTAAAAATCTAAACCAACCCAATATTTAAATTTCCTTAATTAAAAGTATACAGAATTTGTTTCCTTAATTGGTTTGCTTTTTAATTTAATTTTGATTTATTTTTTAAATGAAATATTAGATGGAAGATTCTGATTGGCTGAGAGAATAGGGGGTGAATGGAAGTATTTTTCTGGTAGAGTGGCTTTAGACTCCCTCCGAAAATCCCACGAGGTAAAGGGGTTTGACTATCTTCTATGTCAAATTGTCTAGTATTAAATTGTTGTGAATTATATATACATATAAGTTAGGTTTTGGTCTCATTTACATTGGTATAATTGAATTATTTCTCCCATATGTTTTTAATATACAACTTCATCAATTATCTCGAAAAAACGTCTTTAGTTTTGAATTAATCATCTCGGATAATATTTATCTTCATAACTGAATCAAAATAATATATTAGTTTTTTGTGTTTGTTAGACGGTGGAAAGAATATCAAGTGAACTAAGAAAGATATAAAACAATAATTGAAAAAAACATTTATAATTTTTTGTACGAAAAAAATATTTATGTAATATAAACTATTAAATAATCAATTTTTCAATGAATTTCTATACTCTTTTAAAAGTTACATATTCTGTTATAATAGTTTTGTTACATATTTACTTATAATAAACATGTAAAGAATCTAGGAGGCACCGGCGTCCGATCGTTTGATGTTAAGCACCACTTTAGGAACGAATGTCTTATGAAGAACATCGTTGTTTTCATTGTCACAGAAGGATTCCATCTTGAGAAGACTTCTGTTCTTGAAGAGCTGAAGCTTCTTCCCTTTCCTCTTTAATTGGCAGGGAGACCAAGATGCTACTCATCACCATGGTATTATTACCATTTTGCCACTATCTCTGCTCTTGGATTCCATGGTTTAGTAAATGTAATGGGCCTAGCCTAATTATACTTTGAGTTTAAGCGTCATCATCTTTGAAGCTTAATATATTGAGCTTGGTTAGTTTTTTTTTTCTCAAATTGATTATTTTGTATTTATGAGATTAACTAAACACTATCTTATAATTAGTTGTCGCCATTAGCTCGTATGTACCAACAACCTCTTTTCAAAAGTAATGTTTAATGAAGTTAAAAAAAAAAGAAAAAAAAAAACTCTCCATTTCAAAAGTCACAACTTGGGTAGTAAACGCGCGTAGCAAGTAAGGTTCAGCAATTGATAAAAATTAAATAAACCCTAACCTGAGGGAAACTACGAGTTTATGAAGCAAAATCGATATCAAGTTTCTTTTGCAAGGGAAAGGTACTTTTGCTTTCCTTGAGGTTAACGATGGATCTTGTCCAGCGAATCTTAAAGGTTATGGTTGATTCTTCTCTTACGATCTCTCAAATTGGTTGCGACGGGAACTTGTGTTACTGTTGATAGATATTAGTGATAGACCTAACTCACTCCCAAAAACTAGCTCAAGGGAGGAGGTTTGCCTCACACTATATATACTACCCAAAGAATATTAATTTTTCTGATGAGGGATAATTCTAACACACCCCCCTCATGCTGACATTTGAAGCGTGAAGTTTGTGGAAATGTACATCTACGGTGGTAACTCACAATCAAGAAGTTTGAACCTAGGTTCTGATACCATATTAGTGATGGACCTCACTCAACACCCAAAAGCTAGCTCATGGGAGAAAGTTTGTTTTGAAATTTACTCTCCAAAGGTAAAGGTGTGAAGCAGAGCATTGAGCTTAGCATTGAGAAAGTTGTAGCTGAAGGAAAGGAATTTGATAACAAAGTGGAGTGGGGAATCGACTTGGCCTCAGAGCATGAAAGGTTTGTCATAATCCCTGTAATTAAAAAACCATTCCTCAACTTCAAACCACTTGCAAGAAATGGTTGCTAACCAAACAAAGGTATGTGAAAGTGAAACACATTCAATATTTTGGCTCTTTTTAAGAGAGAATGTGAGAATAGTTACATGGCTTCATCCTAAATTGGTGATAGTCATAGTGATTTATCCGTTTTCAAGAGTTATTGCAGAAAAAACTTTGCCACTTTTTCTAACTTGCATATTAGATAGCAACATTTCCAGTATTTCCATCATCTAAATGAGTCACTACAACTAAATTAACTCAAACATAATGAAAATAATTGGAATCCATTGCCAATGGCAAAGATGATCTCCGTATGCGATGGAGAGGTCCACTACTGATAACATGATATTCTTCTTCTCACTCTTTTTCTTTAACCATAAATTTTTTGCTACAAATGAAATGTGTGGAGAGTCATATTCAAACTTTCACACTATACTTAAGTCTCTTACCAACAAGGAACTGTTTTACTAAGAATATCAGACTCTGTTAATTCAATATGAACAAACAAAAACAAATATTATAGTGTAGTGTATTTTGTTTTGCTTAGCCAACAAATTTATAGAGAATCAAGCTTCAAGAGAATGCTCAAAAATTACTGAAATATCTATTGGAGTGTATTGAACAAATTGATAAAAGAATTTCATGTATAAAAAAAAAAATTTCTTCTATATGTCAAGCACAAGAGAAATAAGGTAAAATGTTAAGTTACACACTTTCGAGACACTTAACATATATTAAAAATATCCAATAATTACATATCCACATTAACATAATTTAAAGGTTTTCGTAATATATGGTAAATGGCAACGAAACGTAGCTTCTTATAAAAAATATTGTAGCAAAATATTAGATATACGCAGTACCAAAAGTAGGAAGTGATACATTTAACAAATTGGACTGTAAAATTTCTGAATATTTAATTAAGTTAACTAAAAAGGTAAAAAAAAGAAAACAAATTACTGAAATTTATAAAGAAAATCGTAATGATAAATATTGAGATATATAGTAACTAAAACATAAAATTTTATTAAACAAAAAAAATGTTTTCAATAGCATGTCCATGTAAATGTCTAATTTATTTAATAGAAAATTAACATAACACTAAATCTTAAACTCTGAAATCCTAAATTTTAACCAACTATTTTGTAACTATTAAACAATAAGTGAAATCTTTAGTTATTCAATCAGGGAATCATTCAAAAGTTCTCATTTTATTCACAGTATTTTTAGTACTGATATATACACATATGGATCAATATATAATTTTTTCATGAAATCAACATTTATTTATTTTCCTCCCGGACGTGGCAAACCGGCCCTCGGATATTGATGGGCTCATGCGCCTAGTGAGAGGACGTGAACCTCAATAAAAGAGTTGGGCCCATGGACTGGGAGTGGACATGGTGTTCACTTAGAGGTGGCAGTCGGGGCGTTACACTTTACCTATCGAAGCAAGTTCAGCGTACCATAGAAGAATTCTCGACCAATTCACTTTCAATTTTTTTGTTTAAAATACTAGAGATATAAATACAATTACATAAATTTTGTTCTAGTCTACCATGAATTTAAAATCTACTTCCATTCTAAAAATCATTAACATATTTGAAATTTTAAATTGTGGTCAGTTTAAAAGATTTAGTTAAATTATATTATAATCACTAGTAAAGAATTTATAGTATTGTTTTCTTATTTTAACATTTCATTTATTTTACATAATTAATTTTTTATTTATTTAAACTCTCTATTAATTATAGGTAACATAAATATGGACTAATGCATATTTAAAGTTTACTTTAAAGCTTAAAAAATAATATTCCCTAGGTGGTAGAATTAGAACAGAGGAAAGTTAACTTTATAGAAATAGATCCACTTTCAATTATTTTGTTTAAAATATTATAAATACAATTACAGAAATTTTGTTTTATTTTACCAGGAATTTAAATTTTTACTTCCATTCTAAAAATTACTAACACATTTGAAATTTTAAATTATGGTCAGTCTAAAAGAAAAATTAGATTATATTATATCACTAACAAAGAATTTATAGTATTGTTTTCTTATTTTAACATTTCCTTTATATTACATAATTAATTTTTTTATTTATTTAAATTTTCTATTAATTATAGGTAACATAAATATGGACTAAATGAATATTTTAAGTTTATTTTAAAGTTAAAAAAAAAATTCCTTAGGTAGTAGAATGAGAAGGGAGGAAAGCTAACTTTATGGATGTAGACACACTTTCAATTTTTTTGTTTAAAATATTATAAATACAATTACATAAATTTTGTTTTAATCTACCAGGAATTTAAAATTTATTTCCATTCTAAAAATTACTAACACATTTTAAATTTTAAATTATGGTCAGTATAAAAGAAATATTATATTATATTATTATCACTAATAAAGAATTTAGAGTAATGTTTTCTTATTTTAACATTTTTTTATTTTACATAATTAATTTTTTATTTATTTAAACTCTCTATTAATTATAGGTAACATAAATATGGACTAAATGAATATTTTGAGTTTATTTTAAAGTTAAAAAAATAATGTTGCGTAGGTGGTAGAATGAGAAAAGAGGAAAGCTAACTTTATAGATATAGATATATACACATTTATTTATTTACTCTTTATTATTCTAAAATGAGTTAATTGTGTAGATCTTCTTTTCACAATTAATTAAGAGATTAATGTTAACTCTAAAGTTAATAATCCAAGATTATATCTATATTTCAATATATATATGTATATATATATATATTCTAAACTATGTATTATCATCGTCCGAAAAAAATGGAGGATAACAAACATAATAATCCTAAGACAATTATAATATCAGAGGATATGGTTGAAGAGATCTTTTACCATCTTCCAATAAAACCACTCGCTAGATTCAAAGTCTTGTCGACAAAATGGAGATCGATGATCGAATCAGCCTATTTTTCCCACAAGCGACTCGTTCGTACAGGATTACCAACCCCTAATATGAAACTTCTAGTTGTTAGTCAACAACTATCAGCCAAGTTTGATAAACAAGATTCAAACTCAACAACTTTGTGTTTGGATACTTTTTCTAGAGATGATCACAACAACGGAAAAAATTGTCCTTCTTCTTCTAGTTACTACACTTTTCCTGATGATCCAATCGATAAATCTCAAAAGAAAACTATTCAAGTCTTGGGGTCTTGTGATGGACTGGTCTTGATTCGTATCTACGAAGATTTTAGGTACATTTACTTGATCAATCCGACGACTAAAGAACACATGACACTTTCTCCGGCATTTTCGCAATGGCCATCTACTTTTAACTTCACTACTACCGAAACGGTCGGCGATAGACCATGGAGAGAACTTTCTCAATCAGTCTTAGATTATGAGGGTGAATTAGTGAAGATAATGCCGTTTCTTGCTGGGTTCGGCAAAGATATTATTACAAACTCTTACAAGGTGGTTTTAATATATTCAGGATCTGGAGATTATGATTATGGTTGTTTCAAGGCCGAGGTCATATCCTTTGATAACGGTAAGCAAAGAGGCGCAGGCTTTTGTAGATTAAATTTTTTTAGATTCTGCAAAGAGCAATCATCAGTCTACGCAAACGGATCCCTCTTTTGGTTGACAATAGCACCTATAGAGGGAACACTTTCAATGTTACTAGCTATCGATCTTCATACCGAAAAATTTCGATGGATAAGGTTACCAAAGTGTTACACCAATTATGCTACTAGTATAGAAATGTGGAATCTCAATGATCGTTTGTGCCTATCAGATGTACTAAACTGTTCAGATTTGAACGTTTGGAGTTTACAACAAGAATATCCTCCTGACGAGAAATGGGAAAAGATATATTATATTACCTTTGTAAGTACCTGCCAGTTAGATAAAAAGTTTTGGATGCTTGGTCTAGCGGCTGCCTATTTTCGAAGTGTTAGAAAGAATCGATATCAAGTTTCTTTGGCTAGACAAAGAACAATTTTTTTTTCGCCAACAATGATTTCTCCTGCAAGTTTGTTGCTTTGATGTTGTTTTGACTTTCACAAGGTCAAATTAGAACTGTTAAGTTTTTAACAATATTATATAATTTAAAAGGAATGTTTAGATTTATATTTATTATAAGTATATGTCATTTCTATTTATTTGAGCTATTTTAAAAATTGTTGTCATTTCTCTTTTTCTTTGCAAGCTCTTCCCTGTGTTTTTGTTAAGGATATATGATTCTTTTAAAAAAATCATCAATATATTACATATTTGGATATACATAGTTATGATGAATAAATACAATATTTTGAACCAGTTTTCACGACAATTATTTGAAGTGAAGAGTTACTGTAAAAAGAAAACTTCCTGGAGGTGATTTAACTACCCAATTTGTTGACAGTGAGAGCATTTAGGAGGAACCCATGGGTATTTACTTACTATCACATTGATAACTTGACTTAACTAGCTCTTTAGTTCCAGTTGACTAGGCAGCGGTTCAGTAAGGTTGGCTACACGGACATGAGCTTCACTAACATTTACCAAATCCACAGTGAAGTCATCCCCATCTATTGGTTCACTCAAGAGACCAGCTATCCAGCTCAGACCCACCCTATGCACTAGACTGAAAGGGAAACTAATATTTCAGTTTGCATATCCTAGACTTGTGAAAATCACTCTCTAAGCCGATGGGCACCTAAAGAATCTACACAACTGTAAACAGAATCTGAAACATCTACTACAATCTTTAAGGATGCTTGAGTTTGATGAATCGCATTAAAACAACTACTACAATCTTTAAGAATGCCCGAGTTTGGTGAATCGTATTAAAAAAACTAAGTTGCCCTTAGACTAACTATTGTGTCTTAACATGAAACTAATATCAGTTCTCTGTTGCTCGAACCAGAATTATTTTTTTCATGTCCGTATTGAAAAGCCTTCTTCAAGACACTCAGTTCTAAGATCTTCCATGAGACCCTGAAACATAGATGGATCGCTTGTAACAACAGCATTCACACTTAAGTGAAGCATCCTTTTCATTGAATCAGCATCATCCACAGTCCACGCGTAAACATCTTTGTTTCTCCTGTAGATCAGATCAAGCATGGTTGTAAACACATGGAAAATGATGGCTGGGTCTGTTTTCAGTTGGAAACATTGGAACCTATTGCTTACCGACGCACAACTCTAACCAAATTTTCATCGATCAAGGGATGATAGACTCCGACAACCCGAGCTCCCTTCATTCTTAGCAGGTTGCTTCTCACCCCAGTCGAATGATCCACCATCACAATATATCCCACCTGCCAGATAAAATCAAGTACAGTGACAAGGAATGAGCAAGAAACTGATTCCCAACTTGCCTACTGAAATAACCATTTTCTACTTACTGTAGTATCTGGTGCTTGCTTGATTATGTCCCTAGCCAAAGTGTCACTTTTGGCCCATACGATGCAATTCTTGCACTGTGCGCTCTCAACCTAACAGAAGGTTGACGTCAGAACTCAGAAATACCACCATTAAATCAAGCAATTCTAGTTGTGTGTATACAAAGAGATACAAGGAGAGAGGTGACTAAACAAAGCTCTTCAAGAACTAATATGTGATAACTTAATACTTACAACAGAAAGAATGTCTTGTGCCAGTCCCTTTTCATACATTGGCGGTCCAACTTTGGCATCAAGAATCACTTGCCGAACTGAACTTGATATCAACTAGATGGTTTAAAATGAAGGTGAGCAGCAATTACAGCAAAGCACGAGAAAATAGTGATAAAAAGAGTTGAGGCACTACCGCTAAAGCATCTTCAAGGGTAGGAATCCTACTATTCCCCGAGGTTCCTTTAACAATCTCTGAGACATCGAGTTCCTTGATCTGCAAAAAAGATCATCAAAGGTTTAAGAGAAATGGATACAAACGAGGTGAAAAGCTGGTAAAGAGGGGAGAGATGAGAGACCTGTTTCATAGTCAGATCTCCAACTTGAATAGAAGAGTTACGAGCAATACGCTGCAGATCCCTGACTGTGCGTGTGATCGGAAGATGAATTAACTAACAACTCCGATGAGAATCCAAACACAGAAATATCAACAACAAAAGAAGAGGATACAAGGAATGGAGGTTGTAACCTGTTGTGGAGAGCGAATAAAACACCATCGGAGGAACGAGATACATCGACTTCGATGCAATCAACTCGAGAACGTATAGCTAAACTGTAAGCATCCATCTGCGAGAGAGAGAGAGAGAGAGTAGATAGTAAGAGTATGAAGAAGAAGAAGAGATCGAGCGAGTGTACGTACAGTGTTTGGGAAAGCGAGAGTGGAATCGCCGCCGTGAGCACAGACAAGTGGAGGATTGTGAAGCCAATCGCACTTTTGCGCCACAATCTGACGAATTCGTCGGAGCTTGAAATGGAAGAAGAGAGGAGGGAATATAGCTAAGAAGACCACAGCGAAGATCAACATTCTCTTGAATTTTCGCGAATACAATGGCCTTAAGAAACGACGGCGGCGAGTTACTCCTCCGTCGAGTGGCCGTCTTCTCTGCCGCCATCCGAAGATCGCCATTAGCTGAAAGACGAAGAAAGTCGTTTTAGGACCCAACGACGACGTTTAATGCAATCTGAAAGAAAAAGAGAAGTTTACTAATCACCCATCAAACTTGTCTTCTTTTGAGGATATAGATTTCTTCTCTTTCTAGACATTAATCCTCTCTTTTACTATGTGACATTTTCTCGAATATTTTTGTAGATTTAAAACTTCGATCAACAAGGATTAAAAAGAAACACTATTATTCTCATTTGTTCCATATCTTAAAGAGTCACTGAGTCAGTAATGTAAACCCATCAAAATAAAATTAGAAGTTTAAACACAAAAAGAAAAAATCACTTCCTAGTCTTATCAAGAACTTCAATGAATCTCTTTGGAACTCCATAGTGTTCCACCATATATCTCGCAAGATTATCAATCACACCTCCTTGAATCAGAACCTCGTACCCTTTCTTCCCTGGAAGCAACACACAACAAAACAATCATCTCTCAAATAATACACAGATGAACAAAACAAAAAAAGGATATAGATTTTTGAACGTACCTGGAAGTTCTCCTACTGAAGTACTGCAAGCAAACTTCTTCTGCAGTTCTGATCCAAACAAGTCTGGTTCTATCAAGAACGTCTCCATCCCTGTGACCTTGGTCACTTTTTTGTTACCTTGTCTTCTTTCTGTCATTATCTGAACTGGCTTTATAGCTCCTTTACGAACCACAGGTTCACCGCCTCCTCTTATCACTACGTGATGAGGCTGCATTCTACCTACAAACGTCGACCCAACATCCTTTTTGTGAATCTCTGACGGATATGCCGATCCCTTTTTGATAGCTCCTTTGAACAATGAATCACATAGTATCGCATCCAACACCACCATTGACTTGTTTGTTGGCTTTACCAGATTTTCCTTCTCGACGTATCTGAACACAACATCAGTGGCTTCGGAAGCTGTGTATAGATTTCCTTTGTCTTCCCCAACTGATGCAAATATTGCACTGTTGTGTATGCTAGGTTTATAGACCTCTATGATTTCAAGCATTTTCTCTGACTGAGGTTGCGCTGTGGAGCGCTCTCCAGGAGACTCAGAGACTTCAGCTTTCTTCTTCTCTGGCTTGAAGGATTTGTAATCTGGGTGGCTGCGGTTGACTGATATCAATATAGTCTCCTTTTTATGCTTGTCTTCTTTAACAGATATCTGCGCATATATTTCATAGATTGTCACAGAGTGTAGTTGCCAATCACGACACCAAAGCAAGCCTACTAGCAATTATGAGAATATCAAGGTAAATGTAAATGAACCAATGTGTTACAGACTTTTAAGGAGATACAGCATACAACACTTGCTACTAACAGTTTCCTAAATTGATAAACGGACCTATTTGTTTTTGCAGTTAAACATCTACGAATAACATCTAGTAACACTCCTGTTATATCAAAACATAAAATCAAGCAAAAAAAAAATACCATAAGACAAGAGAAATTAGTAAGAAACTGACCATTCCAGTAGACGCTTTAGACTGCAGCCACTTTGACAGCTTTTTATGGGAAGACTTCTTAATGTCAAGTGTGAGACCAGATGGTCTACAAGGTAATACATGATTTGCCCTGCACCACTCACAGCAAAACATATGTAAGCCAAACTTAGAAAGGAGAAGAAAAGAGACAATTCCAGGTGTTAAGCTTGTCATTTACGGAGTCAAGAGTAAAACAAACACAAACGGAGCATCAGAGCATAATAAAACAACCTAATCATAGTCAAAGCCAACAAGGTAAAGCCGGATCACATACATCAGTAGATGCGAGACCAACCCAATACCAGAAAATAGTTGGCTTTCCATGTAACTAAAGTATTTAAATGATGTTCTTACCATAGAGTACTTCCTGGGATGGGAAGGTCCTTCTCCTTTAGAGTTGTATGCAATGCTTGCAAAAGGCATTGGTCAAGAAGGGCATCTACCTCCTCAGGGGAGAGAATATTCTGTTTGTCGGCATTTGCTTCATTAGCAGAAACGTCATCTGTCAAGTTCAGCTCATTCATGGTCCCAACCAAATGTTCTTCAGTCTCACTCTTAGCATCCGTAACAGAAGTTGACGGCCCGATATTATTCACATCATCAGATTCATCTTCAATCTCTGCACTTGTCTGAGGACCAGCTGAAGAGTCTGAGATTTCCTCAACTGAACCAGAAGCAAGGTACGATGGGTCCTCCATGACAACATTCTCCATAAAACCAGCATTTGGAATATAGTGCCCCACAGCTGATTCCCTGTGAAACACACCTTCCGCATGTAAGAAACTAAATTCTTTCAAAGATAACAAAAAAAGGAGAGAAAAAATCAAGATGTTGCCAGTATCTCATGTACCAAAGGAAGTCACGGTAATAATGAGTAATCCGTAAAGCCTTCCCACGCAAACCAGCTTTAAGGGCTTCTTCACTACTCATTGTTGTACATCCAACCTACAACAAAATACATAACCATGATGTCACTCAAAATACATACTTCAGTGTCGTTAAAAGGATTAGCAAATAAAAAGAGACTTACCGCAATAGGTGCGGGATTTCCAGGAACTTGGACAGCCCATATTTCTCCAGCAGAAAAAGAAGGAAAGCCTTGGGAAGGGATCCATATACCTGGGAACATCAAATCTGCACCACCTAAAACATACCGTGAAACCTCACCTCCTTTCAACATAAAGGAAGGTAACATTTCAGGAGCTTCCCATAGAGCAAAAACTGCAGCAGAAGGAAGAAACAAAATACAGCTAAATCAGATTGAACTATCCCACTCATATGGCCATGTGTTTGAATCAGTACAATTTCTGCAAAGTGCAAACCTGTGGGGAATATCTCAGTTCCTCTTCCATCGATATCGAAAAACATAGGACATCCACCTTCAATACTATAGACATGAACTCGATTCTGAAACTTTGAAAGAGTAATCTCGACCTAGACAGAAACAATCAATAGCAATAGTAAGCAAACAGTGTACCGCATCAATCAAACCATAGCACAATCCGATCGAGAATCAATTGAGAGATGTCACGAATCAATCAGTCGAAGTAATCTACCCAGACAACAACGATACCAAAAACTAAGGGGAAAAAAAGAGAGAAATCAGACCTTGGGAGGAAGGATTGCGTCGAGGAGTTCATCGGTTAGAAGGGGAAGCCTATTTCGTACAGTGCGGCGAAGTTTTTTCCGGTCAGCGCCGGAGAGACGCTGGTGAGACTTAGCCTCCACGGCCTTCTTGAACATTCTGTTCACCTCTAGTTTCGCTTAACCACCGCGTGACTCGAACAAAAACCAGACCACCAGTGTCGTCGTTTCGTCTCTCTTAACCCCTTCTTTATGTTTTCGGTTCTAGCTTCGCTTCTAAGCCTGCCACGTGTCTCTTGCGAATATAATCAAACCGCTTCACCAAATCGGTCCAGAAATGTAAGTTGATGAAACGGTTATGATTGTGATATTAGAACGGGCATACCCGGTCCCCTCGTTTCAACTGTTTGTTTGTTCGTTTAATTGGTAATTAAGACCCGTATTGATTTAACCGGAATTTTAAGGCGATTGATTGGTAATTACGGCGCGTATTGAATAAACCGGAATTTTAAGGCGTTTGATTGGTAATTAAGACGCGTATTGAATAAACCGGAATTTCAAGGACAACACAAATCTTTCATTGAACCGGCCAAAACTCTTGTACTAAAATCTTATGGACACAGCATAAGTTAACCTACTATAGTTTTATTGGGTACTATATAATGAGGACTCAAACTAAAACTCTACAGTAAAAACTCTAGAAAACAAAAAGAAAAGACCAAAACTGAGAGAACTCGTCTCTCATCATCAAAGAGACAAAATGAACATAACGAATGTCGAGCTTATCAATAACAGAAGCCAAGCCAAGCCTCCTGGCTTCTCTGCTCGACCTATCCCCTTACCGAGCACCACGGCTGCAACTGCTATAGCCCCAAACCCGACACAGATTGTGAACACAACCACACCTTTCTTCTCCATCCACTCCATTCTTTCCAACACTTGCTCTAACCTCTCCTTCACTTTCTCTTTCTCATTCTCAGCCTTTTCAAGCTCTGACTCCACTCTCATCCGCCACTCTCTCATCTCCATCGCCTCCTTCTTCGTATTCTCTTCCCTCTCCTTCATTCCCGCTACCTCAAGTTTCATAGTCTCCACCTCCTTCTCTCTCTTGCTCGCCTCAAGGTCCATCTCTTTAAATACCTTCCCGTAACTCGAGCTCCGTTCCTCCAAGTAACTCTCGAGCACTGATAAGCTCACGTCCAACGACCGTATCTTCTGCATTAGTATCTTCAGGACCGTGTCCCCTGGCATTCTGCTTCCTGGTTGATGTTTTATCTCTTCCACCGGATCTGGCAGCTTTTTTCTCTCAGTTGAAACTTCAGCTTTCACAACTACAACCTCTGGTGAGGTTTCTTGTTCCTTCTCCTTCTGTTTACTCTTCTCTTCATCGCTTTCAGAGGACTCTTTCGCTTGAACTGGCTTCTTCTCTTTCTGCTCAGCGTCTCCTTCTTGGGGTCTCAATATGTTTTTGTCTTGGATAGATATCAAATCTTCTAGCATTCTCTCCACAGCGTCCACTCCGTATACTTCTAGTAAACTCAAGGTGCAGTAGAATTCTGAGCCGTAATGGCTTAGGAAATTTAGCTTTAGATATCTCACCCATTGAGGATCCGCGAGTGTAAAGTTCTGCTCGTGCTTCATGTTTAAAGCCGTGAAGTTCCCTAGATGAGTCCAGGTCTCAGTCGGATAAACCAAGGTGCCTAGGATCTCAAATTCCTTCAGGTTGGAAGAGTAATGCTCGAAATTTGCAATCTTGATTGTGTTCACCAACGTTTCTTCTGAGAGCTCTATGACAACGAATTTGCCTTCAGTAGAACACGGGTTTCGGAGATACTTGTCTTTATCCCGGCTTATGATGCTTGAAGCTCCTTTTGCTTCCTTGTTAGAAGATAAGACCTTTGCACCTTTTGAAGCAGCTGCGTAATTGTATTCTTTCCCACCAGGTTCCATCCTGTGAATCACTCCGCTGACTTGTCCTGACAAAGATTTGTCTTTAGGATTTGACGTCCTGCTCTTGAACTCATCAAGGCCAAGCGGGACAGCACGAGATAGCTGATCAAGCTTTGAAGCACTCGTCTCATTATCATTACCTGGACCTGTGGCTGTGCTATTACTAATCTGACTTGGCTTCACAAACTTACTGTCTTTACTTTTTGTAACATTTCCTGCAATTGTAATAGCGTCTTCTGTTTGCTTCAATCTGATTTCTGCGGCTTTACCGCCGACCGAACTCAAATCAGGAGTAGAGTGGACAGAGGCAGACGCTAGTGATGGTGCATCAACAGGCTTACCTGTCTCATTTGCCTTATCATCATGTGGTTCACCTTTTTCCTTAGAAGCCACTAAAGACCGACCTGCAAATGCCCAAGAGTAAGCGTTAAATAGACTTATAGGTCTCTAAAGCTCAGCAGTTCTTTAACAATTTTCTGATAAATGTTTACCAATTCAATCCAAATGAGGAACTTAAAAAGGTTACCTTTGTCACCATCAACATGACTGATCCACAATGTAGATAAGAAGACAAGCCCCCAAATGAGAAAAACGAGAGACAATGAAACTTTGTAGAAGCGATTCCTTCCATTACTATTAGAACTAGTCTCAGAAACTCTTCTTCTAACCAGAAGAGCTCTCCTTGATCTTTGCATTTCACATCCAACCAAAAGATCAGATCACCCAAACAGAAACTAAATATGTACTATTCACACCTGTTCATAATGAAAACGATGCACATCAGATTCACAAGTACAAGCTAATTGTATAAACTAAACCCAGAGAAAAAAAAATGAGCAAAAACAACAGAGCACTTGATTCAAAAGCTACACAAACAAAAACAAAAACTTTTCCTTTAAGGTGAAGGCATATGCCTCCAAATAAAGACAACGACCCAGATTATGAAAATGAAAACTCGAATACCAGATCCAAATTACGGATACGAATTGAAGAAGAAGAAGAAGAAGAAGAAGAAGAGTAAGAGATTACCTGAGAAGCGAATCGGAGATTGAAGAAGACAAACACCGATTCGAGAAGCTTCTACGTAAACAAACCCTTTTTTCAACGCCGGCGTCTCCGATGAGTCTCCGATCTAAAATGAAATTCCGACGATCTACCTCGTCTCTGCATCTCACAATCCAATGAAACGCACCTCAATCTCTCTGCCACTTTTTTTTAATCACGGGATTTATATAGAACTCGGACGCAAATTACAATTATTTTTTAACCGTTGTGGTGTTAAAGATAAAAGAGGTGAAGAGTCAAAAAAAAAAAAGAAGAGACTTTCAAAAAAAATTGAAAAACCGCGGAAGAATCTGGAGGAGTCGACGACAGAACTGATCCGCAAAAGAGACAATGGAAAGAGATTGGCTCTGTCTCTGTGTCTGTCTGTTGAGAAAGAGTTTGGAGCAGCGCAATATAATATGGAATTGTATGTACCGGTCAATTATTTTGAATTTGGAAATTGATCTTTGTTTCCTAAATAATTAAATTAATTGTTCTACCTTACCTTCTAATCTAAATTACATGTATGTGCCAGCTTAGCTGTAAAGTGACTATAGTAGTTAACAAATGAAAATATTCATCTTTATTAGTTTTTTTTATTTAAATCTTTATGTTTGATTTAGGGGTAGTATTGGTTTGAGATTTTTGAAGATTTTTGAACAGTTCAACAAAATGATTAAAGATGAATAAGTGAAAAATTGTTAAAGATTGCTAGAGAGTTTTGTTGATTAGTTTTTTAAAATCTTATAAAGTCCTCCAAACAATCTATGTATTTTTATGATACTTACCATGACTTTATTTTGTAAAGAAAATGTCTAAAATCATGAAACAATAACAAAATAATTGAATTCATTAACAATCCTAGATTCTTTTTTTTAAATGAATAACACAAAACTTTTAATGACTTTATAAAAGTCTGAATCCAATAACCCAAATTTATTAAGATTTTAAATGACTTTTTTTTTTTGTTAAAAAAATTTAAATGACTTTTTACAAATCATAAACTAATAACACTAAATTTTAACAGAGTTTAACAAAATTTTGATCTAATAACAACAGATTCTACATAACATTCAAAATCTTTAAAACTCTATTCAAATCTTAAACCAATAACTTCCACTTAAAGATTTTTTACTTCATTAGGTTTCCTTTATTCATTGTTTTTCAACTTTGATTTTATTTTCTTTGCTTTATTATAATTTTGAATATTTTTAGATCTACCCAAATGTTAATAATGACTACTAATTATTTTACTTTTTTTTAATTACTACTAATGAATACTATGGGGATATTGATAATTCATTTGTGGGGTTAATGGAATCATGGTTGTAGTTTATGGCCTTTGCCAAATATTTTTAGCGTATTTAAAATTTGTTATAGCTTTCGAAAAAGTAAATTACAGTTTCCCACACATTAAGTTTCTTTCTACGAAGACAAGTAATCATTGTCTTCCTAAACCCTTTTCAAATTAGTTTAAGTAAATCTTCCTAGGACTCTTAACTTTTTGTTTTAAAAATACTAGACTGAAAATTCACCTTTATGATTGTTTTGATTTTTCTTAATTACTTCATTTTGGCTTATAATACTAAACATTTCTCCCAAAAAATTAAAACCAAAAACTATACTAAATCGTTTAGCGGAAAAAATCATTTAGATACTTTATAATAGGCCTGAGAATATTATCCGCTATCCGCGGATATCCGTATTTGTATCCGAATCCGCTCCGAAAAAACGGATATCCGGACAAACGGATACGAAAACGATAGTGAAATATCGGATAAAACGGATACGGATACGAATGCGGATAGTGCTAAATTTCAAAACGGATAACGGATATCCGTTTTTTCTCGGATACTATGTATTATATTCGGATACGGATACGGATAATACTAAATTTTAAAACGGATATTCGGTTTTTCACGGATATCCGTTTTTTGAGATATCCGTATCCGTATCCGTATACTTGATTGTTTTTTTGGTTTCATGTCTTTTTTTCATTTGCCACAACAATGATTTGTCTTGTTATCGTTTCGTTTTCCAAACTCACCGTTGTGTTTACTGTTTACGTCCAGTAATTCGATAAGCTCAACCCAGGGAGTAGTTTTAGAGTTTAAAACAAATGAAAGAACGTCCTTCTTTACGCGTTTGCCTGCAGATATTTTTTAGTATCGAATTTCAAGTGACACATGCATAATTGATTTGTTCGGAATTATTATAGATCACGACTTACAGCTAGGCGTCGGTCACAAATATCATGACATGAGGTTGAGGACAAAGTTTCGTCCAGTTCTAGTCGATGAATCATATGAATCACTCTCTAACCGTCTAACGGCCATATCATATACAATTTAGTAGATAATTCGATATACATAATTGTTAGACAAATTGTAAAAGTAATTATAGACCGGATTTAAAAAAACCAATTTAAATGCTATACTCCGCAAAATAATTATGCGTAAATTGATCGATTTAAGATATTTCGACGTCCCAAGCATACGTGTTTTAGAAATATATATTAACATGTTAAACAAGATATGTGATGCTAGTAACATTAACATTTATGCTAGTCAATTTCGATTGGTAATTACTACTAATTAGGTTTCCAACTTTGACAAAGTTACGATCTCCTGTATTTAACCTAATAGCAGCCTCTTACCATATCTTAGGATTTTTAATCATTAACTATTTTGTTCGTTTCTAATTTTTAAAATTGTCCAAATAACTTATGTTTCCAAAAGAAAACATACCGATATTTACTTAGCACTTAAGTTATACATTCGATAATGTGAAGATCTTGTGGGAAATTTGTTTGTATTCCAATTTCATATCAACAAACAATGTGTGATCGTACATAGCAGTAGCATGTTTGAAAAGTTATATAAGCTAGATTACTATTTTTGTCTTCATATCTAGTAGCCTTATTCATATTCACAGAAATGCTTTGGTTGGTACAATCATAAATTTGAAAATCAAATACAATTGTATTCAAAATAGGAAACTAGTGGACGATATAGAAGGAGAATGAGGCAATGGGTCCAATATGATGTGAACTAAATGACGTGGCGTAAAGAAAGAGAGAGATAGAGACAGCTTCGATTGCTCCCTTCTCCTCCGACACCTGGCGTATTCATGTGCGTCGACCTCGCGTTGGCCGACCTCTTTTTTACATTTTTACTCCTTTTTTAATTTATTTTATTATAGTTTAAATATTTTCATCTTTTACGTGTGTGGATCAAGAACCTTGCTCGTCACGTTATCTATGAAAATTTTGTAACACATTTTTTCCAACGATAACCTCTCAGCTTCATCATTCATTCATTCTCTGCGATGAACCATACGGCTATTTAACGGTTAACCAATATGACGTTTGGATGCACTAATGTTTAACTTCACGATCATGACGTATGTAATGACTAATGAGCCGAGATAATGGACGAATGAACGACTGTAGAAAGAAGGATCCAAACTCTATTCGTTCCATTATCTCTGAAACCAAAAAGTCTTTCTTTTTTGCTAACTTGCAGCTGGAGTAAAACTTGCAATCGGAAATCTAGCTATGGGATATGGCCACTTGAAACTTCCTTCAATGTCGGAAAGCTAGCTATGTTTTTATACCAAATTCCTCTGTTTTCTTAATTATCTAGACACAAAGAGACTTACACTTGATACATTTTGGTAAAGTGACTGTCTTTTACATATAGAGAGACATTGAGGTTCATATTTTAGAGGAAACAACAAGCTTCTGTAGTCTGAAGTCCATCCTTAGGCGGTAGTGTTTTCAAGAATCGAATACACTAGGCATTTCTCTAATCCGAATGTTTTGGAATAAATGCAGGGACAAAACCCGGGAGAAACAAAGACAGCAAAATTTACTAGCAAGGAAAGAGAGAGGACAAGCAGAGAAAAGAGCCAGACGCAAGATACACAGTGTATCATACACTCCAAAAGGCTTGTGCTACTAGTGATTCTAGTAAAAGGTGGAGAAGGTTAACGGGGAAGCAGAGACAAGCCATTCAAACAGCTGAAGATAGAGAAGAGTTGGATCGAGACTATAGCGCATTGAAAAAATAAAAGAAAGGGTTAATTAACAATTATTGAAGATGAATGCACAACTTACAGGATTTTAATCTGTGATGAGAATAAGAAATTAACGAAGCAGAGCTGGGTGGTGGGATAAGCGTAACAATAAAGTAATGAAGCAGAGCTAGGAAGGAAAGGTTTCTGGCGCCTCTCACCCTCAAGTAGGGGCTCCTCGATGTGGAAGCAAATGCTCAAACTGCGCCCCACAGCAAAAACATTCCTCTCATGCAGTCTAGGTGATGGAAAATCCTGCTCCTTCTGGTATGATAAATGGACCCCGTTTGGGGATCTGATCACTTTCCTGGGAGCTGATGAACATCAAAGAATTGGTCTCCCACTGGACTCCACTGTGGCACAAGCTCATCCTGGGGTCTGATGGATGATAAGAGGTGATAGTACTCATAATATGAAGCTCCTCCTAACCCATCTCACTGATATAACTCTCTCCGAGAATGTCAACATGTGGGCTAAACCAAACGGGGATCCCTAAGATCGTTTTGGTTTCACTGACACTTGGAACATGTGCAGACTGTCGGCTCAGCAAGTGCAATGGCATAAACAAGTCTGGTTCACAGGTTCAATCCCCAAATACTCATTCATCATGTGGCTTTGTTGTCTACATCGTATGCCTACTCTGTCTAGACTGAGAAAATGGGGAATCGTAGAAGATGACACATGCCATCTATGTGAAATTTACTTTGAGACCAAGGATGATCTTTTCCTGAGATGCCCATACAGTTTCGACTTGTGGAGATGGTGCCTTGGTAGATTACAGATGCCTTTTATAGGTTTCAACACTTGGGAGCGCTTCCTCCTTTGGCTCAAGACTCCTTCAAATGAAGAGAAGATGAACCCTTTAAAGCTAATCGCAGCTCAAGCGGTTATCAACTCAATATGACATGAGAGAAACGCCCGCATATTCACTGGTATCCGCACCCCGGTTGAAGGACTTTTCGCTCAGCTCGATCGTCACATCCGTACCACTATTAAGGAAAGAGTATCATCATATCACCTATGATTACTCAAATCCCATATATCACTCTAATATACATTAATTATATTATTTTATGTAATCATTTTAATTATGTCATTTGATTATGATTTGTGCTTATATATAAATTGTATCATTCCATTTGATAATACAACAACAATAATAATATAATCATATTCTCTTTATTCACATGGTATCAGAGCCACAATGATCTAACGATCGGCTTCGTTCCTGTTCCTAAACTATGTACTTTTTTTGTTTATTTTTGTTTTAAGCCAAGTGCTTCCACGTTCAAGTTCATTATGAACCTCTGAATCTAAGCCATAGAGCTTCTCTTATTTTTTTTTTTTTTTGTCAAACAGTGCTTCTCTTATTCAAGTCTACCATGTTAGACCTCTGAATCTAAACCAAGTGTTTTTCTTTATATTTTTTTTTTCTCAAGCCAAAGGTGCTTCTATCATTCAAGCTTATCATAAGCCTCTGAATCAAGATGAATTTCTTTTGAAATAAACAAGAAAAAGGCAGACTCTAACCATCCTTGATGTCGGCCACCTCAACATCACACAACTCGTCACCGGATCGGGTCTTTAGCAAATCTTGCTACAACAACAACTCATCTTCTCAATTCATACCTGGCTCTCCTTCTCAACACTTGGACTAGTCAATCTCAAGCCGTTATTTTCGCTTCGCTTCATCACCCCTTGAGATTGAGGGGGCGTATTAAGGAAAGAGTATCATCATATCACCTATGATTACTCAAATCCCATATATCACTCTAATATACATTAATTATATTATTCTATGTAATCATTTTAATTATGTCATTTGATTATGATTTGTGCTTATATATAAATTGTATCATTCCATTTGATAATACAACAACAATAATAATATAATCATATTCTCTTTATTCACAACCACCTGCTCTGCAAGACATGGCAACCCAAAGCTTCAGGACATGCTTCTGCTGTGGTTTCGGACCTCCACCCTTCGCCCCCTACCTAACTAAATCTTTATTGTATTGTTCTAGTACACGGATTGTTCACCCCGACGTTCTACCTGTTGCTGCAGACACCATTTGATCTATGTAACTGATTAACCCCTTAGGGGGTTATTGGATCCTTGATTTTAATGGATATGAAATCCTTATAAGATTTAGAAATTCACATGGAATCCATGAATTTTAAAATCAAATAATATGGATTTGAAAATCAAATAATGTGGATTTGAATGTAAAAAAAAAGTGGATTTGAAAATCCTAGAGAATAGAATTCAAAATTTATAAAAAAATAGAACTTATAAAAATAATCTATCACGTAGCATTCTCAAGTGAATCAGTCCACATGTTTGATGCTATTGTCTCTCTCTACTCATTGGGGCATATTCTCTTTGTTGTTCTTAGGTTGTAAGTACTTCAGCATTATCATCGTCATTAATTTCTTCGACAACTTCTTCTGCACTCTCGATTTCTTCTGGAAAAATATCCGTTCGACAAAACCAGAAAATTATGTAAACCAACACATGCAAGTACAATCTCTGTTTGTGTCTTATAAGGAAAAGGAGGTGCGTGCTTAAAAATTGCAAATCGAGATTTGAAAATACCAAATATTCTTTTAACCACGTTCCTTAAGGATTCATGACGATGGTTAAACAACTCTTTTGCATTCGCTGGATGTGAATTTTGACTAGAAAATTCTTGTAGATGATATCTGACACCACGATAAGGAGCTAAAAAGTTTCGACGATTTGAAAATCCACAATCTACTACATAAAACTTTCCTGAAGTACAATAATAATATACAGTCACTTGTTATGTTGAGAAAACATATTTAAAATAGAAAGACATGTACATACCTTCTGGAACTAGTAGTCGATTAGTGTTCCTTGTCAAAGTATCATTTAATACTTTTGAGTCATGAGCTGAACCTTCCCATCCACTAAACACATACATGAATTTAATATCAAAATTACAAGCAGCCAACACATTTTGCGGTATATCACCTTTTCTATTACAAAAAGAAGGCGCTTTTTTTGTTGGTACCATTGCAAGGATATCATTACTAGGTGTTTCATGATTTTTTGTCTTCTAATATGGTTGGTTTGCTATTAGGTAGTTTTTCAGTATTGTTATGTCTGATATTATAGGTTGAATTATTTCTCATTCTTTTTTATTATCATGTCACCTATGTCTCGACTTCGTGCATGAACAACGTTTCTGCTTTTTTATTATCATGTCATTTTTTCTTTCATGACTTTTTGTCTTCTAGTATGGTGGTTTGCTATACCAAGGATTTCAATCTCTATATTTATAACTAAAACATATTTTCAAATCCATCCAAATCCAATATGAAATCAAATCCATACTCAAATCTTTAATAATGAATAAATAGTGATTTTAATTAGGATTTAGAATTCATAGACCCAATAACACATAATTGTAATAAAGATTTTAAAAATTGAATAACACATGATTTAACTTGGATTTCTAAATCCATTAAAATCAAGGATCCAATAACCCTCCCCTTAAATCTTATAATACTAGAAATTTTAAATTTTAAGAAAGAAAAAATGTTTTGAAAAGTTGAAATAGTTAAAATACTATTTTCGTCAATTGAATTTTCCTCATATACACATATATTGCTACAACAATAATTAAGAATCAAATAAGAAAATTTTCAAAAATAATTATCTTAATAATCTTTTTTTAATAGAAAATAATTAATCTTTTATATTGATGACAATTGTTTTCTTTCATGCTAATGCTATAACCAAACATCAACTAAAGACCACAATGAATATATTTCTGCCAGGTCTTGGGCCAACGGATCTTTTAAACTAACCAACAAAAGGAACACTACAGTACACACATCGGAGAAAATGCACGGCGGTGGCGGATTCAATTTCAAGCAGATCGACCGGAAGCGAAGTACGCCAAAGGTCCGACGAAGGCGGCGTTAATGTAAGTAGCCGGTTCCGAATGGCTATAATCGTCTCTCTGATCCGGATACCCATCGTTTTGATTCGGACCTCCTACGATTGATCCTGTGAGAATGTTAGGGTTAGGGTTTTGAGTGTAGAATGATTGGAATCCGCCGTTGCAGCCTAAGGATTTGGAATGAAGTCAGTGGGAAGGAAGCGAAGATGCTCTGTGGTGGATTCTTTTGGGGAAATTGGATCCGAACCCAACCATGTACGACATTCTGATTGGGTTATCTCCGAGTATGTAATCAACTTGTCGCTTCGATAGGCTTATCAAGGCATTGGGGACGATAACAGAGCTTCCGCAGTTGAATGTGTGTTTTGTGGCTTTCATGTATTTGGCGTAAGTCGTGAGCAAGAATGTTATGGAGGTTACGTATTGCAGATTGCTTTGAGGTAACTTGTACATTAGTCCCCCTGTAATCAGTAAGGCTATTATCATTAGTATAACATGAAGAGGGTTTGTGGTGTTATTAGGCATTTGATATACTGAATTAGATCATCACCTTGAGTGTATTGGGTAGATGAGGAAGGAGAATCTGGAAGGATTTGGCACATGAAATTCTCAGCTGCTTGCTTGTATGGTTCAAAGTTGCTGTCTTTGTTAAGTAATGCTCTCTGCCAAAAGTAATAGATTTTGTTTGTGAATTAGCGAGTCAGATAGTCTGATGCTAAAGCATGATCTTTTTATAAGAAACGAGACAAACCCGTGACAGAAGAACATAGGCACCAGCGTATTTATTGTCCCAGCTGAAGATGTCAGGCTGATCTCCACCTCCTAAGGATTTTATGAAGTTTGCGTAATACGGGTTATTGGTTGCTCTCAGCAGCCATGACGCACCCCACATCAGCTCGTCCTGTCATCATAAAATTCACATTTCAAAATGAGGATCTGATTTTCTGGTAAGAATGGCTTATCTGCAGTGATTTTGTTGAGAGATGAAACATATGAAAGCAGACCTTGTAACCAGAGTAGGAACAGTAGAAAGGACAAACGGATGAAGAAAGTGAATCACTGTAAGCTTCCCTGTACTGAATTGCAAACTGCATCACATCCTTAGCTGTTGCCAGCAGCAGACTCGAATACTTAGAATCAACTTTTCTGAAAACCATAGAAGCTGCAGCTAGAGCTGCTGCTGTTTCAGCTGCAACATCAGAACCGGGGTTAGAAGGGGATACAGAGTAAACTGTACGAGGTGTGTCCATGTCCTCAGGCCGTTCCCAGCATTTGTGATCAAAATTAGGATCTCCTACCCCAACATAAAGCTTTCCTGGAGTGGCTCTAGCACATTTCAGCAGATGTTCACACGCGCGTTTTGCAGCTCAGGACCCATCCGCTTGCCGTATTCCAGTGTGCTCCATGAGAGCATCGTGGTGGTAAACGCCATTGGGAAATTGAACTTAACGTTGTCTCCTGCGTCATAGTACCCGCCGGTTAAGTCCACCTGCAATTCATATAAAATTTACGTGCTTAAATTAGTTATCAATGTCACTGAGAAAGATATTGTCAATAACAGGCTAGATGGTTTAGGGTGAGTACATGAGCAGAGGAGCCAGCAGAAAGGCCAGAGCTAGCCCTCCATGAGAATTGTTGGCCTCTAGGAAGTCGACCAGATCGCTGACCTTGGAAGAAAAGCAATGACTTGGAGAGAGCTTCTCTGTAATTTGGGTTGGCATCAACATTGCCTGTGAGAAGAGACGAGAAAAGGAGAAGAAAGAAGAAAGGAGAAGTCATTTTCCAAAGGGATCCCATTTTCCAAAGACATAAGTAAATTGCTTTTGAGGTACGAATCTATGACATGAAGGTCCACATATATATAGAGAAAGGGTGATGCAGAGATAAAGAGAGATAGGAGAGAGAATGATCCGGCGCTGATGGAAGCGATAAATATGGCTTTTTGGGTAATCAACGTGCTCCTAAACAAAAGTAACCTTAATTTCTCCTATCCAAATCCTCATTTTTTTTTACTATTTTATGAATAATCCCCTATCGCACTTGATCTAATAGACACTATTCTTTTCAATTTGATTTGTTGGGCAGTGAGGATATATCATTGGAAGGGCTTCAACAAGAACTAGAAGAATGTCAAAGTGATGAGGTTAGCTATTCACAGAACTGAGATCAAAATTTCGAAAGCTGAAAACAAGAATGTGGATTAGTCGTAGACTGTTGGATCCCAAGGATATGATGTCCTATCTTATCTTGTTTGTGTGTCAGCTCAGGTTGTTTCTAATATACTATCCAGTGGTGCCAAACTTAGAGACTATGCAAGTGTTATTTTCTACTTGCGATGTACCATATTTTTAACGTCCAAAAGTTTGGAAATTTTTCAACATCGTGAGTAGCTTATTTAAATGCTTTACCCTCCATGAATACCCAGGATTACATAAAAGAAAGTGATAATCTAGTCTCACTTCACGATCAGATCCGTGACTGTGACAGCATCCTGTCACAGATGGAAGCTATCCTCAGTGGATTTCAGGTTCTTAAAAATTAGACATTTGATAGTGTGTGTGTATATGATTCTTTTTCCTTACTTTGAAATACATCTGTATTTTCCTTGCAATCTAAATTTACACTTTGTTTCTTTTCTTTCAGGAAGAGATTGGTTCTGTAAATTCAGACATAAAGATTCTTCAGGAAAAGTCAATGGACATGGATTTGAGATTGAAAAACCGCAGGGTATAGCCAATCAGTAACTGCTATTAGTGTTGTCTCTTGCTGTTTCCACCAGTGACTCATCCAAATGAGCTCTTCTATTTGAACAGGTGGCTGAATCAAAACTAGCAAAATTCGTCGAAGACATCATAGTGCCACCAAAGATGATCGATGAAATTGTTGATGGAGAGGTATTTTTCTAATTCCTGTTTTTATGTTGCCCTTAGGAAACCCAAAACCAACATTCAAATTCTTCAACAGAGTGTGTTATTAAAGTACAAGTGAGTTATGCTCTCCAACCCCTTTATTTGGTTAGACAAAGTGAAACTACTATATGACAACTTTTCCTGTCTTGCCATGTATGTTTCTGTTAACTATTTTCTTATAGTTGTATATGTGGTTATCACCTTACAAATGATTTGCCTGTGTGATGTCAGCAATGTTGTTTTATTTAACATGTTTCTGGTTTCCACCTTGATATTATATTGCTTCTACAGTAAATTTATGTGGATATATACTTCATTCACCAATTACATTTTTAATGATAGGTATATTATCTCCTTCCTTAAAGAACATGGAAAAGAAGTGTTTATGGATGTCCGTGCTGTTGATACCATGAACAAGGTGATTTTCTTTATCTTGTTTGATTGCTTGCACCATCCTGCAACTCCTTTTTATAGTCTTAGTTGGATGAGAAAGGATAAACAGATAGAGTTGTCTTATGTTGATCTCTGCAAACAGATAGATAGTGAAAACAACATCCAATTGCATGTTACATGCAAGTAGTTATTCTATTCGTGTATTCTCACAAGAGTTGGACAAAGCTAGTTGTTTTCTTTGTTGATTGAGCTGTGATGATTAAAGACTGTATGCAGGTTAGATAAAAAAAGCTGTTTGTTAGCTTAAGCTCTCAATTGCTGTTACACCTAATGTATTGTGAGATCTGATTTCAGGTGTTAAGTGCGAATTTTCGTGCTTATATTCAAGCCCTTGAGAAGCTACAGTTAGATATAGCCACAGCATATAACTTGATTGGGGTGGAGACTAGAACCACTGGCCTCTTCTCCAGAGCAAGGGAGCCACTAAAGAACCGTTCTGCCGTTTTTGCTTTGGGTGAGAGGATAAAAATTATAAAGGTATTTGATTAATAGCGATTAGCATTCCTGATTGATTTTTTCGACCATTCTACATGCTCTGGCGAATTCATTATATAATCTGAGTTGCCTTTCTGACTCTTAATACAAAAGATGGTGCGAGGTGTGCGTCTTTACAAATAGATTAAAAGTAGTATACACCAAGGCATGCCCACTGCCCACTTTGATTTTTGGTTCAGATATATTGGTTTTAGGTTCGAAATTACAGGAATCAAATTTTTGACTCATTTCAGTTATGTTTCTTCTAACAATATGTATCCGTAATATGAACGCTCCTCAAATAGATGCAAGTTTTGAATATTTTTCTCACTTTCAATCTGGATTAATGTTGTTGAATATCAATTTGGTTTTTCTGGTGTAGAGGAAGTAATTCCAAATTTTGTTTGGTTTAACCATTTTAGATACCCCTATTATATTCTAAAAGTTTGTTGAAAGACTTAAGTTTCAGTATGTCTGCTGTAGGAAATTGATCAACCTGCTTTGATCCCTCACATTGCCGAAGCCAGCTCGCTCAAGTATCCTTATGAAGTGCTCTTCAGGAGCTTGCACAAGCTACTTATGGATACAGCTACTTCTGAGTTCTGTTGATTTTTCCCCTTTTGTATTTATGTTACTGTCCCTCACCGCTCAACCCCCTAATGTCATTTGTTTTCATTTTAACAAGTATATATTTTGTGATGATTTCTTTAGTGAAGAGTCCATATTGTATGAAATCTTTGCAGGTAATTTCTAATTTATCTCCCTTTTGCTGTACCAAACTATGTGGATATTGATAACTGTTTAAAAGCACATCAATATATCTTGTACTCTTCTATATATTGATAAGTTAGTTACTTAGTTGTTACAAATTTGTTATGGTGTTGAGCAGCGTTTAAGAAGTTATCTTGCCTTCTTCCGGATAACAAAGCTGAACCCCTTCTACTTTACGATTGAGATGATAATAATAGCATTTTTTTTTGGAAATATACTGAACTTTCCATGGCACAGGTCCATTTTCTGTCATTGATGAGCACTTCAATCCTGACCACCGAGGAGACACCAAATCTCCTTCTTATGTATCCTTAACTGGTTACATAGTAGGAAATGTACAATCTTACCAAACCACATGAATTCACTATCAACTAGCTTAGCAATTATTCCAATAGGTACATCATTCGTTTTATCCCACGCCTCCTTTCCTATCGATTTCCTAATCTCAGGAAAATCTGCCATCTTGAAATTGTTATTAATGTTTTTACCCAGTAGAGTAGACCTTCCTTCTAGGTAAAGTCTTGGGGGGGGGGGGTAATCCCTTGCTTGTTCTTCAGAAATAACCTTAGCCATCTGACAAATATAATTCAACAGTAAAACATAAAATAAATCAGCCATAACGTATGACAAACTCAGCTGCAAAGCATATAATAACTCGTCCACAAATACATAACTCAGTCGTAAAGCATAAAATAACTCAGCAGTCAATACATAACTAAGTCGTAAAGCATAAGATAACTCAGCCCCAAATACATTCTTAACCATAATTCAACCGTAAATCGTAAAATAACTCAGCCACAACATCAAACACACTCAGACACATGCATTAATAAATCATAAATCAGTCGTAAAGCATACAATAACTCAGCCATCAAATCGAATAGATCTAACAAATCAGCCATCAAATGTAAATCAACGAGGGCGACAATCAGCCGTAAACTATCGATAAAAACCCTCAATCATCCGCAAAACTCAAAAATAAAGATTCGACACATACCGGAACTCAAAAACGAGATAGCTTAGACGGAAACAAACAAGACATCGACGACGAAGAGAGAGAGAGAGAGCTAGAGAGGATATCGAGAGATAACGGCGAGAGAGTAAAGAAAGACAGAATATCGCCGGCGGAATTAGGGTTCGCCGACGAGAGATAGAGAGTTTCCGCCGATGGGAGAGAGAGTTTTTTTTTTGCGGTTTGTGAACAGTGAAACTGTTGACTTTCCCTCTTTTTGATATAAATAAAAAGAAACTGTCGATTCTGGAAAAAAAAAACTGTCTACTGACGTGGAAAGTCGAAAATGATGTGTATTTTAATTTGCTAATGTGTATTATTTTTTAAAAAAAAAATCAAATCGAAAAACTAAACCTAAAGGGTAAATTGTAATTACACCAGGACACTAACCAATTGAGCAATTTTTTAAAAATTGTTAGATATAAGGAATAAATAAACTTTTGGAGTATCTCTTCATTCAGCTCGTTCTTCACTATCCGTCATCCTCACTATCGCCTTTTCGGCCTGCGAAATCCACGTTCCTAGTTATCAATAGAGATCATATATACCGAGGTTCAGGTTCAATTAAGATCATACTAACCTCTTGTTCCCAGTCGGTAAGGCTGACGACGACACCGAGCAAAGCAGCTTGTACAAACGACCCAACGGTGATCCCAATCCACAGCCCTGTTCCTCTCATTTTGAACCTAAAGGCTAAGAGAATGGAAGTAGGAATGCCACAGAGGTAGTAGGCGGCTAGGTTTGCATAAGCCCCTACATCTTGCCTCCCTGATCCTCTAGCCACACCTGCAGTGTCAATCCCCTTAGTTAAAACATTGTGGATCCTTAAAACTAGTTTCTTAATGAATTTTTAACATTAGAGAAGGAGACTCTAACCGGAAAGAGCTGCGTGAAAGGCATCGAATATGACTGTTAGAGCAAGCAGTGGAGCCATTTTTCTTACGTAATCCAAAACTTCGGTTTCAGAGCTGAACAGGTAACCAAATACATTTCTCGCTCCGAAAAGTATTGCAGCCACCATTATTGATTCGACACCTGTCATAAGCATCACAGTGTAGACCGCCATGCGAGCTTGTTTCGGGTTTCCAGCCCCTAACTCGTTTGCAACTCTAGTACTGCAAAAAAGCCAGAGAGAATTTATGTTTTAGAAATAACCTTGATAGTTATTGTTATCAACCAACTATTTGCTTGAGAATTAAGAAAGATATGAATGCTCAGCTCCCTCTTAACCCTAATTCTCTCTTAGAGATTAAGGTTAATTCTTGGGGCTTGAATAGAGAACCTTATACATAGGTTTTCATACAACTTAAGCATAACCCTAATGCATTCAGGAAAATAATTTAACCAAATTCATAAAGTAAACCACCAAAACTAATTAATTAAAATGTCCTAACCATACTCTAATCTACATAACCATGATCACGTATCAGTTATCTTTTGAAAAATTAAAGAAAGACGGCAAGAAGTACCTTGCTGCCGCGCTAAGGCTCTCTGGTATTTGGTACAAGAGAGACACAGTTGATAGACTGTATACCAAAAAAGAAAGCAAATCAGTTGTATACGATAAATAGTCCAATAAATTCAAATCAAATTATTTAGAGAATAAAAGAAACGTACCAGACTGAGAGAACAGAGGCTTCTAGCCTAGGATTTGGTAAGATCCCTGAGAGTATGACCACAATTTCCAATGCCCACCACTCGAGGCTATCCGCACCAAAAAGATTCAAGACAAGTCCAAATGTCAGCAACTCTGTGACTAAACCAAATTAAAAAGAGGAGGTAAGCAGAGGAGTTTATATTACCAAATCATAGAGGCAGATGGGATTCCAAACCGGAAAAACTCTCCCATTCCTTTAAACATACTCATGGAGATGGGTGCTCGGCTCTCGCTACAGCTGGAAGAAAACTTCATGTATAATCCAAGCACAATCACGTTTAACCAGTAAGAAACGCCGATCGCAATAGCTGCACCGAGGCTCCCAAGACCAAACTTAAAGACCAAACTCCAGCAGAGAACAACGTGGACACAGAGAGCAGAGATTGAGCTTATAATCAAAGGCAAAATCAGACTCTGTGCTAGGAAAAACCGAACAAGCGGCTGCAAAGTAGCGTAACCAAAGAGGGCAGGTATGAGCCAAGTTGCAAACTTTCCAGCTTCTTGAGCAACCAGAGGATCTTGTCCAAGATGAGAAAGTATAGCACCCATGTAACTCCAGAGAACTGACAAAGGAATACACACGATGTACAAAGAGAAGATCCCTGTGTAAGTGTGGACTCCAACTTTTTCAAATTGTTGAGCTCCATAAGCTTGACCACATAAAGTCTCCAATGCTGTAGCCAGTCCAAACTGTATGATTTCACAATTTTAGTATCTTGTTGAGCTAAATAAAGAGGAAAGAGAAGAGAGAGAGAGAGAGAGAGAGAGAGAGAGAGAGAGAGAGAAATACGGAGACACTAAAACCGGTGACGCTGCAGAAAGAAATGGCAATGGCGGTGCTAGAGAGGTAAAGCTCACCGAGATGGCCAATCATCATAATCGATATCACCAGAACAACATACGTAGACAAGTACACCGGAACCATTGGACCGGTGATGTAACCAAGCCTCTTCATCTCCATCAGTAACCCATCTTTCCAATTTACTTCTTCTCCGTGGTTCACCCCAGGCAAGCCCTGCTCCGCCGAATCCATTCTCTCTGCTTCTGCTTCAATATCACATCTTCCCCCCCCCCCCACTACACAATGCTCTGAGGGTACGTACGACAACAACACGACAAAAAAACGTGAGATTTTAAACGGAAAGCGAAACCAGGATACAATTATAAAAAAAGGCAATAAACCAAAAACAAAATTGTAGTTTTTATCTTTACATATATATATATATATATATATTGAAATTGATCCTATTGGGCGGTGTAAAAAGAATACATGGTAATGCTTTATGAAGTAATAATGCACATGTGTCTCCAATCACAACTATTATTATAAATTTGTGGTTTTGCAAAGAAAAGAAGAAAGAGAATGAGTGCGTTTTGTTTGAGAACACAAAATAGTCTTGACTGCGATAGAACTTCAAAGAGGCTATTACCATGCCCTCGGAGCAAATACGCAATGGATTACATTTATATTTATATTATTAATTTTATTATAAATAAAATAGTATATAGCTGTTATTATTTTCTCCCACATAGATATTTATACGTAAGTTAGCTATTTTCTTCTCTTTCTTCTTATATCATATAATATTAATATAATATTATATTTTAACTTTATTATTATTGGATAAATATTAAAAAAAATATGTGATATTTTAGTATATTAAATTTGTTAAAACATGTTAAAAATTTGTTTTTTATATTAAATATATTTTATATAGAAAATATATCTACAAAATATATTACATATTATAATTTATAATTATATTAATTATTTATATTATTTATACCGTTTATTCTAAACCGCAATGATTTTTTTCATCAATCAAGTTTTATTCTGGAACCGCTTATTTTTCATTACCCGCACTTGTCCCGCAAATATATTTTTGAGAATTTGTTAAAAACACCCTTTTTGATATATTTCTTTTCAAAAATATCCTTTTTTTGGTCATTTTTATTTTTGCCCTCTTTTAATTGTTAATGACTATTTTACCCTTAGATGAAAAACATTTTAATCAATAAAATAAAAAACAAAATTTTCCCAGCAAAAAAAGTTTCGACATATTTTCCCACCAAAAAAATTTCGAAAAATGTTTCTCGCAAAAAAAAATTTTTTCAAAAAAAATTTGATAAAAACTTTTGACAAAAAAAATTTCCCGCCACAAAAATTTTAAAAAGGTTTTATAAGGTTTCTACCTTATAAACCTTATAAACACATTGTAAAGATTTTTACAAGATTTTTTTAAAGAGTTTTAAAAGGTTTTTACAAGATTTTTAAATGTTTTTAAAAAGTTTTTAAAAGGTTTTTAAAAGGTTTTCAAATGGTTTTTAAAAAGATTTTTAAAAGATTTTTAAAAGGTTTTTAAAAAACATTGTAAATGCTTTTAAAAGTGTTTACAATGTTTTTATAAGCTAGAAATTTTAATATTTTTGACGGGAAAAATTAATTTTATAATATTTTATAATGTTTTTTTTGCGGGAAAAAATAATTTTTGACAGGAAAAATTTTCGATTTTGACGGAAAAAAAAAATTTTGCGGGAAAATATTTTCGATTTTGATGACTGTATGTTTTTGCTGTCACTCAAAAAGATAATTTGATCATTTTCTATGTAAGAAGGGATAGTTTAAAAATGGTTAAGTATTATAAAAAAAGGTATGGAAAAAGAGACATTTTTTAAAATACCCCTATATTTTTCTCGCATGAACCGCCGCACTACTAAATTATTTGTCCCCCATAACAAAATATGCAGTCACCATTCCGACGCTAAACAAAAGTTGTGTGTCAGTAAGTTAAAGTTCTTTAGTCAAAAAGTTTGAGATGAATAAACAAAACAAAATTGCATGTCCTAAGCTAATAAATAAAAAGTGAAACAAAAAGACAAAACAAAACACCAACCATTGACTCATTGAGACTGCTGTCACAAAATATGAATAAACCAATAACATTGAGAGTTGAGATTTTATCGAATGCAAAGGACACTAAGAACAGTGGCAATACAGTAAATAAACGTAAAACCAATAACACCTCAAAGGTTTTCTCTCTCTCTTCCAAAAATCTTGTCTTTTTTTCTCCGATTTGGGTCCCCGAACATAGTGGATTTTTTTTTTTTTTTTTTTTTTTTCCATTAAACTCCATATACTAGTTCAAGGTTAAAAACTCTCTTCTAAAAAAGGCCAGTGAAGAACCATCGAACTTACATGGGAAAAACAGAATCCGCGACCTCTTGCACATTTCGCAAGATGATCAGCAGAAGTGTTACCACTACGAGGGATATATCTAATAATCAAGGAAGAATATAAGTTCCTGTAATACAGAAAATCTTTCAGCTCTACTGCAAATGCAGGCCATGCCTCTGGGTTTGACGTCATAGCAACAAGATCCGAACAATCTGTCATGATGAGGATACTAGTCAACGGAATCGCCAATAAGCATTTCATCGCCCATAAAAGAGTCTCCAACTCGGCATGAAGAGGGGAAAGACTTCTACGCGAGCCCTTCAATCCTAAATGCCTCATTCTCCCTCCAGAAGTCACAATCCAACCATGTCCACTTCGTGAATCTGACGCATGCCCAGACCAGTCAATAAAACAAACAAGAACATCATATGGAATAGGCATAATCTCCATTGTGGGCTCTGTCCCTGCTAAGGGATCTTCTCTCCTATTTGCTCGCCTCCATTCTTCTTCTTCTTGAATAGCGATATCAAAAGTCTTTTGTGGTAGTTATGTAATATTGTCGAAGACTTTTTTATTTCGTGCCTTCCAAATATATCACAAAATCCATGGAAAAACTCTTAAACTCTCCTCATTCGCTCCCACGTCCTTTCCCGCCAATATAAATAATCAAAATTATTATATATTGACGATGACGGAAACAACATAGGGGATGAAGGGATATTCGACAAAGCCCATACTTGTCTAGCTGGGGGCATTCAAATATCACATTATTGATGGTTTCTTCGTCCGCTCCACATCTAGAACATCCTTTGTCTCTACCAATATGGCTATAGAGTAGTTTTTGGCTTGTCGCCAAGCACCCATCAATACATTGCCACACAAAATGTTTTAACTTGCGTGTAGTTTTTAATTTCCAAGCTTGTGCTTTCAGTGCCGTAACACTAGGCCCTTGAAAAGGGAGTTCACAAGCAGGACGAGAAATGATTCTCGCGGCCTCATAACCAGACTTAACGGAATAGTTTCCCGACTTGGTCATAGTCCAACAATATCCATCATTCGATGCAGTACGACTCGGTTTCAGCCCTAAAATGAGGGTAATTTCTTCTGGGGGAAAGAGTTCACGGAGACGATCCAGTTTCCATTTCTTAGTCTCGAAGTCAATCAAGGTGTTAACACAAATCAAGAGATCTCAAACATCTGAAAGTCCTTTCAGAGGGCACGCCGGAGAATCTGGTATCCACGGCTCAGTCCAAAGGTAAGTACCAAACCCCGAGCCTATAGTCTTCCGAATCCCATGCTTCAAAATATCTTTAGCAGCAAGTATGCTCCTCCATCCATATGACGGACGGTTGGATACTGTTATCTCTAAAGGACTGTTGTACTTAAAGTACCTTCCTTGAAGGACCCGACTAAGAAAAGAATCAGGAAATCTTAATAGTCTCCATAATTGCTTCGCCAATAATGCGAAATTAAAGTCTTCTAAGGCTTTGAGTCCTAGGCCTCCATTAGAAAGTTGAGAGCATAATTGGTCCCAAGATAACCGATGTATACCCGGATGTCCGCCTTATTGCTCTATCAGAAATTGGTGATCGCACTAGTTAGTTTAGAAGATATTGCTTTTGGAAATAGAAAACATGACATTACATATGTCGGAAGGGCTTGTATTTGCGACTTGATAAGAATTTCTTTTCCTCCTTTCGAGAGGAATTTTGAAGGCCATGGGTTGATGGGTTGACTCGTTTATGTAATCTATCCCTGACAAAAAGCAAAGACTTGGACTTTTGACTCATGAATCTTTTCAGGGAGACTCAAGTATGTCCCCATGCCTCCTTCCTAGGAGATTCCCAGAATTGATTTAATTTCTTGACGTAGAGATGATTCTACCTCATTTCCAAACATAATGGAAGATTTAGCAAGCCTCGCCATACTTGCGGATAATGTTTATCATTTCTTTGCTTTGTTTAATATCTGCCTTGCAGAAGAACAAACTGTCATGAGCAAAGAGGAGGTGCGAGACTCGCGGGCTTGCACAAGCGACCCTAAGGCCCTGAATTTTTCCGCCTGCCTCTGCTCTTCTAATTTGAGAAATGAGAGCTTTCGTACAACTCATTTTATGAAACAAATGTGTTAAAAGGGTTTTAGATTTTACAACTCATTTTTTCGTTGCTTCTTCAAAGGCTCTCATAACACATAAAGTTCTCATAAAGCATAAAGTTTTTTTTGCTTTCAAGATTAATTTGGCATGTCTGATTTGTGAATAATATCCATTGGAAGACACAAAATCAGAGGAGTTTCGACTCTCAAGGACTCACAAATCATCGTTTAAGACAAAATAATAGTCTTGTTTCTTTCAAATTAAGCCAATAAAAAACAAACAAACAAGAATTTGAGACATAAGAGAAAGGAAAAATGATTGTCAGCTACTTAAAGTATATGCCAACACATAGCCACATATACAAACAATATAAATGTCTTGTTAACTATGTGAACTATTGTCATCACATAAATATATCCATAAACAAACATAGGTTATGTGTACAACACCATAAACATTTAAGGTTGGCCAGAATCCGGCGTTGATCGACGTTGACCAATATTAACCGGTGTTGATCAGTGTTGACCGGCGTTCCTTTTTTTCCTGAATTTTTTTTTTGTTTTTATGTATTTTTGATAAAGAAATAAAAAAGATAAATGATTTGTATAATTTACAAAAAAATATTATAACAACAAAAAGTTATACGACAAAAAAATACAAGAAAATTATATACCAAAAAAAAAGTTAAAAATTATATGACAAACAAAATTTGTGGTATATCTAGTAACTAATTTTGTTAATACAGAAAATATACCAAAAATAATATAATAAAACTATTGATCAAAGGTCAATTAATAACCTAATGTGTACTCCACCACGATCTAGTGGTATCGTTGTAACACTTCAGGATCGAATCCACAGGGACCAGACAATTACACTATGAAATTATGTAGATTAAATATAGCTAAGACAATGGAAAAGTTTGTGAATCAAGTAACGGAAAGTAAACCGGTGTTTTTAAGGCAATAGAGAAATATTGGGAGCAGGGAATCTTTAGGGTTTATGATCACGAATTTAGATGATTAGGTAGGGATGCATTAGACACCGTTCTTGAACTCAAATCACAATTGTAAAGCTAACCTACTTCCGCAGCGTTAACTAACTATGCAAAGAAATAGCTAGAACCTAAACTTCCGTTTGAATCTAGCTAAACAAGCAAGCATTAAAGTTTAAGGTTGATTTGTTCACAAGGTGCCTCAACTGCAACTTCCGTTGGCTAAGGTCCACCTTGTTCACCTATGTTCATTTCAAGCAACTCAACAACACCTTTGGTGCCCCGATGAATTAAACCTAAGATCTTAATCTAGGTGATCAATCTACCTTAAGCATTAAGAACAAAAATAGATGAAGAACAATAAGATCAATATCTAATCTAACAAACCTAGCATCAATTAATCATAGAAACCGTTTTTAAACCCTAAACCTAACAATGAAACTACTTAGACATGAAGAAACAGAAACAGCAAATCAATGATGAAGATAACATAATTGAATTGCAAAAGAATAGAAAATAGAGTTTAGAAATCTTCTCCAAAGTGTCAAGAAGGATTAGAGATCTTCTCCCTTCAGCTCTCAATACAAAATAGTCTCAGAAAATAATGCTTAGGTCTCTGGAGGCCGAGCCTCTAACTTAAATATCAAAATAAAACCCTAAAAGTCGGTTTAAAACGAAAAAGGAAAACTTGCTTCGGGTACGGGATCGGTTGATCCCGAATGAGGATTAGTCGATCTTGGATGCTTTTTCTGTGTTTGCTCCATCTGCTTGCTAGTCCGATCAGTCTTCACCAAATTTGCTCCAGATGCTTGTTTTCATCCCCAAAACACTCAGTTTCCTTCCAAAGTAGCCTAGAACCTGTAAAGACTCACAAACGACCAAAAAGACTCTAAAAACACATTTGAACTTAACAAAAGACTCAAAACAAGTATAAAAACTATGGTTAAAATCCTATAAAGTGCAGACACATCAAGTTAGGTATCAGGTTATGAGAATTTGGTATGGTTACATGCTGTGAGGTTTAAGGTTCAAGAAGATCTCAGGGGTCTGTAATTGCAAGAATTGTCAAGAAAGGAAATTGACAAGTTGCTGCAGTGTCTATTGTTGGGTTTATTAGTGACATTGTAAAGTGTTGACTTCAGATGGTTTTCCGAAGCCAAGTTAAAAGGTTCCTAAAAAAAAAAAAAAACAGGGAAGAGTAGAAGTCAATAAGGAGATAACTGGAGAAAAATTTGGCTCATGGAAGAGCTGAAATATCTCGAACAAAGTTCCTGGAAATGACTTGAGATGATGGACTCTTGATTAAAGCTGATAAGCAAAAAAAAAAAACACTTTACAGAAATCAAGCAACAAGACACAGGTTTGTGTTTCTTATGGCTCTAGGTCAGAGAGTCAAAAGAGAAAAATTAAATCAGCAGGTTATAGAAAAGAGACATGAAGACTCAAATTTTAAAGGTTATGCTCTATAAGTTTCAAGTTCTGTTCAAGTGTTTCTTTGGAATTATTCAGAAATGGTACATTCAAGACAATTTGAGAATTTATGAAATTAAGAAAGTGAGCAATCGAGATAGCTGCAGGCGACATGAATTCATATTATGAGTGTGGAGAGTTGAGCAGTCTAAAAGTATAACAAATTAATGGCTGATAGATAGTCTATAAGACTAAGGTATTCAATTTGATGGCACAAGTCAGATTGGGAGTTTTATTAGAAACAAAAGGTTCTTGAAGGGGATATCTGGGAAAGAGGAGACTGTTGAAGGTAGCTACATAATGGGCAGTAACAAGTGTCCAAGACCTGGCAAAGTAAGGTGTCATGGTTTATACAGTCGAGCATACAAAGATCTATAACTGTAAATCATAAGAGACAGTGATGATGAGGTTGTTAGCTCAGCGAAGTCATAATAAATGTTAAGAGACAAAAGGATCTAAGTTTCAGGTGGAGTCACTAGTGTTACAGAAATGTAATACATGGTCTTGAAGATGGTATTGTGATTCCCGGTGGAGTTATGCAGTTAAAGAGTATCTCGGTTAACGTAACTGTAAAGACATGGTCTGAGTAAACAGGATTAGAAGCTCATCAGGTGTGAGTTTTAAGAAGAAGCCTGTTGCTGTTTGGGTATGATTCAGGTTGGTCAAGTGTGTGAAGAAGACAAAGTTTCAAGAACAGGCCTAAGATGTCAGAAACGTTCAAGCATAATCAGGTTGCAACAAGAGTGAAAAGGTAAGTTTTCAGGTTTAAAGGATGCTTGATGGTGGTGAAGACATCTGGATCTCAGTTGCAGGGTTTAGAAGTTCAACATGATTGAAGTACAAGCTTAAGATGACATATTATTGAAGTGATTCTCTTAGGAGACGGTAAGAGACAAGTGCAACATTTTGCAAAGAATTTGTCTATGGTTCATTCATTTCAAGTACATGATTTGCAATGCATAAATCATGGTGTAACATGGTTTATCGTAAGAGCTGGTATTGGCAACTGAGAAGACATCTGGGAAAGGATGAAAGTGCAGAGGGTGTAAACTACATTTGGAAAGAAGGACAAGTAAAAGTTCTGGGTCATCTTTTAGCATCATAAGAAGACTAAGGTGGAGTTTTTCTAAGAAGACACTTGTAAGGATAAAACAAGTGAAGCAACCTTCTATATCAGAAGCATAGTAAAGTGAAGTAGATAGACAAAGAGAAAGTATTTGGTGAAGTCATAAGGTTTGATGCAAGTACCAAGAGTGTTTTGGGGGAGTTATGTATACTGGTCTAAGTATTGCAGAAGGTTATAAACGGCTGAAGGTTACGTCGGGAGTTCAAAGTTTGACGTGGTAATAGCCGTAAGATGAGTCTCAAGTTTATCATTGGATTGTTGGTAAGAGACAAAGTTTTTTGGTACCAGGCAACAGTTTAACACTGTAAGTGAAAGTCTGTCAAAACAGAGTGGTTTGAACAGGATTAATGTTCAAAGGTTAACTACGGAAAACAGGTTTGTAAAAGGTAAGTCTCAGAAGTTATGCGGTGTTTGCTAACTGGTTGTTGAGATTTACTTTTGCAGGTTTGAATCAAGGATTGTTTCAAAAAGGAAGCATGTAGGATTCAAGTAAAGGAATCAAGTCTACTTCAAGACAAGAAGCTAGAATGATTCTAGTCTCAGCAGTTGTTTCAAAGAAATTTTTGATTCAAGGCTCAGTGCACATGAGTGAATCAAAAGGGACGTCGAAAGGAACCACATGGTTGCGTTAACATGTTTAATGGTTTTTATACTTGTTAAATGAGTTATTTTGAGAAGTATATCTCAGGTTTTCAGGGCTATGAAGGAGTCAAGAGAGGTCAATAGGAGTTGAGCATGACACAAGACTGTGTTGCTGCTGGTTTACAACTCAAGAAGCGAAAATAGATGTGTTGGTAGCTCAGGAATTTCATGTCGTCACACTGAAATTGAGCTTCGTTAACATATTGTCTAAGGCATAGGCGTAGATGTTTAACTGCAGAAACCAATGGTTTATCAATTTTGGAAACTAGTAGTAGCAAGTGTTGTAAGCTGTATCTCCTTAAAAGTCTGTAATACATTGGTCCATTTACATTATATTTACCCTGATATAGTCATATTGCACTGTTACGTTTACCCTTAAAAGTCTGACTTAATTAGAAAAGTAGGCACTTTATAAAATATATTTGTAGTATAGTCGTTTTTCTCTCTTTTCTCTAATACAACTCTCTTTTAGTGAGATATTTTACTAATTGACTCATTTAACCTTTTGTGCAAACATAAATTTTCCACAAAAAAGTATTTGTACAATCATACCTTTTTCTTTCTTTTTCTTTTTTTTCTTCTTTAACTTTTTAACTTGATTTTGTTATTAATTTATACATATAATTATAGAAATTCTTCAAAATACTACAATTTAAGTTTTTCTTAAAATACCACATTTTAATTAATTTTTCCAAAAACCACATAAGTTTTATTTTTTAAAAATATCAAAAAAACAAAAAAAATGTTTTTAAGTATTTATAATTTATTTTGTTAGGTTTGGGTTTACAATTTTAAATTTAGAGTATAGTCTTTAAGGGTAAGTTTTAGTGTTTAGGATTAAATGGTTAGTTTCTAATATTAATATACACTTTGATATTAATCTTAAAAAATACCATGCTTTTAGAATTTTTTTTTAGGTTTGGATTCCATATTTTACATTTAGTATATCGTTTTGAAAGGATAGAGTTTAGTATTCAGAGTGTAGGGTTTAATTTTAAAAATTTAAATAGATGACACACCAAACCCAAATGGTAAACCAAATCCAGATGGTACACCAAACCCCAATGGTACACCCAATCCAGATGGTACACCAAAATAAAAGTATTTTACACATTCATTTTTTTAAATTAATATTTCGATTTTTTTTTTGTTTGGGTTCTCTACTTTACATTTAGGATATAGTTTTGAAAGGCTAGAGTTTAGTATTTAGTATGTAGAATTTAATTTTTAAAATTTAATTAGATGGTACACCAAACTTGGATAGTAAATCAAACCAAAATTGTACACTAAACTCATATGGTACACCAAACTTAAATAATATACTAGACCTACATGGTACACAAGATTCAGATGGTACACCAGACCCATATGGTACACCAGAGCCAGATGGTACACTAGACCTAGATGGTACACCAGACATAGATGATATATTAGACTCAGATGGTACACTAAATCTAGATGGTACATCAGACCCAGATGGTATACAAAATCCATATGATACACCAAAGCTATATTGTACACCAAAACTAGATAGTACACTATACCAATATGGTACACCAGACATAGATGGTATACTGCCTCAGATGATACACCAGATCCATATGGTACACCGTATCCAGATGGTATATCAGATATATATTGTACACCAAACCCAGATGATACACCAGACCCATATTGTACACCAAACTTAAGTAAAACCAGATGATACACCAAACTCATATGTTACACCAAACCAAATAGTACACCAAAACCCAGATTGTACACTTAACCCAGATGGTACACCAAACCTAAATAATACACCAAAATAGCATTATTTGACACATTACAATATTTTAAAATATTTTTTAGGTTTGGCTTATCTATTTTATACTTAGTGTATAATTTTGAGAGGTAGGATTTTAGTATCTAGAGTTTATGGTTTAATTTTAGAATTTAAACCGTGTTTTTAAAATGTTAGAGTGTGAAATTTGAAAATAAAAGTTATTTGGTGTTATTTAAGAGAATTTTCTTAATTTAAGTGGACCATAAAACATTAGTTTTTTGATACAAAACTTCAAAATCGAGTCCCACATATTGGAATTTTTTTTTTTTTTTTTTTTGTCATATTCCATCTCTCATTTACTCTAAAAGTGGGACCACAAATAAATCATTCTTTTTATGACACATGGTCATGAATATATTAGTCTTTTTATTTGTTTTTGTTTTATACTCTCTCTCACAAACTCTCTATCTCACAAAAGAAAAAAGTGCCTACTATTCAAATTTCTAACAAAAACTGCCTACATTTCTAATTATTTTTCAAAAGTGTTTAATACACTAATGGACTCTAAAAGTCTGTAACTACACTCTATGACAATCTTTGAAATATATGTGCAGATATCTGTTAAAGAAGACAAGCATAAGAAAGAGATTATATTGATTTCAGTCAACCGCAACCAGCCAGATTACAAATCCTTCAAGCCAGAGAAGAAGAAAGCTGAAGTCTATGAAACAGGGTTCGAGTTTTTTATTTTGTGTGTCTTCATGAAGTTCTATGAATTTTGTAACACCCCGATCTGGAGCGTTTGCTAATGTATGAACAAATTATAGCATAATATATTATAAACCAATCAATTCATTGTTTTCAGATAATATTGATCTCTTCAATTTATATTTTTCGATTTTGGATTTGGAAATCCAGATTCATTTGGTTTTTTGCTCGATTTTTCTGGCCCATGTCCATCGAAAGTAGAGGAGGAAGAAGGGAGACAGAGCTAATATATTATGTCTTATGTTCGTGATAACCAATAACATCTATGTGTCCGAGTGATTAAAGAGCCTGTTTCACATATTATGCCACGCAGGATCAAGTCTTGGTAGAACATTTTTTTTTTTAGCTATCAATATGCCACGTGGCGTCTGACTCAGTACCGTCAAATTGTCAACTAACACCGTTTAAAGATATATTGAAAGGTAAGAAATTAAAAATTTTATTTTGTTCAAATTGATATATGCATGGTATCATACATTGGGTATATATGCAGGTAAGCTACCTTGATATACTTAAATTTTCTGTAAAGTGAATGTCTTTTACATATATATAGAGAGACATCCAGGTTCATATTTGTTCACGATACTAAGTAAATAAGATTTTGGGGGAAGAGTGGAGCTAGCCCTTTTATTTACGAGGGAATTTGATGGTCGTCACTTACAAAAAACCAAGATCTAGTTAGTCAGTTCACATGAGAACTAACATACAGAATAATGACGAGTTAGAAAGTGGAAACGAATTACACAAAAGACAATAATAGTTATTGATGCAAAGTATTGCTCTCTGGGTAATATCTGGGGATCAGGATGGTGATCCTAATAAATGTTGTTTCTTTTTATAGGCAACTGTTTACCTAGAACGACCGAGAGTTTTCCTCGACGAATTCCTGAAATTATCTTCCGCAGAGTTGAGTGGATTTTCTTCCAGTTTTATCGGGCCAAAATCACAATTAACTCAATTTGTTGGGCCGAGTAGCATATTGGGCGTAGCCTATGTCCAACAATATTCTAGGGAAACGAATCGAACAAGCTAAGTCTTTTGTCTGAGACAACAAGTAGCCAAGTAGGCACTAGCCACTAGGCATTTCTCTGAATCCAAAATATTTTTGGAATAGAATGCAGGGACAAAAACCGGGAAGAAACAAAAATAGCAAAACTTACTAGCAAAGAAAGTGAGAGGACAAAAAAAAGAAAGAAAAAATAAAAAAGGTGAGAGGACAAGCAGAGAAGACTAATATATTCATGACCATGTGTTATAGAGCAGAGTTGGATCGAGACTATAGCGCAGTGATACAACAAAAGAAAGGGTTAATTACAGAAGATAGATGAATATGCAAAACTCATAGGATTTCATCAGAGCAGAAATAGGGTGGTGGCCGGTGGGATAAGGGTAATAATTAGTAGCATGTTTTGAAAATAAAAAAGCTACAACAATAAACTTTAAGAATCAAATGATTGAATTAAAAAGAAAATATATAGATGATATCGTTAATCATGTAAGCATTCTTGTGTTCTTTCATGCTAATGCTATAACCAAACATCAATTAAGACGAGATAATTTTTTTGCCGGGTCCATTAATATTGGGTCTTAGCCCATTAAGAGTTTTACAACAAGTACTGATTTTTTTTCACGTTAGGCTTGTGCCAACGGATCTTTAGCTAAAACAGGAAACAAACAAAAAGGAACACTGCACACACATCGGAGAAAATGCACGGCAGTGCCGGATTCAATTTCAACCCGATCGACCGGCGGCGAAGTAAGCCAAAGGTCCGACGAAGGCGGCGTTAATGTAAGTGGCCGGTTCCGAGTGGCTATAATCGTCTCTCTGATCTGGATACCCATCGTTTTGATTCGGACCTCCTACGATTGCTCCTGTGAGAATGTTAGGGTTAGGGTTTTGTGTGTAGAATGATTGGAATCCGCCGTTGCAGCCTAAGGATTTGGAATGAAGTGAGTGGGAAGGAAGCGAAGATGCTCTGTGGTGGATTCTTTTGGGGAAATTGGATCCGAACCCAACCATGTACGACATTCTGATTGGGTTATCTCCGAGTATGTAATCAACTTGTCGCTTCGATAGGCTTATCAAGGCATTGGGGACGATAACAGAGCTTCCGCAGTTGAATGTGTGTTTTGTGGCTTTCATGTATTTGGCGTAAGTCGTGAGCAAGAATGTTATGGAGGTTACGTATTGCAGATTGCTTTGAGGTAACTTGTACATTAGTCCCCCTGTAATCAGTAAGGCTATTATCATTAGTATAACATGAAGAGGTTTGTGTCGTTATTAGGTATTCGATATAGTGAATCAGATCATCACCTTGAGTGTATTGGGTGGATGAGGAAGGAGAATCTGGAAGGATTTGGCACATGAAATTCTCAGCTGCTTGCTTGTATGGTTCAAAGTTGCTGTCTTTGTTAAGTAGTGCTCTCTGCCAAAAGTAATACATAGATTTTGTTTGTAAATTAGCGAGTCAGATAGTCTGATGCTAAAGCATGATTTTTTATAAGAAACGAGACAAACCCGTGACAGAAGAACATAGGCACCAGCATATTTATTGTCCCAGCTGAAGATGTCAGGCTGATCTCCACCTCCTAAGGATTTTATGAAGTTTGCGTAATACGGGTTATTGGTTGCTCTCAGCAGCCATGACGCACCCCACATCAGTTCGTCCTGTCATCATAAAATTCACATTTTCAAAATGAGGATCTGATTTTGTGGTAAGAATGGTTTAGTTGCAGTGATTTTGTTGAGAGATGAAACGTATGAAAGCAGACCTTGTAACCAGAGTACGAACAGTAGAAAGGACAAACGGATGAAGAAAGTGAATCACTGTAAGCTCCTCTGTACTGAATGGCAAATTGCATCACATCCTTAGCTGTTGCCAGCAGCAAACGGGAATACTTGGAATCAACTTTTCTGAAAACCATAGAAGCTGCAGCTAGAGCTGCTGCTGTTTCAGCTGCGACATCAGAACCGGGGTTAGAAGGGGAAACAGAGTAAACGGTACGAGGTGTGTCCATGTCCTCAGGCCGTTCCCAGCATTTATGATCAACATTAGGATCTCCTACCCCAACATAGAGCTTGCCTGGAGTGGCTCTAGCACATTTCAGCAGATAATCTGTGGCCCAACGGATGTTCACACGTGCGTTTTGCAGCTCAGGACCCATCCGCTTACCGTATTCCAGTGCGCTCCATGAGAGCATTGTGGTGGTAAATGCCATTGGGAAATTGAACTTAACGTTGTCGCCTGCGTCGTAGTACCCGCCGGTTAAGTCCACCTGCAAATCATATAAAATTTACCTTAATTAATTATCAAATGTCATTGAGAAAGATATTGTCAATAACAAGTTAAATTGTTTAAGGGTGTGTTTACATGAGCGGAGGAGCCATCAGAAAGGCCAGAGCTAGCCCTCCATGAGAGTTGTTGGCCTCTAGGAAGGCGACCAGATCGCTGACCTTGGAAGAAAAGCAGTGACTTGGAGAGAGCTTCTCTGTAATTTGGGTTGGCATCAACATTGCCTGTTAGAAGAGACGAGAAAAGGAAAACAAAGAAGAAAGGAAAAGTCATTTTCCAAAGACAGAGAAGTATATTGCTTTTGAGGTTTTTGAGGTACGAATCTATTACGTGAAGGTCCACATATATATAGAGAAAGGGAGATAGAGAGATAGGAGAGAGAGTGATCCGGCGCTGATGGAAGCGATAAATATGGCTTTTTGGGTAATCAACGTGCTCCTAAACAAAAGTACCTTAATTTCTCCAATCTAAATCCTCTTTTTTAACTATTTTATGAATAATCCTTACCTTAATTTTGCCTAACTAAATCCTCTTTTTCTCTTTTCTGTCTATTGTGTGTGTATAACTTTAGTCTTCTTTACCTTTGTTTATCCATTCACATTCCTCTTTATATTTGTGCCATTAGTGGGGGCATTGGGAAGCAAGAAAGTCGTAACAGTCTCCTATTTCCGAAGAAGTAGTATTCGCCATTAGTGGGAACATGAATGAACTAAAAATAAACGCACATAACGACTTTGCGTCTTCTTGAAAATATACAGTTATGGTCAAAAAGACCAAATGCAAAACAGCAAAAGCGGGACTTTCTAGTTTCTAGTATCAAAGATGAGGAGATTTACCCCCCCCCTAATGATTAAATGATATAAAAGCATTCATAAATTGCTAAATATTTACATTTGCACCCAAATAAAAATAAAAAAGTTTGCTTGATATTTATTTACACATTTGTTATCTTGTTGGAATCAAATCTTGTTGTAAGAGTTAACAAGTTAAGAAAATCTTATTTTCAAATGTGCATTCTTTTAGTTAAAATGGAGCAATATATCACTTCTTGAATCATTATTAAAGGTTTGTTATTTTTGTATTTGCTAGTTACTAGTACTTAGTAATTAGTACTTACTTGTATATACTAGCAATTACTGCATAATTTTTATTGAAATGAGTAGTTTCGAGTTAAAATTGGATATAGTAATATGTTCATCAGTTCATGTTATTGGGGTATAGTCTAGTTAGGTAGTTTGTAGTTTAATTAGGTTAGGGTTTAACTTTAAGGGATTGTGAATTTAAAAAGAAAGAGACAAAAAGATAAAGAGGGGAAGCGTGAATGGCGCCAAGATAACGGCGCCGAGTCTTGGGACTTAATCAAAAAACCGTATGTTTAGTTTTGTGTAATGGAGACGAAATTGATGCCTTAATCCACTTTCTAATATGTTTGTCCCTCTTTTTATGCATGTTTTTATTAAAATACTACTACTCTTCTACTAATATTATTCCATGGATCTCTCTTTGTTTGCTTTATTTCTGGGACATTCTTTTTTATAGTTCGTGTAATAATAACAAAAGCGAATAAAAAAAGGGGACAACGTGTCTGCTCGATGCCATTGATCTTCTGACAGATAGTACAATGAGTTAACAGAATTATTTTTTTTTTTTTGTTAACAGAATGATTATTATCATGGGTATAATACACATACCACGGTTTAAGCAGACGCGTGATCAAAGCTATAGGTATTACTTATTAGTAATTGTAATCATTTGATGTCACTACTAGTAATAGTAAAGATTAATATTGATTTGCATGAGAATAACAGAAGAAGAGATTTCTAAACTAAGCAACAGTTTTTTTTTTTTTTTTTTTTCAACTTACACATGCTTAGTCTTTTACTTATGTGTCCCAATAGTCATACTTCTAGGCTCCTACGAGATTGTTATACGCAAGACTAAGGTTTCTTAGATTGTTTAGATTGCCTATTGAAGTCGGAATCTTACCCACCAATTTATTCCAAGAAAGGTCAACAAGCGTGAGACGAGAAAGAGTATCAAGTGAAGAAGGAACCTCTCCTTGTAGAAAGCAATAATAAATCAGGCCAGGTGATATCACTCGACCTTTACACATCCCTCAACGGCTCTTTAAAAACCAATAGTAGCCTTTTTAGACTCCAATATCTTCGTCACCTTAACCTTAGTAATTGCTTTCTACAAGGAGAGGTTCCTTCTTCACTTGATACTCTTTCTCGTCTCACGCTTGTTGACCTTTCTTGGAATAAATTGGTGGGTAAGATTCCGACTTCAATAGGCAATCTAAACAATCTAAGAAACCTTAGTCTTGCGTATAACAATCTCGTAGGAGAGATTCCTTCTTTTAGGAAACCTTTCTTGTCTCATAAGTCTTGAACTTTCGAATAATGGTTTGGTAGGTGAAGTTCCAACTTCCATTGGAAACCTGAACGAGCTAAGAGTCATTTCACTTGACTTAAACAGTTTAAGTGGCAAACTTCCTATTTCCTTTGCCAATTTCACGAAGCTTTCCTATTTAAACCTAGCGTACAATAACTTCTCATCCACGCTTCCATCGGACATGAGTGGATTCAACAATTTGAGGTACTTTGATGTTGGTTCAAACTCATTTCACGGGCCTTTTCCTAAATCTTTGTTCTTGATTCCTTTGTTACGATCAGTTATTTTAAAAGAAAACCAATTCACGGGACCAATAGAGTTTAAGAATATATCTTCATCATCTAAGCTTTGGGCTCTAAACCTTGATAGTAACCACTTCGATGGTCCAATCCCTGAATCTATATCTAAGTTTCTCAACCTCGCACTGTTACATCTTAGCCACAACAACTTCACTGGGCCAATCCCTAAGTCTTTTTCAAAGTTAGTCAACCTCGATTTTCTTCGTCTTTCCAACAACAAGTTGGAAGGTGAAGTACCAAGTTGGGTATGGAGACTAACGGCAGTGACGCTTTCTCACAATTCTTTCAACACTTTGGAGAACTCTTCCCAAGAAACATCAATCAAAGGGTTGGATTTGAGTTGGAACTCATTCCGTGGACCGTTCCCTCTTTGGATATGCAAGCTTAAATGGTTACGTCTCTTAGATTTGTCCAACAATCTCTTCAGCGGTTCGATTCCTCCATGTTTAAGGAATCTCACTGTTTCTCTTACCGATCTAACTCTCCGGAACAACAACTTCAGTGGGACTCTTCCAGATATATTTTCCAATGCTACCAAGTTACAATCATTGGATGTTAGTCAAAACCAGCTGGAGGGAACTTTTCCGAAGTCTTTAATCAATTGCAAAGCTCTTCAGTTTGTTAATGTGGAAAGCAACAAAATCAAGGATAAGTTTCCATCATGGTTGGGATCTCTACCATCACTAAATGTTCTCATCTTCAGATCAAACAAGTTCTATGGGCCGTTGTATCATGGCCACATGACCATTGGGTTTCAGAGTTTAAGGGTTATCGATATATCACACAATGACTTCACTGGATCTCTCCCACCTTACTATTTTTCCAACTGGCGTGAAATGACCACACTAACCGAAGGAAATGGGCAGTACATGGCGACTCTTCCGGCTTATTCTCTAATCTATCAGTCGATAGAAATAGTGAATAAAGGAGTAGAAACGAGCTTTGAGCGGATCCGACAAGACTTCAGAGCCATTGATTTTTCTGGAAATAAAATTTATGGTAAAATCCCTCAATCTATAAGCGTTTTGAAAGAGTTGCGCCTTCTCAACTTATCAGGTAACGCATTCACAAGTGATATCCCACGATCATTGGCAAATTTGACCAATCTGGAGGCATTAGACCTATCACGTAACAAGTTTTCAGGTCAAATCCCTCAAGATCTTGGTAAACTCTCATTTCTGTCATACATGAACTTCTCTCATAACCTTCTCCAAGGTCCAGTGCCACGAGGTACACAGTTTCAAAGGCAGAAGTGTTCTTCATTCTTGGACAACCCAAAACTCTACGGTCTCGAAGAAATCTGTCGAGAAGGCCTTGTCCCAAATCCTAAATCAGAACATCAACCCGAGGAGTTGTCAGAGAAGGAGGAAAAAACATTCAACTGGGTAGCAGCTGCAATAGCCTATGGACCTGGTGTCTTTTGTGGATTGGTCATCGGACATATCTTCACTTCACACAATCATGAGTGGTTCGCAGAAAAGTTTGGTCGGAAGAAGCAGATAGTCATTACAAGTGTTCGTTAAACGCATCTCTTGTAGTCTTCTCTTTAAGTATTTGTGATATTGCTTCAAAAGACTTGTTTGTGTTGTAATTTCAATTGTATGGTTTTGTAATAAACGTACTGACCGAATCCGGGACAAAGGATTGATATATCTTGATATATATATATATATATATATATATATATATATATATATATATGTGTTTTGAAATTCTTACTAAATTGTGCTGTATAATATAGAGCCCTCTGATTCTCAAAGGAGTTTACGATCAGATTGCTTTAAAATGTAATTTTCTATCTTATGATCTTTCTTGAAAAAATTATAAAACTAAATTAGTTTATCCTTGTAGATGAATGTTGTATTTTTTGATGCTGGTTCTTCTAAATGGCTTTCACAACTGGTTGAGAAGGACATTGCTTATCATGAGCAATGCATAGAGATGTCAAACGGGTCTAATGTCCTGGGGCTTAGCCCAAATAGTACTTCAGTGTGAAAGCAATCTCAAAGAAGATAGATAATGTTCTTAAAGAGCTTATTGAAAGAGAAATGTAAAGCTAGAAATACAATAGCTCATTGGAGCTTTATTCAAAGGTAAAGAACAAAGAGAGGGAGAAGCTTTAGGTTGTCTTCAAGAACAAAGAGATTGTAAATTTATATTTCATAAATGTGAAGAAGGAAAGTTGTCTCAATACAAAGGTTACCACCATAGTTCTCCAAACATTGATATTTATACTGCTTACTTGGAAGCCTAAAACACATGGCCTAAAAGACATTATAATGGGTTTGTTGGCACTACAAGGCCTTGTGTTTTGAGAAACTCTAATACACTGGAGCGGATATGGACACTAATATTAGATCTGTTAAAAAGAGGGTCTTACGGACTTACCTGGCAGACTTTAAATATTCAATAAAAATAAATATTTAATATAAATAAATAATTATTTTTATATCATTCCAAATATGTATCTTTTAAAATATATGATAACACAAATAAATTTAATGTAAAAAAAATAAAACATCTATAGAAAGCAATATACATTAATTTATATAAAATTATTTATATTTTTAAAAATAATTTTATATTTTTAATTATATTATTTAAGCCTGCGGACCAGCCCACTAATCTGCTGGATTTAACGGAACGGATTTGGACATAACTTTTACAAAAAATTGCGAGAAGCTGTTTGTGGCAAAAAAACATTTACCACAATTTTGACACAATATGGCCACAACTAAATATTACCTCATTTTTTGTGGTAAATCGTGTCAAATTTGCCACGATCAAAAACTTTGTGACAATTTCTGGCAATATTTGCCATAAATTAACAGAACAATGTCGTGTCAATAAATGCCACATATTAGTAAGAGACTTTTTCTGGCAAATTTGCCAAAATAAACTAATGTGGTACTTTGTGGCAAATTGTAACAACAAACGTTTCTGGCAATTTTCGTGACAATAGTTGCCACGAAATAATTTTGATAAAGTTGTGGCAAATAACTAAGTGACAAAACTCAGTTTCGACAAGTCCAATCTAATAATGCATGTGAAGATATTTTAACTTTGCACCGAATAATCTGTGCTATTTGTTATTTTTTTAAAAGTCTTTGTGTTATCATGTCATGGCAGTGGTGGTGAATATATTCTTTTGTTTGTTTATGGTAATGTTATGGTAAATTAAAACCACTATATATTATCTCCGATTCGATCAGAAAACAAACAAAACTAAACACAAAAAAAAATGTCTGATTTTTTTATCTGATCAAATGAATTCGTAGATGGGATACATGCATTTTTATCTTTTGCTCGTAATCAACCATCTTATCGACAACGAAGGAATTTATTATGTCCGTGTTCCAAGTGTAAAAAAAAAGCGTCGCCACAGATATCGAATTTATGAGAATGATTACAGTATGAATTTATGAATGGGATTTACAGAGAATTATTATGTTTGAGATGAATCATGTAGAAAGTTGTGAAGCATCAACAAGTCATTGCCCAGTTGAACAACCATGACAACGAAGGAATTTATTATGTCCGTGGTGTAAAAACACGTCACGCAGTTGCACATATACTTGAAATTTATATTATGTTTGGATGCATCATGTAGAAAGTTGTGAAGCATCAACAAGTCATTGCCCAGTTGAACATGAAACTTGGGGTGATGACCAGCAGTGCCAGCTTAAACATAATACATGCCTTTGGGCAGTGGCGACCCAGGAAAAAAATATATCCAGGTCAATAATTTTTTTTATAAGCAGTTAAATATTTAAACACACAAAAAAAGACCATTTATGTAGTATATGAAAATTGAACCTGGGTTTGGGGGTGTCAAACTACTAAATAAAACCAACTTTACTACAAGAATTTCAATACTTTATGTGCAGAAAAACTTTATTTCAACATTTTACCAGGTCACTTGACCTGCCTAACCACTACCTGGATTCGCCCCTGTCCTTGGGCAAACTAAAAAAAATGCCCCTTAACCTATAGAAAAACTTACTGAATTTTTTAAGATCTTTTTGGTTCATATAATTTTTTTTTTGTGCCTCTTTCTAACTTATAGATTTTTTTTTGTGCCTCTTTCTAGCTTACAAAGTTTTTTTTGTGTGCCTCTTTCAACTTACAAATTTTTTTTTGTGCCCCTTTCTAGTTTATAAAGATTTTTTTTGTGCCTTTTTAACTTACAATTTTTTTTTGTACCCATTTTCTTATAGGTATATGCCCCTTTAATTTACGTACTCGGGGCGGTCGCACTGTCCGCCCTCCTAGTTAAGCCGGCACTGATCACCAGAATAGTCCAGTGGTGGTTGATCATTCTTATGATCCAAATGAAGATGTCCACATGTTATTTGACGATGCAACAATTCAAGAAAATATGGTGGAGCCAAATTTTGAAGAGAGATACCATGATAGCGGCTTTCATGCGTTTGAAGCAGCGAATCAACCCCTTTACGAAGGGTGTCCTGATGGAATTTCTCCATTGTATCTCGCCTCGAAAGTACTTAATTGGAAGACCACTTACAATCTAGCTGAGGCATGCTTGGATGAAATATCTGAAACATTTAAAACAATCCTTCCGTCACCCAATAAAGCTCCTGAGTCATACTACGAGACAAAGAAGTTGACTCGACCGCTTAGATTGCCTTGTCATAAGATTGACGTGTGCGAAGATAATTGTATGATTTTCTGGAAGGGAGGAGATAAAGAGTTATTGCAATGTCGGTTCTGCAAAAAAGATCGGTTTCTTCCGCATAGTGGAACATGTAAAAGAATACCCATGCAGAGGATGTTTTATTTGCCTGTTGGAGATCGGTTGAAGCGATTGTACCAATCAGAGACGACAGCATCACATATGAGATGGCACGCAGAACATGTATCCACGGAAAGAGAGATGCATCACCCCTCTGATGGAAAAGCATGGAAGCATTTTCAGAAGGTATATCCACAATTTGCTTTTGAGAGTCGTAATGTTTATCTAGGCTTATCAACAGATGGATTTAATTCAGTTGGTATGAATGGTCAGGCACACTCGGTTTGGCCAGTTATATTAACACCATACAATTTATCTCCCGGGATGTGTATGAAAATGGAATATTTTTTTCTAGCGATATTAGTTCCAGGGCCGAAACATCCGAAGGAGAGCCTAGATGTCTTTTTGCAGCCATTAATTGAAGAACTACAGTTTTTGTGGAGCAACGGTGTGGATGCTTACGATGTGTCAAGAAATCAAAATTCCAAGATGCGTGTTGCATTGATGTGGACAATTAGTGATTTTCTCGCATACGGTATGCTCTCGGGTTGGACTACACATGGTTGATTGGCTTGTCCATATTGTCTAGAAGAAACAAAGTCATTTTGGTTGCCAAACGGAAAAAAACATAGTTGGTTTGATTGTCATAGAGTATTCTTGCCAAAAGATCATCCTTACCGGCAGAATTTAAGAGCATTTCGAAAGGGAAAATCAATGCACGATGATCCTCCAACATGGTTATCTAGGGAGGAAATTCTTTGTGAGAGGATACGAAGCATTGAAGGGGTGTTCAGAACTGTTGATTGTGGAGGAAAAGGGCATGATAACCCTGCTCGTACTATCACACGATATGGTGATTATCATAACTGGGTGAAGCAAAGTATATTCTAGGATTTTCCGTATTGGGGAGACCTACTTCTTCGACACAATCTCGATTTCATGCACATCGAAAAAAATTTCTTCGACAATCTCATTACGACATTGCTGAATGTTCCAGGGAAGACAAAAGATAACGTTAAATCTAGGATGGATCTTCCTTCCATTTGCCGAAGACCGGATTTAGAGCTTACTTCAGATGGAAAAGCACCTGTTCCAAAATTTAGATTATCAAAGGATGGTAGACAGAAATTTTAAACATGGATGAAAAACGAGATAAAATTTCCAGACGGATATGCTTCAAATTTTTGATGTTGTGTTGACTTAAATTATTGGTCACTATCAGGTCTTAAAAGTCATGATTGTCATGTGATCATGCAACGACTTCTGCCTATTGCATTTTTAGAGCTACTGCCCGAAGCTATCCACACAGCTATTTCAGGTATTAAATTAATTCTATAATAATTTTAAGAATTTAACATATTATGTGCTGCAATAGGTAAAATAAATATAGTTAATTATATATAACATTTTTTGTAGATATTTCACTTTTCTTTCGAGATATATCTGCAAAGATGTTGAGGACTGAAGATGTTGCCGTATTAAAAGAAAATATTGCTGTGAAGTTTTGCAATCTTGAGAAAATTTTCCCCCCGTCGTTCTTTGATGTCATGGAACACCTACCTGTGCATCTTCCTGATGAAGCTGCTTTAGGTGGTCCAGTCCAATATAGGTTGATAAGCGTGCAGAGAAGTTCATCAAAACGGCGGTGTCTTTGGCTACGGAGCGATGTACAAATGAAACAAATGTTGGTGAAACTGGATCAACCTTAGTTGAACCTTCCTCGCATCAGCTCACTGCTGCATACTTGGAGGTAAATAATACTTGGATAAATTCCCATATATGTTAATTTTTTAAGAACCATTCCTAGATATGTTAATTTTTTAAACTTTCTTAAGTACTTAAGAAAAAATTGTTTCTCACTATTTGAATGAAATTTATTGATGTTTGTTTGGCTAGTAATCATTGATCTTCTTACGCTTTGGAATACTTTTGTTGCATAAGGCTTAGACTTTATCTGTCTCATTTCAGACGGCTACGAATAGCAAAAGTCGTATCTATGGTCTTGGATCTTTGCAATACTTCAACGCTGATCCAAAGGTGCCCCCAGCCACTTCTTTTGCATGAAATTTAGCCGTGGATGAGAGGATTACTATGATGGAAGAGACCGTGAGTTCCATGAAAAAGTCCATGGAGGAGAACAATGAGATTTTCAGGTGAGCGACAAACATGTTGTTACGTGTTAACAGCATAGATCCAGTTACATTCATGCCGATAACTACACCACCTCCTGCAACTCGATCTAACGGATCTTCATCAACTGGAGTTCAAAGTGACTCACAGATTCCAGTCAACCTTGCGGATCTACCAGACCAAAACCTTCCAGGCATCTTTGAAGAAGTGGATGAGTAATTAAGATGTGTTTTATTAGGCCTAACTTGTGGAATATTAGTACTTTTAACAACTTTCTCAATGTAATATATAACGCTTCTCGGGAAATTAGGTACTCTAACAACTTTTGTTGTAATATATATATATATATATCATGTTTAAGATTATTTATGTTATTAATTTGTTTACTAAGAATTAAGATTAAAATTAAAACGAACGAACAATTCATTAAATAATTTTACCAAAAATAATCAATTAGTAATTTGTGGTAAAATTTTCACGTAATGTTTTGTGGCAGTCTTTGGCAACATTACCACACTAAAAATCATGGCTGCTTTGTGACTAATTACCACAAAAGCTGTTTGTGTGTCATTTGTGGCAATTTTACCAGAAATCAATTTCTAACACTTTCATGACAATTTACCAAAAAACTAATGTGACAATTTGTTACAAAATTTGCCAGAACTTGTAACTGGTAAACTCCTGGTAAATTAACCAGAACTTATTGTCTGACATTTTTATGACAAGTTACCACAAAAAAATTGTGGTATGTGGTGGCAAAGTTGCCAGAACCGGTTCTTGGTTAACTCGTGACAAATTTGCCACAAAATAATATTGTGATATTTCGTGGTAAAGTTGCCAGATATTGCCACGTTTTATTTTTTGTAACGACCCTATAGCCACACTATTTATTTGTGGCAATCTCTGGTAAATGTTCCCTATTGCCACAAATTCAAAGCATTTGCCAGAAAAAATTCCTTAGCATTGAACTCATTTTCTTGTAGTGTTATGTCTGCGAGCTTAGCGGGCAGCTCGTTACGGTCCAAAAGATAAAAATTGCCTGTTGCGAGTAGCCCAAATATACGCGGGCTAGGCCGTTAGACACCTCTAACAGCACGACTATCCTCTACTACTAATTATAAACATGGTTTTTACCTCGACCTGAAGTACACTAAACTGTCGATCTTGAAGCATAAAACATGATTCTGTGCAAGAGCTATTGGAGATTAAAGTTTTGGTTTTGTTTTATATAGCTTAATTTTGTTGGTTTTATTAACCGGTTAAGTTAAATAATAATATTTTCGAATCTCTCTAACCGACTTTTCCCAAATCTCTTCTTCTCTCTAAATACTAACATGGTATCCTTGGTCCAACATGTAACCACAATGTACTAAGTGAAAAAAGAGAAGGAAAAATTAATTGCTTGATCAACCACGCCAACATTAATATTCATAATGGGGTTGAATTAAGTTTCTACACTTGATAAAGTGGTAATTAATTAAGGATGTCGACTAATACACGTAATTTTAATGCGACAGGGTTATGAAGTAATTACTACTAGTATGTATCGTATGATTAAAAAGCTAGCTAGTTTGGATCTTTCTCTTACGATTTCCTCAAACACGCAACACTCTTTTGACTTTTATTTGTTTGTCGTTTTCACAGCAAAAGACTACAAAAATTCGTACAAAAATTAGTAGGACGAATTTTTTTTTTTTTTTTTTGGAGTTTGGCTGATTCCTTCTCTCTGTCTAATATTTTACGGGGAGATTGTGAGACAAATGGTACAATTTGACGAAGACTTGAACAAATCAACCGAAACCATGACTTGACGTAAGTCTAGCTAGCTAATTAAGGCACAGCCCCGTTAAGGGGTTCCACTTCTTCTTTATATAGAACCAATGGAGCACAAATAACTCGTTACTTACAACACAAACTCATCAAAAGATAGATATAATGACTCGAAGCCATTATTATTGGGTTTCTTGTATTATTACGATCTATTTCTCCCTCCTTATACATTCTCTTCCTTCTCCTTCGCTCCACTTTTGCCGCCACGACCAGAGGGATGCACTTTTGGAATTCAGAGACGAGTTTCCAAGCTTTGAGTCTATGCCAAGTCGGTGGAACAAGAACACTGATTGCTGTTTTTGGGAGGGTGTCAAGTGCAATGATCAATCTGGCCAGGTGATATCACTCGACCTTCACACAACTCTTCTTAACAGCTCTTTGAAAACTGAAAGTAGTCTTTTTAGACTCAAAACTCTTAGTAACCTAGACCTTTCTGGTTGCAATCTCCAAGGAGAAATTCCTTCTTCACTTGGAAACCTTTCTCGTCTCATAAATCTTGAGCTTTCTTCTAATAGATTGGTCGGTGAGATTCCGTCTTCAATAGGCAATCTATACCAACTAAGAAACCTTAAACTTGGAGCTAACAATCTCATAGGAGAAATTCCTTCTTCCCTAGGAAACCTATCTTTTCTCTTAGATCTTGATCTTTGGGGTAATCATTTGGTAGGTGAAGTTCCAGCTTCCATTGGAAACCTAAACGAACTAAGAGTCATGTCACTTGAACGTAATAGCTTAAGTGGCAGCATTCCTAATTCATTTGCTAATTTAACGAAGCTTTCCGCTTTTAGTATCTACTCTAATAACTTCACATCGCTTCCATCTGATATGAGTGGGTTACACAACTTGGTGACTTTTTCTGTTAGTGCAAACTCATTTGTTGGCCCTTTCCCTAAATCTTTGTTCTCAATTCCTTCACTAACAGTGGTTTATATGGATAGAAACCAATTCACAGGACCTATAGAGTTTGCTAATAATATATCTTCATCATCTAAGCTTCAAAATCTACTCCTTTCTCAAAATAGATTAGATGGCTCAATCCCAGAATCCATATCCAAATTTATCAACCTCGTATTATTAGATGTTGCTAACAACAATATCAGTGGGCCAATCCCTAGATCTATGTCAATGTTAGTTAGCCTTCGTATGTTTGGGTTTTCCAACAATAAGTTGGAAGGAGAAGTACCAAGTTGGGTTTGGGGATTGTCGTCAGCGATGCTTTCACACAATTCTTTCAGTAGTTTGGAAAAACTATCTTCAAAAGAAACACTAATCCAAGTGTTGGATCTGAGTTCCAATTCATTTCGAGGGCCATTTCCTCTTTGGATCTGCAAGGTGAAAGGGTTAGGCTTCTTAGATTTGTCGAACAATCTATTCAACGGCTCGATTCCTTCATGTTTAAGGAACTTCCAACTTACTGGGCTAATACTTCGGAATAACAACTTCAGCGGAACTCTTCCAGATATGTTTGCCAATGCTACAAACTTACATTCATTGGACGTTAGTCGCAACCAGCTGGAGGGGAAGTTTCCAAAGTCTTTGATCAACTGCAAAGCCCTACAATTTGTGAATGTTGAAAACAACAAAATCAAGGACAAGTTTCCATCTTGGCTAGGATCGTTACCATCTTTACATGTCCTCATCCTCAAGTCCAACGAGTTTTATGGGCCACTGTATCATCACAACATGTCCATTGGGTTTCATGGTTTAAGAATCATCGATATATCACACAACGACTTCACTGGAACACTCCCACCTCACTACTTTTCTAGTTGGCGTGAAATGGCTACGTTAGTCAATGGAAGTTATGAGTACGTCGAAGATATCCAGAATTTTTCTCTTATCTATCGCTCGATGGAAATGGTGAATAAAGGAGTAGCCATGAGTTTTGAGCGGATCCGACAAGACTTCATAGCCATTGACTTTTCGGAAAACAGAATTTATGGCAAAATTCCTGAATCCATTGGTTCTTTGGAGGAACTGCGTATTCTCAATTTTTCAGGTAACGCATTCACAAGCGATATCCCACGATTCTTGGCAAATCTGACAAAGCTCGAGACGTTAGACCTATCATGTAACAAGCTGTCAGGTCAAATCCCACAAGATCTTGATAAACTCTCCTTTCTATCATACATGAACTTTTCCCATAACTTTCTCCAAGGTCCAGTGCCACGAGGCACACAGTTTCAAAGACAGGAATGTTCTTCATTCCTGGACAACCATGGACTCTACGGTCTTGAAGATATCTGTGGAGAAACTCATGCTCGGAATCCTACATCACAGCAGCAAGAGGAGTTGTCAGACGAGGACAAAATGTTTAACCGGGTAGCAGCAGCAATAGCCTATGGACCTGGTTTATTTTGTGGTCTGGTGATCGGATACATCTTTACTTCACACAATCATGAATGGTTCGCTAGAAATTTTGGTCGAACTAAACTCAGAATCACCACAAGTGCTCGTTAAGCCCATCTCTTACCGTCTCTCTCTCCAAGTGTTTGTGAAGCATATGTTGTCCAACGTCTTGTTCCTGTTCCTACTCAATTTGCCAGGGGTATGTATTCACCAATATACTGGTATATATATGTTTGTACTTTTCTGTTTTATGGTTATGTAATAAACGTCTTTGGTGGTATTGGATAATAAACGTCTTGTTTCTGTTTTCTGTTTTATGAAACGTTAATCTATCGTCGAATTAGTTCGGAACTGTGTTATTTCGTTTTTTAGTTAAAGGCCCATTCTACATGTCATACACGTATAACATGTTCGCCCCACGAAAATCACGGTGTTTAGTTTATAAAGACGATAAAACATACGAGATTAATTGAAAGTTCCGTGGTGACCTAATTTTTGATGTCTAATTAAACAAATCAACTAGATTTTGTTAATTATTATATTCAATTATACCAAAAATAAACAGAGTAATATATATATTTCTCATCATCTCTACGATAAGACTTGTGGAAGAGAAGACTTACAAATATCTATGAAGAAGAAACGAAGCACCGTCGTCATGCAGGTCAACACTAATTAAGAGATATTTGGACTTTGGAGGTGATTTATGTGGAGTGGAAGACATATTGTGTAAAGTCAACCGTTGACGCAAGACTTGTTAAGTTTACATCCCCACTAAAGAGTCTCTTCTTTTAAAGCAGAAGAGCCAATGAAGCTAGCATAACCCTTTCTTACAACACAAACTTAAAAAAAAAAAAAAAATGGTGGTGATCGGGAGCAGTTGGTCTTGGCTTTATGGTTTTATTCCCATCTATTTCTCCCTCCTTTTCCACACTATTGCTTCTCCTAAGCTTCACTTTGCCGCCAAGATCAGAGGGATGCTCTTTTGGAGTTCAGATTTGCCAACAGTCGTGGATACCGCTTGTGAAAGCGTTACCTGATAAGTTGAGAAGACGCAGTTCCTTCAATAAGCCAATGGACTCAGGGATGCTACCATAAATTTTTGCTTCCAGAAAAATCAATGAGGGATTTGACCTGACAGCTTATTACTCCAAAAACTCGTGATAAGCTGTCAGGTCAAATCCCTCAGGGTCTTGGTAAGCTCTCTTTTCTATCATACATGAACTTCTCCCTAACTTTCTCCAAGGTCCGGTGCCACCAGGCGCACAGTTCCAAAGACAGGAATGTTCTTCATTCTTCGACAACCATGGACTCTACGGCCTCGATGAAATTTGTAGAGAAAGTCATGCCTTGAATCCTACATCACAACAAATATTCGAGGAGTACTTGTCCAACGAAGAGGAAAAAATGTTCAACTGGGTAGCAGCAGCAATAGCTTATGGACCTGGTGTATTTTGCGGTTTGATGATCGGATACATCTTCACTTCATACAATCATGGATGGTTCGCTGAAAATTTTGGTCGAAGAAGATTCAGAGTGACCACAAGCAAGCGCTCGTTAAGCCCATCTCTTGCAGTTTTTTTAACAATTATTAATTAAGCACACGTTTTATGTTGTGTAACGTCTTGTTCATTTTCGAATTAATCACGTGTGTTCTCAAAGACTATTGTGTTTATTTGTAATTTTCTTTATGTAAGAGACGTTTTTAAATAGTGGTATTTGAAATATATCATGACTATACATATAACGACAGTTCATAATTCATGACATATATTAATTGTGTGGGTTTGAACGGTCGCTCGGCAGCACCGTCAACAGACGCTACTCGTGCTACTATAAAAATACTAATGGAACGATCATTCCGACATTTATAAGAGAACTCAGTTTTTTTTTTTTTTTTTTTTTTTTTTTTTATTATGTATGAATGGTTGAACAATTGCAGATAAAAAATATAAAGTAAACTTTGTGATCTATTATATTTAACGGATTCTCATTGTTTGATCATATCATTATTTTTTAAAATCTTTAATTAGGGTTTTCATGTTCTTTTTTTAAAAAATATATTGTGTAGACGTAAAATTTTCTTCAGATTGAAGATTACTTGATTAAATATTAATGCAGAGTCTTAGAGATTTTTAGTTTCAGAGCCATGTTCTTTTTAGTTTCTTAATCAGAATCCGATTCTAAATAGTGTCATAATAATTAATTGTTAGAAAACAATTCATGAACGAAATATTGGCTAAGCTTGTGGATTGTGGTAAAAGTTGATATGCGGAATGCAAGTTGGGACTATTAAAATTGAGTCAATGGTTTACGTGGATTGTTGCGACAAGTGGCAAAAGTAATTTTATTTTATTTGCTTTTTTGACAAAAGGCACATGTTTAAGTGAGTAATTCATAGACGACAAATCAAAACCGAATCTTAAACGAGTTGACGCAAAACTTCCTAACTCACATTCCCACCAACTCTAAGAAAGTTCCTCTTCTTCTTTTAAAGAGAGAGTCAATGAAACACACAATCCTTTACTAACAACTCAAACTCAAAAAAGAAAGATATACGATGATCCGAAGCCATTGTTTTTGTTGGATTTCAGTTGTTATTATCATCTTTTCCTCCCTCCTTGTACACACTCTAGCTTCTACGTCGCTCCACTTATGCCGTCAGGAACAAAGGGATGCTCTTTTGGAATTCAGAGACGAGTTTCCAATATATGATTCTAAACCAATCCCGTGGAACAAGAGCACTGATTGCTGCTCTTGGAAGGGTGTCACGTGCAGCGTTAAATCTGGCCAGGTGATATCACTTGACCTTAGTAGCACTGTTCTCCTCGGCTCTTTGAAAACCAACAGTAGCCTTTTTAAACTCGAATATCTTCGTCACCTAGACCTTATGAATTGTAATCTCCACGGAGAGATTCCTTCTTCACTAGGAAACCTTTCTGGTCTCACACTTGTTAACCTTTTTTTTAATAACTTGGTAGGAGATATTCCAGCTTCAATCGGCAATCTAAACCAGCTAAGATCCCTTAACCTTATGGCTAACGATCTTACAGGAGAGATTCCTTCTTCACTAGGAAACCTTTCTCGTCTCATAAATCTTGAGCTTTCTTCTAATAGATTGGTCGGTGAGATTCCGACTTCAATAGGCAATCTAAACCAGCTAAGAAACCTTAGCCTTGGGTCTAACGGTCTCGTAGGAGAGATTCCTTCTTCACTAGGAAACCTTTCTAATCTCTTACATCTTAGACTTTTCAATAATCATTTGGTAGGTGAAGTTCCGGCCTCCATAGGAAATCTAAACGAACTAAGAGTCATGTCATTTGAAAACAATAGCTTAAGTGGCAGTCTTCCTATTTCATTAGCCAAATTAACTAAGCTTTCTGAATTTAGCCTCAGCTCTAATAACTTCACATCCACGTTTCCATTTGACATGAGTGGATTCCACAACTTGGAGTACTTTGATGTTTCTCAAAACTCATTTAGCGGTCCTTTTCCTAAATCTTTGTTCTTGATTCCTTCGTTACAAGATGTTTATTTGGCAGGAAACCAATTTACAGGACCTATAGAGTTTGCAAATAAATCTTCATCAGCTAAGCTTCAAACCCTAATCCTTGCTCGTAACAAATTCGATGGCCCAATCCCCGAATCTATATTTAAATTTCTCAACCTTGAAGAGCTAGATCTTAGTCAAAACAATTTAACTGGACCAATCCCTAGTTCTATATCAAATCTAGTCAACCTCCTTCATCTTGATCTTTCCAATAATAAGTTGGAGGGTGAGGTACCAGGTTGCTTATGGAGACTAGATACATTGATGCTTTCTCACAATATTTTCACCAGTTTTGAAAACTCTCCACAAGAAGAAGCACTAATCGGAGAGTTGGATCTGAATTCGAATTCATTCCATGGACCATTTCCGCATATGATCTGCAAGCTTAGATGGTTAGGCTTTCTAGATTTGTCTAACAACCTCTTCACCGGGTTGATTCCTCCATGTATAAAGAACTTTAGTGGTTCTATTAAAGAGCTAATCTTGGGGAACAACAACTTCAGTGGAACCTTTCCAGATATATTTTCCGGTGTTACCAAGATAGTATCACTGGACGTTAGTCACAACCAGCTGGAGGGAAAGTTTCCAAAGTCTTTGATCAACTGCAATGATCTAGAACTTGTGACTGTGGAGAGCAACAAAATCAAGGACATGTTTCCATCATGGTTGGGATCTCTACCATCATTACATGTTCTCAACCTCGGATCAAACGAGTTCTATGGGCCGTTGTATCACGACCATGTGTCTATTGGGTTTCAGAGTTTAAGAGTCATTGATATTTCACACAATGGCTTCACTGGAACCATCCCACCTCACTATTTTTCCAACTGGAAAGAGATGACCACATTAACCGAAGAAAATGGCCAGTATATGGCAGAATTTGGGAGATATGCTGATAGCTATTACCACGAGATGGATATGGTGAATAAAGGAGTTGAGACGAGCTTTGAACGGATCAGACATGACTTCAGAGCCATTGATTTTTCTGGAAACAAATTTTATGGAAAAATCCCTGAGTCCATTGGCTCATTGAAGGAACTGCGTCTTCTCAACTTGTCAGGTAACGCTTTCACAAGTGAAATCCCACGAATCTTGGCTAATTTGACAAAGCTCGAGACATTAGACCTGTCTCGTAATAAGCTGTCAGGCGAAATCCCTCCAAGTCTTGGTAAGCTCTCTTTTCTGTCATACATGAACTTCTCCCATAACCTTCTCCAAGGTCCTGTGCCACGAGGCACACAGTTCCAAAGGCAGAAATGTTCTTCATTCTTCGACAACCCAAGACTCTACGGCCTTGAAGAAATTTGTAGAGAAACTCATGCCTTGAATCCTACATCGCAGCTACCTGAGGAATTGTCAGAGGCTGAGGAACAAATGTTCAACTGGGTAGCAGCTGCAATAGCATATGGACCTGGTGTGTTCTGTGGATTGGTGATCGGACATATCTACATTGCACATAATCATGAGTGGTTCACAGACAAGTTTGGTCGAAAGAAACTAGTCATTACAAGTGTTCGTTAAAACCCATCTCCCCTGTAGTCTCTTTGCGAAGCAAATATTGTGTAACGTCTTGTTCGTGTTTGTACTGAAATTGTCATGTGTGTGTTCTCCAAAGACTCTGGTGGTAGTCGATATATCTTCGCTTGAAATTGTATACGTTTTGTTCTGCAGTTCTCACTTGTTATAAAATATTGATTTAGTGGACTTTACGATCGTGAGTTCGTGCCACTCGGTGGCACCGGCAACTTACCAACAGAAGCTACAAAAGACAAATGGAGATTCCGATATTTAAAATATAACCAACTTCATATGTATGGAAGGGATCCAGGAACTGCCAAAAAAAAAAAAACGTATACATGAAAATAGCGTAGCCGCCGTCAAACAATATAATGTGTGACCAATGAAGCAATGGTGAGAGCAAGTAAGATAACAAAACAAAAAATTTACACAATTTTGAGAAAGACATAAAACAACCTGAAGCTGTAGTGAAGTTTATATGGTGGAAGAAGCTAATCCCAGAAGATGTTTACATAACATCTCCATTTTTCTGAACAGTTTTCTCTGCATCACAAAGCACGGTGTGCAATCTCCATATGTGTATATGCTTTTCTTCACTATACGACCAAACACCAACACCAACAAGTCCATAACCGAGAACTGTGGTCATAATAGATCCAATAGAGATGGTTGTGATCCATTGGCCTTTGAGGTAGATGTGCCAGTACCACCTCTACCTCTCCCCCTTCCTCTTCCCATTGCTATTGAAGGTGGTGGTGCAAGTTTCATAGCGGACTGCTCGGTTTTGCTTGAACCGAATATGGAACTGATGTCTGCTGGCTTCTGGTTATTGTATGAACCACTCATGAAAGATGGCATTCCTTGGCTTTGTTTTGGTACACCAAAAGAGTTGATTGGATCTTGATTATTTGTAGAGATACCTGGAGTTCCTTGCTGGGGTGGTTTTAGCGAAGACAAGGGGGCATTGCTGAATGCCCAGTTGTCATTGTTAGTTGTCTGAAAATGGGTGCCGCCTGGTAAATTTTTGCTAAAATTGGATGCAGAGCCATTGTTGAGTCCGGTAGAGGCAACAGAAGTACCATTGTTGGGACGTGGAGGCCAATTAGCAAACGGATCTAACTCATCGAAACCCGGAGTAGATGATGTTCCTGTGTTTAGTTGTGTTTTATCATCAGTTGCTGGAGCAGTGAGGCTTGAAGATTGTCTTGGAGGCCACTCGATGTCTACTGCAGGGCATGTGGTTGGTGTTGTTGCCTTGTTAGGAAGAGTAGTAGACATGATCGATGGCTGTGACTGATCTAAAGATTTGTTAAACTGATGGTTTGTGTTATGACGAGAAGAAGCAGGATTTCCCACAGCAGAATCTTTGCTCGGAGAACCCCAATCTTCATCCCATGCAGGACTGCTCTTGGCTGCAGAAGCAACCTTTTCAGGTGTTTGGGTCGATGACTGAAACTGAATTCCATTCGCAACAGAATGCGGTTTCACCTCTGGGACTCCAGAATCGTTCACTGTAACTCCTCTTTTTTCCTCTATTTTCCTGTCAACAAGACGAATACAGATCACAATAAAGACAACAACATTATGCTGTGGTACGGACGAGAAAACACTATTCAGAAGTACTGGCTGAGAACAACAGGCACACCTGAGAATATCCTTGACAAATAGCATATATTTAGCAAACTGCTGGACGTTCAGTTGTTGGGCAGTAAGCAGCGGCATCATCAGGGTAAGCACATGTTCTGCTGTGAATTCAACTCCATACTAGAGAACAGTGACGAAAAATGCAGATAATAAGATGTAATGTAATGCACCACATACAGAAACGACGGAAAGTCACGACATTCAAACTTCAAACATAAAAGAGAAAAGTTGACCTGAATCCTACCTGTTTGAGGATTGCGTTTGCCACAGCAAGGGTACACATTAGGGTGGGTGCAGAACGATCTACGGCAGTACACCGTTGAATTGTTTCCAGAATTTCGATAGCGGCAGGCTTATCAAGCGTTTGCACCAACTCTGCTAAGCAGAGCAAAGCATTTACTCTGACCTGCACAACAAGTGCATTCTAGTCAATTATTTATGAGAACGATGGAATCAGTTAATTCATATTTCTCTTTCTTTCTCAAGCTCTTAAAGACACTCGTATTAGAAGAAACTCGAGCTGAGATAATCTAACAAAGTATAACACACCGCAGCAACGGTAGTTTTGAGAGCCAAGCCATGAACACGAGGCAAAATTGCTTGCCTCACAACCTACATAAAGAAAGACGGAAAAAAAGTTAATTAAAAGAACTCATCCAGCGTAATTAACCGACAGTACACTGCACAACCACAAAGCCACATCAAAAGTTGACTCTACTCTTCTGGGGAGAAAAACAAATTATTCCAATAAAACACTAAAACAAAGCATTGAGCATCACCTGCCCATCGAGTTGCTTAGCAACAGATGTGGATCTTTTAAGAACTTCCTCCTGAATGCGGACATCGTTATCATTGTAGGCTCGTAGAAGCAAAGGGAGGACGTACGATACAAGATGCTCGCTATCAGTCTGAAAATTTTGACACAAACGTAAGCCGAGTAAGGATCTCATCCTATATGCATTAGACAAAGGGATATTGATTTCAATGCATATTTACAACTGGATCCAGAAACAAACAACAGTCAGTCTAACTTCAACGTGGAAGCTTACAACCACATATGTATCTGACTAGATCTGCATACATCAATTTATGGCAGCACAAAAGACTATTATATCGAGCTGCTGTGTTGTCAAAGTGGACCATATTTTACACATACATTCTTTATACCATCCTACTGTGTGTCCAATTAGAAGCACTTCAGCAGAAAGAAACATGTGCAGGGTAAGAAAAACATAAGTCATAATGTATACAACTGATCAACTCTACCTTGTTAATAATAAGCTCTGCATGTTTTACAAGCAGCAGTAATGTATCTCCTGAAGCAGTACTGAGAACAGGAACAAGAGCCGGAAGTGTTATCAGCTCAAAGTCAGTTCTATCCTGCAAAGGTAATTTCAGGTTTTTAACTTTCAAGCATTCAATCAGTGATTTCTAGATAAAATTAGTTTTCTTTATCACTCAGACTTACCTGAGACTGTGCTATAGTTAAAACCATTGGCAAGATCATTGGTTGCAAAACCAAATTCCTAAGTTCGCCACAAAGAGGTGGAAGCACCTGCATCATAAAACACGGTTTGCTTAGTTGTAGCAAGACATATCATTTGAGCATCAAATCTTTTTATCAAGACACAGACTACGTTAGTAAAGTGACTACCTTATACCGTAATACACGGGAATCAAAATCTTTCCACATATCTGATAATGCTTTTAAGAATTCAGACTTCTGCATGTTATCTCTTTCCTGAATAAAAAATTGATCCGAAAAGGTTATCAAATGAGGAGATCTATTTTCATCATCTATGTCTAGTCTGTCTGAAACAATTACTGAAGGCATATACACGTACAAGCATATGATCAAGGAAACGGAGAGCACGTAATCTAGCGTCACTTCGGAAAAAATTTGATCCTACAGAGTGAGAGTTCAAGTTAAAGATATAAGTAACGAGAAAAAGAGACAATTTTCACAAGAAATAAGGAAACCTCGCCAAGATTAATTTCACTTACCTGTGAAATCTAATGCTGTTGGTCTATAGGACTCGTTCGTTGATAGCATCCTTTGCAAATCAGATACCAAGTCCGAGGGTATAGATGAAAAAGATTCATTTGTTATATAGTTCAACGTGTTCATGTACTGCAAGATATTTCAAGATAACCATTATCAACCGTGGTAAATCCAAAAGTATAATACTATTCTTATGAAGAACTAAAACTACTCCTAAGACATAAAGCATGAGACGAAACGTATCTGACAGCATATATCTGAATATCAAAGCTAACAAGCTCGGGTTTAAGAGTTACCATCTTGACATTGTTATTGCAGTCTAACAACGGTTTCCGAGCAACTAAATGGTAGGCAAGGCATCCAAAACTAAAAATGTCCGACGAAGCTCCAGCTGAAGGACTTTTGCTGCGCATCAGTTCAGGTGCAGTGTAATTTAGGGATGGCTGGACTGGCAGCATTGAATCCTCGACGTCATATTCCTGCACGGCCATATGTAAGAAATTATCTCGCTTGTAGAGTTGAATACATCAGAAACACAACCGTGTAGTAATAATTTGAGTTTAAACTCACAGAATAATGAAATGATTGCATATTATCCAAATTCCCAGCTTGTGCTGTCGAAATAGCAAACCCAAACCCCGCAAGCTTCCAAGAACCAGCCGAAGTAATAAGAACATTCTGCAGAAAAGTTACAATTCCACAAGTTAAGAAATCATATATGAATACAACTTCATATGAATTTTGGAAAATGAACCTCTGGAGAGATGGCTCGATGGATGAGATTTGCGTTATTGTGGAGAAAGTTCAGTGTCTCAGAAATCTGGAGCAGGCCATGTTTCACCTCTAACAAACTCATCTCCTGATCAAATTGTAAACAATCAATTTAAGAAACTCCAAGATAATACTCAAGTTGAGTTAAATCAAAGCAAAGCAACATGACATAACGGATACATGACGCTAAACAGAAAGCATAAAAGCTAACCATTGACTTGAGATCTTCGGGCACATTAGCGACATTCTCCACATTCCCAAGCGCATTAGCCACAGAGGCAAAGAGCGGTTCCGTAACTAAAGCCATAGCATTCTTATTCTCATCAAGCGCTTGAACAACATGAACCACACCAGGATGCCTCAACCGCACGAGCTTCCCCGCATCAGCTCTAATCAAATCAAGAAACGCATCTTCAGCTGCCTTAGACAACCCCGCTCGAACACGAGCCTCAGACAAAGCACGCTTATCAAGCATCCATACACAAACCGTCGGGTACTGCTGAGAACGCGTGGAATCACGCGCCTTAGCTGCGTATAGCTTCCAAGCGAGGCCAGGTCCAGCGGAACCGATCTGATCGAGAAGCTCGTAATCCTGAAGAGCTTTAGGTCCCGTAACTTCCTGTACTGTTGTATGAACCGTCTTCTCAATCACAGCAGCCGTTCTCGCTAGTGCTTGAGTAAACGTTTTCATGTTTATCGACATTTTCTGCTAGATCGGAAAATTTAATCCTAAAATGTTGTCGGTCGACGACGACGTGAAAACAAGTAATCCGACGAGAGATCTACAACCAAAGCGGAGTGGTGAATGCGTAAATTAACCGAGATCGAGGAAGAAGACGATGGCTGAAGAGAAACACAAGTCTGGATCGAAGATCGTCTTCTTCCTCCTCCCCACCTCTCTCACCTCTCTAGAGAGCAACTTGTTTGTTTGTTTTTTCTCTTTCTTTTTTCCTTAATTACAACACAACAGTCCTTTTTTTCCATTCCTCATTGTTTTTTTTTTTTTTTTATGTATATAAAACTTTATTTATTTGCCAAATCAGTCCTTGTCCTTGTCTTGAGATGAAAGTAACATAACATAGCTTCTTTTGGCCTCATCGTCGGCGATATTACCAATAGTCATTACAGGAGCAGGATGAATCTTTGAAATGGTGAAACCGATTCGAGTCTCTCACAAGAATCTCTTTTCCCAAAAGCTTTGAGGCCAATTTCATGAAGTTATGGCAATCAATACATATCCTTATGTTCTTTACTATCTGTATCAAATTCACACCGTGATCACCTGATTGTCTTCCCTCCATCACTGCAAACGCTAACGCTAATTTCTCGCTGTGATGCGACAGATGTTCTTCCTTCTGTTCTTCTTCCTCTATATCTTGTGAAGCTGACCTCATCTCTGGAACATAACCCATCTCCTTCAACCGACTAATCAGCCTCTCTAATTCTCTGCTTATGGCTTCTCTGTCTGGACGACGGTGCCTTCCTCCTGATGAGAATTCGTAAACCTTGTTTCCTATTTCGGTCCAGCTCAAGCCTGGTTCTTTCCTCATTCTCCATGTTTCTGTCTCCTTTATACTTTTATTGGCTTTGTTAAAGCTACCTTCTGCATTGTATATGTTTGATATCTGGAAGTGACTCAATGAGTTTGTGGGTTCTAGTTCTTTCAGTTTATCTGCTGCTAACTTACCCAACCGGGTGTTACCATGTTTCCTGCAGGATCCCAATAATGCACTCCAAACTACAGCATCTGGCTCCATTGGCATCTGCTTGATAACTTCTTCTGCCTCAGCAAAACGTTCAGCTCGGCCTAGCATGTCGATCACACAAGCGTAGTGATTTAGCTGAGGAAGAGTCTCAGGTTTCTCAAACATGGATCTGAATATTCTCAATCCTTCTTCTACTCGACCAGCGTGGCTGCAAGCCGAGAGAAGAGCTATGAAAGTCGCTGAATCAGGGTTTATGTCCATTTTCTGAAAGACTGGTAGAATTGAGTCTACTTGGCCATGCAATGAGTACGCCTTGAGCATTGAGTTCCACGATACCACATCCCGCAAATCCATATCATCAAACACACGCTTACACAAGTCAAGAGAGCCACACTTGGCATACGCATGGATTAAAGAGTTGTTCAGCACTGTGTCAGCTGCAAAACCACCCTTGATCACTTGAGCGTGTATAGACAAAGCATGGCGAGCAGTGACAAGTCCCGCACAAGCTTTTAGTACACTAGAGAAAGTATACCAGTCAGGGCTTAGCTTCTCATGACGTAACTGACCAAAGAGAAGTATAGCCCTCTCTGGATCATACACAGCAAACGCTGTTATAATCCCAGTCCAAGCAACAATGTCCCTGCAGTGTCTCATTTCCATAAAAATCTTGTAGCAGTCATCAAAGTCTCCTAAAATTTCTGAATAAACTTTTACTAATGCGGTAGCCACTTGAGTCTGAGTCACCAGCCCGGATTTTACAGTCAGAGAATGCAGCTGAAGACAACACTTCGAAACCTCGTCAGGAACCAAGTCAGAGCTTTTGTACAAGGAAGAACATATATTAAGCACCGTGGCCCGATCAAATCCTACTCCATCTCCGTGCATCCGCATAAAAAGACCAACGGCCTGTCTCCCAAAATTACAACACTGGAAGGCTGCAATCATTGAGTTCCAAGTAACAAGATTCTTGAACTCCATGGCCTCAAACACAGTCCAAGCTTCATATGCGGCGGCTACATCATGACACCTACCGTACATAGAGATAAGCGCATTCGCCACATAAATCGAACAATGTAAACCAAGTTTCAAAGCAAGTCCATGTACCTGCTTTCCAGGCTCATACCGACACGAAGTTAACACGCTTGACAACACAAACTCGTTAGGACAGCAGTGAGCTAACATAGCAGAGAAAAGACTCAAGCCCTCTTGTTCGTTCCCTGCCTGCGCATAGCCCGAGATCAATGCACTCCACGAAACTATATTCCTCTCAGGCATATTATCAAACACCTGGCGTGCGTATAAAACATTCCCGCACTTCGCATACATAGTAATGAGAAAATTAGCAAGGATAACGCTGTGGGAATAACAATGGGAATATGAAAGCATGTGGTAGTGCAAATTGATTCCATCGTGGAGATTGCGTTGGGCTGCACATGCTTGGAACAGAGCCGCGTAAGCCTGCTGAGACTGAAGCTCGACCGGCGCAGAATAGAACAAGGAAACAGCTCGACGGAGATCACCAGACCTCACTAACGTACGCAATCCTTCAACAAGGTCGTGTTTCAATGCAGAAGGTAAAACAGCAGAGCTAAAGCGCATCAATGTCCCAAAAGAGATAGTATGAGATAAGCTTGTAATCATCGACGCTCCAAATTCATTATCTTGTTTATGAACACAAATTAAGCAACCACTGTTTCGTCTGACAGAAACTGTTTTGTAGTAATTGAGTTAAACTAATCGGAGTCTCTGATTTTATATTCTCTAAATCCTCTGTTTTTTTCGTTAAGACACAACTTTAGGAACAAGGCCAAATAAACCGAGGTATGCTTGACCAAAGAATCCAAGATAGATCTATCGGTTTAATGACCAACCGGGTAAATTAATACTATCGGCATTTAATCAGTCGCTTTAACCGGTTTAACCAAATAGTCAGACCCGTCGAAGTTACCAATTTTGTAGGTTTGTACAATTCCATTTAAAGTGTAAATATAAATACTTAGCAAATTATAAATTGAGTGTCAAAAACATCTTCATCTACCCAAAACCCTAAAGCGAGAGCGGCTATTTCACAGGTGACCTTAAAAGCTCCACCGGTCAATCTCATAGTTCTCGTCTTCAACTTAGTTTCGAAACTCTTTGACAACAGCAAGCAAAAACCATGGAAGGGAAAGGAAACTGCAAAGATCTTTTGAAATTGGAGCTCGAGAATCCATCTTCGTCTTCCTCTGCTATGGATTCGGCACTTTTGGTCTGTACGGATAAGAAGAAGAAGAATAAGAAGAAGCAGAGGGAAGAGGAGGCACCTCCATCGAAGCCACCAACTATTGCTCCAGTTGCCAAAAGCCAATTTCTCGACAAAGTGAAAGGCTTCTTAGGGGTTATGGCGGAAGCTAACAAAAAGCTGGAGCAAGAAGCAGCGGAAGGAAACTCTGAAGCTTTTGATATCGAAGCGTTAACTGGAAACGAATCCCAAGTTATCGAAATGGATTTGATGCTCGGCGTCGCTGATCTCAACACACCTGAAGCTGTCAGTGCCGCTGAAGCAGCGGTTTCAGGCATTGGTCTGGCGACTAGAAGTGGAGATTCGAGCAGCGATGATGAGAGTGATGATAGCGAGAGTGATGCAGAGGAGAAAGAATGTAGCAGAAAAAGAAGCAAGATCATTGAGCTCTCTTAGAAAACATGTTCTCAATTTCAATATTTTACTTCATATGAAAACTTTTGCCTAATGTTATCGTTGAGATGAGATATTAATGCATCTGTTTTTGCAAATAACAATTTTGGAACGTGAATGCAAGAGTTTTCTCTATGTGTCTTTTAACTCTCTTCGTCTATTAGAAGTGTACAGCCCTCGCAGATTCCAACGTCCAGCAATGTTGATGTCTCTTCATCGAGTGCTGTAGGAAAAGGTGAACCCTGGCATGGAATTATAGAATTAGATAGAGATACAAAGACTCATAACTTAGTAATTTTTAGGATAGATACCTCCTCCTGCAGAAATAATCTTGACTTGATGTTCTTGAGCTTGAAAAAGTTTTCACATAAGATCTTCAGCTTCCCAACCTGTTACGAACACGAATCAAAAGCTTTCAACATAAATGGTACACATTTTCACAGTTTTTAGACTTCAGATTCTTAATATATAAGAAGAAAAAGAAGTAACAACCGTGATACTGCCTGGTAACTTCTTTGTCAACTCAGGCTTTTCACCCATTGATGGACCAACGCATTTGAGAGTAATGGCTGCACATGTCATAGACTATATAATAGCAGCTTTTATACAATCAATGAACAATGCATAAGAAACGGCTTAAAAGAGTCATACAGATAAGTCCAGATGCCATGTTCTTAGGGCCGCTGCTCTCAGTTGATGCTCTTTCATCCTCAATTCCGTGAAGTTTCTTGAGTTCGTAAAACCTGCAATATCACAAACAAGGTTAAACTTTTCTTTTGGCAGAAACTTGCGTTAAAGAAGAAAACAGGATTCGGAAACCAAAATTGTACCTAGGGTGGAGCAGCTCAATCTCCTCAGACTTGTCAGTTAGTTTCGTCATCACCATTCGGACATACCTGAGATCATCCAAAATAAAATAAGGGTAGTCCTGCATTTGACCAAGAAGAGGGGATTGACGATTTACCGTATCTCAGAATCCTTTTTTTCACGAGCTCTGACCTGAAAAAAATCCAGATAGATTCAGATTTTAAAGAGCAATGAAAGATAACAATATGTTGAACATTATTAGGCAGTTGTTCTACCTCACTCCCATTCAGCACTTGTACTTTCGTCAACCGTGCAATGAGAACAAATCTCGGGACACCGCCTCTTGCAGGATCGGTTATTGGGTTATCCGAAAGCCTGATGTCCTATTAGTTGAAGAGGGGAGTTCAGTTAAAGGACATGATCTTTAAAGGTCTACCTAGTGCTTAGCCTCTATAACAAGGATCATTACTGATCTATTAGAGAATCACATAACAAAAGTTCAATACCACCAACTTAGGAAACACATTCAGTGTGTCTATCGAGGCCAGATCATCAACGTTGTTGGCTCCTGAAATAACACAAGGGGTGGGATAAATGGCCAAATTTCAAGAAAGGGACATTACACTAGAGGAGATTACCTAGCAGAAGACAACGCAGACTTGGAAATGGGTCGCTGCTTTTCGTTGGTGATTCATTGCTATTTACAGAGGGAAATATGCGTGACAGCTTATTCTTGTTCAGGTAAAGCTGCTCCAAGCTGAGAACAACGTTTAGATGATCAATTGATAATAAGTATAACAGTGCAATGTATATTTACAGGTCCATCAACTACGAATAGAAGGGAAAATAATTTCTGACCATGGAAGTTGAGATAGCTTTAATACTTCACTCCAATCGGAGATACAATTATCATCCAAGTTCAGAAGTTCCAGAGAATTAAATGCTTGATCATCTGAAGACGACATCGACTGCAAGAAGAAGCCAAAGAGGGTTAAAAAAACAAAAGGGGGAAAAAGGAGTTCACAGTTTACAAATTCAACACCCAAGTTTTTAAAGCAAAAAAAGTGTTGGCACGAGTGCAACTCAAGTATAGTCTTCAAAGAGACCAAAGCGTTTTCCAAGCATGTCCAAACTATATTATACTTGGAGAATCTCAGTAAGCATTGGAACTACACAAAAGAAAGCATTACTGTTATGGAAGATATCATGTTCCCCATCAGATGCAACTCCTCAATTCCAGGCAACGAGCGCCTAAGATTTTCAACCTGCTCCATGATGGCAGGAGTCAGAAACTGAGATGGTGCTCAATTAGTTCGTGAGAAAAAAAGTAACAAGTCAAGTAGTAACATATCACCTGAGTCCAGCTCACACCACTATTATTCAGAACCAAAACACGGATGTTTTTTAACTGTGGCAGAGAGGTGACTTCACTTGACAATGAATTGCTAGACAGATTAAGGGTTGTAAGGGCTGGTAATTGTTCACAAAGAGCGCCAATTTCCTGGAAACCAAAAGAGAACAATGATCACTCATAAACTCTAAAATTAAGAAAATAATTTTCAGGTGATGTTACTAGCAATGTCACAAAACAGCCAAGCAGCACACTGATACCTCCCAGTCAGAAATCAAGTTTCCAGTTAAGTCCAGCAGCTTCAAATCTGTAACAGAGGAAGCAAGTAAAGGTACTGATCAAGAGAGAATCACACGAGTGTTTTTGTCAATGGTAGAGTGCTGAAAGGAGTAGAATGAATCTTACTAGGTAGAATTGAACCCAACTCAGGTGAAACTCCAAGAGAGCTAACACCAAGATAAGAAAGAGAAGCACTCGTAAGCTCCTCGAACCTACTTAACTTATCCTGAATCTTGTCCCCTCCCAAAAGCTGAATCGAAACACGTTTGTTCCCAGCAGAGAGAACATACATTTCATCTAACAACAACATTAAAAAAGATTCATTATTTCAAATTCCAAAACCACAATTAATCTAATTGAACATTCTCTTCAGACCTTCTTCGTCTTTAGTTGAAGTTGTTCGGTATCTAAGCTCCAAGGCTTGAAGCAATGTGATACCACTACTAAGATTCTGAGGGCGAACAAAGGAAGCAGAGCTCTGTGAACGACCGTTAAAGTAAAAAACGCCGTTGACGGAACCGTTATGCTTCCCATCACCGTCTTGATCCCAATCAACGCCGATCCAGGTCCCGGAGTATCCCTCCACACCTCCGACGTACTTCACGGTGCCCACCCGACGCGAATCGTTGAGCGAGTGGACTCGCTGCCCGATTTTAAAAGACTCGTTGCTTGTCTCAGCCTTCATTTCGAAATCACGTCTGAATAGAAAAAAAACTTGTCGATCTGAGAAACTCGCCGGAAAAAATCAACCTGCCGTCTCAAGATCAACGAGCCGAACGTGGGCCGAAACTTAATGGGCTTTATAAATCCTTACTAAAAGAAAAAATAATATAGATGGGCTAATTTAAGCCCATTAAACGAAGAAGTCAAACGATTCTCACGCCGACAGAACAACGAGTGGTCAAAGGAACTTAAAAGTTGCCACTTTGGTTTTTGGCTTTGTTCGGACGAAAAGAGTGTACTTAAATTTTTGGATTAAACTAATAATTAAGACTTTTTTTTCTATAGTTGATAAATATTATAAGTATTAAATAGACTCTTAAGTCCTTAAAATAGGAATCCAGCTGCAGCACACCATTAGTACTAACTAGATCCTCTCTCTCTAATTAGGAATCCAGCTTGCAATTCACCACTAATTATTCCACATTCACGCATACACACATATATCTCTTTCTCTTCCAATCAGGCCAATCTTCATCTTTAGGAAGCCCAATGAACATCTTCCGTTGTTGAGAAGTAGTGATAACCACGCTTTCTTTTTTGTTTAATTTAGTATATTTACTAGATAAAATATCTTGTAATCTCTTGATTTGAAGGTTTCAATTCAATTTGGAGATTCCAGTATAACATTATAATTTTTAAAAGATTATTATTTCAGGAACAGTTTAGTTCTTTATAAACATAAACAGATTAGGCGGTCGTCTAAATTCCGTTTTAAGTGTTGATCGTTTAGATAACATCTACAAGTCCGCCTAAAATCATACAAACTTCATTTCAGCGTATTTTTCATTTTCCAGATATGTAACACAAAATAAATGAAATACTTGATATAATATAAACAAACAGAAGTACCAAGGTACATTGTATGTTTTATGATTCAAAGCGTACGTCATTGAATGTTTTTCCTAGGAAGATAGTTTTGGGATTTCTATTCATTGTTTTCCACAACGCGTACGACCCATTTTTAGTAATTAGTGCTTAGGCTGAGTAAAACCAAACAACAAAAAGCTAGTACGAAGAATCCATTAGATTTCGTCTTTTTTAACAAGTACGAATGTACATTTCTTACATCTTTTTATCAAATCAGAAAATCTAAGACAGATTAAGTCGGTGGTCTAAAGAAACTTTTGTTTTCCTCTGCTTCTAACTTTCTAAACTCACTATCAGTGACACTTGTTTTAACAACATTAGTTCTTATTTATTTTTTTTGGTTATTAAAACTCCTCTGTTTCTGTCTTTGTCTCCTTTGAACTTAACTTTATATCTGTCTTTTCCGACAGATGAAACCAAACGTTTATCCTTTTCAAACCAACACTCTTTCCCTCCTACACTTTTTCGTAAAGCAGATAGATATGTACTTTGTACCATTTCGCTCTACCACTCAAAAGACATAACGATTTGCATTATTTGTGTATAAAAGACTATGTCGCCTAATAGTTTATGTTAATATAACATCGTTGTGATAAATCTGCATAACACATGTTGACATAAAATAGAAATTTAACATTCCTTTTTAGAGCATTGACTTAAAAACTATCAATAAAAACCAAATATGGTAGCCTATGGTAAAGGACTCAGTATGTACGTATGTGATGATAGGGATCGAATCTCATTCATTATGTTCGGGGGAAAAAATCACTGATAGACTGTAAAGCAACAAAAAAATAGACAGTATTGTACGAGTCTCAGAATTAGTCTGAGCTTGGTATAATGAGGTAAAAGAAAAACATTACAACCAATGTTTTTAATTGTTTTTAAAAATCGAATTGACCTAGGAAAAAGGAATAGTTTGATCCAATGATCTTTGACATTTTTGTTTTAGGATAATCCCACTTTATGCACCAACTCTTTGCATCACAAAGTTATGGAATGGATCAGAAACATGGGTCCCCAAAGATGATGCAAGAAGAGAAACCGCGTCTACCTCTTCTTCACTACTGTGGCTTTCATTTAAAACAAAAGCCTACAACAGATTCTGCCTCCCTTCATAAAGAGTCTCTCTTATTTTAATCATATTACTATTTAAGTGAATCTACAGTGCCATTGATTCTGAATAGATAACACTTGTTAAGCCCACAAGGCTTAACCACCTTTTGAAGTTTCCTGGAAGCCACTATTTGAAGCTCTGAGATTTTAAAACGTGTACAGGAGTTTATCTGCTGTTAAGATACTAAATCCACACCTATAAATAAGTGAAGATAATTACAAACATTCCAACATCAGAATCCAAGCAGACAAAAATACAAAAAAGATCAAACACTCTACAGCAAAAACTTACTTTTGTGTGTGTTTAAGTGTGTGTCTGTGTGTGTTCATGGCTGGTCTTAGGAATTCCGGTAACGGTGACAAAGCGGAAAACGAAGGCAAAGGTGTACCATCTGCCTACAGAGGTGTCCGGAAGAGAAAATGGGGGAAATGGGTGTCTGAAATCCGTGAACCGGGGACCAAGAACCGTATCTGGCTAGGCAGTTTCGAGACTCCTGAAATGGCTGCAACCGCCTATGACGTGGCAGCATTTCATTTCAGGGGACGTGAGGCTCGTCTCAACTTCCCGGAGCTCGCCAGCAGCCTGCCACGTCCTGTAGACTCTAGCTCCGACAGCATTCGGATGGCAGCTCATGAGGCAACACTCTGCCGCAGAACCGAAGCATCAGAGTCAGCCATGCAAGTGGACAGCTCAAGCTCCTCCACGGTAGGTCCAACAATGGTCAGTCTCTCGCCCAGGGAAATTCAAGCGATCAACGAGTCAACTTTGGGATCTCCTTCTACATTGATGCATTCATCATACGACTCTATGGGGTTTGATAATGATATGGAGATGAATGCTTGGGAAACATACCAGAGTGACTTTCTTTGGGACCCCTAACCCCAAAACCCAACTCATGGAGAGTTTCTACAGCTCAGTCTTACAATATTGGCTTCATACCATTACCAGCATAAGTTACTGGCCTAGAATGCTTAATTACTTGGAGTTTAGTTGTCAGAGTCAAACACAAGGGTTGTTGATTCTGACGTTATAGTAGAGAATAAAGCTCATCCGGGATTTGGAGGGAAGGGCACATGGGTCCCAAATATGGACCTCCTCACATATATTTTAAATTTTTTTGGTACTATTAGACACACAGCAACTATTTTATAAGCTGTGTTTAGAGATTGTGAGGTGTGACTTATTATTATTTTTAGAAATTGTTTATTTGATATTATCTTGTATGGATTCCTGAAAGCTATAAGATATTTTCATTCTTACTAGACTTGTGTTCTCTCTTGACTTTCTTACCTTAACGCAGCATTGACTAATCTTCAGAAGAAATAAAAACTACATTTGATACTGCAAGATTTTTACAAATTTAACAAGTTCAATCTAATAAATTTCTGGAACCAAATTCAGTATATACAGTACTATCGATGCAAGTTCTTGAAAACAAGAGAACAGAATATACTTTTCAGAATTCTTTGAGCAACTTACTTGGTGGCTTTGAGAAAAGCAAAGAAGATTTCTGAATCTGCAGTCAGGTTTGTAGGGATGACGAGGAGCTCATGGCCTCAAGTCTTTGCGCCTCTTCAACACGGCCAAATCGATTGAGAAGTTCAATGACCAATGAATAATGAACTTCTGATGGCTGCATATTGTACATCCGGAGCATCAAGTTAAAGAAGCGATAAGCTTCATCAGCAAATCCGGCTTGACTGCAAATAGATAAAACTGCTGTGAATGTAAAGGTGTTGGGAGTAAACCCTCCTGATATCATTTTCTCAAAACAGTTTATTGCATCCCTGAAGCGTCCGTTGCATCCATAAGCTTCTATAATGGCGGTCCATGTCAGAGAACCCTTGACTACAACAGTATCGAAAGAGAAATTAGCACTTCTGAGATCTCCACATTGTCCATACATCTTGATGATTCTTGCAGAAACAAAAGGGATCGATTCAAATTCCTTTTTCAGAATGTGCCCGTGAAGCTCCTTCCCCAGCTTTAATGCTTTGAGCTCACTGCAAACAGTCAAAACCCTACCCATCGTAACAGAATCTGGCCTGTGCTTTGATAACAGCATTGATCTAAATATCTCAACCCCTGCTTTTAAATCACTATTTTCCACATAGCAGTCAATCATGGCAGTCCATGCTTTCACATTCCTTTGCTCTAACCTGTCAAACAGTCTGATAGGATACTCTGGAACACCGCACTTTGAGTACATCACCATCAAGGAAGTAACTAGGGATACATTTGGCAAGAAGAGATTCTTTAAAGCATAACAATGAATCTCCTTCCCTTGCTTTATAGCCCTCAGCTCTGCACAAACAGGAAGAACAGTAGCAATTGTAACTACGTCTGGCTTAAAGCCTTCCTGCTGCATCCAAACAATCGACCTCAAAGCTTGATCAAGTCTTCCGTTGGCTGCATATCCAGACATCAGTGCAGTCCACGAAATGGCATTCCTCTGTTTGGATCCATAGAACACCCGTCTCCCAGAAACCATATCCCCACACTTGCAGTATAAATCAATCAAACCAGAGTGCACAAACGGCTGTTCCACGTAATTCTTCGATTTCAACACATGGGCATGGACCTCCTTTCCCAGTTTCAGTGCCTTAACATCCCCAAGTACAGGAAGAATCGTTGTAAGTATAACTGAGTTTGGATATATCCCTTCTTCACTAATCATTGTCCTAAACAATCCCAGTGCTTCCCACTGTCTTTTATTGTGAGCCAATCCAGCAATCATCGCTCCCCAAACGACTATATCTCTCTCTCCAATCTCATCAAAGACTCGACGAGCAAGCCCTACTTTGCCACATTTAAAATACATATCAACAAGAGAAGTCTTAAGAAACACACTGCTAAACAAACCATTCTTGATCGCAAGTGCATGCGTCTTCAACCCCTGTCTCAAAGCAGATGCACCAGCAAAGCTCTTGAACACGTTAGACAAACTATAAACATTCAAATCAACCCCTTGCTCTCTCATCTCCGTAAACGTAGATAAAACATCTTGATACCGTTTCTTCCCTGATATCACAGTCCCTCTAAGCAACGCATTCCAAGAATAAACATTTGAGCTAGTACTTTCGTCGAACACCTTCTGTGCATCCTTAACCGAACCACAAGCAGTGTACATGTGAACAAGCTTGGTCCTAAGAAACTCATTACTCTCCAACCCATTAATACGTATATGAACATGGACTTGCTTACCGTGAATTAGCGACTTCCGGCGAACACACGCGGCTAAAAGAGCCGAGAAAGTCGTCGCATTTACAGGTATGCCCCTCTGTTCGAGGTAATCAAGAATCGTGAGAGCGTCTTCGAGATTGTTCTTTCTCGCAAACCTTTGGATGTCTCTGTGGATACTGTTGGGGTTTTGGGAGTGGAGAGGAAGAGAAGAAGGGAAAGCATCTCTTTCCCTAAAAGGTTTGGGCTTTTTGGCGGGAGAAGGTCGTCTAGTTCGGGTTGGTCTAAACGGAGCATTCGCCGGAGCTCCGTCTTTATAGGAACGTTGAGGATGGTTGTTGAGACTCGTCGTCACGGGAAGTGAAGGGAGGTCTCGGAATCCGAGAGACGAGACTACTTCCATGGTGGTGACACTCACCACTTGATTAAGCTAAGGTCGTTACTATTTTATACCATTAAAACTAGGGACTATCTGGCAATTTTACTAAAGTTTTTTACATTTAATTTATTTTCCCTTTGCGTGCGAATCAATTTAAAAAAATAATAATAATTGTTGTAAAAATTCGACAAGTCTCTCTATAGTATAAGCCACATTGTAATAATTTGTACAAGAGTTAATTAGCATGTATACACATTAATATTTCCTCACTTCAAAAAAAATTACATAACTTTTTTTTAGCATGTGTAAGTGTAAGTATGAATTGTTTTTTTTTTCTTTTTTTTTGGGTATGTATGAATTGTAAATACATGCTGGTATAGTGGTACTTGCCTCATGCACAAATTTAATTTTAATTTTTGAAAATAAGAAGGTAATATTATATAAAATTATTTTTTCCAATTTAATACAGAGGTTAACTAAATAAATAAGAATGAATCATTGGGAGAATGGAGATTGAGGAACCTTTTCGTCAATGAGAAGGAAATCAACGCCCATTAGTTGGCCACCTTTATATTTATAAACACAAATATGAAAATGAGAATTATAAAAAATATATTTATGAAAAGAGTTATTGATTTAATCCACATTGTATAGATTTTTAATCTATGTATAATGTATATGACAAATTATTTTAATGGTAAAACAGTAATATATTGGAACTTATAGGTTATTTTCAAATTTTTATTAGCTGTTTTTTTTTGTTATACCACATCAGCATTTTGTGTTTAGGTTTGACGCTCATTACATAAGGATATCCTTCTATTCACGAGAATCGGCAAACATGTCTTCTTATGACAATTTGTTCAACGACGAAACATTGCAGTTGAGTCCTTTCTGTTCTACGGGATCATCGGATCCACGTATTCCATGATCACCAGATCCATGCATTCTGCAATCACCAGACACATACATTTTGTTAATGGTATACTTCTCCTTTTTTCTTTCACGAATGAATTTTCTTTGAAAATATTTATTAATGATAAAACTTTTGGATTTGTGAAATATATAGGATTTTCTGGAGAACGAATCTATCGAACTTAGCTCTCACGTGATGAACGAAAGTAACCCCTTAATGTCATCTCAACAATCAAATCTAGTGGCATATCAAGGGATATCAACACTACTACATGATCCACTTGAAATGGTATATTACTTACACTTTAACATAGATCAGCTAAACTAACTACTGAGAGTAATCTCTATTTTAATGAATGTAATTTCATGTATTTTATATAAACAGCAGCAACAACAAAAACAACAACATCAAGTCCTGCAACAACAACCACTAGAGAATTCGTCTGATTTGTGGTTACAAAATAACTTAACAAACGATTTTTTAAGTAAAACTTTGCTAAATAGCTTTCAGGAGTCAAGTGTTTTTGCAAAGGTAAAAACTGTTTGTTAGAGTGGTTTTGATTTTATTAACTAAATATTACATTGAAAAGTTAATTTGTTTATTTTTCAGAACCAAATAAAGATTGGTCAAGTGGCGCAAGAAAATAATGGATTTGCACATCCAACTAGAGTTATAACACGCGCAAGCGTGGGACTATAATTTTGTTTTTTTTTTAATACGAACTATTGAATATAATTATAATTATTCAACATTAAAAAAATATGAATCTATATAAATGTGAAATTTATTGTATTAAGCGATATATAAGTTATCTATTTCTTTAAATATTTTTAATAATTAATTTTTTCTTTATTTTCCGGTATACACTCGTCATCTCTTGCATCTATTCTCTTTTCAAATTCTATTATCTCACTTATATTATATTGATTATGAAGACATATCATAACTATTTTTTATTTTTTTCATCTTCCAACACCTTTTTTATCGGCTAAGTGATCATTACTTACTAACATAGACCTAAAAGAAATCTTAGAGAATACACCCACTTCTCTTTGTCGTCAAGTTTCTTTGATAGTATTGTATTTCACGTAAATTTTGCTTCCTAGTAATGAATCTCATAATTGGACTCGTTTCTATCCATAAACGCCATATTATAACATCACATATTACATTTTATCTTAACTGTTTAACAAAAGAAAAATTATGTTCACGTATATAATTGTTTCTACTTTAAAGTATGTATAGTCTACTATATTTTTATATAATGTTCTTTTATTTTTATTTTTCCTAAATTTACAAACTCATAAGATTATTCTAACTTTTAAATATGTGTATTTATTCAAAAATAGAATTATTTTCAAATTTTAATTAAAATTCTATAATCTATCACTACTATTATAATTACTTTTATTATAAATGGCTTTATCCAATTTTTTCTTAGTATTTTTCACTATTTTTTTGTGTGTGTGATGTTCAGAATAAGTTTTCTTTAATATGTTTTATTTCAAGTAACCTTATACGTTTCTCTTAAATATACATTATTTAATTTTGAGCACTTAATTAATATTTTTCTTTTTTTTTGGAAATAACTTTGTTTAACAAATTTCACCATTTTGAATATGATAACTAACATAGATCACTCAAACTATTTTAATTATTATATTATTTAGAACTGTAAACTGATATTAGTTTCATGTTGAGACACAATAGTTAGGCACTGTTCTTTCAACTGTCCCCAATTCATATCGGTGAATAAATTTTTTTTCTTTTTTTTATATGGCAATTTTGTAATTAAGAATATTCTAAAGGGTATACTATATATTTAGCAAACTTCCAACAAAAATTTCTAATTGTACGGTAAAGAAGAAGATACAGTTTTACAGATCTGAGAATGAAGATTTGATTTTTTAAATGTAGCGATTGTCGCTGGTTTTAAAAGAAAACTTGAGTCGTATAGCTGGTTTTTTCAGCGATTCTGAAATTTGACAATTGAAGCCGCAGAGACAGAAAATTAAGAGAGATGAAGAAGAGATGGAAGAAAGTAAGGCAAATTTTTAGTCTCATGTAGCTGTCGCTGCGACTCTCTCCCGAACAGGGCCTTAATCTGAGATCAACTTAGTTGTTTTTATACGATTCACCAAACTCAGGCATTCTCAAAGATTGTAGTAGCTGTTTTAATGCGATTCATCAAACTCAAGCATTCTTATTGTAGTAGATGTTTCAGATTCTGTATAGAGTTGTGTAGATTCTTTAGGTCAGAGTGCCCATTGGCTTAGATAATGATTGTCACAAGTCTAGGGATATGCAAACTGAAATATTAGTTTCCCTTTCAGTCTAGCGCATAGGGTGGGTCAGAGCTGGATAGCTTGTCTCTTGTGTGAACCTATAGATGGAGATGACTTCACTGTGGCTTTGGTAAATGTTAGTGAAGCTCATGTCCGTGTAGCCAACCTTACCAAACCGCTGCCTAGTCAACTAGAACTAAAGAGCTAGTTAAGTCAAGTTATCAGTGTGATAGTAAGTAAAAATACCTATGGGTTCCTCCTAAATGCTCTCACTGTCAACAAATTGGTTAGTTAAATCACATCCTGGAAGTTTTTTTTGCAGTAACTCTTCGCTTCAAATAATTCTCTTTATCTCTACTTTCGTTTTGAAAATCGTGAAAACTGGTTCAAAATATTGTATTTGTTCATCATAACTATGTATATCCAAATATGTAATATATTGATTAGGAAAAGATTAAAAAGAAAAAGAGAAATGACAACAGTTTTAAAAATAGCTCAAATAAATAGAAGTGACAATATACTTATAATATATATAAATCTAATCATTCTTTTTAAATTATATATAATATTGTTAAAAACTTAACAGTTTTGATTTGACCACGTGAAAGTCAAAACAACATCAAAGCATCAAACTTGCAGGAGAAATCATTGTCGGCGAAAAATAAATTGTTCTTTGTCTAGCCAAAGAAACTTGATATCGATTCTTTCTAACACTTGGAAAATAGGCAGACGCTAGACCAAGCATCCAAAACTTTTCATCTAACTGGCAGGTACTTACAAAGGTAATAGAATATATTTTCTCCCATTTCTCGCCAGGAGGATATTCTTGTTGTAAACTCCAAACGTTCAAATCTGAACAGTTTAGCACATCTGATAGGCACAAACGATCATTGAGATTCCACATTTCTATACTAGTATTATAATTGGTGTAACACTTTGGTAACATTATCCATCGAAATTTTTCGGTATGAAGATCGATAGCTAGTAGCATTGAAAGTTTGTGCGAAATCTCATGTAATGTCAACCAAAAGAGGGATCCGTTTGCGTAGACTGATGATTGCTCTTTGCAGAATATACTATAATCTAAATCATAAAAACCTGTGTCTCTTTGCTTACCATTATCAAAGGGTATGATCTTGGCCTTGAAACAATTATAATAACAATTTTTAACTCTTGGATATATCAAAATCACCTTATATGATTTTGTAACAATATCTTTGCCAAATCCAGCAAGACTTGGGATCATCTTCACTAATTCACCTTCATAATCAAAGTCTGCTTGAGAAACTTCTCTCCATGGTCTATTGGGCCTTGCGGTAAGCCTGAATGTAAGAGTAAATGGCCATTGCGAAAATGCCGGAGAAAGTGTCATGTGTTCTTTAGTCGTCGGATTGATCAAGTAAATGTACCTAAAATCATCGTAGATACGAATCAAGACCAATCCATCACAAGATCCCAACACTTGAATAGTTTTGTGTTGAGATTTGTCGATTGGACAATCAGGAAAAGTGTAGTAACTAGAAGAAGAAGGACAATAATTTCCGTTGTTGTGATCATCTCTAGAAAAAGTATCCAAACACAAAGTTGTTGAGTTTGAATCTTGTTTATCAAACTTGGCTGATAGTTGTTGACTAACAACTAGAAGTTTCATATTAGGGGTTGGTAATCCTGTACGAACGAGTCGCCTATGGGAAAAATAGGTTGATTCGATCATCGATCTCCATTTTTTCGACAAGACTTTGAATCTAGCGAGTTGTTTTATTGGAAGATGGTAAAAGATCTCTTCAACCATATCCTCTGATATTATAATTGTCTTAGGATTATTATGTTTGTTATCCTCCATTTTTTTTTCGGACGATGATAATACATAGTTTAGAATATATATTGAAATATATATATAATCTTGGATTATTAACTTTAGAGTTAACATTAATTAATTGTAGCGAAGAAGATTTAACATATTTAACTCATTTTAGAATAATAAAGAGTAAATAAATAAATGTGTATATATAAGCTATATATAAATGTTGATTTCATGAAAAAATTACATGTTGATTAATATATGTATATATCACTACTAAAATTAATGTGAATAAAATGAGAAAATTTATGACTAAATATGCTTTCATATAATTTTCTTTAAACAATTAATCACTTTTAATTATTTGTTGATATTAATCTATTTATTTGAACATTGATAGATTTTAAAATTTTCTTCTATAAATTCTCCAAGAAGTTTTATACAAGTTTCTCCATTTAGTAATAAACTAATACATGTGTCTTTTTCTTCAAATTTAAACACACTAATATGTAATTTAACTAAACAAATATATATTAAAATAAGAGTTCAAATGATTCAAATAAGGTGAAATTAGTTAGAAAATATTTAATTATATATAATATGTTTTCAGTTTTATCATGTTAGAAAATCGTTTGAGGAAAATTCTTTATAGAAAAAGAGTGATATTATATACTAAATATGTCAATCATAATGATATATTTTAGGAATTTTTAGTAACATGGAATTTGTTGTCTTCATCCACTCTTTTGGAAAATAAAATGTTTCTCACAACAAGATAAAAAGATTTTATTGTGAGTAACAACTATATATATTAAATATTTCAAAGAACAAAAAAAATGACTAATTTGCGGCCATATATAAACAATCACACCTAAAATTTATATTTATATAGAATTCAGTGTAAACTATACTCAATAATATATCAAACAATCAAATTAAATCAAATCATATATATACATACATATATATATATATATATATAGATTCTATCATAATCACAAATCAATAAAAATATATAAACAACTAAAAATACATCATCTACACATACGTAGACCGGAACCATTGGACCGATGATGTAACAAAGCCTCCTCATCTCCCTCAATAAACCATTTTTCCTGTTTACTTCTTCTTTGTGGCTCAACCCATGCAAGCCCTGCTGAATCCTTTCTCTCTGCTTCTGCTTTCGCCTCAATTTCAAATTTTCTGTAAGATACATAATCAAAAAATAAATAGGGTTTACTTCTTCTTCTCTGTAAACCCTAGAAATAAATGTTGATTTCATGAAAAAATTACATGTTGATTAATATATTGACTAAAATTAATGTGAATAAAATGAGAAAATTTATGACTAAATATGCTTTCCTATAATTTTCTTTAAACAATTAATCACTTTTAATTATTTGTTAATATCTCTATATACTTATTTAAGCAATATTGTTAAAATTTAACACTACTATCATCTGGCATATTACAAAAAAATTCATTACATTCTAATTAATTTAATAACTAACAAAAAAAAATTTATATTGGTTTATAAATAATAAAACAATATTTTCGAAATTACTTAATAAAAATATTTAACATATTTTATTTATTGTTTCAGAACTCTTAGGAAACAATAGCAAGCTATTTTAAAATATTATAAAACTTTTTATTTATAAAACTAAGATTAAATATTTGCATATCTAAATAATTTAATAATATATATATATATATATACATATATATATATTTTAAAACTAAGATACAACATTGCTTATATTTTAAAAATATATCTATATACTTATTTAAGCAATGTTGTTAGAACTTTAATCAACTTTGATGTGGCATATTACGAAAATGCTATTGCATTTTAATTAATCTAATAACTAACAAAAGAATAGTTTATATTTGTTTACAAAATAATAATAAAATATTTTGAAGTTATTTAAGATATTCTATTTATTTTTTTCAGTAATCTTAGGAAATAATAACAAACTATTCAATTGGCTAAAACTTATTTTTTATACATAATATTCACTATATAAAAAATACTAAGTGTATAATGTTGACAATATACATATACATAATCTGATTATAATTTTCACATATAAATTTAATATATACTAACATGTTATACCAACAATTGCAATGATGTTAATATTAATACCAATCACTATTGTTAAATTTGGTATATTAAGTAAGATCTCTGAACACGATCACATCAATTTGTAATACCAGATCACGGGTCAATACATGTTTTGTTGGGTTTTTTTAAGACTTTACCAAATTTATAATTAACGAATTTGATACTACACCCAAACCAAAATTGTAGTATCACGGGTCGAAATCAGATTATGAAATTAAGTAAATTAAATATATAATTTTATAAAATGTATAGAATAAATAAATAATCTACTATTATTTTGTAACAAATAAATCCAAATTTACGTAAATAGTTTCCCACGCTGTACATCGTGGATCACTATCTAGTTAATCTATTTATTTGAATATTGATAGATTTTAAAATTTTCTTCGACAAATTCTCCAAGAAGTTTGGTACTGTATCTACTTCTTTATCGTAATTAAATACTGATCTATGCATTAATTTTTGTTCAGCTTTCCCATATAATCTATATTATGAAAGATGGCCAACTCTCTTCATCTGAGTGACAAATCAGCAGTGGAGAGAGTGTCATATGTCTATCCTCATTAAAAACAAAGAGACCTATTCATGTATTTTATTATTTTTATATCAGAAAAACAGTTTCAATATTTACATAAAAACTTTAGAGAGGCTTATAACATGTCCCAAGAAAGTAGATGTATCACCAAAAGACAAAAGTACATCCGGATTGAATCAAAAAGCCACTTCTTCCTCTTAGCGTAAATCATGAATCTATGGATAAATGGTTTAGGAGTTACAATTTGTCAATAGTTTGAAGATTTGCAGCATTGATAGAAATATTTGTTAATAATGTAGAGAAATTCATGAAAGTTTGTCCCTAAAATTTTTTTTGAAGAAGATTGGAGTTTTGTTCACTATCAAATGGAAAGATAATTGAATAAAATTTTAGAATGTTGGTTTAGCAAAATACAGAGACAAAGAGGAAGAGGTTTTCATATTCTAATATTTAAAAGTTGTCAAAAAGAAAATTAAATGAAATTCTTATAAAAAAAGTTCTAGAGTTATATTCAAGAAACTAGATTTTAACACGGTACACCGCGTGCATATAATTTTTTTCCCCGTGAAGAGTTCACTTTTACCTTTTAAGTTTTATCTAGTTTATGTTATTTTCGATAAATTATAAATATTTTTTTGATATTATAATTACTATTTATTATCAATTTTTACAAGAAGATTGAATTGATGATTCCACCAAGAAAAAAACTTGAATTGATGATTATCATTTACTGCTTCTCTATAACAATTTTTATAGAGTTGAATTCAAATTGTTATATACTCCATAAATAAGGTTACTATATATATATATATATATATATATATGATAGTATCCATAACATTACTATTTTCTTCTACGAGAACTCTTTAGAATAAATTTAAGGGAATATGCACTAGATACCACAGAAAACAAAAGTAATTAAGAAACTACCATAGGACTCACAGTGTATTCTCTCTCCTTATATACAATTACTTTTATACCCATTACATATATTACATGTTATTTGTTTAAATATCATGTTATTTTTGTTTTTGAACGAAATTATATATCGGTTTGGGTTCACAAATGAAATGATTAGAGTATAAATTTTACAATTGGAATGAAATTATATGTCGGTTTGGGTTCACAAATGAGATGATTAGGGTTTAGATTTTACAATTAGAACGAAATTATATGTCGGTTTGGGTTCACAAATAAGATGGTTAGGATTTAGATTTTACAATTAGAACAAAATTATATGTCGGTTTGGGTTCACAAATGAGATGGTTAGGGTTTAGATTTTACAATTAGAACGAAACTATATGTCGGTTTGAGTTCACAAATGAGATGGTTAGAGTTTAGATTTTATAATTAGAACGAAATTATATGTCGGTTTTGGTTCACATATTATATGTCGGTTTGGATTCACATATAAGATGATTGGGATTTAGATTTTACAATTAAAACGAGATTATTTGTCGGTTTGGGTTTACAATTAAACGCTATTTAGTTCAATATAACATGTAAAATATAAATATTACATGCTATTTTAAAAAATCACATCAAATCTTTCATTTTTTTCTATCTACCAATAAAACAAAAAATGATGATTGTATCTTTTTACTCAAAAAAAACGTGGGACCTATGATATTTTCCTAAAAAAAATGTTGTTGTGGTATTTTTTTTATTTTACTCCATATTTGTGCTATCTACTAATATTACCCTAAATTTAAACCAAAATTAATATTTATAAAATGGTTACAAAAGCAAATTAGATGAACTGTTAAAAGAAGAAATGAGAGAAGGTGAGAAATAAATAAATAAAAATCAATTGTTGTATTTGCACAATTGCACTTTTCACTTGATAATCATGCGACGAACTAATTAAAATTGCTGGCCACAAATTCCAAAATTGAATGCTTTTTCTTAATCACAAACCGAAATGAGCCACAAAAAACGAAACACATATCATATCAAGAAACAACGAAGATGAGCTTCACTGCTTCTTTGATCTCTTCTTTAACCTCTCCTTCCTCCTCACTCGTCTCTCTCAACGATCTTCCTCCTTCCTTCTTCCTCGGAGCTACACTCGTCAAGCCAAAAACAATCCTTACTATTCATTCAAGGTCTCCTCGATTGTCTGCATCCTTTGGTCCAGCTGCAAAAGCTGTGTCGCCGGCGACAGCTAACGAAGTTGTTCCCGAAACAGCTCCGACATCAGCCTCAGAAGTCGTCTCCAGCTTCTACGCTGCCATTAACGTCCATGATTTATCCTCTGTCACAGACCTCATCGCTCAAAACTGCGTCTATGAGGATCTTGTCTTCTCTTCTCCCTTCGTTGGCCGGAAGGTGAAACTCCTATGAACCAATCTATCTTTCTTTGTCCTCAATCTATCTTTTTTCGTCCTCAGAGCCTGATCTTGATGAAACCATGGCAGGCAATTCTTGATTTCTTCGGAAAATTCATTGAATCAACAAGTACAGATCTGCAATTCGTGATAGATGACATCTCAACAGAGGACTCATCAGCTGTTGGAGTTTCATGGCATTTAGGTTAGTTTCTAAACTCTCTAAACAGACCTAACGTCTAATTTAAGGCATTTTATCTTTTAAAAAACAGACTCTTTATGATTTAAACCATTACAGAGTGGAAGGGAAAGAATTTCCCATTTAGCAAAGGGTGCAGCTTTTACCGGCTAGAAGTTATTGATGGCAAGAGACAGATTGTGTAAGCAAACTCTTCTTCTCTACACAACTTTGCTGCTGCTACTACTACAGTTGACTTGACAGTAGTGCCAATATGTCTCGATGGGTGACACATTTTCTTCTCCGTTTTTGTCTACAGATATGGAAGGGACTGTGTCGAGCCTGCAATCAAACCTGGAGAATCAGTTCTGGTAACTTGAGATGCTTTTAATTTTGATTGTGTGGAATGTGTTTGAAATTGCAGAGGTTATGCAGATTTGACATCTTTTTGCATTTGTATTCAGGCTGCTATAAAGGGAGTTACCTGGCTGCTTCAGAAATTTCCTCAACTAGCTGACCAATTCTGATGTAACTATAAAGCTTGTGCTTGGTGAAGCGAATGAGCTCAGAAATATAAGTTCTCCTTGTGGTATATAGAAACACAGCGGCAGCAATCCACACAATTGTCTAATTTGTGCTTATGTATATGTTAGAACCATTCGTATTCCACTCCAACCAAAACTCTTCATGTATATAGAATATGTGCTATTAACTAAATAACTCTTCAGTTAATCATCCTCAGATCAGACAAAAAAGAAGATGTGATCCGGAGGGTCACCTTCATCCTATTTCTTGATGAAGTTCTTCATCTGCTGATTCTGAAATTTGGCATAACCAGCAGTGTCTTTCATCAGCTGACTCAGTCCATCTAACAGACTATAAGTATCACATGCTTGAGGGCTTGATGTGTCCCCCACCGAAATATAAGTTTTCCTTGTGGTACATAGGAAAGTCACTGCAGCAGCAATCCCCACCATTGTCCAATTTGTGTTAATGTATATGCTAGTACCATTCGTATTCCACTCCGACCAAAACTCGTCATGTATATAGAATATGTGCTATTAACTAGATATATCACCAGTTGATCATCCTGAGATCAGATATAAAAGGTGACAAGATCCTCGAAGGTCACCTTCATCCTATTTCTTGAAGAAGTTCTTCATCTGAACTTTTCTCCTTATTGATGGCATAACCAGCAGTGTCTTTCATCAGCTGAATTAGTCCTTCTAACAGACTATAAGTATCAAATGCTTGAGGGCTTGATGTGTCGCCCACCGAAAACAGTGAAAACCCAGAATCTGTATGGATCCAAGCACAACCAGGATCTTTTTTCACACCCAAGTCCCTCATGATAGTCCTCACTTCAGAAAGCTTGCTCCAAGAACCAGCAGCTGCATACATATTTGCAATCAACACATAGTATCCCGGGTTCTCTGGCTTCATCTCTAGGAGCTTTTCTGCCGCCCATTTACCAATCTCTGTGTTCCCATAGATATGACAAGCATTCAGTAGAGTAGCCCATGTGGCACCGGACGGCTCGTATGGCATTCTGTGAATTACGTCTCTGGCATTCACTAGAAGACCTGCTCTGCCATAGAGATCAACCATACAAGAAAAGTGTTGAAGACAAGGACGTATACCATATTCAAACTCCATCTTCAGAAACAGCCTATGGCCTTCATGGACTAACTTGGAATGACTGCAGGCCGATAGAACTGCAACCATGGTTACATGGTCTGGTCTAATACCGGATCTGATCATCTCCTCAAAAAGGGCCAAGGCAACTCGCCCTTCACCCTGAATTCCGTATCCATCTATCAAGGACGTGTATGTTACTTCGTCTCTTTCGCTCATAAAGTTAGATACTCGCTTTGCAGCTACGATTTTACCAGATTTTGCATAAACATCGACAAGGGAGTTCCAGAGCATTGTATAGTCCTTGAAGCACTTGCGCCTTAGGATGTAGCAATGAAACTCTTTCCCATGTTGCAGGTTTGCAATCCGAGCACAAAGAGGGAGAATGCTAGCAAGTGTAACAGAATTCGGCTGTAAGCCAGCAAGCATCATCTCCCTCAGCAGATGAGAGGCTTCTTCTGATCTGTTCACTTGCGCATAACCAGAAATGATAGAGTTCCACGTACACAAACTATTTTCTTCAATTTGTTGGAACACTATAAAGGCATGCCTAAGGTCATCGCATCTCGAGTACATTGTGATCAATGTGTTTCGAACATTATCAACCCCATCATAAAAACTGCGAATTGCAAAACCGTGAATCTCTTTCCCCTGTCGTATTGCTCCAACGAGTGAGCAAGCCTTCAAACCAATAATCACAGCCACAGGATCTAAGCTCGTTGGGAAATGACTCATCCTAGAGACCAAACCCAACGCTCCTACGTAGTTTCCTGTATGCAAACAACCTCCAGAGATAATATTCCAAGTTATGACACTAACTTCTACACCTGAAAACCACATGTTATCGAAAAGCTCAAACGCTTCACTCCACATGCCTTTTGACGCATAACAGCTTATTACTGCATTCCAAGAGACAGCATCCCTTTCAGACATCCTATCAAACAACCTCCGAGCAATACCCACATTTCCAAACCTTTTATACATAGAAATCAATGCGTTACAGACATACAAGCTACACTTATAAGAGCTAACCTCAACGGATCCATGAACAACACTTCCAGAAGCAAAATCTAATGTTTCACCACAAGCCTTGAGAACAGACGGATAAGTGAAAGCATCGGGTCGAATTCCCTTGCTCACCATTCTCTTGTAAGCAACAACAGCCTCCTTAAATAGCTTGTTCTTGGCATACGAAGAGATGAGCACATTCCAAGGCAAGGGATGCAAAATGTGTGAGTTCTCATTAATCCACTGAGCTTCACTGTGGAGATTAAAAGCAGAGTAAAAAGCAACCAGCTTTGGGACCAAAGAAGAGTGGTATTCAACACCGGACGAAATACAGTGAGCGTGAACTTGTAGTCCTGGCGCAAATGCACGAACATCAATGCAGGCGGATAAAAGAGAAGCAACGGAGTGCAGAACGAGGTCATCTGAAACTGCATAAGAATAAGACTGAAGACGAAGAAGAGAAAAGCTTTTGAAAGCATCGTGCAAATGACCGCGGCTGGCCAAATGTTCAACAGATTTCAAAAGGAACTGCATCTGTGTAACAACATCATGCGCAGTGCGGCATATTCAAGCACTAGAACAGCTATTTGGATCAAACTTCATTGAGGCATAACATCGAACACATGGTGCGCTGATCATACCATATACACACACTTACACCTGAGAAAATATATCCATAGCAGAATCAAAGATATGATTGAGAATGACCGAAACAGACAAAGAGACAAAAGAGAGACAGAAGAGATTTAAACAGACAAAGCAAAAGCAAAAGAAGACGCGCGAAAAAACGCAACGAGACTCTGAAGAAGAAGACTCCATAGCTTTTAACTTGCTTGTCATATTGGGTCAAACTTCTCGGACTGAACATTATGGGGCTTTTAATCACAGGCCCATTAACGCTAGTTTCCAAAAAAAATATCTGAAGGAAGTGAGGGCGTGTTGGCAAAATAGAAGCCCATATAAAAAAAGTGTGGCTACGCATCATCCGTTCTTTCTTCCTTTCGTTATCCACTTCTCCTTTTGTGTGGTCAAATGCATTTCCCTCCATTCTCTTCTCTCACTCTCGTCCATGGCGACCACCGCATCTTCATCTCTCCCCCGTAATTACTCCTTCACACCTCCTCGTCCTCCTCCGTCTTCGATCCGCGGACCTGGAACGCTGCCGCTTTATCTCCGCCGTAACCGCCGATTAGCTTTAACCTACCGATTGGATCAGAATTCGAAGCAGAGGAGTTGTGTTGGAAACATCAGATGCGAGGCGACGGAGGTTTCATCATCTTCTTCTTCGTCTGTTTCCTCACCTGGAAGGAATTGGGTGCCGGTTGTGCCGTTATCAGCGCTTCCTAAAGGTGAACGACGAGTTGTTATTCAAGACGATGAGACGATATTGTTGCTTTGGTATAAGAACGATGTGTTTGCAATTGAGAATCGTTCTCCAGCTGAAGGAGCTTATAGCGAAGGACTTCTCAACGCTAGGCTCACTCAGGTCTCTTCGTCTTTTTCACTTTTTATGATTTGATGTTTCATTTTGTCGTTTGGAATTTTTAGCATATAAGGTGTTTGTGAAAATGCTTGATTGAGTTAGTGTGACAGCTTTAGGAAACGAAGTTTACGAGATAGACCAAATCTAAGTTGAGTTCTTATGGACCAAATTAATCGACACGAATCGGTTTGCACATCACGTTCTAGGATTCACATGTTCTCTATATTTTTTGGTTATGGTTTTCAACTGTTCACAGGGTCGTGGTTTCTCTAACGGTAAGTGATCTCTTTTTTTTGGCAATTACAACAGGATGGTTGCATTGTATGCCCAGCAACGGAAAGCACATTTGATCTTAGAACTGGAGAGATCCGGGAATGGTACCCAAAGAACCCGGTTCTCAGAGTCTTGACACCTGCACTGAGGAAACTATTTGTATACCCTGTCAAATACGATGAAGATAACATCTACATCAGCATTAGAAACAGCGGGAAAGCAGAGGCAGCTGCAGAGATTGTCTTCAGTGGAAAAGCTCAGCCTGGGCTTACAGCAACAAATGTCAATGTAGACGAGGTAAAAACAAAATGATAGACGTCGAAATGTAAACCTGTTTCATCTTGGGGAAAGAGTGATATGATGATGAATTTGTGATTCACAGGTGAGAATGGTGGTGGACGAGGGTTCACAAGGATTTGGTTTCACGGTGAAGAACGAAATAATAAACGGGAAGGCAGCAGTGATAGGATTCTTGCTGCTGTTAGATTTTGAGCTATTGACAGGTAAAGGTCTATTGAAGGGGACAGGGTTCTTGGACTTCCTTTACTCTGCTTCAGATGCTTTCAAGTAGATCATATTATTACATCGTTGGTCTGGTTTTGCTTGCCTCTTTTAGTGCAATTTGCCGATAATCAAAAAAAAAACTTCTGTATACATCCCACCATGTCTTAGTATATAGAGATGGCTAATGCTCTGTCCTTGTTTGTGTGTGCTTAACTTCTTATACGAGATTCTTTCTTCCCCGTGAGTTAATTATTATAATTTTCAAGCAAGATATATTCCACTCAATATGATCTGTCACCCGTTGTAGCAAGATTTAGGAATAATGTTTTGTGTAGTAAAAGAAGAAAGGAATATCTCCTATGTAGATAAATAGATAAGATAGTGAAGGAGAGAGTTACGTTCATTGCATTCAAATTGGGTTGCTCCTGTCCAATCCAAAGGTGAGTGATTCCGTGTGCTGCGGAATCTTAGTTATTTGTGTACCATTAACAAATAACTTAAGAGACCACAAATCCGTTTTCGGTGTGGAAAACGAGACAAGGACAAAATAAATCTTTTCTGTCCTCTAGTCAAACTAAGAAGGCCAAGAAAAGAGCACCCGTTTAAGACTATTTGGTAACGTCACGCCTGATGTGATTGTAACACAAATTAACCCCAAAAAAATGAAGAGAGAGGCAAGTCTCATGTTTTCTTTTTCAAGTTTCAGCACGTGATGTCGTGATGAAACTTGTGTCGTGTATGTGTGTATTTTATTGATATAGGTCATCGATGATATGATGACTATCTCATCTCATTACAGGCTACATCTAGTTTTGTTTACTACTAATATATCTATTTTAATTTTTGATATCGTGTACTGTATATCTTAATATAAAAGCATGATTCTGATTAGCAGCAACTTAAAAGTTGATAATCCATCTAGACTGCACATCGTTGGTCATTGGTCTACCAAGGTATATAGAACTAATATAAGATGAATTTTGCACCAATTTGTTTTCTAATAAGTTTTTTTTTTTTTTTTTGTCAACCATTGGGCCACAACTGGCCGGTCATTAGTCAAATGGCTACATTCGTAGGAGCCGAGACTCGATCCCGAGTGTGATGGTGTCTTCTACAAATGGACTTACCTTCTGTCACTGCACTAAGGTCACTTCACCTAATAAGTTTTTTTTGTTTGACATATTTCTTAAATTTCAAGCTTTTTTTTTTGTAGCTTAACCGTTTAGCTTTTTTTTGTTTATCAATCGACGTAAAATGGAGAATTGAAAAAAAAATTACGTGTAGCTTTTAGTTTACATTTTACAATTTTAGATCTGCAACTAACTCACCGCCAATCATCTCATAAGTAATGTCTATAATTATCCATATTACCCACCGATTTTGATATACGTTGAAAATTCATTTATTTATCCAAATAGGGTATTTAGTTGATGTAAACCTCAACAACTTGTGAAACTTGAAAACATGACTAGAAGCCTCCAAAAACCCCAAAAATGAAAACTATAATAGAAAACGTCAACCAGTGCGAGCCACATGGCCATATCACATATTCACCTGGTCATACTTTGACCATATATTATTAGTTTTTATTTTTGTTCATAACCCAATTTAAAGTTATTATACATTTCATACGATTTTATATTCCCATCCAAAACTCTAGACCACTTCCTGTAACGTATTTATATACAACACTTCCTCTCATGATCATATAATATCATCTTATCACATCCAGCCAAAAAAAAAAAAAAAATGGATTCATCAAAAGACGACGCCGGAGAAACTTATCAAAGCACATATAAAGGTATCCGTCGTCGGAAATGGGGAAAATGGGTATCGGAGATTCGTGTCCCGGGAACCCGCCAACGTCTCTGGTTAGGTTCGTTCTCGACGGCCGAAGGCGCTGCCGTAGCCCACGACGTCGCTTTTTACTGCTTGCACCGACCATCTACACTCGACGACGAATTTTTTAACTTCCCTCACTTGCTGCCAACCTCCCTCGCTTCCACCATATCTCCTAAATCCATCCAAAAAGCTGCTTCCGACGCTGGCATGGCCGTGGACGCCGGATTCAACCTAAACAACGACGGTGCTCCTGTTTCTGGTAGTGGTGGCTCATATGAAGATAGATCGTCGACGGCGAACATGGAAGATGAGAACGAACTTAGCATCTCCGTGTACGATTATTTGGAAGACGATCACGTTTGAGTACGTTTTTAGCAATTAATACACAGGATGTGCTTAGGGTTAGGATCTGTTTAAGTTTTATTATTTTCTGTTACACTTCTGATTCTTTTTTTCCCCAAGTGAGCACTCATATCTCAGGCTTCTTTTCTTATGATGCTAGTTAGTTATACCCAAATAGCTCAACCGGTTAGATTTGGTGTTTCATATCCGAGTTTGAGTTGATTTTTCTGTTTTTGATAGGGATCATTTACATTTTGCAGACGTAATGTGGTTTAGAACTACCGAAAGCACTATTATATTACACACACACACGTATTAGAACAACATATCACGACAAAATAATGATTATGAAATTCTCGTACAGTCGTACTCGTATTATGTTCAACACCAAAGTAAAGGTTGTCGGGCCTTACAAAGTTACAATCAAGAATAGGCCCAGCTTATAAACATAGTTGAGACCCAATTATGACCAGAAGGAGAAAAAAAAAAAAAAAAAATCAGACAGTGAAAGGTCGTTGACCTATTCCCTTTATCGGCTCCTCCTCCTCATCATTTGAATCTAGATTCTAGAAAAAATAAGAGAGACATTAAGTGGTACGCACGTTCCAGTTTCTCTATGACAACAACAAACTCACGAAAACGTGAGAGAGACAACAACAGCAACAACAAAAAACGAAAGTTTTTTTTTTCGGTCGCCGACCATATCAACCAGACCAGAGTAGAAACATAGATAGATAAGATAAAAGCAAATCGGCAAAAACATTTTTTCCCCATTAAGTAGGAGTTTGAAGTGGTCCGTTTTGGTGTTTGTAATGGGTTGTATTTGCGCCACCGCACGTTCCCCTAGCGCTGCCGTTACCGATAAAGACCTATTAGATTCGAGCAAATCAATCCTTCAACTCATACCTCATCCTCCACCGTCGTCGTCTTCGTCTTCATCAAAAAAGGGAGGATCCTTCACACGCACGACTTCCGCAGCTTCCATCACCATTGTTGCTAATGGTTACCCTGTGGCGCGTCGTCCCTCCACGTCATCATCTGATCGAAACAGCACCAAACCGATGGTCGTTGTTGGAGCTCCGACTAGGAACCCTGCCAGAAGAGTCGTCACAGCTATACCCGTTGCGCAGCCGATACATCAGCAGCAGCCGGGTCGTGTGGCCAGCAATAAAACGGAACTCACCGGCGTAGAATGGCCCTCTTGGTTGGCTTCTGTTGCCGGTGAAGCCATTGAAGGATGGGTTCCTCGTTGCGCAGAGTCTTTTGAGAAGTTGGACAAAGTTAGTTTGATCTTCTCTGTTTTCTTTCGTTTTGTGACTTGTGATCCTCTGAAATAACAACTTATGTTGTTTGTGTTATTGGTTAAAGATTGGACAAGGGACTTACAGCAGCGTGTACAAAGCTAGAGACTTGGAAACGGGGAAGATTGTGGCGATGAAGAAGGTTAGGTTTGTGAACATGGATCCAGAGAGTGTCCGGTTTATGGCTAGGGAGATTCTTATTCTTCGTAAACTTGACCACCCCAATGTTATGAAGCTTGAAGGTTTAGTCACGTCTAGACTCTCAGGTAGTCTTTACCTTGTCTTTGAGTACATGGAACATGATCTCGCAGGTCTAGCCGCAACTCCTGGAATCAAATTCTCTGAACCTCAGGTATTATTACTTATTCTGTTGTCTTACTTAAAAAAATGTTTTGAAAGATTTGAAGTGAGAAGAGAGTTTCTTGCTTTTGTTTTTGCAGATCAAGTGCTATATGCAACAACTCTTCCGTGGACTTGAACATTGCCACAGACGAGGTATTCTTCACCGTGATATCAAGGGATCAAATCTTTTGATCAATAACGAAGGTGTCTTGAAGATTGGTGATTTCGGATTGGCCAACTTTTACCGGGGTGATCGAGATCTGCAGCTGACGAGTCGTGTTGTAACCTTATGGTACAGAGCACCTGAGCTTTTGCTTGGTGCCACTGAGTATGGACCAGCGATAGATCTGTGGAGCGCTGGTTGCATTCTCACTGAGCTCTTCGCTGGAAAGCCTATTATGCCAGGACGCACAGAAGTAAGACAACTCTCTTATTCAGATTCTGATTCATACATATATAGAACACAGCTTGCTAAGATAATTATCCTTTTTTGCTTTTTAGGTGGAGCAGATGCACAAGATCTTTAAGCTATGTGGTTCACCCTCGGAAGATTACTGGAGAAGAGCAACGCTACCACTAGCAACAAGCTTTAAACCTAGTCATCCTTACAAGGCTGTTCTTGCTGAAACCTTTAAGCATTTTCCTGCATCAGCTCTGATGCTTATCAATAAGCTACTGGCTATAGAACCTGAGAAACGTGGATCAGCTGCTTCTACCTTGAGGAGTGAAGTAATAATATATTGATACTAACCATAAATCCATGTTTTATTGAATAAGTTTATAAACTTTTCCATGACCAGTTTTGAATTTTCTTCTCCACAGTTCTTCACCACTGAGCCACTCCCTGCTAATCCATCAAACTTACCTAGATACCCACCAAGCAAGGAACTTGATGCTAAGCTTCGTAATGAAGAAGCAAGAAAGTAAAAATTACTACATACGTACATCTTCATTCACTGGTTCATTTCTTGGGGGGTTTCTTATGAATTTGTTTTGGTTGCAGGCTAAGGGCAGAGAATAGCAAGAGAAGAGGGGGAGAAACAGTGACAAGAGGACGGCCAAAGGATCTTAAAACTGCACAGACACCTGAATTTATGGCAGCAGGGCAGTCCAAAGTCACGTGCATCAGCCATAAGTTTAAAACAGATGAAGAAGGTGGAACCGGGTTTAGGATTGAACCACCAAGAAGAGGGATTCAACAGAATGGTAAAGCTCATGCTTCTTCAATGGTTCACCCAACAGTGGCTGATAAAGAATGGAAGAGAGGTGGGAGCATGAAAAGGCAAACTAATGCAGAGCTCAAGTCTAGAATATCTCAAACAGGAGACTTGTCTGGTGATTCTTATAGGAGAGATTCCAACAGAGATTACTCAACAGTAAGCCTCGTTTATCTTCCTTATTTACTTATTTAGTGTACCTTAAAGCCTTTGGTATGTAACCTGTTGAGTTGTTTTGGGGGGTTATCAGGGAAACGCACCAAGGAAAAACAGAATCCATTACTCAGGACCATTGATGCCTCCTGGTGGAAATCTTGAAGATCTGCTCAAAGAGCACGAGAAGCAGATCCAACAAGCTGTCCGAAAAGCCCGTGTTGAAAAGTCTGCATCAAGGAAAAACCAAGGTTTAACAACAGGACAACAGCAGCAGAGATACACAGAAAGAAATGCTCGGTAGCTAAAAGGAGAAAGGAACAAATGAAGCAAATTTTAAACAACAATACATAGCACATGTTTTGAGAGGTTCATCAAGCCATGAAACTCATAAGCGTTTTTGTTCATCAAGCCATGGCCCTTCTTCTGTGCGTGAAGCCAGGGATTGATGCAATGTACAGTGTATTTTGTTTCTTAGACCAACAAGATTGACCACACTATAATGTCAAACTTCCTTTTTGTACATACCCAATTAATGGTCATTATTGAGTTGAGTCAAGCAACAAACATGTATTTGCTAGTAAAGCAAAATAACTCCAAATTTGCTACTAACTGGGAATGAGTCCTTCCCAAGTGCCCAAAAACTAACTGGCTCAGTCCCAAGATTTTCATACTAAAAAACGTTATAAAGTCGTGTAATAATATTAAGCTGTGTATTTTGTTGATTTTTTCTCATTTAAGATTGTTATACAATTTGTAGACCTTATTTTTAAAAATGGTCATAAAAAAAAGGTCTTATAGAAATGTGGGAAAGCTGGAACATCGGGACGAGTAAGGCTAGAAATGAGGGTAAAGAAGAAAATATCTGAAAGAAAAAATAAATTAGGAAGAGACCAGAGTCGTTGGATATGTGAGTGACTTTTATTAAGTTGTGGGATTAACCGTAGACTCGTTCAAAAGACCATCCTCACTTTCCTAGGATCCAAGTAATCAAATTACTTACTTCTCTATATAAACAAACACACATCAGTTTTTGTAATCCTCATTAAACCAGTAAATTACTCTTCTCTCTTTTTTTTTCCTACTTTTTTTTTTTGTTTTCTTTTGTATACATATTGTAACAAAAAATAAATACATTTTCTTGTATCTTATTTTTTTTATTTTTTGTAAGATATATTAAAGAAAACACAAGACAAGAATGACATACGACGTACCTCCTCCAGCAGTAAGTATGATTTGTCTGTAACTCTCTTTTTCTTTTTTTTTTTTTTTTTTTTCTTATGGCAAGAGTTGTGGAGTTTTGGTCCGATTTGTCTTTTCACTAAGTTTATATATCACATGAATAATGTAGTTTCATCAATGAGGCTCTAACATTTTTATCAGGTTCATTTCCTCACTTTTGTTACATTTTCCTGTGAAAACAAAATGTAACGTTTATCGCTTTTAGTGCTTATTTATTCTTCAACATTCACATTCCTATATATTTTACCATGCCACAAATCTTGATAAGGGTGATGAGGAGAACAAAGGAAGACCAACGGACCAAAAAAACAGGGAAATGGATTACAACGATTGGTTACCAGTCACAGCGTCTAGAGAGGCCAAATGGTATTACTCCGCCTTCCACAATGTCACGGCCATGGTCGGCGCGGGAGTTCTTGGTCTCCCTTTCGCCATGTCACAACTTGGATGGTAATGTTTTGTCTTCTTCATATAAGATAAATAGTAACTGGCGATAACATTTGATTATGTAACAGGGCACCTGGACTTATTGCGATAATAATGTCATGGGCTATAACGTTCTACTCGTTGTGGCAAATGGTGAATTTGCACGAAGCAGTTCCCGGGAAACGGTTAGACCGTTACCCCGAGCTAGGCCAAGAAGCGTTCGGGCCAAGACTAGGTTACTGGATCGTCTTGCCACAACAGCTTCTGGTGCAGATCGCTTCCGACATAGTCTACAACGTGACCGGAGGCAAATCGCTTAAGAAATTTGTCGAGCTTCTCTTTCCTCATCTCGAACATATCCGTCAGACTTATTACATCTTAGGATTCGCCGCCCTCCAACTTGTGCTCTCTCAATCTCCTGATTTCAACTCGATCAAGATCGTGTCTCTCCTCGCCGCCCTCATGTCTTTCCTGTATTGTCACCAAACCCAACCTAAAAGAAGACAAAAGATTTACGTTTTGTTTTGTGATCTATATATCTAAGGAAACTTGATATTTTTTTTGTTGGTGCAGTTACTCAATGATAGCGTCCGTAGCGTCAATAGCTAAAGGAACGCAACACCGTCCGTCAAGTTACGGAGTCAGAGGAGACACGGTGGCCTCAATGGTCTTTGATGCATTTAACGGCATTGGAACCATAGCGTTTGCGTTTGCTGGACACAGTGTGGTGCTTGAGATACAAGCCACTATTCCTTCAACACCTGAAGTCCCTTCCAAGAAACCAATGTGGAAAGGAGTTGTCGTGGCTTACGTAATCGTCATTATTTGTTACCTCTTTGTGGCTGTCTCCGGTTATTGGGCTTTTGGTACTCATGTTGAGGATGACGTTCTCATTTCCTTAGAGAGACCAGCTTGGCTTATAGCTACTGCTAATTTCATGGTTTTTATCCATGTCATTGGAAGTTATCAGGTCTAGTTTTTTTTTTTTTTTTTAAATATATCTTTTGTTCCCTTAGGAAAAAAAGTTACTCCAACTTTGAGTAGAATGATCATCTTGACAGGTTTTTGCCATGACCGTGTTTGACACCATAGAGTCGTATCTTGTGAAGACACTGAAATTCACTCCTTCAGCAATGCTGCGTCTAGTGGCACGTAGCACATATGTTGGTTAGTACTCATTTAGCTTCTTCTTTTTTTTTTACTTCTTTTTTTAACCTTGAGAAATGGAAACTGACATTTCTTGGTTTGTGCAGCATTGATTTGTCTTGTGGCAGTTTGTATCCCCTTTTTCGGAGGTCTTTTAGGGTTCTTCGGTGGCCTCGTCTTCTCATCAACCTCATACTTCGTAAGTCACCATTGACAAATATATCTAGTTCTTTAGAAACATTAGATTATAAAGATGGAAACTGATACCTCTTTAACTTGCAGTTGCCTTGCATTATATGGTTGATCATGAAGCGACCAAAAAGATATAGCTTCCATTGGTTTTGCTCTTGGGTTAGTCTTTCTTTCTTGATTCAACAAGTCTCTCTCAGTCACAAGCTAATTAACCCAAGAAAATCTTTATTAATCCGTTTGTTTAATTAACTAAAAACAGCTATCAATAGTCGTTGGAATCTCGATAGCAATTCTTGCACCCATTGGAGGAATGAGACACATTATCCTTTCAGCAAGAACCTACAAGCTCTTCTCCTAGGCTTTTTAAGATAAATCCCTGCAATAACCATTACAACAAACTTACAAAAAGTCTTTTACCTTTTTTAAAATTTTAAAGTAGCAGTCTTAGTTGGGAAACAAATATAGTTAGATATTTGATTATTTTTGGCTTCTCGTTTCTTCTTTTTTAACCATTCCATCAAGAACTGCCTGAGGATACCATACACATAATGTGGTCAACCTCAGGCTCTGAAGTCTGTACTTGGGTTTTTAGTTTTTTAGCACACTTTGTTTAAAAGTCTATAGATTTTCTATAGCAGGTAAAAAGCCTAAACGGCTGTATCAGAAGTTTTTGATATTGGATTGTAATAAAATATCTGAATAATGAGATTGGCTTTTCCGTTTTCCTGGTGTTGTGTTTGTTTTATATACATATCGACCAACCCCCAAAAGAAGTAGCAAAACAGAGATATTCATGTAAAACAGAGAAGCACATCAGATAAAAATACCTGAAATGTATGATTTTCCCATGGTTAAAAAAATACAATTTGGCCATCGGCTTGCTGTTAGGCTTCACTGATGAAATTACCGAGAACTTTACTTCAGAACATTGAGATTAAACAGATCATATATTCATTGAGCATATGATTCTGATCAAATCACCGAGAGACGGGCCATAAAGAGTTAAAGAAAAAGATCCAAATTTGTTAAGGATCGGAGACGCAGTCAATAGAATCCCTAGGAACAGAAACGTATTCGTAATGAGACAAATACAGAAGCTTAATGCAGTCCTTAATATTTCGATCTTGCTTGAAGTGCAATCAACTCAAAGCTGCCAAATCAGACGGATCCCATCAGACCTCTCAACTCAGACCCTGACTATGTGCATTGCTTTAGTCCAATGTTTTTAAAACAGGACCGGTAACTGAACCGGAAAACTTCTGGATCATGAGTTAATATGGTTCGACCGGGGTCAACCAGATTCAATTGATTTTGATGATATTTTTATAAATAATAGATAAGGATATGTTTTCTATTTTTTTTTTCAATGATTACAACTATGATATAATTGGTTATACCAAATAAAATACTTCAATAATAAGTAATAAACTCAAAGTGTAACAAACTAACCATTACCCATAAAATATTTTAGTAATCATTCTTTTCCATTACGTAACTAGGAAAAAAATGAACACCAAATTGATTACCAAAACATGCACCGATCAAACATCTTTTATTATAAAAATAATTGGTTTAAAATTACCTTGACTTTGAAGATTTGTGGTGTGAGTTGTAGAGATTTCAAACAAGAAAGAAAAAAACTAGTATGAAATGTAAAAATTTTAATTACGGAAATTTTTGTTTTAAGAAACCCTACTATTGCTAAGAATAAAATTAGAAAGGTAATTAATTGCACTCGTTTTTACAAAAAAAGTTAGAACCCGGTTTTATCCGGTTCAATGGTTCACCGGTTTTTGGGTTTTTGGCGGATTAATGTAGTTTTTTTACCGGTTCAATTTTCTTTGGGTTTTGATATTAATCCAACCCGGATATGCTGCCGGTTCGCGGGTTAACGTGGTTTGACCACCGATCCGGTCCAATTTTGAAAATATTGGTTAAGTCTCTCACCAAATTTTTTATTAACTAAAAAATAATAAAATATAAAATAATAATTTTTAATTATAAAAGTTTTTACAAACAAAGGAGAAAAATTCTCAAAAATTCTAATTTGAAAATCGTTCTGAGAAATTCTCAAAATCAAAAAATATTATACTATATATATATTTTTTTAAAATAAAAAACTTTTGTGAGAAACCTCCAATGGACATGCTGAAGCTCTGCTGCTACACCCCTAACAACACTTTGATGGCGAACTTCATAGCTTTTCGCCTGATTAACCGCTTAGAATTGTTGCTTAATTTAGGTTTTTGCTTCTATTCTAATGTGTATATGGAGTCACTAGACTTGTGCCATTAATTACTCATAGAGTATATATCATTGAAATTGTACAAAGAATGGTAATTTACCCCAAAGAAAATATCTCAGCTAAAGAACATAAACGGAGTTTCCTATAAATAGTATTTTACAAAAAAATGAAATTTTTATTGAAAACATAACTTGACTTGTAATTTGTAATGGAGTAAAAAAGTAGTATTGTAGTTCGTAACTGTTATATTACTCTAAAACGCTTTAACTATTTTAAACCTGGTCCTATCAGGTGATGATGACACCGACGCCTCAATTTAATTATGATACTATTATTGCTAGTATCGACGAATCAATGTAGGACGCAACAACAATCAAACCAACACACATGGACAATGCTCAAAAGAAAAAAGAAAAAAATTAAAATCCTTTGTCTCTTTGTCCCCTTAAGTACACAAGAAACCCCCTTCAGCTGCAGTAAAAACCGTAACGTCTCTCTCACTCTTGAACACAATCTCTCTGCATCTCACAATGACCACTAATCTCCCATTCTCAATTACCCTGAGACACATACTCTCTAGCTTCGCATCTCTCGTCTTAATCACTCTCTTCTTTATCACCAGAACCAGTTTCTCACCGTCTTCTCCAATTCAGCCTCCGGACAACAACACTCTCCGGATCTCCACCGTACATTGCCAAAAATCCGCAAGTTGTAATAAGATCCCTCCTTCGCTTGCCGAAGCTCTGATCCACTACGCCGCCTCCAATGTCACTCCCCAGCAAACACACTCCGAAATCTCCGTCACCAAGAAGGTAACAAAAATTACATGCAATTTAAATTGTTATTTATTCCAAATCAAGAACTCAATTAGTCACTTACCCCCTAGTCTAATTAATCACTTGTACTAGTGTTGCTAGTAGCAACTTGCTACTGTATCATCTTATTCAAATCTAGTAGTCATGAATGTGAGAGTTGTAGACGAACATATTACCGTAAGTAATTAAATCTTTAGTACTATAGTGTTGTTGCCGTGTTATAATTAAGATAGTGTGAATTGTAATGACACAAAAAAAAAAAAAAAAAAAAAAAAAAATTGCATCAGGTCTTAGAGAAGAAATCGCCGTGCAACTTCCTCGTGTTTGGTCTTGGCCACGACAGCTTGATGTGGTCGACGTTAAATCACGGAGGAAGAACCATTTTCTTAGAAGAGGACGAGGCATGGATCCGTCAAATCGCTGAGAAACTGCCGTCATTGGAATCGTACCATGTCCGGTACAAGACCAAGGTAAGAGACGCGGATGCACTGATGGCGGCGGCGAGAGATAAAGAAGAGTGCCATAGCGTCTCGACTGATCCTAGGGTTTCCGCGTGCGAGCTTGCGTTGAAAGGCTTACCTGAGGTCGTTTACGAAACAGAGTGGGATTTGATAATGGTTGATGCTCCGACGGGGTTTCATGAAGACGCTCCGGGGCGGATGACGGCGATTTATACGGCGGGGATGATCGCGAGGAGAAGGAAGGATGAAGGAGAGACGACGGATGTTTTTGTGCACGATGTGGATAGGAAAGTGGAGGATGAATTCTCATTGGCGTTTCTGTGTAGAGATTACATGACAGAGCAAGAGGGACGGCTCCGCCATTTCACGGTGCCTAGTCACCGTAACTATGGTGTCTCCGGCGGTACATTCTGTCCCTAACTAACTTTAATCCGCCGGTAAAATACAATTATATATCCGGAGCTCCATAGGCTTCAGAGATTAGTGTGAGCTTTTCACAGCTGTTATATATTATGGTTTATTTTTTTATATAATTTTCATAATTGATAGTATATATTATTTTTTTTTAAGAAAGACAACAACAAGTAGATTGATTTGGACCGTTTGGTGACACAGTAAATGTTTTCAAAACGTCTTAAAAAGGAAAAACAGATTTGACTCAAAACCTTACAAGAAAAAACGTTACAAAGACTTCATATTTCTTGTTCATAGCATTCATAACGGATGGCCTCTACTAATTGAGACTAGCCAGTTCCTGAATGTTGATGGGATATGCAACAGTGCGATCACCAGCAAACGCTTTATTTGCCATTATGAGATTAACTTTCTCCGTAGGATGAAAAGCGTCCCAAAACAAATACTGATCTCTGTTAGCACAAGGCGTTTCAAAGGGAAGACAAGTGATTTGTCCTCTGTTTTTTCCTATCCCACAACATCCTTTGTCCATTGTAGTAAACCCTATATATACAACGACAACACACCATTATATTAGCTGTCGATATTATAATAAGCTAGGGTGGGTTTAGCTAGTTTAGCGTTTTTTTAATTACCATAAGCTGCTTGGTTAGCAACAATGTCTTCAAGCATCTGAGCGATATCGAGGTAAATGAATTTAGCATCCGGGAGATTCTGGTTGAGATTAGAGATCATTGTTTTGACGTTTGTGTTGAAAGGAAGAACAAGTTGGTTCACTTCTTCGGAGCATTTACCGTCGTTTCCTTGAGCTAGAATGCTTGGAATGCATCCCATTCTTCCAAGTCCGGCCACTACAAATTTCCTACCACCGAGATTATACAGTCTCTGCATTACCAAAAAAAAGAACAACATATTTTATTACATGTTATAGCTTATTTTTCAGTAAGAGAGGTGTTTTTGATGTATTACGTACGGTGAGTTGGTTGGTGTATTGTTGAACTAAGTGATCGCCGAATTGTTGAGAATTGAATTGGCTACGGGTAGGGAAATTAGGCATCAAGTAATTGTTGAGATAGTCGTTGCTTCCCATTCCAATGAAGAACAAGCTTCGAGCCACCGAATCCGCTACGGCCACTGCACCACCGGACTTTCCCGCTATCTGATCTAATGTTGTCTCAAAGTTATGAATCTGCTGGTCGAAAGGTATGCGCCCCACCTGACCACCAAATCATCAAACTAATCAATGTTACATAATCAATCCTCGCGTTCAGCCGCTGCATGCAACAACCATTTTTCTTGGCAACTGTATGTAACTACAATGTTGATCATTAACAGATTTAAGATGCTCATGTCATGTGATGTGACCACTACTGAAACTGAAAGTAAATATGTGGATTGATTGATTATTTTTGTCTTTTTTTTACATCAATGATTTAACATTCTCTAAAATTAAATAAAACTAATTAATTTAAAAGTTTGAAATGAAATTATTTAAATCAATTTCAGTAATGATTTAATTTTTGTTGTCCTTTCAATAAACAGTTTTCAAATACTGTACAAGTTACGTGATTGTCAGTAAGCCGCCCTTCAAGTTATTAAAACACACAAAGAAATAACTTTGAGATTTACTTCTTTCTTTCTTTATAATCATAACAAAAAACAATTAGATAAACATCGAAATCATGTGAGCACTTGCATATAATATAAATATTGGTTGATTAATTAGAGATTAATATAATTAGAGATACAAGTAGATCTCTACTATTCGGATAACTTACATTTCCAAGTTCCAACAACAAAGAGTGTATGTGTTATGTGTAACATGCAACCTTTTCTGGTAAAAGGAAATATGCAACTTACGAATAGATTGTTTTTTTGATTAAAAGTAACTTACAAAGTTTCCCCCGGTGTCGGGAAGAATCCCGGCGGCTGCGGAAGCGTAGTTGACACCATGAAGTACTTGGTCTCCGGTAGCTTCCGAGTACGCAGGAATCAATGGCAGCCCCAATAGTTGAGCTATATTATCAGTGCATGCAGGCATCATTTATTAACACTTCATAAATATATTAGCCTCATCTAAACTGTATTTTAAGGAGGATAAAAAACATGTTTTGAAGAGAAAGAAGATTTCAAACAACATGTAGTGTATATGTAAAACCTGCAGTAAAAAAACGTACCAATCCCGTCAACCATGGTTAAACCATTGCAGAACCGACCGGTCGGACCGCCATTGAAATCGATGCCGTAAGGAAAATAATTGGCTTTAGCAAAGGAAGGGATGTTATTGTTATTTCCATTGTCTATAAGAGAGTCACCGAAGATAAACAGCGCCGGCACAGTGCCATCACCGCCGTTTAGGTCGACCAATGGAGGCGGAGGAGCAGAAATAGGTTCCTCAACCACAACTAGTTGGCCGGAGACACCATGAAGAAGTTGAATAACCACCGCAAGAAGAGCCGAGGAAAAGCAAAGTTCCCGGAAGTGGAAAGCCATTGTGAAGTATAGTATTGTGTTGGGTTAATTTTTGGGGTGGAGAAAAATATATAATTGGACGCATTTATAGACAGAGAGGAAAGGGTTTGGTGAAGAGTAATAAATGTCTCTATCCGTCTTCTACCACACTGCAGTAATAACAGCCAGTGATGATAATCACAATACATGTTTTGTTTCTTCATGCATGTCTACAGAATTATTCTACATTATTTTAGAATATGTAATTTTTGAGCCAAAGTGTTTGACAAACATTTAAAAATGTAGCAATCATTGTATACTGAAAAAAAAACAAAAAATTAAGACGAAAAACAAAATGTTTGTATCATTTACAAACAAAAAAATATATTTCATCAAGATCATTATATGAAGTTATCGTAAATAATACCTGTAGTTAGCTAGTTGACTGAAATAGAGAAAAGTAAACCATGACGATTTCTTTTCTTTAACAGGAAAAACATTTAAATGGTCGTTATTATCAATGACGTCGTTTAATACGCTTTCACGCTTAAATCGTGAAGACCAATTATGTCGTAGAAGAGTGCAGAGAAAGCATCAAATAAGTCTCTTCTGTTACGAACGATGGTTGTAGATTTACCATGTCATTAATTTTAGGGCTGACTTTGATGTTTTGACTTCTCAGATTGTGTAATAAAAGTGGGACGTAAGTAAATGGTATTCTTTTTTCCCCCAATAAATGGTAGATAGTTAAAAAGTTTCCACATCTGTTATTTGGAATCGAATAAAAAAAATGTATATAATTTGTGTTGTATTTCAATTTTCATAGAATATCATTTGTCGACATTGGATTTTTGCATCTTACAAAGAAAATAAAACAATTTACATATTTTCACAAAAAAAAAAAGAGGATAACAATTGAAATAAAATACACTGAAAAGAGGGATAGCAATCCTCAATTAAACCCAAAACCAAATAATCCATAAATCCGGAACATAGATAGAAACTAGAAAGAGTTTAAGTACACACCACACTTGTAGTCATTTCATGTTCACACCAGCAAATGAAAAAGAAGAGGAAAAAAAACATACAGATAGATTTTCAACTGCCTAGCAGAGTTTCACAGGCTTTATTATAATTATGTGTGATTCAACAACACTATATTAGACTTACCAAGGCTATTTAAATTCGTAAGACATAGTCTTCAAATACCCTATGGTCTAGAACTGAAATATTTCACTTGGCATGGTTAGTGGATAAGAATAGTTAGTCTCCATTGTTGCGAAGTTAGCATCTAATATGCTGTTGTTGTTCTCCTCTATCTGCATTAGTTCACCAACACAAAACAACAAAACAAATCATTAGACAAGATTTCACTAAAGTAATCTAAAAGATCATTGGAAGAGTGCGTCTCGCTCAAGAGTTGAATTTTGATATAATAATTCTACTGATAGATCTTTTTTTTTTTTTTTTATGATTCTACTGATAGATCTTCAATTTCTTAAAATATTCTATGACGAGATTAATGTTATACAACTAAGTACTGATGCTGTTACCTTTTCGAGGAGATACTTATTGGTGTTTTTGAGGACTCCTTCCTTTACACACAAAAAGAAAGAAAAAAAAAAAAAACAAACAAAAAGAACTCGTTAAACAATGTTATGTTACAAACTTACAATAATTTTGACTTTTCGTACTCGATTCTTATCAACCAAAATATTGACTCATATTTAACTGGTATAAAGCCATGAGTATCTAATGATTTTGTGTGCTTACCTTGTTCCTCAATGACTGAATTTCTTGAAGCATAACATCCATCTGCAAAATTTTACATATGTAAACTTTTCTAGTCAATATTTTATTATCATTCTCCCTAAATGTATGATATATGCATTAATGCATGTTATATTGTTATATATATACCTTAGCATTGCGAATCTGAGAAATCCAATATTCAAGATGCTTCTCAAGCAAAAGAAGTTCTTCAAGATTCATCGCCCCATCGCCTCCTCCAAACATATAACTGAATCCATTTTAATTAGATTTACATATATGTGTATGCATTTATAAGCCCACATAGCCACCTTAATATGGAGATAGTATATATATATATATAAGTAATCAATATATATATATAAGTAATCAATATATATATATATATATATATATAGTATACCTTATCCCTTTCTGAAGCATCTCAATCTCTTGCTTAAGCACGTTGATCTCATCTTTCGGATCCTAGAAAGTTAACTTTACTATTAATTTGTAAGTCATATTTTAAAGCGGATGAACAAAATTGAAGATGTTGAATTCCAATTAGTGACCATGTTCGTATACAATATACACACATATACTCAATTATACGTATATGAATCCCCTCAATAAAATAATAGTAGTTCAGAGCGTGTCAATATATAACAAGAGTTTAGGGCAACCTTTATAAAGTGGTCATAGCAACTTTTATCAAAAGGTTGTGCTGATTATAAACCAATAATACAACTTCCTTTGAAGTACATAATCTGATTAAATAACCAAAAGATATGTAAAAATATTTTAAATTGTAATATGGGTATATAGTTGTCACTAAGCATCTTTTACTTTACAGTAAACTAATTTGACTTGTACTTTTGTTACTTTCCACTTTATTACTAGCTAGTACAACATTTCACAATATGTTAGTTTCTCACACTATATAGTCGACAAATGAATACTACTAATTCGGAGTCTTGGAGAGCTAGGTGCATTGAATGTTGTACTTCACTAACTATTTCATGTAGAATCGGAATCAGGTGCCCTACCTAACTTCCTGAGTATTTTAATTTCAAATCAATTAACAACGTCCAACAGAGTTCTCCTCTGCATGTCAACACGTGTTATCATTTTATATACTAAAATAATAGTACTACCTCTATGGAACCAAAAAAAGACTATTTACCCCAAAAAAACACGAAAAGGAAAGAAGTGACTAGTTTTAATAAACCCAAAATTTTCATAAAGAAAACCAAACACACTCGACAAGTTGCATAATAACTAATGAAAACGGAAGAGAAAATATAAGACGTACAAGATTTGGGGGTTGAAGTTGTTCTTGAGCAGTAAAAGTAGCAGAAGAAGAACCACGACCACCACCGGTGCACTTCATGTACTTATCAATCATTCCCTCCATCGTTCTGATGTTTAATCAAGTTCCCATATATAAATTACTCTTTCATCACATATAAACAAAACTACGAATATGAACACTACATATGACGTATAGTTGATACCCTTTAGTAGCGAGCTCAAAGAGCTTGCCCTGAGGAGAGAAGATCACAACACCGATCTCGGCGTCACATAGTACAGAGAGCTCTTTAGCCTTCTTGAGAAGACCAGTTCTCCTCTTGCAAAACGTCACTTGCCTGTGAACCGGGTTCTCAATCCTCTTAAGCTGAATCTTTCCACGAGCCATGTCTTTAGCTATCAGAATCTTTCCTTCTAACTGATGATTTAACTTTGTGGTTTGTTTTTAAATTAGGAACTTAGAACGTGAAACAACCTCCCACTAGTTTGAACTAGCTTCGAGGTTCCCCACTTAACTCTTTGGTTTCTCTGTTTCTTCGGAGAAAACTGTCAAGCTATAACCAAACTTATGCCACCTTCTTCTCTTTATATATAATCTCCATTATCATATTCTCCCACTCACTTCTCTCCTTCTTAAAGCACCTTTTTCCACATCAGCCTCCTTTTCACTTATAAATCTGCTATATGTATATGCTCATATATGTTATATATCTTTACATGCGAAAGCTCCGTCAAAAAGCATTGTTTGTTATTTTAAGGGGCTTGTATTATACTATCCCGTCCTCGTCTAGCTTGTAGTATAATTTAATTCCTAGGTTATATTTGATTGATTGATCTTACATCCGATGTGACATATGACCTGACATGCACTAATGTTACGAAATCCAAAGCTATTTAACAATCCAATTTGGTACATTTCAATAAGTTATTTTGAAGTTTGGTTAAGAACGAAAATTAGAAAACAGAAATAAGTATTATAATTCGGGATTTTTTTTTTCTCGACGTCTGCAAGATTATAGCAAAAAAAAAAAAAAAAAAATTGAATTCCCAAGCGGGCATGCCATTACTTAAAAAAGACAAATTGTCCATTAACTATTGTGTTTCTTTTTAACAAATGAGGCCAACAATATATATGACCAAACATCATTGTCCATTGTACGACACATGAATAAAATACTTTACTTGAATAACTACCCATAAACCGATTGTTTTGCAACGGAGTGACTCACAAACCCCGTGTATAGAGAACAAACTACTTTACAAAGAACGAAGAACTTCATGTCCTATTTTTCTAAACGTCACGTTTCTAAATAAAGGAGTTTTGAATTTTGAATTTTGAGTTTGTATAAGAGTTCAAGAAAAAAAAAATTGTTATACTTCTCATGTATCTTTATTCATATTTTTATATATGATTTGAAGAGTTAAAAAGAGAAAAAACAGACACTGACTTTTTCCGATATTTAGTTACCAAAATATATTTCATTACAAATTTTGTATCACAAACAATGATGATCGTTTTAATAGAAAAATGTATTTTAAAAAATTGAAGCATTTCACCAAATAATGTTTTAAATATACTTTGTAAGACACCATGTATTACTGACTGAAAAAGTAGTTAACCGATCGGGTTTATACTTTATACTATCTTTTATTTCATTTATATATTAAATTATACGTTTCTCACATTTATCGACCTTTAATTCTTAACACATTTTAACCACTAAAGAACACTTAAATGATGGTCATTAAGCCTTAAACAAAAAGAAAAATGGTCATTAAGCATAATTAGCTAATATTTAAAGAGGGTATCATGTGCATCTCATCGTGGTGGAGAACCAATGACCTGCCCATGTTAGGTGACAATTGTAGCTTTTCTTTTGTTATGTGTGTATTTATTTATTGAATTAACACTCTCTTTTTTTTTTGTTAATTGATATATATTAGGTTATTTATTTTTCCATTTCTAAATGTTTTTGGCCATATTGCTTTGCCCTTTTTCTACGTGACAAACTCCTGAATCTTATTCTTCTTCAACAGCAGTACGTGGTTATCGACTCACTTTTTCTTCTTGAAATACGGAATTGTTTTGCTTAGGTCTGAATAGAAAATGCACCAACTTGATTAATCTTGAGACTTCCTAGCTAGTTGTGCCATTAAATATACCTAGGCATTAGACATTTGATTGATCTTTACGCATTATTTGAATGACTGCACAAGGCCACTGAATCTTCAGACCGATGTACCAATGTTGTATATGTCATCAAATATAAACTCCATCATGAAAAAAGTAAGGTTTGATCAATCTGGAATGCATAAACGTCTTCTACGAACTAAATGCCTTTAACAACCTAATCTTTTGTTTTTCATTTTGCTAATGCAATAGTATATATATTCCCTTTAATTAATTTAATTCATCTTTACAGAATGCATAATTAAAAATATGATAATTTAGTGGTGAATGTATTCATTGAGATATAGTTTTTAATAAGTTAAGGTTAGTATTCAAAATAGTACAAAAATGGGGGTCTTTATAAATAATTTACATTTGCCATTACAACATAAATTAAATGGTGTGCACGCAAATTTTCAATACGTCCTACTAAAAAGAAACTTTAACCTTAGATTTATTGATCTTTTTAAAAACAGTTTTAAGAAAGATGGAGAGAGACGGGTCAGGTTAAGTAAGTGAGAAGGAAGTAATTAAAGAATCTTTGTCAAATCAAAATGCATCAAACATGCAAAACTCAGAAAGTGTATGATCGATCTGTTGCTTCTTTTTAGTTCGCATCTTTGCGCTCATTGGCTCTCAGGATCGTATCCATGATTGACACTTGGTTTGTTTTTCATGTCTTCTAGCCTTCTAAGGGCATAAAGCTTCTTTTGATTCTCCACTCCCTAAAATTTATTTATTTTTCCTAATGTACGCTTTTGAATTAACTATGAGCTTATGTACATTGTGTGATATGCGAAAGTGGGGTTCTTAAGATAACTTTAATATATGCATTAATTGGTAAATGACGGAAAATCTAATTAAACTACTAGACATTCGAACCAATTATTTCTTCGAATCTATGGATCTCAGAATAAGGAACCAATTGAATTTTTATGATGAAAATTCAAACTGTCTATAAATCTAGTGGTATTTGGATCTAGGGTAAAACGTAAACTCGATTCTCCTTGAGTTAGATTTCTATTTGAAACAACCCAGTTAAAAACATGGTGGCCAAACTTTCTCTTTATTGGCTGGCTCATTCCTAGGGTTTAGTCTGGTGCCCTTTATATAGTTATATTAGATGTGAATGAAAGTATTTTTAAAAACTTTTGATACTCACCCCACCCGAATAAACCTAAGGTTATCAAAAAAGAATCCAGTTCTAAATACTGGAATTACAATTAAAATTTTCATATAAACAATATTTCGGTTTAATTAGACGAGCATGATACTCTTAACATGTTCAAAAATTTTAGTAAAAACGGTTGAAAAACAGAAGAAGCATGGTTCTAAATGTCTCATATTCGTGGTTATTGCCAAAATGGGGGCACTACACTACAATTTGTTGGTCATAGTGTCATAGAGATCAACTGTGTTATATATGAACAAAGTATGAAATCCTAAGCCTTCAGCCACATGTGATGTACATATTCGAACTACCACCAGTAATCTTGCTTGATAACTCTCAATCTCTTCACCAACTGAGATATCTATCTCCAGCTACTAAACAACTTCGCTAGTCGGCCTCTCCCCTTCGCCACCAATATTCTTGGTCCCTCTCACTTGTAAGTATATCTCCATTGCGCTCTCATTCCGCCTTCTTACCATGCGACATGGCTACTGCTGTCACACTTAACCATGTTTTCTTTTTTCAATGCACGAGATTTGGCGAGAGAAAAATAAAAAAACTCCCATCAACAAAAGAGTTCAGCAGCAGATCACACATGTCTCCTAAATTAATATGGATTATAATCTTTCGCAACAGAGACCCCTTTTTGATGAAAATGACATGAATCTCTCCAACCGGCTAATACAGATGCATGTTCCTTCTCTCTGCGACCACTTAATGGAAAAAATTGGCCACATTCAAAGTTTATGTACTTCTTTTTAGTGAGTTATTTTCAATGGCGAGTTTTATGTGAATCCATGGTTACATTGTTTTTTTTTCTTCTTTAAATTAATAAAACATATCTAGTATTAAAAACACAATATATGTATATATTTATTATATAAATGATGAAATCTGTGAAAAGAAGAGGAATACAACTTAGATATTAAAAATATCTAATCTACAAGAAGCACTAAACTTATATATATGGTCCCATCGACATTGAATCTTTAAAAGAAAGGACAAGATGCCTTCGGATAATTAAGGTTGCCCTTTATACTCTTATCAATTTTTGATTAATTATGATAATGCACTAACTATTTTTTAAACAAAATTATTTTGGAGGAATCAGTTTTGTATTAATTGTTAGATAGAACAATGTTGCAATGAACCAAAGATATTATTCAAATGCAACTTCCATATGCAAAAGAAAAAAATTAGAACCAACAAATGTTAAATCTCGATGATACATCTAAATGTTAAATCTATGTACAATACATATTAAATGATAAATCTCGATGATTCACAAACGAGCGAAGTCTAGTCCCTCGCAAACTTTTATTGGTCTCCAATAAACATGCAGGAATAAAAAAATATACACATAAAGTTTAAAGACAATACTCAAAGTTTTATTCTTGATAAGAGAATTTTGACCATAACATAGCGATCTTGGTCAGCAATTGGGGTTTCAACTAATGTTTATCAGTGTTTCTTTATTTAAGAATAATTAGTTTTGCGAATTGATTAAATTTCCTTGAACTCTATATTGTTTTAACTTTTAAGTATAATATACTATATTCTTTCATATAAATCGGAGCGAGGTCGGACTCGGACTAAAGATAAGAGCGGATATTAATTAGTTTCATCCTTCATTTCTTTTCATCTAGCATGTACATCATAAACAATATCAATTGCGTTCAAAATTAATTGAGAAGTTGGAATAAGATTACGGCAGTTTTACAAAAACTAATGTTCTGCTATAAACAAATATAAATAATTTTAGTCATGAAAAGTTCTCTGTAAACCTTTTTCGAAAAAACTTTTAAAAAAAAATTCTCGAAAAACTTATAAGTTCTAACACGACCAGGTAAGTGGTAATGTGATATATGCATGATCAAAAATACATCTCTAAAATAATCAATATATAATTTAATCTTCTTAATGTTATAATTGTTGGTAATGATGCGAAATGGGATGAAGTGGAGCATCCAACCATTCCACAATATGGTTTCACAGCTCAAAGAATAATCCGTACACCCAGTTGACATATAATAAACTCCAAGTTGATTTAATTTTATGAGATGTACGCACGCATTTGAATTTTTAAACTGTTCTATTTTATTTAACAATGTTTTCTGATTCCAATACAATTATTTTGGGACATATGCCGTATTTGGGAAAAACTATAATTCAATAAATATATATATATATATATTATTTTCTTTTCCCCTAACAATCATGACATTTACTTTATGCAAATTGTTGGATTGTACAAAATAACATAGCACGATATATGTTGTCTGTTAACATTCTGCGTTAGTCATTGCAATTTTCGCGTAGTATATTTTGATAGATAGATTGCACGTACGATATATCTTACATTAGACCATCCTCATTAGACAATTTTATGGTGGTTACGTTATTTTAAATTTTAAAAATAACAAATAAAATAAATAAGGTGTCTTTTAAATATGTGAATAGATAGATTATAGTGTTTCTAGAAAAAACATTTTAGATCCTCAAAATAGAAATATCTTTAAATTTTAATTTTATATTAATTTATTTCTAAGACACCTATGAAAGTATGACTAATAAAAATGCATGCTCTAAAGTTACGTATAAGTTTCGACATCACACACCCACACATCAAAAGTCAAAACAGCGTTAACTAACATACCTAAAGTATAAACGTTACAATTCGTTTCGTACTTTATAGCACACGAAATCCACACTTTCTCATTTCAGAGACTTGGCTTCTCATCATTGACCTGAATCGCGGTATATATATTTGTTCTTATGTGATAATAATTATTAAATAAAACATCAGGTTTTTGGTTAGCGATCTGTTTTCAAGGAACGATCCTACCAAAAGAAACCCCAAGCACAGTCTTGATTTTGTTAAACTAAAATAGTAAAACCACAATTTCAGAATAAAGTTCAAATCACCACGTGTCGTCTTTCGTCCGATTCAATAAGATGATACCCCAAAAGGCTTATAGTCAATCATGTGATTCTCCCCAGCTAGTAGTGTCCGATTGTAAGAAGAACTATTTAAATCGATTTATACTATGACATTAAAGAGACTCTAATTAAAAGATATTCGGAGTACTATTTTCTTTTTAATGTAAAATTGATTTTTTTTTCTTAGACAAATAAAATATTCTGATCAGAACATATAACTAATGTAGAAGTTTGTTTTAGATTCCGAATAATAACGTACAAAATCAATTGTAGAAAAACTGCAGTGTGGTTTTAATAGTAGCGAAAATAATTTATCAAAAAAAAAAAAAATAGTAGCGAAAATATGTTAAATGTTATATTGAATCGACACCATGCGATTACGTCAACATTCAAATTGTAATATTGTGCATGCGTTACTATCTAGATTTGAACCTGCAATAATAATTAATTTTTTTATAACCAAAAGAAGAAAAAAAAGAGAGGTGGTTTCCTACCGAGTAAATCAAATACAAGTTTGATTTATAAGGAGTTTTTGTAAAAGCACTCGACAGAATAATTAAGGAGAAAAAAGGAAAATTTGAAAACGAGAACGAGATCCATATATTGTGTTATCTTTTCTTCTTTTTCAGCATCAAGAGAGTGAGAGAGCTAGCTTAGTAGAAGATAAACCAAACGTAGGGTGTGTTAGAATAAGTGACTCTTAGCGGATAGTTTTCACGATGCGTCTAGGGACGTACGTCGATAACAATAATTAATTTAGAGTTAGAAATCTGATTAGTGGCTGACATGACAGAAATTATAATTTTAAGTGGAAGATACTTAAGAATTTTTATTCGTATCCAAAAAATAAGCTTGCCATAGATTTGTTTATTGAGATACGTCTTATATTTATTTGGTCAGACGACATGATTATTATCTGAAATATTGATTATATTATGTGAAACGAATAACTGAAATCATTTGTAAAACTCATACATAAATTTAACTTCTGTCAGCAATTTTAAAACAATTTAAACCGGCTGGTATTTTGCATTGGTTCATGCAAAAACACTAATTTAAGCATGTTCGTGTATTAATTTATAAAATGAGTTAGTAATTGTTCGTGGAAACAGTTACAATTCATGCTTCTTCAAACTATTTGTACACTGTTTCGACGGAGTAAAGTTGCCTTTTTTTTTCAAATGCGAAAAGAAAAAAGTAAACATAAACCATTTCTTTAAATGAATAATTTTTCTTTCACTTTTTCATTTGTACTACTTTTTCATTTCTCAATTACTATAATTTACAAAAGTAGATTCAGAAATCAAAGTTTTTGACGACCGAGCAAGGCAATCAACCCGTGAGTTGGAGTCTCGTGAGATCCTATCGAGGGTGAAGGAAGGATAAGAGGACCGAAGCGATGAGAAATCCTCCAGGAGATTCGTAAAAGCGGGCCAGTCGTCCGGCGTCTGCACCATCTCTACAAGTTCTGCACAATCCGTCTCAAAAACCTGGCAGTCGACTCCAGCCTCCAGTAAGGACTCCATAGCCTGGATCAGTGCTTGAAATTCCGCATGTAAGGGTGTGAGGCCTCTTCTATGACTTCGAGCTCCCAACAGAAGCGTTGAATCCTCGTCACCGCAACAGCACCAGCCTAGACCCTGGAAAATATCAGAACCTTTCCATGAACCATCAACCTGACACCGGGGAAAAGAACCTCTATTATCCAGCGAAGGCGGAGGGTCCAGATATCTCACCAAATACGACTTGGCCTCCTCCCACAATAATTTTTCAGTATCCGCTTGATTCAAAATATCAATCGGTTCTAGCTCGAGACCCTGAAAAACCTTTTTATTCCTAGCCTTCCAAATTGACCATACAATCCTGAGGAGTCGATGAATAATATCGGAAACCCCGGAATGTGAAGGCACTCGCCAGAAGATGAAATCCAAATTCGCAAATATCGAAGCATATGGAAATCCTCCCGGGTCTAAAGATACCGTAGACCTGTCCCAAATACACCGCGACCGAGGACACTCAAAGAGCGCATGATTAATGGTTTCCACTTCAGAATCACATTGCTTACATATGGCATCACACCGGACACCCCGATACGCAAGCCGTTCTAGCACGTAAAAAGTACCCGAAGCAACCTGCCAGAAAAAGTGTTGAATCTTCGGAGGAACATCTAATTTCCACGACTGAGCCCTCAAGGGCATAAACGTCGGCCCAAACTCAACTTCCGCTATCAGCTCTCGAGCCAATCTATAGCCTGATTTGACTGAATACTTCCCTGACTTAGTATAATGCCATATTAATTTGTCCGGTTGGTTCGTTTTACTAACCGGCATACTCCGAATGAGTTGAATATCCACTGGATCAAAGAACTCCTCCAGAGTAGGCAGATGCCAATCCTTGTAACTGGATTAATCAGATGATTAACCATCAAACTCGGGAGCCATAACCTCCTCCGTCTATTCGCTGGTCTTGGACGAACATCCGGCAACCAAGGATCCCGCCAGACCGAAATTGAATAACCAGAACCTGCTGCCCATCTCGCTCCCTGTTCCACCAATCCCTTTGTTGAATAAATACTCCTCCAAGCGAAGGAAGGGTTATATGGCTTTTTTACCATTAAAGGAGGTTTATTTCTAAAATATCATCATTTCATCACTTGAGCCATTAAGGATGTCGGATGATGGATTAAACCCCAAAACTGCTTGGCCAACATTGCCTCATTAAATTGTTCCAAGGCTCGGAATCCTAAACCCCCTTCACTTTTATCTTTACATAATTTATCCCAAGCAACCCAGTGCATGCCTCGTGCCTTATCATTTGACTTCCACCAGAAGTTAGAGATAGCACTCGTTAGTTTAGACGTCAAATCCTGTGGCAGCTTATAACATGACATCACGTGGGTAGGGAGTGCCAAAGCCACCGATTTAATCATAATTTCCTTACCACCCTTCGATAAACACTTTGCGGACCATCCATTTACTCGATCGTCTAACCGATCCTTTACGTAGCTAAAAACCTTTGCTTTCGATCCTTTCGGACTCTCCGGAATACCCAAATAAGAACCCATACCGCCCTCCTTAAGAATCCCAATAACTGATTTCAACTGGGATCGTATATCATCAGGAACCTTCTTACCGAACATGATAGAGGACTTAGCCAGATTAACCTCCTGTCCTATAGCTTTACCATAGTTGCCGATTATATCCATTACCGTCCTACACTCATCCGCCTGTGCTTTACAAAAGAACAGGCTGTCATCCGCGAATAACAAATGCGAAACAGTAGAACTAATAGAGGCAATGGTAATACCCGTTAATTTCTTCTTCCTTTCAGCTTTTTTAATATTCGCTATTAAAACCTCTGTACAGAGTATAAACAAGTATGGTGATAAAGGATCCCCTTGGCGTAATCCCCGCTGTGGTTTAATAAAACCCCGGGGCTGACCATTCAGAAGAACTTGATACGTCACTGACGAAACACACCACATGATCCACGAAATCCATTTCCTATCAAACCCCAATCTAACCAGAACTGCCTCCAAAAAATCCCACTCAACCCGATCATATGCCTTACTCATATCTGTTTTAAATGCCAAAAACTCTGAATTACACCGGCTGTTAGTATTGAGCCCATGGAACATTTCCTGAGCCACAAGAATATTATCTGGAATTAATCGACCAGACACAAAGGCTGATTGTGTCTCTGAAACCAAAAGAAGCAACAAGCGCTTCAATCGGAAACACAATACTTTTGAGATAATTTTGTAGCTCATATTACATAAACTAATAGGTCTAAACTCCGCCATCCGTTGCGGGAGGTCAACCTTAGGGATAAGGCAAATATTAGTCTCATTCAATAGTGGATCAAAACTGCCAGTTCTAAAGAACTCTTTAACCAATAAAACTAGATCCCCCTTGAGAGAGGACCAAAACCTTAGGAAGAAAAGAGCTGTCATCCCATCAGGACCTGGGGTCTTCTCCGGATGCATGGCAAACAGAGCTTTTCGGACTTCCCCCTCCGAGATATCCCGAGTTAAGGCTCTGTTCATGGAATCCGTAATAATTGGGTCAATGGCTTGAAGCATCTCTGTAATACCCCCCATCTGATTTCCTAAACAAATCCCCAAAGTATATTGTGGCAATATGCTCCATACCCGAAGGTGATTCATCCCAATGATGTTCATATATTTTACCCTGTTTTCCCTTAGTATATTCACATCTTTTGCATCTTTTGCTATCCATTTTCACCATTATTGCATAGCTTTAGGACTAATCATGCATTAGAGTTTAGTTGCATTGCATTTGCATCTTTTCATGCATAAACAAGTGATTTTGAAGCTTAAGGAGCATGGAAGCAATGCTGAGGAAGGAGTTAAGCAATCATGAAGGGAAAGCAAGAGAGTTAAGGCTGAAATAACAAGGTCCGGAGTCCAACTCGACCCCACACTCGACCAGACACTCGACCGTGTGCTGAGGAGGACTCGACCGAGTGGACAATGCACGAGAGAAGCCAGCTCGACCTACCACTCGACCGAGCACAGGTCGAGTTGACCGAGCCGTTGACTATTTTGTCTTTTAGCATTTTTAGGGCTTCCACTCCCCTCCTATATAAAGCCTTGTACCTGCAGCCACAAAATGAGTCAGCTTTTTAGATATTCTCTAAACCTAGTATTTACCTTTTTGGGATTTATTCCTTTTGCTTTTTATTTTCCTAGATCTTGTACTTGAAAAAGACTAAATTCCTCAATATTGTTAGTTTAATAACTTTCTTAATATTGAGAATTTAAGTTTAATTTCTTTTTCAATATTGTAGATCTTTGTTTTATCTATCTAATGATGCAAGTTTCAATCTTTTCTGGGTTTATGATTTTAATGTTTATCATGTGTTCTTGTGAGTAGTAGTTTAGGATCTTGAGGATGGGTTAGGCTGGGCTGTGAATGAGGTTTGTTTGGCTTGATCAAGCTTGATTGTTGTAGATCTCTTCTAGGGTAGATGTTCTTAATGCTGATCCTATATCTGAGAGGGTAGGATCTGATTTCAAGCATCTTAGCATCACACCAATGTTTAAGAGGCATAGATAAGGCTAGATCTAGAGCTTACCATCTTGCTTGCTAAGAGATTAGAAGTTTTGTTTGGTATGAGACATATTTCTTACTGCCTGCTTGTGTAGATTCTTTACTATGTGAGAGCAAGTCTAGAAATGCATAGGTTTGATTGTTTCTTGACCATGAGAGTGGGAGAAACTTGTCTTGGATTCATATGTCTAGAGATTAGCTCATGTTGTTTGAGATTTGTTGATCAAGTTAGATAGCCTCAATCATTAGTCCAGCCCATGAATCCCTCCTCAAGTCCTTCCTTGTTTATTGATTTTACAGTCTTAATCCTGTTGCTTGATTGTAGTTTGATCCGTCTTTGCATTACTCTGTTTTTATTGCATTGCTCTGTTTCTGCGTTTAGTCTAGCTCGACCACTCACTCGACCTACACTCGGTCGAGTGCTGGCTCGAGTTCATCCCCAGAACTCTGCTATTTATGATTTGTGATTGTTTTGTTTCATTCCTGTTCCATTTCTGCTGCATCCATTTAGTGTCTTGTTCATTATTGTCTTGCATTTGTTCTTTAGCTTAGTTTCTGTTTCTGTTGGTTGCATCATTACTGTCTTAATCATTCTATTTCATTTGCATTTAGTTCTTAGTTCATTTAGTTTACCTTCTGCACTTTACATTTTCATCATAGGATTGTTTAGTGGCAACATCCTTTTCATCTGGCTTAAATTAGATCTTTATGCATATCTTAACTGTTTACAACCACTCAAATTGGATTGATACCCCTTATACTGCAACTGCATAAGGGGAATTGAAACACCTTACCAATCATTGCATACATTCATCATCATCCATTCCATCTTAACCTGTCCACCACCAAATATCTTGTTTCACCCAAACATTATCTTTATCAAATAATCCAATAATCCTATTACGCATCCGCCTTTGTTTAGTAGATGCATGAAAATAGACGGTATTTTTATCACCAACCCTTAACCAAAATTTTCTGTTCTTTTGTTGCCAATAAATTTCCTCATCACGATATACCTCCTTCAATTTCCTCTCAATATCCCGAATTTCCTCTTGCGAGATCGAATCATCCATCTTCGCATCCTGCAACGCAGTCTTTAAAGATGATATAATCGATGGGCCGGTAGTGACATTGTTTTTTCTTCACCAAAAAATCGAATTCCTACAATTTTTTAATTTATCTACGAAGCCCAGGATCCGAAAATTCCTTGTCCTAAAATAGGTTTTATATTAGTAGGTTTTATATTTATCTAAGGGTTTTGTGCAAAAAAACCCTCCAATTAGTTTTTTTTTTGCAAGATAACCCTCCATATCAACATATTGCAAGTCAATCCTACAAACTCTAAAGTCACTCGCAATATAACCCTTTCCCGTATCGATGACGTGGCAGCCGTTTAACCCGTTTAAAAACGCAACGGAGATCAAAACGACGCCGTTTGCTTCTCTTGAAAAACGACACAAAGTTCAAAAATCATGCTGTTTTACATCAAAAAAAACGACACAACCTAATCTTTTTCAACAAAAACCCGATAATCGATCTCTTCTTTTGTAAATCAAAATTAGGGTTCATAAAATCGATTTGGGGAAAACAGAGAGAGAGATGCTGCGAGATTTTAGAGTGTTCATCATTTTGATATAGATTTGTTGTAGTTTTCGGTTAGTTTTAGGGTTCATCATTCAATTTGGAAAATAAGGGTTCGTAATTGTTCGATTTGGGGAAAATAGAGATTCGGGAATTGGGGAATTCATGAGAAATGTGAGACTTCATTGTTTTATATGGGAGCAGCGGGTTATTGTCAGAGGGCTGAAGGTTCGTAATTGTGTTGGGTTCTATTCAATTGGAAGGGAAACGATTTAAGGAGGAGGATTCGACTGTTGGAGAAGCATAAGAGGTCAACAATGAGTAATAATCGAAGCTTCTATTACTTTGATTACCAAAAATCAAAGCTTCTATTACTTCGGTACTTCGGTTATATTCAAAATTCGGAAAATTTAGGTTGTTTTTATTTTGTGTCCAGCTTCGATTTGTTTATACGTGCTGGAGGATATTGGTCAACTAATGACCAATATCTTGGAGGAGAGCCACATACAGTGGGTTTGGTATCAGCTGAATCATTCAAACTTAGTACGGTTTTAGTTCTCCTTGAGCAACACCTCGGGTATGAAGAAAACATGAAGAAAGTGTCTTGGTTTCAACCAGAAACTCCTGAGAAGAAAGAAAATGTTGATAACGATGACGTCTTACAGAAGGTGATTCGTTACGCAATTGGATCTGGGGAATTAACTTTGTTTGTTGTTAGGGAAGATGATCCTTACATAGGTAGGCATGTTGATTATAATGCAATGAGATACTTGTCAGAAGATGAGACTGAGGAAGTATTGGCTACTGCTGAAGATGAAGGTCATAGTGGCTCTGAGTCAGATGATGATGGTGATGAGAATCAGTTGGAAGATGATGACTCAGATGATGGTGATGATTATGATGACAGTCGACATGTTAAGGTGGATGAGGGTAAGTACAAGAAGTTTTGTATTGGTGATCAATACAATACAATTGATTCATTTAAAAGAGCTATTAATAAGTATGCTGTGAAGAAGAAAAAGGACATCAAGTATGAGAAATCTGATGGGAAACGTGTAGTTGCTATATGTTCTGAGAAGAAATGCCCATGGAGGATTTCGGCATCCATCAACAGCACATGTAACCGAGTAGTGATCAGAAACTTAAATGATGAGCATAATTGCACTTGGCAAGGAAAAGTGTCATTGCTTACTAATGCTCGGATTGCTGATATCTACATAGAAGAATTCAGACTGAATCCAGATCTCTCAGCAAATCAGCTCCAACAGAGGCTTCTTAGACGCAACATCAATGTTTCATGGACAATTTGTGAGAGGACACGACTAAGATGTCTAAAGACATTTGATGAAGAGCAAGAGGAGTCTTTTGCAAGGCTATTTGATTATGTCGCTGAGTTGAAGAGAAGTAACATAGGATCGACAGATGAATGTGAGGTGAGGGAAGCCAGATTTCATAGATTTTATGTGTGCTTTGCTGCATTAAAAAATGGGTGGAAACGAGCATGTAGGAAGATTCTTCATCTAGATGGAACATTTCTCAAGTGGAGAATGACAGGTATTCTCTTAGTTGCATGTGGAATAGATCCGAATGATCAAATGTTTCCTGTTGCTTGGGCCATTGTAAGTTGTGAGAATACTCCGAATTGGTTATGGTTCCTTGAACACTTGGTGGATGACTTGGGGTTAGAGAGCGGCAATGGATTAACTCTAGGTAGTGATCAGCAGAAAGGATTGATTGCAGCAGTGAAGGTAGTGTTGCCTTTTGCTGAACACAGGATGTGTGCAAGGCATGTTTATGCAAACTGGAAAAAGAAGTATGCTTCTGCAGAATATGAGGACATGTTCTGGGCTGCTGCAGATTCTTACTACCCACAACAATTCGATAGGCATATGCAAGTCGTAAAAGAGTACAATGAAAATGCTTTTAATGACCTCAAGATATCTGTTTTTTGTCCATGGTCAAGGTATGTCTTCTTCCTTGTTTTGTATTTTATACTTGAAGAGTATACTTTTTTAGTTTTTTTTTTCTTTCTAATGTGGTGTATCTATTGCAGGGCTTATTTTACAGACTGGTCTAAGTGCGATGCTGTAGAAAACAACCTTGGAGAGTCATTCAACGCAGCAATCCGGGTTGCAAGAACCAAACCAGTTGTTGAGATGCTTGAAGAGATAAGGAAACGGGTTATGGTGAGCAATGACAAGAAAAGGGCTGAATCTGAGAAAACAAAGGGAGAGTATACTCCAAAATCAGTAGCTTTGCTAGAGCAACAAATTGATTTAGCAAAGAATTGCAGACCTTTAAGCTGTGGATTCGGAAATTATGAGGTTGGCTACTTTAACTACAAGACTAATACGACTGTTGAAGGATTTGTGGTGCAGATGCGAGATGAGATCAAATGCAGTTGTAGGATGTATTTGATCAGTGGGATTCCATGTTGTCACATTGTCTCTTGTCTTAGACATGAAAAGAATACTGACCAAGACCCAAAGAAAATGATATCTCCATGGTTCAAGACTGAGAAGTTGAAGTTGAATTATGCTGATGGACTTTGTGGTGTGAATGGAATGAATTTGTGGTCGGTCACTACAAATGTTCGAGTCTTGCCGCCTCCTTACAAGAGACCCGGTGGAAGACCACCAGGAAAGAAGCGAAAGAGAGAGAAGGGTGAACCAAGAGAAGCGACCAAAGCTACCAAACTGTCTAAAAGGGGAACCAAAATTGTAAGAACGCAGCAATCTCTCTCTGTTTTTTTTTTGTGTTTGTAGTTTCTCTGCATTTTTAATTTTTTGACTTTGTTGTCCCCATTTTATTAACAGCATTGTAGCCTATGTGGACAAGAAGGCCATAACAAACTGAAATGCAAGAATGGATCAATGCCTAAGCCGCCAAAAAAACCACCAGGTAGACCAAGAAAGACAGCTGCTGCAAAAACACCATTTGCATCAGCAACTACTTCTGAACTTCCCAGCCTTTCATCTGCTGTTTTAACACGTCCTGGTAGACCTCAGAAAACCCAGCCTTATGGTGCATCATCATCACAACCACTTGCAAATACAGCTGAAGAAGATCTTCCAACCCTTTCATCTTCACTTCCAAAAAGACGTCCTGGAAGACCTCGTAAAATTCAGCAAGATGATGCATCATCTTCTCAACCAACTCCTAAGAGACTGCCTTTGTATGACACAGGGCCCATGTATCTACCAAGAGTGAGATTTTTCAACTTTTTGTTTGTTGATTCTTAGTACTGGACTGTTTTGTTTGGCCAAAAAACGAAAAAGAATTGATGTTGTCTTGTGATTGTTGCAGGAAGGTTATGGTGTATTCACCAGCCCTGTAACTGGTGACGACTACATTCAGGTAGGGAGGTCCGTGACTGATGCACGAGACAACACTATATTACCAAGCAGTCTATATCAAGCTAGAGAACGCAAGAAAATGGAAGTTTCACGTGGAAAGAAGAAATGAGTTAAAGCATCGTGTGTGTGTTTTTTGTTTGTTTTTAAGCATCGTGTGTTTTGAATCTTTTCAGATGACTTGTGTTTGCCAAACCTTATTTTTGTGTGTTTTAAGCACTGTGTGTTTTGAAACTTAAGTTTATTTCTTATTAATGCATTGTGTTTGTTGTTAAAATTGTCACAAAAATACGTCGTTTTTGTCATTGTCAACGACCAAAATATATCTCAACATCACATTTCACAAAGGAACACATTCTTCTACACCACAATCAAAATACAAAACCATACACTTAAATTAGTTGAAGAGCCTTTCAAAAACAATCAAAATTGAAGGATCTCCATCCGCAATTACTTATTATTCTACTAAAACAAACAGATTATCATTGCAAGCAAAACAAAAGCCGCAACAAACACATTCTTCAACTCCATAGCTGTTCCATCGCTTTTATTTGCAATCAACAGCTTAAGGCTATCCAACACCATCTGATTTTCCGCTTGGAGATCATAGAGGTGAGCAATCTCATCTCTTTGGACCTGAAGCGTTTGACGCATTTGATTCAAACTAGGATAGCCATCAGTTTCTTGCTTCAATGACCTTAGTTCTTCCATCATAGCTTCATCCCACCATTTCCAAATATGACATTCTCCATCCTACACAAAATATATTTACCATAATTCAACCAAATTCACAAAATATAACCAAATTATAGAAAAACTTACATCTTTATTTTGACATGTGTAGAAGAGCCTTCCTGGGTTTGTCCTTGTAAAAGAAGGTTCAAGCTTTGGCCTTCCACCACAGTAACAAATAGTTGGAATCCCATACTCAGGTTCGTCATATTCAACTTGACTCGTGTTGGGTGAAGAGTATGAATCAGACATTGTGAACAAGAAAAAATCAAGGAGGAAACAAAGACTAGACTTTGTACTCCTAAATATAATAGAACCCTCAACCCTAATCGAAATCTATAAGCTAAATCTCTCTTTCCCCAAATGTAACCCAAAGATGAACCCTAATCCCCAAATCGAATTTTATGCTTCACAATCTCGTTCTTTGAGACTTTAAAACAACGAAGATGTTAGACTTTATGTCGTTTTTCAAGAGAAGCAAACGGCGTCGTTTTGATCTCCGTTGCGTTTTTAAACGGGTTAAACGGCTGCCACGTCATCGATACGGGAAAGGGTTATATTGCGAGTGACTTTAGAGTTTGTAGGATTGACTTGCAATATGTTGATATGGAGGGTTATCTTGCAAAAAAAACTAATTGGAGGGTTTTTTTGCACAAAACCCTTTATCTAAAGTATGTTTTATATTTGGATTCAAACGATATATATAGCTTCATTTAAGGCCCATGTTCACTTGATTAGGCCCAATTTGTCATCCAGGCCCGGGACTAAGCATTCCGTGTTCTTTTTTAGTTTTGGTTTTAGGAGTTTCGCAAATTTTGCTTTTCTGGTCCAAATATTAAATTAGTTCACACTTCTCTTCCTTATCTTTTCTTTTATTTATCTTTACCCGTTTGTCCAAAAAAAGTTTATCTTTACCCTTTTTATATATTTTTATTTTCGTTCTTTATCAACACGTTTGTCTACTTTTCAAAAAAAAAAATCTATTATTTTTCATTGTATTACTTTTAATTTTTAAATTATTAACGTTTGCTATTTTGCTCGTGGGCTGCTAATTTATATTTTATAACCATTTGCATTTTTTCTGAAAAATGATGAGGGGTCTTCTTTTGCATAATTATGGAATTTGCTTTCGGCTCTTTTCGTTGGAGAGAATAGAGTACTCTGTCTAATAAGGTACTCAATTTTTTTACAGCTTACAGTAGACTTTTATGTGCGTGTTATATAATGTAATCAAAGACCATGATGATTCGTGTTAACATAAAGGTATCTTTAGCATTATTTTTTATCATTACTTTGCACCAAAACCTTTGGAAATCAATCCATACAATTAGGATACAAATTTTGAAATTTCGTTTTCACTTTTCCACTTTTCCACAAAAGTATAGTTTTGTATTAAAAAAAAAGAAATCGTTCACTTAATATATGTTTTCATATACACTCCAATACGCCCACCACTAATTTCTGTAAATCATAATGACTAATAAGTTTAGTGACAGACTCACATGTTAGAGTACTAAGAGAGTAAGAGTAGTCCTGGAATATCATGTGGAGGTAAATGAATACGAACCCAAATAATAAATGAGTTCTCAACCCGATCAAAGAGGGGAAATATCCTATATGACTTTTGAAAATTTCATCAGAAGTCTTGTTCTAAAAAGTTGCATGATTCACACCTACCATACCTTTTAAGGTGATGTATTTTAGTTACTTCTTTCTCTTCTATTATATATGTTTTAGTAACACAACTATACTGCTAATTAAATAAGAGAACAACACGTTTTTAAAGGATACAAAACATAGAAAATAGTGATCTCACTTTTTGGTTGACGAAAACCTATCCTTAAGGGAATTAGCTGAAGAGAGACTTATCAAAGACATTTTTAATGTTGAGCCAACTACCCCCTCCAATATACTTAGCACAAAGAAAGCAGACAAGAGATTAATTACCAATTTACCATATTTTGGAATAATTATTTTACTTGGTAATGTGTTAAACGCAGTGCAACAGAGACGCTTTCTTTTTTTAGTACTTCTGTTTCATAACTTGTATGTATATATTTCACAACTGTTCCATACACATTTATGGATAAGCGCTGTGTACTAATTTTTTTCCAACTATAAGCAAAATTTCTGTCGAATTTTCTGGACGTAACGTATATCTAATTAATATTAGTGAGAAAGAGAGAGAGAGAGAGGAGGAACGTGGCGAACACAAACTAAAAGAGTCTCAAACACATACAGATGTTCGTTTCTGTGAAATGCACTTGTTTGGTCATTGGTGGTCTCTACACTCACGTGCTCACTTTGCATTAGTTTTCTTTTCTTCTAAACTTCAAAGTCTTTTACCCTTTTTGGTTTATTTCAAATGCCCCACCATTTCTGCGAAGTCACAATCTTCATAAACCATTTACGATATACTGACTCAACGAATATGCCAACACATGCGCGCGTGATTGTGTTGAGATAATGAGTTTCGTCCACTACCATATGCGAGTTTCTTCAAACAAATCCACATCGATATTTTCTTTATAAAAATGGATCAACTCATTTATGTGGTCTCTAAGACCAATAACTAGTATCCACAACTTAATTATCACTAAATCTAAAATTTCTTTCTTTTTGATTAGTTCCGCGATATAGAGTTGTTGTTCGCAAGTTAAGGAATCTTTACAGTCAAACTATTCTTTTTCTTTCTTATACTAGTAAATTAAAAAAGTACTCCCTCTGTTTCACAAAGAATGTCATTTTGGAGATTTTTCTTTGTTTCACAAAGAGTGTCACTTTACAATTCCAATGCATTATTTTATATTTCCAATGCATCTTTTACACTAAATTTTCTAGTTTTACCCTTAATTTATAACTAAATTAACCTATTAAAAACTTATTAAATAAGGGCATATATGTATATTTCAATGTTTTCTTAATTTGTGTGCAAAGTGTCAGAATGACACTCTTTATGAAACAGAGGGAGTATTAGACTAACACACAATTTAGTTTGTACAAGTGTACTATAGTTATCATGCATTAACAAAAAAATTAAAGATGAGTGATATTAATTGACGGTGATATTATTTCTTCCCTTTAGATTCTTTCTACACAAAGCTTTACTTGTGTTGCAGCACGTAGTTTCTCGTTCACTATAATCTGCGGTCTCCGCGTTCATAACAATCCAAATCGTATGCATGCGACTAATAATAACTCGTATATATTCGAAGATCGACTATATCTTAATTGTCAAATTAAAAAAAGATGACATATGCGTGTATGTCTTTTCTAAAAAGATATAAACACATAAACCTCACACGTATATATCTGCTTTAATCTTTGTTCCTACGCACCAAACGCAAAAACTTCCTCTTAGATTTTTTCTTCTTGAAAAAAATAATATGAAAATACTCTCCTTTTTTTTGGTCAAGATAAAAACACTCTCCTTTATTAAGCAAAAAATATATATAAGGAAAAGGCTTTAGTGATCCTTTTAAGTTTTAACCTAAGAAAAAAAAAAAAGGACCACATTTGCCTATAAAAACAAAGTCCATATCTATTTCCCAAGATCAAGAATAAACAGAGAAGATAGAGAGAGAGAGAGGCTTTCATTGAAACACCAAAAAAATGGCAAAGGGTTATTCAACACGTGTGCTCATGTTTCTGATGTTGATCACGGTAATGGCGGTGACACTGAACCTTCTGACGACGGCAGAGGCACAGGAGCGGAGGAGAGATGTTCCTATAGTGAAAGGTCTCTCATGGAGCTTTTACCAGAAAGCATGTCCGAAAGTCGAAAACATTATCCGAAAAGAGCTCAAGAAAGTCTTCAAGAGAGATATTGGGTTAGCGGCAGCCATCCTTCGTATACATTTCCATGATTGCTTCGTTCAGGTTCGATATCTTTTTCTTCCTTTTGTTTTGTTTCTTGTACTAAAACCTAAAAAAAACTTAATATGATTCTTAAGCCTACTCGAAACTGTTACTTAAATCTTACCTACGTATGTAATTTACATATATATTATACACTTTTTTTTAGTAACAGCACATATCTATATTATCTCATAGTAGAAAACTCGTTTTTAGAATATACAAAACCATACCCACTCATCACTCATTACGAACCACACAAAAAAAAAAAGAAGATTCGGATTGTGTATGAAAATGAAATTCATAAAGAAACAGGTTTGACTTTTCTTTTTAATAATCCGAACAAAATAACCTTAAAGAAAAACACAACATCGCCTCGAAATTCTCACGAACAAGATAAGGGTTGTCCGATCCGCTTCTTACTTTCACTTGCTTTCTTTCAAAACATAAGGGTTTCTTAGTGTAATCAGTAACTAGATTATCAAAGATATTACTAACGAATAGTCATATTGTTTGATGGACTAGTTAATACTACAGGCACTACTACATTAATTTTATGCAATAGTTTTACCAAAAAAAAATAACACATGCAATAGGGGATCAGGATAGACTTGAATATATAGGGGCATGTCGCATTAATACTATTCACCGGTTTTCCGTAGGTTAGTTGGATCTCAGTTATAAAATGTAAATATCTTAAATAATTTAATTTCGAAACCAATAATAAAAAATAATTGATGTATCTATACAAGATGCATGTATGTGAATTATATATTTGGATATAAATATTTGATGTATCTAGTTTTTTTTTTTTTTGTAGAAAATATCTGATATTCCTCTCTAGCGAAAAAAAATACTAAACAGGATTTGTATTGCACTTTTGCTGCAATACTAATCAGATATTTATACTCTTATAGTGTTACTTCACCTGCAAGTTGCGCGCACACACCTTTATATACTTCAATTTTTGTTAAAATTGTTAATAGTTATGAAAAGCGGCATAATTTTGATTCATAAAACTTCGGAGGAAAATTTCTAATGTATTTTTTTTTTTTTTGTTCTGTAATGGTTGATTATATAATGTCTTAAAAAAAAACAGGGATGTGAAGCATCAGTACTGCTAGCTGGATCAGCAAGTGGACCAGGAGAACAATCATCAATCCCGAACCTGACACTCCGTCAACAAGCCTTTGTTGTCATTGATAACCTTCGTGCCCTTGTCCAGAAAAAGTGCGGTCAAGTCGTCTCTTGCTCTGACGTACTCGCTCTCGCGGCTCGAGACTCCGTCGTCTTAGTAATAACCAACTCTCTCTTTTTACTTCTATAACTCACATTAGTTTATACCGGGATGATGACTAATATATACGAACCATTAGCCTATAATTTAATTTATATTATTCTCGTCGATAATTATTAATTACTTTTTGGTGTCGTCAATGTAGTCAGGAGGGCCAGACTATGCTGTGCCACTTGGGCGACGCGACTCACTAGCGTTCGCGAGTCAGGAGACCACATTAAATAACTTACCACCACCATTTGCCAACGCGAGCCAGCTCATCACCGACTTCGCCAACAGAAACCTCAACATCACCGACTTAGTGGCACTCTCTGGTGGTCACACCATAGGAATTGCGCATTGTCCGTCTTTCACAGACCGACTCTACCCGAACCAAGACCCAACCATGAACAAGTCCTTCGCCAACAACCTCAAACGCACTTGTCCCACCGCCAACTCGAGCAACACGCAAGTGTTAGACATAAGGAGTCCCGACGTGTTCGACAACAAGTACTACATTGATCTCATGAACCGACAAGGGCTATTCACTTCCGACCAAGATCTTTTCGTAGACAAGAGGACACGTGGCATCGTGGAGAGTTATGCGATCGACCAGCAGCGGTTTTTTGAAGATTTTACTGTGGCGATGATCAAGATGGGTCAGATGAGTGTCTTGACTGGGACACAAGGAGAGATCCGTTCCAACTGTTCAGCAAGAAACACCCGAAGTTTCATGTCAGTCTTGGAAGAAGGCATAGAAGAAGCTATTTCCATGATCTAATAAATAACCATATAATTCTCGACCTTTTCTTTTCTTTTATTTAGTTCACGCCCTTGTTGCATGGTTCGTCGAATGCTTAAGAAGAAGACTATCTGATAAATAAGAGCGTTGCGTGGCTAATGGCTTCAATCTTAACTTCACGCACTTGTGGTTTGTTCGAATTCGAATATCTGAGACCATGCATATATCTGATGAATAAAATAGAGTGACAACACCTTTGTCACCTTGTGTAAGAAACTAGTCAACTCCAACAACAAGACTTATTAGAATTTTAATGGGCTAAGTCAATATAAAACAGGCCCACTAAGATATAAAAGCCCATAATCTAAGCTATGTAACTTAATCAAGCCCAAGTACTTCAGGGTCAACTCAACGGTCTCTATCTCCCTCTCCCACTGACTTTTCCGATAACCCGGCACTACTTTATCGAATCAATCCGAAAGGTAAGTGAGAATCAAGAGAGTGAGACCAGAGAGATCTGCGTTTTTTTTTTTTTCTAGATATGAGCAAGCTCAGATTCGTCCACCGTCTCCTATTTTTGACGGCGATCTATATTTTCCTTCCTCCGATCGCCGCTAGAGGCGGTCACTCCGACTATATCCACCCAGGTCCGCCGGCATTTTCTTCTTCTTTCTGATTACTGTTCATATCGAACAAATCTATAGTTTCTGTTTCCGTCATTAATTGCGCTTGATTTGGTAATCACATTTTAACAATGATCATATTTAATGGTTTAGAATACTAATTTGAGGTTTATGCATAGCTGCTGCATTTAGTGATCTGGAATTTTGTGTATTTAATTTTTTAGGTAATGGAAACTATAGTTTTCATGTTACTGAGAGACACTTACTTGCTCAAGAAGACCTTCGACCGAGGTAAATGTTCGTTTAGAGGTTTCAAGCTGTGTGTTATTTAGGGATTTCATTATTGTTTTTTTATGTGTGTAATGATGATAACTTTGTTTTTTTCATTGTTCAAAGTTTGGAATTAACTCGAGGTTACATGACAAATGATGATCTTGAGAAAGCAATGAAAGATTTCACCAAAAGATGTAGCAAGATCTCGAGATTATACAGGTAATTCAATTACTTGGTTGGTACTTGTATGAGCAATTCGTCAGTAAATTTTCTTCTTCTTTTTGTTTTTTTTCTTCCTTAAGAGTCAGTAATAGTTCTTATGGTGTTGTTGATTTTGTTCTTTATTTCTCTCTTTGAGGGTTTTCTGGAACGTGCTTTCAGCATCGGGAAGAGTGTCAATGGATTTCCTTTGGTAATGCACTCTTAGCTAATCAGAAGTAATTCTTCTGACTTTACTATGTGCGTCTCTTAGGAATCAAGTATAATTGATGCCTTGTGTTGTTTGTTTCTCGGTTTGTCTTTTTTTTAGTGGGTCATAGAGATTTCAGACAGGCCTGGAGAGATAGAGGCTGAACCTGCATTCAAGGTTAAAACATCTGCTCGATTGGCTATGCTTACATGCAATCTTTTTCTAGATTTTTGATATGATTTTCGCTGGTGAAAGCCTAGATGACACTCTTTTATACTTTAATTTCACTGGGATCTCTTCTGATAACTGGTTTGTACTTGGTAGTACTGTTATTTTCTTGGAATCTAAATTGTTAAAAATAACTGGTCATGCAGTATATTGGGAATGTACATGGAGATGAACCTGTAGGGCGTGAGCTCTTAATACGTCTTGCAAACTGGATTTGCGATAACTATAAGAAGGATCCATTGGTAAGTGATTTTTTTGCTTCTTTTCCACCATGCCTTGGCCATGATTTTATTTTTTTCACTCATCCAAAATTGCCTAAGAAAAAGGTTATACTGAGATTATCCATTTTAATATGCAGGCTCAAATGATTGTAGAAAATGTTCACCTTCATATATTGCCATCATTGAATCCAGATGGCTTTTCAATTAGGAAACGTAATAATGCAAACAATGTGGATCTGAATCGCGACTTCCCTGACCAGGTGATTCTCTGATGGTGATTTCCACACTCAGAAGTAGTATTTTCTTCGATGCTGTGATTTGCATGATTAGTTGATTCTATTCCAATTCACGTTTGGCTTGCTTAACTCATACATAATAATGCAGTTCTTTCCCGTAAATGATGACTTAAGTTTGAGGCAACCTGAAACTACGGCAATCATGACTTGGCTGAGAGATACACGATTCACAGCGTCGGCTACTCTGCACGGGGTAGTTTATCTGACTATTTCTCCGTAGCAGAATTGTGCATACTGTAGCGTCTTATATTTGTCCAATTTGATAGTTTACTTTTAAGAATTTCCAAGGGGTTTTAATATTATTATCAAGTAAAATCGTGATTCAGTGTGAATAAAATGTTTGCTTAACCTGGTTCTTTTCAGGGTGCGCTGGTCGCAAATTTTCCATGGGATGGTACGGAGGATAGGAGGTGTTTACTTCTATTCAAAATGATCTTTTACATAATGCAAAGCTTTTTGCTTGGTCATCATGTATCTGTTATGCACCCTTCTTGCAGGAAATACTATTATGGATGTCCTGATGATGAGACATACCAGTTCTTGGCACGTATATATAGCAAATCTCACCGTAATATGTCTCTGAGCAAAGAATTTAAGGATGGAATCACAAATGGAGCATCCTGGTATCATATTCAGTTTACTCTCTCTGACTTTTCCAACAAATGAGCTTCTAGGTTAATGCTTTATGTAAAACGCTCTACAGGTACCCAATTTATGGTGGTATGCAAGATTGGAATTACATATATGGAGGATGCTTTGAATTGACTCTGGAAATAAGCGACACCAAGTGGCCTAGAGCATCAGAGGTCCAATCTTATATACCTGTGTGATATCTGTTTCATGCGCAGATAGTTAGCTGATAGAGTGTGCATATGTTATACAGCTTCCTACCATTTGGGATTACAATAGAAAGAGCATGCTGAATCTTGTTGCAAGCATAGTGAAGGTATTATTAATTTTTTTTTTTTTCTTAAGAACCCAACATGTTAATCTTGTTGTATCATTTTAGATTGAGCCGCTAGAGATTGGTTACATTAATGGAAGTTTGTGCCTTTGCTGCCATCATTATATATAATCATTTTTGTCTTTTGTTAAGTAAGCCCTCATCTCTTGACCTTAGACAGGAGTTCATGGACGGATCTTTTCATTAGACCAGGGAAAGCCACTGCCTGGGCTTGTTGTGGTCAAGGGAATCAACTATACGGTATACGAATATCAACCTTGCCTTCAAAACTTTCTGAATAACCAAATCTGGAAAATCTTGTTAGCTCTTAGTTACTCATCGTAGTTCTTGTGCTCTTCAGGTTAAAGCTCATCAAGAATACGCAGACTACCATCGCTTGCTTGCACCTGGACAGATATATGAAGGTCTGATGTTCTTTCCTCACATTTAGCTTAAAATACGTGTGATTATGTTGCAATAGTAACTTGCAATCTCTATTTTAGACCAGGAATCCGATTGAGTTCTTATCAGTATGATATTAGAGTTGTCCACTATTATGTTATGAGCAGATGATTATTGTATAACCAGCTCATTTTTTAGAGATTCATCCTTCAGACCGTGCGGCTTACAAATTCACTATGAGCTAATATAAGCTGACGCTAACAATATGATAGCTTCTTTTCATCTCAACTTCTTTGTTATTGTTGTGATTACTTGCCTCGTTTTGAGTTTCCCTTTGTAATTTCGCAGTCACAGCATCATCCCCGGGATACAAACCGAAAACAACAAGTGTTTGGTTAGGTGACAACGCGGTTACAGCTGATTTCATTCTCATCCCAGAAGAAAGTTCCCGAGGCAATCTACTGAGAAGCAACTGTGACTGTAACTGTAAAAGCTGCGGTCAGCCGCTTCTAGCACACTTTTTCACAGAGACGAACAACGGAATCACGCTTACACTTATCGTGGTTGTAGTGTTCCTGTGTTTTTTGTTGCAAAGAAGGGTGAGATTTAACCTCTTGAAGCAAAAACAATCCTCTAGAAGACCGATAACAGTATGATTTTATAGGTATAATGATAACACAACTCTTTAATAAGTAAAAAACCATACTTGGAAAATAAAAATTTGTACTTTATGTATGTGTTTGGTTGATCTTATCATCATATTACAAAGTCTTGTAGTAGTACTACGTCAAGAAGTGCAACATTTTCGTAAAGAGAAACGTTCACATCTGAAATGTCAAAGTCAAACGCAGATAAGAAGTAAGAAAACTAACATTTTAATAGTAAAAAAATCTATATTTGTTGTTATCCATAGCTTTCATTTAGATTTCTTAAGACTTTTTTATAGGCATGAAAATATTTTTCTATCTCAACTTGTGAGCAGGTGTACTTTATTTAGAAAGTAGAATTCTGTTTTATTTATAGAAAATCCTTTCTCTAAAAAGTTCACTCACTTCCTATAATAGTGATTAAATTATACATCGAATCTATGATACTAATAGGACCACTATATATAGAAACAAGTGTTATTCTTCTACTAATTGAAATTTTTTACATTTTTTTACATCAACTGTAAAGAAAAATACTCACACTGCTGTCTCGCAGCCAAAATAAAATAAATAAGGAAAAAAAAGAAGACTATTTAATTTACGTTGACTTTGACTATTAACAATGACCGCCTCATTACGCCGTTGACTTAGCCCGCCCATAAATAAACCACGTGTATTTACCCGATTGGTTCCGACAAAACCGTCGGTCACCATAACCGTTTTGATATAAAAACACCGTCACTCGAAATGATCTTATCACATTCACACACACGGGACGAACAAACAACGAACAACGAAACCACGCGTTCTTATCTTTCTGGGCTTTTTTTATTAAGATTAACTCTATTATACGTATAAATAAAAATACCCAGAAACGTAATTTCGTCAAGTTCAAAAATTCAATTCCCAGAATCATTTCTTTCCATAAAAAAAGATTCCAAAAATCTCTCTTTTTCTCTGTGGATAAATCTTCTCTCTCAGATAGAATCTCATAACCCTTCGAATCTTCTTCACCTTTACAAACTTTTTTTTTTCATAAAGTTGAATTCGTAAGTTTTTGTTGTTTGTTAAAATGGCGATCAAAACGAAGACTAGTTTAATCCCGAGTTGTGCATCACCAGAGGATCTAAAACGTGTATTGACAACGTTAGGTTCAAGCTGGGGAGATGTAGTCGAAGATCTGGAACGGCTTGAGGTTGTTCCTTTAAAAGGAGCTATGACGAACGAGGTTTATCAGATTAATTGGCCTACTTTAAACGGTGGTGGTCGTGAAGATGATGATGTTCATCGGAAAGTTCTCGTTCGGATCTACGGTGACGGCGTTGACCTTTTCTTTAACAGAGATGATGAAATCAAAACCTTTGAGTGTATGTCTCATCATGGTTATGGTCCTAAGCTTCTTGGTCGTTTCTCTGATGGTCGTCTTGAAGAGTTCATCCACGCCAGAGTACGTTTTCTTTTTTCTTTAAATATTTGTTTTTTTTTATTGGTCTGTAGGAAGAACAGAGGAAGATAGGTAGGTTTTTAGTTAGTGATATTGTTTGCGTTTCAAGAAATGAAGATTGGGGATGATGGTAATATATATATATATAGAGAGAGAGAGATTTGTTGTATGACGTAAATTTGTTGGTTTGGTTCGTTCACCAGACTCTTTCTGCAGATGATCTTCGTATAGCTGAGACATCTGATTTCATTGCTGCGAAACTAAGAGAGTTTCACATGCTTGATATGCCTGGTCCTAAGAACATTATCCTCTGGGAAAGACTTAGGTAAGACAACAAAACAAAGTTCATTTCTTTCTTTTTGTATATATCAACGATTCTCTTGCTAATATCTCTATTGTGGGTTTTGTTTTTATCAGGACTTGGCTTAAGGAGGCTAAGAACTTGGCTTCACCAATAGAGACTGATGAGTTTAGGTTGGAAGCTTTGGAAGATGAAATCAATTTGTTGGAGGAGAGACTGACTATGGATGATCAAGAGATTGGTTTCTGTCACAATGATCTTCAGTACGGTAACATCATGATTGATGAAGAAACCAACGCTATCACCATCATAGTAAGTGTTTTTTTTAACCCAAAAGCTTTTGCCTTTTTTCATGAAGAAAGTGCTCTGTTTTTGATCAATATGGTGATTGCAGGACTATGAGTATTCGAGTTTCAACCCAATTGCTTATGACATTGCAAACCACTTCTGTGAAATGGCTGCTAATTACCATTCAGACACTCCTCATGTTCTGGACTACTCTCTATATCCAGGTCCTTCTCATATAAAACATCTACTTCATAATATGTTACTCGAGGTATCTCAGTTTCTGATTGTATGTGTGTCTGTGTGTATGAACGATTAAAAAAAAACAGGAGAAGAAGAACGGAGAAGGTTCATTAGCACATACCTAGGCTCTACAGGTTTTTATCCGTTTAACCATTTTATACTTCTTCAAACCTCAGACATAACTCTTCTCTTACTCAAAACCTATTCCTCTTTTTTTTGTTAATCTCAGGGAATGCAACAAGTGAGAAAGAAGTGGAGAGGTTACTGAATGATGCAGAGAGCTACACATTAGCAAACCATATCTTCTGGGGCTTATGGGGAATCATCTCGGTTCGTTCTCTCTCTCTCTCTCTTTCTATCCCTTACTTTTAGCTTATAATGTTGAAACCAGTATTAATCTCTAGTGTATGTTGATGCAAAGCAGGGACATGTGAACAAGATTGAGTTCGATTATACGGAATATGCAAGGCAGAGATTTGAACAGTACTGGCTTAAAAAGCCTTTGCTTCTGGATTTACATTAAAAGGATGAAGAACAAGACTTGCATTGAAGGAAAAGGGAAAAAATTAGGAGACTATATCTATATTCCAATTGTTACTTTGATCTACAGTTCATGTATTTATTCTTTCCTTGTATATATATATAGAGAGGTTTGTAAACTTTCAAAACAGTAACATTGAATAAAACTTGTTTTAAGAGAAGTATTTATAAGATAGGCAAGAAGCACCAGTGGTCTAGTGGTAGAATAGTACCCTGCCACGGTACAGACCCGGGTTCGATTCCCGGCTGGTGCACATCTCTTTTTGGCCATTGACATGGAATGCAAACTAAAAATGGCCTTCTTTTTGGTAATTTTAAGACAACTAGAACTAATAAATAATAATCATAGATGCGAAATGTTCTTGATTTCATTATATATCAACTAAATTTACAACTGTAAAACCAACACACACACAAAAGAAAGAAAGAAGATGAAAACTATATAAGAATGTAAACGTTTCTCACTGTGATGGATGCATCCGTAGAAAGAGAATGTCTCTTTCGCCAATACTTCATATGCATTATATATATGCAATATCAAACACAAACCAAAGCACCACGAAAATCTCAAAATCTCTTCTTTTTTTTAAACAAGAACGGCCACAAGTCCCTCGTCTTCAATCTCAGCATCCGTGAATGTCAACGCTCGCTGAAGCTTTCTAGCAGAAAACACCTCCACTTCAGCCATGTATATCGCGGTAACCGGACGATGATCTGAGAATTTCTGTTCGGTTCTCCTGTAATGAACCAACCTCATTCCTTTCCCATAAGATAGTACTCTGTCACACCAAGCTGGTGTTCTCTTCGGCGCCTTTCCATCGTTACCGGTGTACTCATCCGAATTCGCTTGGTACTTATATGTCGGTGGAAAATGTAGAGTTCCTTCTGACCATCCATCAAACGCTCGACCTTTCCTGTATTCCTTTACCAGCTGCAATACATATTCATACCAAAACAAAACATTATATTTTCAAAATATGAGAGTCTGAAAGAACACATTTTGAGATTGTGTGTGTGACTGTGTATACGTTACCTGATCATATTCAAGTAACTGAGACCATTCTCTCTTGGAAATGAGGTCTCTAGTTGTCTCATATGATAAGTTTAGCCGATAGTTGAGATCTCCTAACCAAATTATTCTTCTGTAAATAGGTGAAAAACACAAGTAAAGTTAGACATATAATGATATAAAAACCAAGTATTCGCAGAAGAGTGAAAAACAAAAAAAGACTGACTCGTGATCATAGATAAGCTTGGGAAGTCCAAGAGCTGAGACAGAGTGGAAGACTGTTCTTTTATGTATCTCGTGTACATCAGCATTTCTCTTTATCTGATCAACCTCTCTTTCTCCAGCCGTCAAATGCGTGCATATGAAACAGAAGAACGTCTGGTTTATTGACATGCTCACAGACACAGCTCCCTACAGACCATTTCAGAGTTTTGAATTTATATTGTAACATAAATTTGATGGATGTATATATATCTAAGCTTTTTTGATATATACCTTGTTACCAATATATCCCATTACGCCAACTCCAACGGTAGAGACTCGTACGTTTTGAATGTGTTTTCGCAGGCTTCGTTTAACCCAAATGGTCAAAAGAATCCCAACCATTTGTTTACTCACTAGCCTCACATAAGCCGGTCTTCGTTTCCTCTCCATTAGCAACTTCAGGTCCATTTCCGCTAGAGCCAATACCTCCTCCGGGATCCCGTTGTTGCTTCCGGCCACAGCCTTAAACGAACTGTAAGCCTTGAAAGACTTGGCTGTTCTCAAAGACTTCGTTGTCTTTATAGACGGCTGTCTGTCGAGAACGCTCGGTCCTAACATGTTCAAAGGCGGCTCAGGCCAGCTTAAACCGATCCGTTCTTTCCCACTTAACATCCGATTCAACGTTCTCATACCGGTTTCAGCACTATATTCACTGGTCATCCTCTCCCTCACCGTCTTCATTGACGGCTGTCTATCTAACATGTTCAACGGTGGCTCAGGCCAGCTCAAACCCATCCGTTCTTTCCCACTTAACATACGCTTAAGCGTTTCAATATCATTTTGAGTAGAATCCTCCTTAGAGCTATGATCATCAACGCGTAAACAGATTTGTCTGTCTAGCTTCTTTGGAGAAGAGAACTGTCTCTTGATCTCAACAACCGGTAAGCCAGTATTGGGATCAACAAGAGTCTTGACTTCACCGATAACTCCACCGTCATGTTTCAGTGCCCAGAGCCTATCGGCTTCCTCTTCTTCTTCGTCGTCCTCGTCAATGGGATGGATCTCAACACCAGTATCGCTATCACTCTCGAAAGCTACTTCTTCCTCTATAACATCATGTGTTTCCTCAAAAGGTTTAAACCTTCCAGGAGATGGTGGATCACTGTAACTTTTAACCGCAGAGAGTTTTGGTCTAACTCTGTTCAATGCTTCTCTAATGACTTCTTCCCATTTAGCAACGGGACGGTTATCTTCAGCTCCAAGAATGTTTCCAGCATTCAAAGGTACAATCTCTTGTAAACTTCATACCCAACAAAACAAAACATGATTAAAAAGTATTCTCTAACAAGAACATATGTATTGAACAGAGTTGGTTTTGTCCATGTCGTTAGAAAAGTCAAAATTATTATATTACCCAAGAACGTAGATATCAGCTGGTTGATTAATTTCAATCCAGTCATCAATGTCAAGATCAGATGGTGGTGAGATTCCTCCAACGTTCCACGTACCAACACATACTCTGCACACAAATTCCGACATGTTAGGGTCTCCTTTTACCCAACCAACAACAACAACAACAAAAAATATTTACATATTGAAAAAGATAAGACGATAACAGCCGAATCTACATATTATATAGTACTATTTGATAAAATAAATAAATAAATAAAGAATTGTACCTTATTTCTTTGTTGTTAATGTACTGTGCTCTTAAAGTTTCTGAATTCCTTCTTCGTAACTTCATTGGAGCATCTGAACCATCCAAAAAATAATAATAATAATAAATAAAGATTCACAAACTTGTATCTCTTTTTCAGTTTGTGAAGAAAGATTTTGGAATTCAAACAAAGGGATCTTGAAACAAGAAACACCCCACACTGAATCTCACACTGATCATTATAACTACCTATGCAATTTCCGCATTACCATTGCTTATAAACTCAGCAGCGGCAGCGGCTGCGTCTACAACAGTAGCCGAAGCCGCGGCGATGGCGTCCTCCGCGTTCTCACAAACCTTGGATGTTGATTCTCTTCCCCTCGAGCTCGATTCTTTACCACCACCTATTATATAAGACCGGTTTAGATAACCGGAAAAAAATAAAGAACCGGTGAACATCATCAGAGAGGGGAGAGAGAGAGGACCTTCTTCATCGGAGCTAGAAGCATCATCATCGTTAACTTGACGAGCATCTTCGTTTTCGGATTCGTCTTCACTATCAGCACCATACTCAGGATCTCTACCACTTATGTTCAACCACTTTCTCATCACCAACTTTGCCCATAATCTCTGTACACCAAACTCATCAACATCATCATCAGAATCAGCTTTTTTACCTTTTCTTTTTCAGACAAGAAAATCTTTAAAAGTACCTGGGATTTCTGACGATGCGTTTTCTTCATTATTCCGGCAGGTTCAACTGAAGACATGAAAATATATAATCTTCAAAATTCTCCACAAAAAAAAAGAGAGAATTTATTTTTTATATAAATAAAGAGGAAAGTGATGAAACTTTTTTTAATTATATATATAAATCTGGATATTATTTTTTGCCAGACCATAAATCCAAAATTACTTGAAAGAGTTGGGAAACAACGCGTGAGTCAGTCCTCGTCTTTCTTTTCATCATTTTATGTAAGAATTTCTTTTATAAAAAATAATAATAATTGCGTAACAATAATGTTTTTTTTTTCCCTCTCTCACATTATGGTCAATTTTTTTTTTCTGTTTAAAATAATCAAAAATCAAAGTTTTAGACTTATTTTGGAAACTTATGGAAAAAAAAAACAGGATATTTTTATTATTTTTAAAAATATCTACAATGATTAATAATGATGATTAAAATAAAACTATAAGGAATATCCCGATTACGGTCTCTAATATTTACTATATGATAACGTAGAATTAGTTTGTGACTACGTTATGGTGATCGTGATGGCTTTTTTGAGTGACAGCAATGTATTGGCCACTATAAAACGAGTTTACATTTATAAAGATTAATAAACAAGTGTAAACTAAACTATGCACACTAGGTGCATACTGGACTTGGTATAACAACTCTCTCTGCTCACGGGATCATTCTTTTTTTTTTTTACATAAACTAATGGTCTCAGGCTCGCGGCCATTTGGATTTTACCTTTTGGACCGCAACTCAACTGCTTCTATAGATAGATAATTAAAGTGAGTTAATGTTATGTGTTACATGTTTGTTAATAATTATTATATAGATTTTCACATTATTAACGTGGTAAGTGATATTTCAGGTGTTCTGTTCTTAATTAACAAATAAAAAAGTTAATCGAGAAAGTAGTGGGAAATCAGAAGTGGTGGCCAGGCAGGTGGTGGTGGTGGTGATGGCGTGGCTCGTAGTCGTATGCAATAGTAGTGGGTAGTATAATAATAGCCGAGCAAGAAAGGTGAAATAACATATCAACAAGATGATTCACACGTGAATATACGAGAATCGTTTTTTTTTATTGTTAAATTTTTTCTTTAAGAATAATAGAATCAGTTTAAAAACTACATTGCTCTCATTGTTATGATTAATTATGCTATTGATCTGTATATGAGTTTTTTATATTTGATATAAGACTTACTATCTAAAATAACTGAATCAAACGTTAAAAAAGAAACGGAGTAAAAAATCGTCATTTTTTCCAAACAATAAAATATATTTAGATAAGAAATCATGAAACCCTAAAATCTCTATAATATATTGGTAAATAAAATAGGACAAATCTTAGACTACTAAATATTTATCTTAACATTAATTTTGGATATGTATGTATATATATATCTTGTTATATCAAATAGTTTTGGATATTCGCGTATATAGTTCGGTTCCGATTCAGTACTCGATTATGATTTTTTTCAATTCTCATACGTATTTATGATTTATATAGAAACCAAACCGATACAGCATTGGTTGGAATACCATTAGATTTAGGTAAGTTTGGTACTTACAGTTAGGATATTTGTGCATGACTTATGAAAAACATAACCATAATCATAATCATAAACACTTGAACAAAAAAAAAACATAAAACCCATCAAAATTAGCCCAAGAATATAAAAAGTAAATTTTATATTCGGGGTACCAAAAAAAAGTTATTAGGAGGAAAAAAAAGAAGAACGCAAGTACATGGAGCCGCCGCCACATTGGTCGATATAAGGTGTAAAAGCAATTCTATGAGATCCGGTTCAAGAGTCCGGTTAACGGATAAGGTGTTCGGGTCGGTGTAAGGTGTGGTGCGGTGCGGGACCCCAAGAAATACACGGACCACGGAAGGAAGCCTACGATTTGGACTCTATTGGGTCCACCCACTTTTAACTAGACTTGGATCTACTCTTTGTACCCCCAACCCCTATTTGTTTCATAGCTTCCATTTCTCACCTAAAATCCAAATCAGTTCAATCAATTAATTTATTTTACTCCAAATTTTCTTTTAATTCTATACTTTACTCAGTTTTTTTATCTAAACAAATGTTCATCTAATAAAATACTTATATACATGATGTCTAGAAATATATTTTTATATTAAATAAAAGAAAATTAATCTTACATCTATCAACTATCATATACTTTTTTCTATACAGTCAAACTATACAGAAAATGTACATTCGATTAAATAACACACATATATATATATATGTATAATATACACATTGCTCCTACCAGAATACTATATTTTTAGTCATTTTTCACGAAAATTTATATATTTTTAATAATGAAAACTTCCAGATTCACGTTTTTATATCCCATCATTGATGGGACTAGAGCATATTGTATGATCCGTTCCAAAACCTATCGAAACAACGATCTTCAGTAAAATGTTTAATTTGTTGTTATATCTCACTAATTCAAAGTTAAGTTTTCAATAGTGTGAATATTGTATTGAGTAAAATTAAGAAAAGCATTGGATCGATTTATTCCATTTAGTAATATGTAGATGAATAAAATTTGCAAGAGTATCTTCATTTATACCAAAAAAAATATTAAAAAAATAAAACCAACATAATTGAGGTTAAAATAATATTCTCTCTGTATTTATTTAATTGACGTTCTAGGTTGTTTTGAGTAGATTAAAAAATTAAATAAATTTACTATTTTAACTTTATAAAAATATCAATTTAAAAAGTGACTCTTGACATAGTTTTAGACGTGAGGCTATAATTGAGATTATTTTACAAAATCTACATTGATAAGTGTGAATGACAAGTATTATAAAACATGAAAACAAACTTAGAAGGACAATTTAATTAATACGGAGGGAATATATACTTAATTTGTCAAAATCAGGAAAAATATATAGATGTTTTTCTTGTTTGCTAAATATGTAAATAATTCATTAGAAAACAAAAATTAAATTTGCAATCGGAAATTGTAGACCTCCACCAACAACAAAAGAATGTTGAAATAAACATCTCACGTCTAATGTGTTGGAAAAATGAGGGTGCAAGTCCCATGACAGTCCATACTTCATTCTTCATCATCGATGATGTTTTTGTAAACCAGAATTATTTATTGAGATTTTTGTGGCCGGTGATATCCTGAGATTCTATGTTATTAATTTTCTTATAATAAACCCCAAACAACAAAACATTGCTACGGAAACATGTCTCTTTTGTTTGGAAGTTATATAGCATGAATATGCTGTAATATATCAACAAAGCTAGCCCCTTAGCCAATATGTAAAGAAAATATTTTTCTAACGTGATGTATTAAAATGGGAAAAAATATCGACGAAGATGGGTCAGTGAGAACAAAAACAAAGAATGAAGAGAGCGACAAAACCAAGAAGAAGAAAAAAAAAAGATAAATTTGGAGAGAATAGAGATAAAGAGATCATAAGGAAAATAAAACATGCTTGGTGCCTTTTGGGATCACATCAATCTTGACCACAGTCCACAATATAGGCAATGGTCGACGCCCAAATTTTAGCCAATCATATATATTATTTATACTTGGTATGATATTTACAAGATAAGATAAGACGATATCATTAAATCAACACAATAAGATAAATTATAAACCGTAGTTTGATGGTTTTAATATGAAATTTTTGGCATGTATGCGCAAATTATAAAGATACTTTTGTCAAATCAGAAAATGAGTTATACTTTTAAACTTTAAAGATATTTAGAGGTTCCCTAGTGACGTTGTCTACGTTGTATGTCATTTTGGAAATTAATCCAAAATTTTACTGATATTTTTTTGGCTTTTCATGCGAGCTAGTGGAGTATATATGCCACTTTAAACTCAGCTTTATGTGAATTCGAACTCACCCATGTCGAAAACGACATGGAAGATTAAAAATATTGGTCAAAATCAACTACTGTCTTTAGATTGACATCTCCATTTTAGCTGACATATATTACTTTTAACTCCATATTTGCTTAAGAAAAAATGACTAAAAATATAAACTCGCCAAAACATGTAACCTAATGCCATGAACAATGTAAAAAAGCTTCAGAGTTTTTTTTTTCGTTTTTTTAAGAAAATAAAACATATATTAAAGAAAGACAAAAACAAAAAGAATCACATAACAGCAAAGCTATGATACGCAAGTTTCATCTACCAAGAGTGTGCCAACATATATTCTCATATTAGAGATTGTGTAGATAACGAAAAAAGTACAATACAAGTGACTAAATATAACCTTTATTTTAGGAATATATGGTCCCAAATAACACAGTAACTCACTGTTCTTCTCTGTTTTTCACTTGTTTTTTATTCCTTGTTTTTAGACTTTTATATAATTTTCCATATCCAAAGTGGACCAAAAAAAAAAAAAAAAAACACAATATCCATTTTGAAGTAAATAAATTCGAATGTTTAGTTTTGTTACATAGAAGTAAATGATGAATTAACGAAATTGGTAATGTTTATTGGATACGGAGAAGAAAGTGTTCAGAAATCGAATCTCAATTATTGAAAACATTTCTCCTCTCAATTAAACAATAGTTTTTAATTATTATTTGTATGTTTTTATTTGATCAACGACAAATTTCATTAAATAATAGATTTTGTGGTCAGATTAAAAACCCATACAAACGAGAACAGAACCAAAATTTGACAGTAAAGAAAAAATCTAAAATACAATAAAGTAATGAGATCAGATAAAAAAGTACCTGTGAGAGGGCTGGCTCTGTGACTCTGAAGAGATGACGAAACCAAAGAATAAGAGAAGAAGACGACGAGAACAGAAACACGAAAGAGCTAAGGCACTTAATGCTTCTTTGGGTGTCTTGTGAATGTGAATGTGAGCTTTTTTTTTGTTTGGAAGGTCGAGAAAAAAAAACAAATCTCTTTCTTGTTCTGACCCCTTATTGCTTCTCCATTTATATTGTGTTTACGTTCACATGTTATTTCATATTTTTATTTTTTATTATATATCTCATAGATTTCTTACAATGTACACGTTTCTGCCACGTGTTTCTTCTAAGAAAGCTTTCATCTTCATTCTCAAAAGTAAAAGTTTTTGTTTTTCAATCGACCTCGAAGTTTCTTACCCTTTCATAGGACCCGGCCCTTTTCATACAAGATGGTTATTGTATTGCATTATTATTGTTTTGTTTGGCTCTCTAATTTTTATTGTTGGTGTAGAAGACAAATTTTATAAATATCGAAAACGATATATGATGGAAAATGTTTTATGAATATTAGCTTCTATTTTTGTATTATTTAACATCATCGAAGATATGTTTTTTTTTTTCTTTAAATTTAGGTGCATTGTTGTGGGTATAATTTGTTTAGGATAAAAAAGTCAAAATTAGGTTTCCCATTTCTAGATCCGTCCAACCAACAAGAAATATGGGGTTCAGCTATTATTAGGGGAATATAAACATAATCTTTAAAGAAATTATAAGGAAAGAAAGAAAGTGAAGGAACTTGTATTTAAAAGATATATATGATAATGTAAACTTCTTTTGCAAACCAAAAAAAAAAATATAAACTATTTTATGGGGTTAAAATTACCTTCATTTACTGAAGAATGCAAAATAATTTCCAAAAATTGGCTAAAAAATTAAAATTTGAAAACATTTTTAAAATTTTGTTTTGTTGGTCGGTTGGTCAATACTCTAATTAGTAACATAAACCTCTCTTTACGTAGAAAGATTTTGTAAACGATAACAAGAATAGTTAAGAGGATTACAAAAGGTTACCAACTAGTCAACTACGTACACCTTTTACTATTCTTTGTTTTTAACGTCAAAAAAGTTGGAACATAACTTTTTTCCTCGTGAGTGACAGACAACTGGTAAAACAGAAAATTTCAAAGGTAAAATAGTGTTACTAAACGCCATTTGTTTACCCGGCGAAGAAACAAAAACATATACCGGTGGCAGATGGAGACATTTTCGCCTGTTGGACCTCTGGTTTTTGTAACCACAACAGCTTTATGGTACATGTTACCACATGTTATTTTGACGTCAACCCCCACAAATTAAGTCCAAATATTGATTCGTTGTTTAAATGTTGTCGTGTCGAATGTTCATTTGATCTGTGATTAATATAAACTTTAAGACCATCGTTGAACTCGTTATTACCGGAAGAGGCGAGGATCGATATATAAACTATTAAGGAGGAGGAGACTTGTCTTACCTCATACATACTCCATTTTTTTAACTTATCTCTACAGCGATGATTACGCTCTCGTTCATTATTTCACATACCTATCGCCGAATGATAAAATTAATACCATCGTTTAACGCAAAACATATAATTACACTTTATATTGGTATTTTCTTATTGGTAAGAGACCAAGATAGTGGTAACATTTTGGAACGTTTATTAAACTATGTCGATCACCCAAAATAAACTTGCATCTCTTATGTCAACCACAAAACGTTTGTTTAGCCGAATACAGCCTAAATACTGTTAGGTTTTGTGACCACTAATCTCAATCTAAGCATCTATTAAATCAGTGTACTACGAGGGAACAATATTAAATTCCGATGCTAATCAGCGATCACTAAATTATTGGTTTGAGTTTTTTTTTTTTTTTATAAGATACGATTGACAATGACTCACTGATTAATTAAACACCGAGTACGCATAATTAATTATTTCATTTCTGATAGGTGGCAAAGCGGCGATTAAATCATAATACTTCGATCGGTGAGTTTTTATTTGTATAGAGCTTTCATGATAGTCACAATTATGTACCAAATTAAGTCGAAGTTATTATTTTGCCGTGCTGATGGGTTGTCGTCAGGTTAGAACTTTGATCATCATAAACAAAGTACTATAGTATGAAGCATCATCTCATCCCCACTTTTTTTTTTTTTTTTTTAATAATGGGGATTCGAAATTATGCAGTTTGTCTAATCGTTGTCTAGAGTTTATTAGTTTCACTATGATCCAAATCTAAATGTATGTAAGAACAAAACTTCTTTTTCATTTAATTTTTAAAAAAACTTTCAGAAATTTTTATACATTGGAATTGAATGAGAATATATTGTTTTTTATTGGCCGACGCAAACGATGTGTAAGCCATAGAGTAATTTCCTCGTACAGTATTAAGTTTTATTCATTTTTATAGGATTTTACCATTAGGTGTTTTTTAGTTTGAGTATATAAAACAGGAGTGTTCATAATCAAATACAGTTTTAATTGGTTCGTGTTTTCAATTTTTTTTTATTTTTCTTTTTAAGCTTTAGTGTGTAAAGCAAACCTTATTACTATTTTATTTGTTTCGCAGATATTATTATCATTTGTCATATTTTACACAAATTATATCTATACATGTACATTTTTTCTTTGATAAATAATTCAGTAGATGATAATGTTTTAAATCAAAAAGTAGTTTTAAGGATAGATTAGAAATATGATTTAAAAAATCTTATTGGAAATAAATATGGATTGTTTGTTACGATTTTCGTTTTTATTCGAATTTGAATATCAATCAAAATATGTTTTTTTATAATAAGATATATCCGATTAGATTGGTTTGGTTAGAATTAGAATATGGTTTCTTTAGATATTATATAAACCAAAGAGTGTTCATTAAAATGTTCGTACATTACCAACTTTAGATTAATACAGTCTAGAGAGACGTTACGCATTAAAATCGTATCGCCGACCGCAATATTTAAAACGTTATTATTTAATAAATAAACATGAGTTTAATAAATGCGACGGTCCATTTAGGAACAACGGGTCCATTATAGTATTTGACATATAACCACACAATTTATTAGGTCCATTATCATTGGGCTTCTTTCTTAGCTGTCGCCTGATTGGGTTTCATTGTCACATTATAAAACTTCGTATCCCCAATTGATAAATTTCCATAAGAAAGAGGGCAATTTTGATAATACTGGCGAAATGAAAAAGATAAAAAGAACCGTTTGAAGATAAGAGAAGAAAAAAAAAAATGCAAACGCTTCTCAGTCAGCCATGTAAGTCTCTTCTTCCGATACTCACTGCTTCGTCGTCTTCGTCGTCGTCGATTCGTAGCTCCGGTGGTGATGTGAGAGAATGTATTAATTTTAGAGCATCGGAGAAAGCTTTGCAGTTTCGATTTTGTGAAACCCTAATCCCTTTTCGGTTTCGTAGTTTCGCAATTTGTCGCGATTTCGCTGTTCGTGGAGCTTATGGGATTAGATTTTGCTCAAGAGATGGTGTTGAAAACGGAAGAACCGTTGCGGCGGAGGAGGAGGAGGAGGAGCTTGAGCTATTGAACAAGCCGAGTCCTGTAGCGAAATCAGAGAATGAGAAGGAGAATGGTAAAGCAGACGATGACGAGATTCTCAAGCCGTTTTTGAAATTCTTCAAACCGGAAGAAGAAGGAGATGAATCGGAAGAAGTTTCCGAGGAGGAGGAGGAGACGACTGGTAGAGTCAGTGTAGAGTATTACGATCCTAAGCAAGGTGAATTTGTGGTTGGTGTTGTGGTTTCGGGTAATGAGAATAAGCTAGATGTGAGTATAGGTGCGGATATGTTGGGAACTATGTTGACGAAAGAGATACTTCCTTTGTATGATAAAGAGTTGGATTATTTGCTTTGTGATTTGAAGTATGATGCTGAAGAGTTTTTGGTTAATGGGAAAATGGGGATTGTTAAGGATGGTGATGATGATGGTGTTGAGATTGCTGAATTTGCTAAGCAAGGTAGGCCGGTTGTGGAGATTGGTACGGTTGTTTTCGCTGAGGTTTTAGGGAGGACGTTGAGTGGGAGGCCTTTGCTTTCTTCTAGACGTTATTTTCGGAGAATCGCTTGGCATCGTGTGAGGCAGGTTCTTTTCTTGTTCCACTGTTCTTTGGTTTTGAAGAGTTTTGTATTATCTATAAGCATCTAATGAAGAGTGAATTGTTTTGTGGCAGATTAAGCAACTTAATGAGCCTATTGAAGTTAAGATCACAGAGTGGAATACAGGAGGGCTTCTCACCAGAATTGAGGTATCCGAATCTTCGTCTTGATTTTGGGCTTCACGTGTGCTTAGATTTCATACCTCAAGAAGTGATCTCTTTGTTGGTTTGATTTCAGGGTTTGAGAGCTTTTATTCCGAAGCAGGAACTGGTGAAGAAAGTGAATAGTTTCACCGAGTTGAAGGAAAACGTAAAGCAAGAGTTTCTTCTTCCACTGTAACAATTTTGTTATCTGCTGAATCGCAGTAGGCTTTTTGGTTTCACGGTTCTGCGTATTCTCAGGCTTTTTTCTTTCAGGTGGGTCGTAGACTTTTTGTGCAGATTACGAGATTGAACGAAGACAAAAACGACTTGATACTGAGTGAAAAAATAGCCTGGGTTAGTTTCCCTTTTGTCTTGTCTATATAAGTAAAACCCCAACAATGAGACTAATGATTTATCGCATAATGATGTCTCAGGAGAAGCTGTACCTTAAAGAAGGAACACTCTTAGAAGGAACAGTTGTCAAAATCTTACCATACGGAGCTCAAGTCAAACTCGGGGATAGTAGCAGAAGGTTAGTTCTATCTATTGCTTCCCATAAATTGGTCCTCCTATAGCTTTTGTATTCATTAAGTTCGCCAATACATGTTTCCACAGTGGACTGCTACACATTTCAAACATAACTCGCAGAAGAATTGGATCGGTAAACGATGTGCTTCAAGTGGACGAAAGCGTGAAGGTTCTGGTTGTGAAATCTCTATTTCCAGACAAGATCTCTCTCAGGTTAATCCTTCAAACAGAAACGCAACTTCTAATATTCACTGGTCCTCCTCAGTAACAACTAAAACCATCTTCCTTCATTGTAATCTATACAGCATTGCAGATCTTGAAAGCGAACCAGGTTTGTTCATCACAAACAAAGAGGTATAGCTAGCAAATCTTTTTAATCTATGGACCTAACTAGTCCTCTTCAATACCCATTACTAAAACGCCATTTCACATACCGCGATTTTGTCAATACAGAAAGTGTTTAGAGAGGCTGAAGAGATGGCAAAGAAGTATAGAGAAAAGATGCCTTCAGTGGCTACAATCCCGATTTCTGATCGTCCTCCAATCACAAGCAGTTTCCCTCAGGGCAAGGATGAAGAAATCTATGCTAACTGGGACTGGTTCAAGTTTGAGAGTTAGTGACAAAATTCACAAAATCTTGTTAACATGTTGTACAATGAGTTTCTGTATTTGAAATTTTGGGACTATGTATTATTATTATATGAGTATATGTTTTTTTTAAGTTCTCTCTTTCTCCTGATAGAGCTTGAAATGATCAAAACACACAACGAAGCTCACTGAAATATATAAACTTATAACAAGAAATTGTTTCATTGCTCTATTCTCTAATCCAAAAAAGAACAATAGAGGCTTAGGGACAGTGCAAGGTTCACTCAACTTTAAGAATCTGACCTAAATTTATTGAAGCACACGACATATATGATAAACAATGGCTCGGTGACCAATCAATCCGGTGAAGAAGATGAAAATTTCAGCTGACCTCAATCGATCATTCGTTTAGCTGTTGAAGCTCAGCTTTTAGCTGTTCGATCTTGAGTCCCATGGATCTCTGTAGAGAAGCTTTCTCTTTCTCTGTTACTTTACCGAGCAAACCTTCAAACATCTCCAAAACCTCAGTCACGGCGGCTCTCGCGCACTCTGCCTCTTCGTTGAAGTAAACCGTCTCCTTCGAATCCATCGCCATTTCGATCTCCTCACGAGCTTCAGCAAACTTGAGATTGATCTCGTCCACTACCTTGTTCACATCTGGCGGTGAGCCGCCCCCGCCGCTGCTAGAGTCGGTGCTGAAACTCCTCTGATTCTCGAGGAAGGACTTGGAGAGTGACGCGTTTGGGATACGGAGAATTCGTGAGCTAGTAGATGATGATGATGCTTCTGAGAGACTATATTTCGAATATTGAGACGGTGATGGACCTGAGACATCGGCTAGCGAGTTTATGGTAACCGGAGAAGAAGATATAATGGTTAGATTCTGAGGGATTCGGGTAGACTTTCTGGTGAATAAGTTTCGGAGAGTAATTGCTGAGTGAAGACGCATGGTTAGGTTTCTTCTGATATGAATCCGCCGGTTAGGTTTCTCCGAGTTTCTTGTAGGTCGGCGGCGGAGATAAGTGGGGCAATTTGAGATTTTTGTTCAAAACTACTTCAGGTTGATGAAGACGAAGAGATGTTATGGGCCTAATGGGCTTCATTATTAAGCCCACCATGAGATCCAGAAGTCAGAATAAGACAGGTGATGATGATGGTCAAAGTCAAACTAATCAACCAAACCACAGAAGTACCTGAACCATAAAACCAGAAGGTTCTCAGTTCTCACTGACCACTCCATTGGCGAACAACTCCATTTCCATTGACTTTTACGCAAACCAGACTCCTATATAAATCCCATGAGCTCAAAGACAGTATCAACCCACAGCTACTTGAGCCGCAGCACCAACAATGGATACCACTGTTCCACCATCTCGAACAAAGCCCCTTACAGTTCTCAAGATGGGTTTAGCATCCGCAAGCATCCGTTTGGTCAGCCTTGCTTCTCGTTCGAAGAGGAAACTTTTTCGTTGGACTGCATGTTATGGCTCTGGGTATGAACCTGTTATACATCTCCAAAACGATAGGACTATGATGATGATGAACATGGTGGTAATTATGAGCCATACGATGGTGAACCAAGCATGCTCTTGAGTGGGGATCAGAGACGAGGTCCGTTGTGGCAGAAGAACATTCTCATGGGAGGCAAATGCCAGCTTCCAGATTTCTCTGGTGTTATATTGTATGATGCTGATGGACAAGTTGTTCCTCCGGCCAAGAACTCTCTTCCTTTGCTCACCTGGAAGTAAAAGAGAAAGGCTTAAAACCTACTTATTATTTGTTTGTTTGCATCTATTTCTTGGAATATATAATGTACGGTATATGCTCTATGATTTTCTATAATCAACAGATTTAAGGAAATATGAATTGTATGAAGCTCTTGCTCAAGACATAATATAACATATACACACCAAATTGCATTAGCTTTTACATCAGAATCACTGTCACCAAAGTGTAGAATAACTTTGGTGTTGCTTTGAACAGTAATACAGGGGTAAGTCATAAAAGATGTCATGACTTGGTGTTGCCCAGACATATTTTAAAAGTATGGGCTTCTTTTGAGATGAACTGAGTTTTCACTTCATGTAATATTCAGGCTTCAATACGCCAATGTAAGATAGGTTGCGGTATTGTTCTGCAAAGTCCATGCCATAGCCCACGGCAAATTCATCTGGACACTGCGCATATTCAAAAGATACAATACATGTTCAACACAAAGGCATAAAATATATAGTCTCAAGTGAGGCTAGATCCTAACACCAACAAATACTTGTGTTTACCATGGTTTAGCCAAGCATACCCATAATAAATAATGCAACAAGATCGAAAGCATCATAATAATGCTTATAATGTTAATTGCATTTTTCAATGGAGAGAAACAAGAAACAGCTTACTTCAAAACCAATGTAGAATTTCCCCTTTCCAACCAGCTCAAAATGAACCTTTCTTCTCGATGGCTTGTTGAGGAGAGTGCAAACTGAAACAGATGATGCCTTCTTGGCTTTCAAGTGCTTGATCAAGCAGTTGAGTGTATTGCCTGTATCCACAATGTCCTCAACCTTTAAGAAAACACATATAAGCTGGTGAACTAAAGAGGCAGTGAAATTTTCCAAGATTAATAATAACTATAAGACTTCAATCAAGCTATAAAGACTCAAACTTTTCATAAAATCCATATGAATCTGGAAACTTAAGTGCTAAAGAAACTGAATCAGAACACATAACACACTCAAATTCCAGAGATTACCAAGACCACATGCTTGTTCGTGATGTCAAGCTTCAAGTCAAATGAAATCCTGGGAGTTCCACTAGAGACAGTACCAGAGCCATAAGACTCAGCTCTAATGAAATCGATAGCGATAGGCAAGTCGATTCGTCTGACGAGATCGGCCAAGAAGACGCAAGCTCCGGTAGCTACACCGACGAACACAGGCGATTCCGATTCACCGGAGAAATCAGAAGTAATCTCGGATCCAAGCTGACCCACCCGCTCCGCTATTACTTCGGCACTAAAAAGCACCTTCTCTATGTGCTTCTCTAGCGCCATCATCTTCTTCACGAAAAAAAGCTTAGAATTTGGGATTTTAGGGTTAACAGTACAATACGCGGGAGCTTAACCGAAACTAACCGAATCCGGTACAAAATAATCTGGAAATTGCTTACAAAATTTCGCGGTATATCAAACCGAATCTATTAACCCAAACCCGGTACAAACTTTTGCCAAATTGGCGCTAGAACAAAAAAAATTGAAAATTCATTTAAAAAAAAAAAAAGAAAATCGAAATCCCTAGAGAGACACAGACGAAGACAATGGCGAGTAGTACTCTCTTCATCGCTCTTCAATGCTTCGAATGTTCAACTATGCAGGTTCAGACTCGCTCTCTCTCTCTCTCTCTTTCTTCTGTTACTCTCAGTGTCAATTGGTTAACTTTATTTTAGGGATTTTTTGGTTTTGGGGATCTTATAGGTGAAGCAGAAGAAGAAGAGCAGCAACAAGTGGGTTTGTGTGGTTTGTAATCAGAAACAATCAGTGAAAAAAGTGTTTGCTCAGGGTTACAAGGCTAAGGATCTTCGTTTCTTCGTCCAATCGTTTAATATGTCTCGCAAAGTTAGCGATGATGAGGCTCAGGCCTTTGTAGATTCGTGTCCTGAGGTTGATGTTAAAGTAGAGGTTGATGGTGATGAGGTTTTAGATGTTCTTGAGAAGAAGCGATCTGATTGGAGTGAGTATCTCGATTGCAATTCCTCAAATGATTGCTCGAGATTAACTGGAGAAGAAGAAGACGGTGAGTCTAAATCGATTGAATCAGTCGTGTTACTTAGATTTCTCTTTGATTTGTGATTTGACATGTTTGTATATAACCAAATTGATTTTGAAATTTTGTTGCAGATGTGAAGATTGTGACTGAGATGCCCAACGACATGTTCAAAACACCAAAGCGAACAAAATATTCTAGTCCTGGACCTGGTGGACCTTTATCAGTGACAGGAGGTGGGAAGAAAGATGGTGATGGGCATTTCAAGCCTCCTTTATCTAGACGCAGCGTCAAAAAGCCAGATTTTTGTCCCGGTAAGAGGGATTCAGGTAAAGCCGGTACGAATGTTGTGTAGTGTGTATTCAGACACTCTTCTGGTAGAAAGCATGAATGGTGTTTTTATTAACTAAAGTGATGCTTTCAATAAGTGTACCTTTGAATGTGTTGCAGATGAAGTAATGATGAGGGAGGACAAAGAACAGAGAAAGCTGGAGTCAGAGTCAGAAAGAGTTATTAAGCCAGCTTCAAAATGGAATGCCTACTTGATCGATGACGAAGGAGAAGACCAGCAACCACCACGATTTGGTGGAAAGAAAGGATTAAAGGATGATGATGTAGGAGAATGGGACAAAGCAGTAATGGAGATGAGTACGGAATGCCAGATAGTAGACGAAGAGGTACATCCAGATTTCATGTGATCAGAGGTATTACTACTATGTTTAAACCAGATGATGCAATATGTAAAAAGATTCTGAAAGATGCAATATGTTAAAAGATTCTGAAAGATGCAAAAGAGTTAACTCATTAAGTAGACTCCAAACGAAACTAAAAGTACTGTCTTAACGCTAAGAGTAAAATACTCCTATCAAAGAGAAGTTGCAAAGGAGAGAGAGAAAAAAAAACTAGTTAAGGAGTTCCTAAAGGTTTTAAAGCAACTGTCTAAGAAAAGCCAAATGAATTTTGTCTTGAGTAAACAGTAAGTTCACTCAGTTGAGGAGAGAGCAAACTGGTCATCGACCGATGACCCAGCTGGTGGTGGATTTGCAGAGAGCCTGAGAACAGCCAGAGCCTCGGAGACTTTGGCCTTAAGAGCTTCAGGTGACTCAAGAAGGTGCAAGATCTCTGCTTGATCCATCTCCAGCAACATACCAGTAACTTTAGCTGTATGAACTGGCTCATGCTGCTCCACAAGTGGGTAAAGATTCTCCCCAAGCATCTGTCAACAATTCACAATGCAATAATGTAGTTAACAAATCTATTTCTAATGCAAGGGCCAGAATGAGATGAGAGAAAGAAAATACAGGGGACAAACCTGTGAGTGGTCGTCGGGGCTAGCCGAAGCCAATTCAGATGTGAGCTTAGAAATGGGGATGATAGATGGCTTGTGCGGGTGTTGAGGAGCATTGTGAGAGATTGCAGATGCATTCAATGGCAAAGGCATGATGCCTTGAGGAGCAGATGCTTCCATCCCGTTCCTCCTGTTGCCGGCACCTCCCATGTATCTCATTCCCGAGCTTGGGTTTTGCTGCAGCATCTGACATTTACAAGATAAATTAATAACAAACCCCTACCAAATTCAAGTTCGTATGATTGTTTTTAAGATAACAAACTCGCTAAAAGACATATAAGAACTTATGATAGGACTTTACTTGTTGTTGCTGGAAGTGCTGCTGCATGTTACCAGGAGGACCACGCCTGAACCCAACACGGGGACCAGGCTGAGTTTGCCTTTGAAAAGGGAAAGGCATCATGAAGTTGGCCTGCCCAGCACCTGGACGCACCCCGGCCATGAACTGAAGGTTGTACCCATACCCCATAGGCTGTGACGGCACCAGACCTTGACCGTTCTGGCCTATGAACACTGGATGGTGTGGTCCAGGCATTGGTCCTCCTGGTGGGTGATGGTGAAACCCAGACATTGGTGATGGAATTGGCGACATGGTGCCAGGTGATCTGATGTGAGTAAACAGACTCTGAAACAAGAGTAAAGGTATATAAAGAGTTTGAAAATCAGTGTCATCACAAGGGTGCAATCTACAATCTAGTCCAAAGAGAGAGGGCTAATTAAGAACCTGAAGGTGCGCACGTCTCTCTTCCTTGCGCTGAGCCAATGCAATGTAAAGAGGTTTCCTTCCAATCATCTTCCCATTCATTTCCTTCAACTGCATATAATCATGGACATTACAATTAGATTTATATGTATATGTTGAAAGATTCTAAATTCAGTTGGGAACTTACAGCTCTTAAAGCTTCTTCAGGATTGGAATAAGCAACAAATCCAAACCCTTTGCTCAAACCTTGAGCGTTCATCATAACCTAAATATAACAAACGTTTCAGTTCAATGTATGCAAAATAAACTACTGAATATCATTTAGAGATAATGACAAACCTTGCAAGAAGTAACATTCCCGTACTCAGAGAACATGTCCTTGAGCTTCTCGTCATTCACACTATCATCAAGGTTTTTCAGATACAGATTGGATCCTTGCAATTTCTCAATCCTGCTAAGCCTCTCTTGCTCAAACTTCCTCCTCAATTCTTCTTCCCTCTCGGACTTCTTCTGAGCCCTACCAACAAACAAAACATCCTCTCCGAGGCTAATACCATTCATCTTCTCGACAGCAACGGCAGCAGCTTCAGGGTTCTCAAAGTTCACAAACCCGAAACACCTCGATACCCCACTCTGGTCCTTCATCACAACCGCACTAGAGATATCACCATACTTCCCAAAAGTCTTCTTAAGCTCATCATCAGTGATCTCTTTAGGGAGGTTCTTGACATAAACGTTAGTGAAACGAGGCACAGCACCGCTGTCACTACGGGACCTGTCCTGACGGCGGACAAAATGGCCAACAAAGACTTGCTTGTCATTAAGCAACATGCCGTTAAGCTTGTCAATAGCAGCCTGAGCGGGTTCCTCTTTCTCAAACTGGACAAAGCCATACCCTTTGGAACGTCCAACCACGTCCATCGCAACCTTGCAAGAGAGAATAGTCCCGAAAATCGAGAATGTATCATACAAGGCTTTGTTATCGATAGATGCATCAAGGTTCTTGATGAACACGTTGCCTTTTCCACTCAACCTAGTGCTCGGATCACGGTTCGAGAGCATGATCCTTATAGGCCTGTCTTTCACCGGAGTGTAGTTGAGTCTATCCATCGCTAGACTCGCTGATCCAACCAAAAAAAACACAAATTTATTATAATAACAAAACACCAAATAAGAACAAAGGCAAGCACACATGAACAATATAGTTACAATCCTGTCGTGTCGTAATCCATAATAATAATATTAAATTCCTCAAACTTGAATATAAAATAAAATAAAAGAGGGGACTATATAATAATTGTTTACCATCCTCAGGGTTAGAGAAATTGACGTAAGCGTAACCAAGAGAACGACGAGTCAAATCACGACAAACCCTAACTGTCTGAACAGTAGCGACTGAACTAAACAGATCAAACAGATGTGCCTCATTGATACTCTGATCTAAATCTCCGACGTACAGCGAGGAGTTGGGATGCGTTTGCAACGCTTCCGCAGCAACAGCAGCAGCCGCAACCTGATTCACAGCAGGGAAAGGAGCCGCCGCAGGAGGAACAGGAGCAGCAGCAACGGGGGGTTGATTAGGAACCTGATCAACCATAGCAGTCGTCGGGGCAATTCCAGATGCAACCGCCGCCGCCATAGCGATGATGACTTCTAGGTTTTTTTTTTTTTTTTGGTTTGAGAGAGAGGCAGAGAGATTGATTCTTCCAAGTAATGTGTGGTTTTACAAAAAAAAAAATTTAAGGGGAAGATTTTTTATATATTTTATTTTCCTTTTTATTATTTTTTGTGTTTTTCCTTTTTTGGGTTACTCCGGTGAATAAGAAAGAGAGGAGTAAAGAGACTCGAAAGGGTGCGACGAGTTTGGTGTTTGTATTTATACCATTCGCTAACGAACCGGTCCCTACGGATCGGAGTTTGATTTGACGTGGCTTTTTTGACCGAGTTTTTTATTTTTAATTATATCTGGATCTTTTTGTGGGCCTATGGGTTTTTCTTGTTTGTTCTGGCCAATATACAAGTGCCACGTAAGATTCATGTTTTTATGTGTCTTTTTTTTTGCAATAACGTGAGGAATATCCCCTATATATTAATAGAGAATCATTCTCACACAAAATGTTTACGTGTCGCATTCACAGAGCTCCAGACACTATTTTCTTTATTTGTCATTAGTTTTTAATAATATTTACATCTGTTTTCCAAAAATATAATTAACACTCAAAATTAAATTCTTATATTCTCTTTTAACTTAATTACATCCTTTAATTACATTTTCATAAAATCTTTAAAATAAATTTTAAAAACTCTTTGTTCATTTGATATGATATGATAATATAAAATTGATATTATAATAATTCTCATGGGTTAAATTTTAATTATTATACAAAAATATATATATATATATACTACGCAATCGAATTTTAGATTCCAATTACTGATAAATATTATAGATTTTGTAAACAAAAATTATAGTAAAAATATTTAATAATTATTTTATACCGCACATAGTGCGGGTTATTACCTAGTATTCTTTATTCAAATCCTAACCTATTTCTTCCTTGTTTATGATTTGACCAAACTTTTGTTAAAATAATTTTTTTTTCTTTTTTGACAAATTTTGTTATGGTACTTAATTCAAAGGAAAAAAGATGGCTAGCTACATGAAGTATTGGTGAATACATGGTCACACATACCAAGTATACTATTGTATACTCAACTACACGAAGTATATGTATTACATGGTCACATGTATGAACTATATAACGTCATGTATTCAACATCATAGACATACAATCTGGTACACTGATTGATTAATTCCGGTGAAGACCGGTGTTGACTCCGGTGTTGACCAAAAAAAAATTCTAAAATTAAAAATAAAAACTAAAAAATTACTATATTTAATCATTTATGGTTTTTATCAATTAAAAAATATTATATTCAATATCTAAATATTTTTTTTATATATTTTTAATGTATTCATTCTTGGAAGATTTTCAAAAATACATCTTTTCCTATGTCTTTTTTTTATTAAAATACCCTTTTATGTTATCCATTTTCAAAAATACTCATTTTCTATATATAAAAAAACTAAATTCTAAGCCTTAAACTCCAAATACTAAATCCTAACTCTTCAAAACTATATCATAAATGTAAAATAGAGAATCCAAACCTTTAAAAAAAATCTAAAATTTAATTAACATTCTTATACTTACTTAATTTTTAATTTTAAAGCTAAACTAATATTTAATAAAAATCACTAATAGTTATTTTCAAGGTATAATATAAAGGTATTTACAAAAATAATCTTATTCTACACCCTTTTGCAAACATACCTTTAAATCAAATCTATTGTTCTGCTAAAATGATTTTTTTCTATCTTTATCTTTTATATGTTAAAAGTAAATATTGTGAATTTTGTTGTTGTTGTTTATATGTTATTTTGAGTATGTAAATATTAAAGTAAAGAGTATCTAAAATTTTGTATAACATTTACCATGCAAAATTTAGAGTGAAGAGTCATATACTCAATCTTTTGCATATTATTTTCTAATGAAAGTAGTTGAATTTGATATAATTTATTTTGTAGTATTTAAATAATCTGATTATCAGAGATTTTTATTTATATATATATATATATCTTAAAAATAATTATAAATGATTTTTATATCTTTATAATTATTTTATATATTGAAAATAATTATAAATAAATTTTTCTATCTTGAAAATAATTATAAATGATTTTTATTTAACTATTTACTTTAGCTTGAAAAATAAAAAGTAACTAATTATAAGAATGAATATATTAGAGGTATATAAAAAATATTTGCATATTGAATAGAATATGTCTTTTAATCCTGAAAAACCATATTTTATTTAGTATAATAATTTATTACTTTAAATTTTAAATTTTGTAAAAATTAAAATATTTTTTTTGTTATTGTTGGTCAACGCTGGAGTCAACGTCGGTCTTCGCCGGAATTGGTCAACCGGTGTACTGGATTATATGTTTATGGTGTTGACCGCATAACGTCATATAGTTCATGCATGTGGTCATGTAATACATATACTTCGTGTAGTTGATTATACAATAGTATACTTGACATGTGTGACCATGCATTCTCCGATACTTCATGTAGCTAGGTATCTTTTTTCCTAATTCAAACCCACAAGTAGAGAGATATATTTTGGAAAAGATATAAATTTATAAAAAGTTCTGACCACATATACATGGAGAAAGTCTTCCATTTGATTTAAGGTTTGATTATTTTTGTACAAAGAAAATAGGACATCTAATTTGTTTTTTTTTTCTAAAAAAAATAACACCAAGAGACATGGTTAATTGGTTCAATATTGAATATATATGATATTGTATACTCATAGACTAATAGAGACTAATAGAATGCACATACTTATTTTCAGTTTTATTATTAGAGTTTAGGATAGTTTTTTTTTTCTTTGCTTTATTGTGTGCATCTTTTGAGAATTGGTAATAATGTCAAAACTCAATTAATCTTACTAAATTATATATATATATATATATATATATATATAGATTTAAAGTTAACTTTTCTCTCTTTTCCTTCATCCACATCAGCATCTATCTACGCAACGCTATATGTATTTGTGTTTTCTTTTTTGCAAAGATGACCAAATTTTTTTTTTTTCCAACCAAACATTAAAATTAAAAGAGAACTCCAAGATTGGTAGCCCAAATGGGAGGAAAGGAGTTTACAAAAGAAGTTTTAGAGATCAAAGATTTTGAAGAACGGGCAAGACAATCTGCTCTGACATTGGACTCACGAGGGATCCTGGAAAGGGTGAAGGAAGGGAATGAGGATCGGAGCAATGAGAAATCTTCCATCAAATTCGCGAAAGCAGGCCAATCGTCTGGAGTCTGCACCATGTCGACTAACTCTGCACAATCCGTCTCGTAGGCTTGACAGTCCACCCCAGCCACCAAGAGAGCCTCCATAGCCCAAATCAGGACTTGTAGCTCCGCATGAAGGGGCATAGGTCCACGTCGAAGAGTTCTTGCTCCCAGAAGAAGCATCAAACCTTCTCCATTAGAGTACCACCAACCCAGACCCTGAAAAGGATCGGAAATATTTTTAAAAGCTGATGACATAAAGGAAAGAATGTCCTGAGCTCTGTAATGCTGACACCTCAGCTTTTTTGCCAAAATGTTCCTCTATTAATATATAGGGGATGTCAAAGTTCATTTAATCTAATCAAATTATATATATATTTTATTTTTTTTGAGACTTTGGATGCAGAAAAAGTCTTTCAGGCATGTACGAAATTCATCAGTCTTAAAAGCTAATAAAAGAATTTTCGACATAAGCTTATGTCGGAATGTTTTGGGTACATTTGGTACCTCGTATGAGTTAAATGGATGCCACATGTCCCAACTTTTGTCTTCCCAAATGCGTACTTACAGTATTTTCTACTACATATAAGTAGGTTAGATACGGGTGAGGTCGACCGATTCATGTTAACCATGTTAACATTGCAGACAAATTATTTTACATATATACCAATTACCAAGGTACAACAAAATAATAATAAGAAAGTTATCATCAGGCTTCTAAGTTGATTACCAGGAGGCAAAAGCAATGTATATATTAAACATGGACAGGCTTGTAGCTTTACTACAATCAAGTATCAGCCTCCATAAAAACTATTAAATTTTAACAAGATGCAGATTGGGAAAATGCTTGCTTTCTCCTTGGTTCTGAAAGCAAGCAAATGGGTGCCTCAAGGCTTATCAAAGACAAAAGAGTGTTACCAAAGAAAGGAACTTGTTGGGTTAAGACAAAAGAACCTCTATATATATGGTTGATGAAAAGACTACAATTTCGACCACATTTAAAACGAGAGCAGTGTTAGGGGTCTGTGATATCATATCACCAGCCATACTTCCTTAAAAAATCTCTGGTTCTCTTCCTAGCTCGAGTGAATACTATTACTATGCAAGCGAGCACCCACGGAGGAAAAGTACCAATGGAGATGTTGTTCTTGATCCAAGCTGGTGGGTCTTTCAATAAAAATGTTATCAAGAGCGTAACGATCACGACTCCAAGAATGATTCTTGTGATGGGTTTGATCAGGGGTTCCTGAAAAACAAAAAGAAGTGTTCAAAGACATAGTGTCATCAGATGAATCACATGATTAAAGCTGCATGTTTTCAAAGACATAGTATCCAACGAGTTCAGAGTACCAAGTCATCCATTCTAGGTTCTACATGCGTCTTGTAAATCTACCATCCGGAGGTGTAATTCCAAGAAATTGTTTACTTACAACAAGAGTATAACCTTTTACCTAAAGCTAAGGTTCTTTGAACCACTGAATGGTCCGAATCCAATCCAAGTGAATTGAAAAATTCCAGGGCAATTAACGAGTAAAGAAGCCTAGACTATTGATTACATGTATAATAAGGCTTCAAAGGAACAAGCAAAGAAAAATCATAAACTCAAATGAATGCAGAAAGCTAATGTTGAGTAATTCTACTATCCACAACGATGAAGAAGAGAGAAAAGCCAGGTCCAGCTGATGCAAAGCAACACTTATATCGTGACTTTACTAGGTGCTGTTCCTCTTCAGCAGTAGTAATCAACATTACTATGTCATATAGCACAATCCACCACAGTTTCAAGACACCTCATTCAAGAATCAGTTGGGAACTACAACTAAGCTACGAGAGATCGTTCTCTTTTCCTAATTCCTCTTGCCTTAGTCAAACTCAAAATTGTAAGATTCAAACCAAGGAACAGAGATTACCTGAGGTTCACCGTCGATGTAAATGACGGCACCATCCCTGTAAGGCAGCACAGACCGGCCATTCCTAGGGTGAAATCGGATCGGAACAGCACGACCTTTCTCAACGTTGAAAGCGAAGATGGATTTGAGTCCATACTTCTCAAGAATAGATCGAACCTCGAGCTGGTCCTGCTCATAACCGCCGAGATTTGACTTGAACACATCGATCGGACCTTTTCCACTCTTATACAGATGGATCTCCACTTCCGGCACTTTCGCCGCCGCGGTCTTCGATCTCAATTCACCGTCCGGTTGAGACTCTTCTAGCAACGGTGTAGTCTCTTCTATCTCTTGCGGCTGTGGATCTCTCTCCTTCTCGTTCTCCGTCATCGATGACATGACTTTAACGATTCACCGGTCCGATCACGTTTTTTCTTCTTATAAAATCCCAAGAGAGCAAAATAAATATTCCGTATAAAACGTCGCCGTTTGATTAGTAGAAAATGGGCTGGTTAAGTTTGGGCCTTATTATGGGCTTAAATGGTATAATAAACAATTTGAGAATTTGGTTATACGGATATCATCAGTTGTCTCATCGGAGGAAGAGATTTCTCCGGCGTGCGTACGGAGGTTAAAGAGATGGAGGCAGCTTTGGGACTTCTCAGGAGAATGCCGCCGAAGCAGTCGGAGACGGCTCTCTCTGCACTTTTAAGCCTCATTCCTCAGCATTCTTCCGATCTTCTCTCTCAAGTCGATCTCCCTCTTCAGGTATTTCTCGTTTCTCGAGATTTTGGAAATGTGAGTTTGTTGCCCTGAGTCGTGTTTGTTTGTTTTCCAATATATGGTTTTGGAGAATCACAAGGCCTTGGTTATGTAAATTTCAGAGATTAGGATGATCTAATAGGTTTTTAGCTCGGTTGAATTTGTAGAAAGAAATGTAAGTTCTTTGCAAATGGTTGATGACGGAGAATGAGTATCCATGTATATTGCAACAGGTGTTACGTGATATTGAAAGTGGGAAAGATTTCATCTTGTGTGAGTACAATAGAGATGCAGATTCCTACAGGTACTTTTTTTTTTTTTTCTCTATTTCACTGTGTAATGAGAGAATTTAAATGTTTGATGGTTCTGGTTTGGTGCTTGAAATCAGCTGAAAAGGGAATTGAGTTATTGGATTGAAGATATTTTGATAATTAGGATGCTACACTACTTTTTGTTCTTAGCTAAATTGTTATTTGTTATATCTTGTGATCTTTACTATTGCAGGTCACCTTGGTCGAATAAATACCTTCCTCCGCTAGAGGATGCTCTTTACCCGTCGTCAGAATTAAGAAAGCTTGAAGTTGAAGCCAACGATATCTTTGCAATCTATCGTGACCAGTGAGGTTCTTCACCTATCTCGTTCAACTTGCAAAGCCATGTAGTGAAACTAGTTTGTTACGCGATTGAGTTGTCTAAAACGGAGACATAGTTAGCATCTGATCTGAAGATATGTGGTGTTTCATGCTTTTAATTTCTACACGGCTCCTGAGGTTTGATTAGTTCATTGACTTAGAGAAAGTATCCATGAGGTTGGTAACTGAAAAAACTTGCAAAGTTACCAAAAAATCACCTGTTTTGATTAGTTTTCTTTTCCAGGTATTATGAAGGTGGTATATCTTCAGTCTATATGTGGGAGGATGATAATGAAGGCTTTGTGGCATGTTTCCTTATTAAGAAGGGTATGTTGTTTCTGTAGAGTTCAATAACACCGAAGATTAGGCAATACAAACTCTTCACCTGAACTGTTCTGGTTCTTGGTTCATGAAGATGGGTCAAAATCAGGTCATGGTCGGAGGGGATGCCTGGAGGAAGGAGCATGGGATGCCATACATGTTATACAGGTAACTCTCTTAATATACTTACCATTACCAAGTGCCTTATGTGTTAAAAATATTGGCCATTTTGTAACACACACCGCCCACACTTGCAACTATATCATATTTTCCTAAGCAGCTCTTTCATGAGATATTTCTAACTCTGAGCTTCTAAACCTAGGTTGGACCAGAAGAGGAGGAAATGGCACATTATTGCTTAACAAGTACTATCATGCTCTCTCTGGCCACAGATGATGAGTCGTCAGGCAAATTCGGCTTATCTGGATCGATTAGAAGACAAGTAAGTATTAGCTTCTATTTAACACATGCCTTACATAGATATATAGCTCCTGGTGGGAATAGTGATTCAATGGTGAAATACCAAACATCTCTAACATTATGCTGCTACTTTGAAATTAGATGAAAATGGATCTAGCAGTAGCTGAGGGACATCTGTGCAATATGGGGAGAATGATTGAAGAATTGGAAGGAAAACTGAGGAACTCACTTGATCAGGTTCTACCTCCAATCCCTATACCAATTCCACAAACTCCTTTTACTTGTGTAACCTCCATAGATGCTGTGTAGTTAGTTAATCTCATGCTTACAGTTCTGTGACTGCTTGGCAAACCCCGAATTGTATAGAGTAATCGTCATATGACCACTGTATGCGAGAGTGTTAGGAGAAGCTTCAGCTCAGATCATTATCTATCATCTCATAAGTCAATCTAGTGTGTTGGCCCAATGTTTAATAGTTGTTTGGTTTCAGGTTTACTTTGGGAAGACAAGAGAAATGGTGTGCACATTGCGTCCACCAGCTGAGATTGTACAGATGAGATTACCTGAAACCTGATGCTCCTCCTCCCATCGCACTTTATGCTACAACATTTCATATCTCCTCGATTTTTTTTTTTTTTTTTTTTGTATTGTTTTGTTTCGATTCGTCTGATTTGAAACGCTTCCCCGTGTGTTTTTATGTGTATGTGTCTTACTTGTTTAAGTGTTTTCTCTGACTTCACACCATCATTGCATCATGTAACCATCTTTTTCCATAGATATGCAACAATGATACGGGTTTTTAAGGTAGTATCAACTATTCTACAATTGCTTAAAAAATCTCCAAAACTATAGAATGACAGAAACAGTGATCAGGGGTGCTAAGACATATTAAGACCAAAGCATCGAACTTTTAAACATAAGGGTGTCAATCGAGCAGGGCCGGCCCGTTTTAAAAGCCGGTATGGTCCTAACAGCATAAAAAGGGTTTTTTTTGGGCTTGTTTTACGAATAAAAAAATCATACCTAAGTTTATAACATATCTTAAAAAACAATATTTAAATGTATACTATAACCAGCCTAATTTAGAAAAAAGTTTAAAACCAAATATCTTTTTTTTTTTATGTTTTAACCAAAAAAAATAATCATATTAAATATTACAGATAAAAATTTTAAAAATAATAAATAAGATTAATAAGTAAATATGAAAATTAGGATTATAGTTTTAAATTTTATTTACAATAATTTATTAGTCAAATATTCCAATCAAATAAATATATTAACAAAAAAATAAAACATATTTGTTTGAGGACTTTTCGAACCGGTCTGATCTCGATCAGATTATATATAAAAAATCTTATATTTTAAATAGACTAAACCAGAAAAACTTGATAATTTTTTAACAAATATATTTAAATTCGAGTCCGATGTTTTTCAAGACCAGGACGAACCAAACCGCGGGTTTTAGCCCTTATTAACATGCTTATTAAACATGGTACCGAACGTAAAAAAATTAGCAAATTATGACTAAAATTTCTATTTTTTGCTTTCTTTTTTTTTTCTAATAATAATTGTTATTAAAAATAAGGAAAATATGAAATATTGAAATATCGATCGACGGTGCTATTTCAATTCGTCTTTAATTCTTCTTATAAGCAAAACGGAAAAAAAAAAAAATAAAGGCAAGTCTCTCTACTCCTCTCCTCTTATCGAACGAGAAATACGAAAAGATCTCTCTTTGTCTGAGGATTTCACGAAACTCGCTGGTTCGAATTCGATTGAACACTCGTTCGAAAGACCCGTTTCATTGAGGAAGAAGATGAAGCAACGCTTCACCTTCTTCTTCTTCGTTATATTCTGTTAATTCTCAATGGCTTCATCATCCCAACGACGCTGCGTTTTTGGTAACTTCCTCTTCTTCTTCCCTTCTCACTCTACAATTCTCTTTGCAATTTGGATTCAATTAGTTTAATTTCGTTTTTTTTTTGTTGTTGTCTTATTTAGTTGGGAACATCCCTTACGACGCGACCGAGGAACAACTCAGAGATATTTGTGGAGAAGTTGGACCTGTTGTCTCGTTTAGGTCTGTTTATTCTTCAATTCGGGTCAATTTGTTTTTAGGGTTTTCATAAAGGAAACACCTTTCTTCTTCAAACGAAACAGAGAAGTTTTTGTTTTTTTCTTAACTGTTTTAAATGCTTTCTTGATTTCAGATTAGTTACGGATAGAGAAACTGGTAAACCTAAAGGCTACGGCTTTTGTGAGTATAAAGACGAAGAAACGGCATTGAGTGCTCGTCGTAATCTTCAGAGTTACGAAATCAATGGCCGTCAGTTAAGAGTTGATTTTGCTGAGAATGACAAAGGCACTGACAAAACCCGTGATCAGGTTCGTTATGTTCTTACTCCTCTCTTAACTTCTTTTAATTGTTGTTGGATGGTTTTTTAGGCTTTTATTGTCAAGACGTTATAACTAACGATGGTTAACTAACTTTGGATATTAGGGTCAAGGAGGACCTGGTTTGCCTGCTACTACCACAGAATCTCAAAAGCAGATTGGAGGGCCTGTAGATTCAAATATACATCAGCCCGTTGGTCTCCAACTTGCTATAACTGCTGCATCTGTTATGGCGGGTGCACTAGGTGGTCCTCAGGTCGGTTCACAGTTTACACAAAGTAATCTGCAGGTTCCAGCGAATGATCCCCTGACTCTTCATCTTGCCAAGATGTCTAGAAGTCAGCTTACTGAAATTATATCGTCCATTAAGGTGTGAATCTTGATTTGGTTTTTTGTTTTGTTTTTAATGCATTGTTATACTATTGGTAGCGAGTGGTGTGATGTGATTGTGTTTTCTTAATTTCAGTTAATGGCCATACAGAATAAGGAACAAGCTCGACAGTTGTTGGTTTCAAGACCTGAGTTACTAAAAGCTGTTTTCCTGGTACTTACTTATCCCCTTATTCTAATGTGTCATGAATTGAACCATATTCTAACCTTCATTGCCCCTCAACTAGCTGATAAACCTTCCTGGGTGCTTTACTATTTTATGATCTCTTATTTTTTATTTCTTATATCATTATGATTCTGACACCATCTTTTGAACCTATACTTTGTTTATTGTTGTAGGCGCAGATACTGCTTGGGATTGTGAGTCCACAAGTGGTAAGTTTTCCATCTTATTGAAAAATTTTGTTGGTTCTTCCTTATTTATCTATCTATCATGTCTGATGAGTCCTGAATTGTGCAGTTGCAGACGCCAAATATTGTTCAAGCTCCAAGTCATATGACAGGGTCTTCAAATCAAGACACGCAATTATCAGGTCAAAACCTATTACCGCCACTTGCACAAAGGCCGCAGCAGCTAAGTCGCCCTCCCCATAGTCAGTTTCCCGTTCAACAGTCTTCTAAACAACCTTTTAGTCAGATTCCACAACTAGTAGCACAACCAGGTCCTTCTTCTGTGAATCCTCCTTCTAGATCCCAAGTTAAAGGTCTTAACCCTGAAACCGCTTCTTTTCAACGCCAACAAGTGGTTCCAGCTTCCACCAATATAGGTTATAGTAGTCAGACTTCAGTTCCGAATAATGTTGTCCAGCCATCTCAAGTACCCCGCCCAGCATTAACAAATTCTGTGATGCAGGTGAGTTTCCACAAGACCTATCTTATTAGAGAATGTAGCCATGGTGATATAAATTTAGTACACAAACACACACCAAAGGACTGTTTTATATTAGTTGAGGGAGTTTAGTGGACAATATGACACTTTTAATCACATACTTCTTTTATCTGTCTTTTTACAGCAAGGTGGGCAAACTGTATCTTTAAATTATGGCAAAAGAATAAACGAGGGTCCTCATCAATCAATGAACAGACCATTAAAGATGATGAAAGTGGAGGAAAGGAGAACCACTTCACTTCCTGGAGGTCATGCGTCTAATTCAATGCTTCCGAATCAAGTACAAGCTCCCCAGGTATTATCAATCACATAATTTGGACTCGCTCGGGAATGCCTCGAATGAAATTTAGTAATCTGCAAATCCTTGCTTCGTGATTGATCTTTCTTTTTCTTTTTTCCAGACACAGATCTCCCCCGATGTCCAGTCAACATTGCTCCAGCAAGTAATGAACCTTACGCCAGAACAGCTGAGATTGCTGACTCCAGAGCAACAGCAAGAGGTCTTAAAGCTGCAACAAGCGCTCAAGCAAGATCATATGATGCAGCCTTCATAGCCTTGAGGTAGTTTGTCTTAAAATATCATGAACCTTCTCAATTCTCTTTTTTTGTTGTTTTCATGTTTTTCGGTGATCTGATCTGATTCTCGTCTTGGTTTCACCTCTCTTCTCTATACACAGGGGAAAGCAACTCGGTTGGTCGATTTCATTGCGGAGATCAAAAAGGATTTTTTTTTGCATGCAAATCACCATATAGAAAGAAGAAGGCAGGCTCTCTCACCTGAATTGAGGCGAGTGATTGTAAGATTAGTGTAGCATTTATTTGTGCTGAGTTTGTCTTATAGAAGAACCATTCAGCCATCAAAATATAAAAGGAAAGAGAAAGTTATAAAGTTCAAGTCTCAGTTACTGTGTTCTCTCTTTAAGTTTTTTTTCTTCTGTTACTGTCTTATTTCCTGCATTGAACACACAACTCTCCTTCTTTGGTTTTTAATCCCGTGGCAACTGGTTTGGTCACTGGTGAAGATTTTAGTATTTCGTTAATAAACATTATATATTTTTCACTACAGAAAAGTTTCGTTATATGCTGAAAAAAAAAGATGGGTTAACACGAGCATTGATTCATTGACAAAAAGTTAAAAACTGAAATTATTTTATTTGATGCGTGTGGGATCAAAACGGCGATCTGATTCTCATAAAGTTAGATGTAAAAAATTATAAGTAACTCGGAATCATTGTAGTCTTAAGCGTTTTATGTAATATGACATCAAAGAAATATCCTACGAATGGTTCTAGCGAAAGCCCTAGACACCAATCTTCCAACCAAGTCACCTGGCAACTGAAGCAACCTCTGTTGCGACTCCTGTGGAAGCTGCCACGTTCATTCAAATCCCCAACAAATAAGTTCAATTAGTATCGAATCATAATTTGATAACAATGTAAGGGATTAGTAAGATTGAGTTTCCAGAATCGCAACATTTGAAAGTGTTGGTCAACAAATTGTTACCTCAGGTAAGATGGAGAGAATCGGAAGCATCTCTTGTGCTGATGGAAGCTGATACATGACGAGTGATGCTTCCTCTAAAGGTGTGAGTGCCTCACCATATTTACTAGTCGCGTTTACTTGCTGCAAGTTTGTTCCGCAAACATTATAAAGAAAGTTAGTCTAAGAACATTTAATCTACTTTACAAAAATCAGAAGAGAACCAGTTGTTACCAAGCTTACGCTTCCGGCCTTCTGCATCCCTGAGAACAATGCCATGAGCCGATGGAAGGTTCTAAGGTTTGTCATGTCTTCTTCTGTCAAGGAAGAGAATGCCCTTGAACCAGAAAATGTGAAGGACTCTAAAGTTGCCAATCCAAATGCATCAAGACCCTGTTAAAAAGACAAACCAATTCTTTTGTTTTGATCTACAAGACAACAAAGACTGACATTTTTCACGCAAATAGTGCAACAAATTCAATATATACTTGTCAATCCAGTTGGTCTATTGGACAACCCTTCGACTGAACTATTTTCCTATTAATAAACAGCTGAGATCAGAAAGATTGATTGCACACCTTAGCGAATTCTCGAAGAAGGATTTCTCTTACAAAAGAACCCTGTCCAACGTTTCAAAATTTTAAGAAACTGTTTCATTAAGTTTTATAATTCATAGTACAAAAACTACCGCTTAATTATACCTGTTCCGTGAAAGTAAAAGCAAGCATTTGCTTCATGGCGATCTTAGAGTCTGTGCCCACCACTGGTTTCTGAACTAATGCCGTCTCTGTCCTAAGAGACTGAAGAAAGTAGATGTGAATACGAAACCAAAAGCTATTCTTTGTTATTCAAAGAGGTACATCCTATAACACCCAAGCTATTCATTCCCCAAATCATCATGCAGATTTCAGTCTTTCGTTGGTTTTTAGGCCATCTGGTTGTATGATTATTCAGTTGTTTACTGACTAATTTACCATTGAACACAACATAGCCCATTAACCCAAAAACACAAGCTCATAACCCTGATAACAAACAACAAGGAAACTGATACGCTAATGAACAACAAACATTGGCACGTATAAACAATAACAAACGAAAAGACTTCAGTGCATTTTTCAACCCCTAGATAGTCAAAAACCAAAAACGGATAAAATTCAGTCTCACCTCAGAAAGCAAAGACTCAAGACGGTCAATTCGGAAAACACCTTCCTGGCAGAGACACACATATAAACACGATAGCACGTTCAGGAAGAAACATAACGCGAAATGAGAGTGACCAATCTGATTATACAAAATAGTTAGGTACCTCATACAAAAGATTTTGCAGAGAGATTTTCAGCTGTGGAGAGCTGTCAGTTAGAATCTTTCTAGCAATCCAAGGGTATGTACTGCCTAAAACCTTGTAGTTTGGGCTTATACCAATGGCAATGCCCTCCAAAACAGCAAGGCTGGGGAATCACAGATGAGAAGCCAAAAATTATGGGGATGCTACCTCAATGAACAGAAAATGGCTATTCACATATACGCCGTGGTTAAGAGTACATGATGAATAATTGAATAAAGCATTTAACGCATAGACTATTTGGACCTACAATTTTGTGCAAAAGCTCTGAGCATTTGTCTATGTTTATTTAAACAATCTAGATGACTCAAAAGCTTGACAAATCAAAACAGCTCAAAACAAGAATGTTCATCATACAGCAATGCAGTTAAAAAAAGCGAAAAGAAGATTTTGTACCTGCGGATAACTAGAGAAAAATAGGGGGGTATTCTGAATTTGAATCGGTACCTGAAAGTTTGACAAATAAATATCAGCATCCACTAAACAAATTATATGTATATTCTTTCAAATGTCCCTATATCAGCCATATATTATTAAAATAATCGTATAGCATATATTAGTTTAAGTGAAGTGTTACTACATTGTTTTTCCTAAGTCGCCAAGCAGGTCACCAAAGCTTATATTGCGTACTCCTCTAGAGATTGCACCTTGAAAAACATCTGTAGAAAAAAAGGGAAGGCAATTGTTTCAAAACAAAACAACCAAAACTCTCAATACAGACAAGTACCTGCATAATAATATACTGTTTTCTAAATCAAAAGCAAAAACGAACCGGTTAAAGCCTTAGTCACAGCGCTCTTTTCTGCTGTCGGCGGAAGAAGCCTATGGAAGTTTTGCAGATAAGATTAGGGAATGTCGACAATTCAAAATTCATATTCAGATAGACACCAATGACCAGAGTACCCCAGAGTTACAAAGTCTTTAGCTAGTGCTTTGAAGTCACGATTTACGAGATGAAGACATGCTTCCATGAATCCATCACGTAATTCTGGCCTAAAGTCCCCCATCATACCAAAATCTGCCAGCAAAAGAGTTAAAAGTTCAATAAGTTATAAACAAAAGATAGTTACTGGGGCAGATATCCAGAGAGGCAGCAAAAAGTCCCATTCGTATCTGGAGCAGTGATTGATTATCTCAAGCGTATAACATTGAATCATCAAAAAATAGAAAAACCATTGAGCACAAAAGTACATAGGTTTTCATGTTTCTGGTTAATTAACTGTATGATCAGATAGATAGGAAAAACACAGGAAGAATCGAACTTTAACCAAAGCATCAGTCACCAGTCTTTATTTTTGAACGGAAAACACATATACAAAAACGTTATCTGGAATTGTGGACCATGGAGTGCAGAATGATAACAGATAACGTTAGTATCGAGATCAGCAAATACCTAAGTATGCAAGTTGCCCATCATACGTGCGAAGAAAATTCCCAGGGTGGGGATCGGCATGATAAAATCCATACTCCAGAAGTTGATTAAACGAACAGTAAACGCCAACCTCAACTAAATAAAGATCATTAACTTCATTAAGCTTCTGACCCTGCAATAATACAGAAAGTAGAATACACAATATTACTGTGTGCTTAAGAAATATAAAATTCAATATACAACTCTTTGACGCAAACCACATAAATGATTTTTTGATTGCAAACGAGGACTTCATACCTCCACCCACTCCATTACAAGAACTTTACTGGTACTGTACTCCGTGTACATCTTTGGAACCAAGACATCTTTGATGCCACCATACAACTTCCTATTCAAGCATGCGGAATGTTACTTTAGGGAATCCCTTATAGAAAACTTAGCCATGTTGTCCAAGTACCATGCTTAAGCAAAATACTAATGATCTATAGCTCAGATCAATTTATTTACAGTGTAAGACAAAAATATCATGTTGTCCACGTACATGTAAAATACTACATGACCTAGAGCTCAGATCAATTATATACAATGGTAGTCAAAGCCATAACATATTGTAGGAGATCAAACAAGGGCGGACAAGACTCAAACCTTAGCAGGATTTACCTAAATTTTATTCCGTTTTGCGCTTCATTCAAGTAATCCATCTCCTGCATTCAATGTGATTTACCTGTATTCAATATAAAGCTCTAAGATATTCCTCGAACAAGAATAAAATGCAACAACTAGTCCATCTAAACGATCTTTCAAGACATTAAAGAAATCGTTAGCATCTACCCTTTTTCACACAATTGTTATAAATGAAACTTATCCTTTTCAGCATCACCTTAAACCGTTGTAAATTTGGACGGAACAGAAAAGTAGGATTGCATAACGATTAAAGAGAAAACAGTCTGGCACTCTTTTCCGTCAAGTACGGAGAAGAGAAGCATCAAGAACTTACCAATATATAATCTACGAATCAAATGAAAATGTCTACGCAAAACATGGAAACCTACATGTGATAATAGTGTATCCTTTACCTTAAACAGACTTGTTGCCCATTCATCAACAACTGCCTGCAAATAGAATTTCACTTTTTAGCATTGAAACAGGTTAACAGTACTAATTGACTTAGGTTTCCCTTCTTCTCTAAGACAGAGGGTGAGAATCAGAGTCATACAAAAAAAAAAAAATAACTTCGAGAACCCACTGAAAAGGATTCTAGATAGAGTAACTGAGTAAGTTTCAACACACTTTAAATGTTATTCTGCATACTAATGGAAGTTCAAAAGTTTAAAGTAATGTTGACACGACATTTTTCTTATCAGATTAAAAGAAGGCACCAAATTACGCAAGTGTCATGTCACCTCGAGATCTGAGTTAAATTTTCCAGCCTTTTTAATCAAACCCGCTAAGTATCGCAGAATTAGTGTGTCCAAAGCAATAGCAGCTCGTACACCAGGCCGCTGCACTTTGACAGCAACAAGCTTTCCACTTCTACGGAGCCTAGCTTGATATACCTGAAACGTTGGACCAGAGTAGGATCCACATAATAGGAGAAGCTCTCATATATAGGTTGGAAATTTGAAACTAGGACTAGGATAAGCTTTAAACCATCAAGAACATGCTTTCCGCATACCTGTCCAAGGGACGCTGCAGCTACAGGCTCAGGAGAAATCTCAGAGAAAAGCTCATCTATAGGAAGGCCAAGTTCATCCTCAATCATATTGAACGCAACTTCGGATGAAAATGGAGTGATTTGATCTTGTAGCAGGGACAGTTCATCCAAATATATAGGAGGTATCAAATCCTAATGATAGTTCAAAAGTCATATCTTAACAGCATATAATCACCACAAAGCTCCAGAAAATGAGAATGAACAAATGTTACAAAAGCCTGAAGAATACGGAAACGGTATGTGCTTACAGGACGAGATGAAACAGCTTGAGCGATTTTGACGTATGCCTAAAACAAATTCAAGACATGAAAACCATTACATCATAAACACGGTAAGAGAGACAAACACTAGCATTGAGCAATTTGACGAAACTGATGATGAAACCTCAAAGAAGGAAAGAGAGAAACCATACCGGACCTAGCTCCACCAGTAATTTCCTAAGCTCTGCAGCTCGTACCTAATTATCAATTCGTAAAAAAAATCAAAACGAAGCATATTGTTTTTTTATATAAAGCATCATCACTAAAAATGAAATTGGAGAAAGACCTTGAACATCTGCTCAGACCGCTCCAGAGCCTCATCGGCTAAGCGAAGCCCAAACCAATACCCAAACGTAGTTCCAATCTGAGCCAATCTACGAAGCAGAATCAGAGGCTTCTTCTTATACATCCCGTCTATCCTGAGAAAATTATACTCCGACAAAGAATCAGCCTCATCGGCGCTGAGACTGAACAAATAACCAGATTTGCTCGTGAAGCTATCTACATCTCTAGACGCAGCTGATGATACAGCGACGGCGGAGTTTCCTCTTCGCGACGGCCAAGACGGTGATTGTGAAATCAGCAGATTTGGATTGGCGGGAAACGAAACGATTAGCGGAGATGAAGAAGAAGAAGAAGAAGAAGGAAGCAGAAGCATCTCTTCCAATAACTAAGAAGACTAGAGTAGATTTTATCTTCTTTTTTTTTTGTTCTTCGCTGATCGTTCTTGTGGTTTTTGAAATATCATGCAAAGGTGTTCCAAAAATGGTTAATAAATCTCTTTTTTTCCGGTCACACATTCTTTATATTTTCTGTGTCACACAAATGGCACTTTCCCTATATTTTATTTTATTTATCTACAAATATAATTTTCTACACTTCTTTTTTTTTGTCCATTCGTTTGTTCCATGACATGATTTTTATTACAGTCTATAAATATATGAAAATAAAACTATACAATTTAAATGAATGATGTTTTATTTCAGAATTCAAGCAATGAACTTTTATATTATTATTTTTCAAAATCAAAATAGAACACGTTTTTATGAAACGACCCCAGTCCCCTCCCCCAGCAGCAATCAGCATGGTCTTAAGATTTGCGTTTTTTGGTCGCCGGATTATAGCGTTTGCGTTAATGAACAAAACTAAAAACACTAACAGCTGGCCAAAAAAAAAAAAACGAAAGGAAAAATCAAAAACCGGCGAGGCGAAGGATTTCAGCGTTTCCGAACTTTTTCCATCAGAGACTCGTTTCGGAGATTTTTTTATCGTTATTTTGTTTCTCCTCCGGCTGATCTGCGTTCAACACAACCACTTGTTTTCAGAGAACGGCGAAGTAAATTGAAGTCGGAGAATCGCATTCGCTATCCAGATTTTGCTCAATGACTTCTTCGGTTTGCGTCTATTTTAGCCTTTACGCTTCTGTGTTCCAGATCTCTTTGCTTCTCCCTCTGTGTTTTTTATTGTAATTGTTTTGGAGTCTTCGATAATGAATGAGTTTCTTTGCTTTTTGCAGATACAGGCTTAATTTAGGATCGGAGTTCTTTAATAAGGTGATCTAGCGAAGATGATGGTCGAGGATCTTGGTGTGGAAGCCAAGGAAGCGGCTGTCCGAGAGGTCGCGAAGCTCTTACCGTTGCCTGAACTTTTGCAGTCTATTTCTTCGATTAAGGCCGATTACATCGCTCGTCAACAGGTTTGTTGTTGTTCCTTGGCTTTGAATTGGAATCGGAACTGAATTGGCTTTAGAGATATCGCTTGCACTGAGTATCAGTTATCTTTGAGTGATGCTGGGTTCGGAATTGTTAGGTTTTGATTATGCTGTCGTTATCTTTCATTGTCCATTTTTCTGGTAATGGTATGACCTTACTAGTGGCGGTTGCTGTTTCAGGCGAATGATGCACAGCTCAGTACCATGGTTGCTGAGCAGGTTGAACAAGCTCAAGCTGGCTTAGAGTCGCTTTCTTCATCTGAGAAGACCATATATGAACTGAGGGATAATTTCATTTCTATCGACAAGTATGTTTTTTGCTTCACTAGAGATTCGTCGGCTGAGTTACCAACTTTCACATTTTTAAAATTCTAACTTCACTTCTTGTGCCACAGGCTTTGTCAGGAATGTCAAACTTTGATTGAAAATCACGACCAGATAAAGCTGCTGAGTAATGCCAGGAATAATCTAAACAAAACCCTAAAGGTAGATACGCCAATGAGCACGTATTGTAATGCTCAAACAGTTTTTGATCAATGTTGTCTTTCTACCTAGAACTTGAATACTTATAGCTCTGCATGGTCGTCTCAGATGTTTAAATGCTTCTAAGTTTATGTCAACTTATGTTATACAACATTCTTTTTTTCTAGGATGTAGAGGGTATGATGTCAATTTCTGTCGAAGCTGCTGCGGCTCGGGAGTCCCTGAGTGATGATAAAGAAATCGTTAACACTTATGAGGTAGCATGAGTTCCTCTTCCCATGGATTCCAGGCATTTTTACTGCATCACATTTTGAGAAAGAAAACATCTGGTGTAAGAAATAATATTCTTTTCGTTCTTCCATAGAGATTAACAGCACTTGATGGTAAACGGAGATTTGCATTAGCAGCTGCTGGAGAGGAGGTTGGCAGGCTAAGGTTTGTATTTATTCCACTCGCTATCTTACTTTGCTTTTCGTACTTACATGAGTTACTAGGCTGCTACGAAGGAAAATAGGTCTCTGTGCTTAAGTAAATGAGCAGCACGTGGAGCTGTTGCTCTTTTGATGATGCCTATTATGATTTGATCCCATCTCTGGACTGTCATTTCTTTTTACATGATCATTTCTTTTGAAGAGTTGTTTTGATGGGTTCAGGGAGTATTTTGAAGATGTTGATAGAACATGGGAAACATTCGAGAAGACACTATGGGGTCATGTTTCCAACTATTACAAACTTTCTAAAGAAAGGTATCTAAATATATGGTTATGCTCGACCTCTCTGTCTAGATCCAATTTTTTATATCTCTGCTGCCTTATATTAGTATTATGATTCTTGCTGTTTTCTTATAAGAGTGAGGCTAGGATGTTAGTTGAAAGAAGAAAGCAATGTCATAAGAATAGAGGGACATAGTTGGACTGTGCCAGTTATTCGGTAGTTAGATATGAGCATTTATATATGACAAGACATAGTTTAGGTAATGCTCTGTTCGTTGTTTTATGTTGTTAGCCAGACCTTGGGGCTTAAGTATATGTTTGGAGTTTGCTCCATGTTGAAATAAGCTATTCGTTGTTGTTACACTCGTAATTCTACTAAGACATCAAAAATACATATCCTTTTGGGTCATCTCATAATTACTGATATATATCTTTTTTCTGCAGTCCGCAAACGCTGGTTCGTGCTTTGAGGTATGATCCTGACCAGAGACATTCTTCACCTTTGTCTGTGGCATTTATTCCCAAAATTATTACTTTTCACTTTTAAGTAGTTTTGTTGGACGCAAATCTATTTTAATAAGCAAGGAAGATTCTGTCTACATATTTTCTGGTGATTACAATCAAGATTAGTTTAAATTGGTATAGTAGGATAGAGAAATTATTGTGTTACCGTGACAACCACTTTTAGACAAGCAAATTGTTTCTTTTAGTTTCATGCAACATGCATTGCTATATCATAGCATTAGAAGTTCCCTAAACAGGGGATGATGTCTCCTATTCAGAAAGACAGGAGTAGACTTCTTTTAAAGTGAACTGGCTAACTGAATCTGGTAGTAACTTACTATGGTTTCTCCTATCAAAGGGTTGTTGAGATGCAAGAAATTCTTGACCAACAACTTGCTGAAGAAGCAGCAGAGGCTGAGGGAGAAGGTGCGATGGCATCTGTAGCAAATCCCCGAAGGCCTGGCAAGTGAGTCTGATATGTTTTATTCATATTCTTCTTGATTTGTTGTTTCAGCTGTTATTGAAACCTCTATCACTTTTTCACTGTGGGTTTGACTACGATAATTTTTCCCTTGATCTTGTCTCCTGTAAAGCTACGCATTTTTATTGAAGTCCCCATAATCATTTGTGACATACTGACATGTCTTATAATCGTTCTGTTGAATCTAGGAAATCTACGACAACATCAGCTTCGTCAAAGGGTCTTGCTCAACAAAAGTTAAAAGTCCAAGGGAAAGGCTACAAGGACAAATGCTACGAGCAAATTCGAAAGGCAGTCGAAAATCGATTTAACAGGCTTTTGACGGTGGGGCTTTCATTTGGTTGCATAGCTAAAAGTAATATGTGTTTCTCTGTGTGGTCATCCTAACTCTGAACTATTGACCAGCTTGTATTTGAAGATCTAAAAGCAGCTTTGGAGGAAGCTAGAACGGTTTGTGCGACTGATTCCCTTGCTTGCATACACTTCTTCATTTTTTCTTTTCTTAAGTTTATTGGAATTGTACTCAACTATCTGATAGATTTGTGTTTCTTCTAGGCGTTTCAGTCGATCTCCTTTAGTTGACTGAATTAGTTTTTTTTTGTTAAATTTATTTTTACTGTTCTGTTGAAAACGTTCCAAATTTTACCTAACCATCTTATATTGCTGTTCCTGTTCCATAAACGTTAATCGCCGATGCTAACTCTCTATCTTCCACGGTTATAATGATTGATGTCAGCCTCGTTTTCTTCTGCTATTTACACATATACTGTATTATTAACTGGGCTTTCTTTCTATTGTGTTTGACAACTAGATTGGAGAGGAACTTGGAGATATCTATGACTATGTGGCTCCTTGTTTTCCTCCGAGGTTTTTTTCTTATCTCCATCTATTTCCTCTAGAGAAATGAAAGATTACAGCTAGAAATTTATTCCTTTTCCCCATGGGGAAAATGGTCTTCTTAGCAATCTTCCTTGTTGGCAGATACGAGATATTTCAGCTTATGGTGAACCTGTATACCGAGAGGTTCATACAAATGCTCAGATTGCTCAGTGACAGGGCAAACGATCTGACAAATATAGAAATTTTAAAGGTTTGTAAAGCTTGATTGTTTGTAGTGTTCTGCCATGTTGTATCGCAACTCAGACTTCGCAAATTTTGCCTCTGGTGCTTTGTCTTTGTGTTTTCTGACCGAAATATCAAGGACCTTTTTAATCAACCATGCATAATATTTACGTAAATGTCAAGCTGGTGTGAGTTTTTAGACAGGGAACACCTTGAAAATTTTGAAAGGGGTAAATATTATGTGACTGCCTTTGTTTTGTCTCATCAACATGCCTCATTCGCTATACCTTGTCTCTGCGCATTATGTATCCTGTGGAGAGTGATGTATCTTTTCATTTTCTTTTGGATCTTGCTAGGTGACTGGTTGGGTAGTAGAGTACCAAGAAAACCTGATTGCACTTGGTGTTGATGATTCACTAGCTCAAGTGTGTTCTGAGAGTGGTTCAATGGATCCTCTAATGAATGCATATGTTGAAAGAATGCAAGCTACAACGAAGGTAATGACATGCATGTTTGACCATCGCTGCTAGTTTTTATGTTGTAAGTGTAAGTTTTACAGTTGTTTTTGCTAAAACTTTAATTGCCAATCCTCTTTGGTTGCAGAAATGGTACATGAATATCCTTGAAGCGGATAAGGTGCAACCACCTAAAAAAACAGAGGAAGGGAAATTATACACACCAGCGGCTGTAGATCTATTCAGAATACTTGGAGAGCAAGTGCAAATTGTCAGAGATAATAGCACCGATGTTATGCTGTACAGGATTGCTTTAGCTATTATCCAGGCAAGTCAGAGAGGTTGCAACGATATTTTTTGGTTTCCCTAGTTTCTTTGTTCGGCTATGAACTGAAATAGGTTATAGTTGAAAATAAATTATTTCCCTACTCAGGCTATTTTATCGACTATATACTCAAGAGGTTTCAAATTGTTATATGCTTTCTTCTAGGACTCGTGAAAGTTAATGTTGGAGACTGTACCTGTTCCCCAGCATTTTTTTCCATATCTCACCCTAACGACCAATTCCGTTGACCCCCTTTTCTCTTTTCTATTTTTTTCCTCTTCATTGTGTTTTAAGCTGATTGTAATTTTCCTGCAACAGTATGCCCTTCATTGTTGTCTGACTTTTATACCCTTTAAATTTCATAGCGTATGTTCTATATTTTGATTCATATTGTGGATTACTTCAGGTTATGATTGATTTTCAAGCAGCTGAAAAGAAGAGAGTTGAAGAACCTGCTTCTGATATTGGTCTGGAACCTCTATGCGCTATGGTATGTCAAAAGATATGACTATTTTGATGGCACTGTTACCATTCTCTCATTTTCCGACGAATATTTATATTTGTTAATATTGTCTACAGATAAACAACAACCTTCGCTGCTATGACCTTGCCATGGAGTTGAGTAATAGCACTTTAGAAGCTCTTCCACAGAATTATGCAGAGCAGGTAATCCAGCTGTCAGTTTTTGAGCTCAATTTCCTTGCGATTGATTCTTTTGATTGGAATTGTCAAATTCCACTGCATCATTCCCATCCTCAGTCCTTTTATACTCCTTCATGTCTATATCCACCTGCACCTTGTTTGCATGTTGAGAAAATGCTTCTCTAATGTGGTGATTCTGTCAGGTGAATTTTGAAGACACTTGCAAAGGTTTCTTGGAGGTGGCTAAGGTTCGTCAAAGATTCCTTTTTATCCACTGTCTTCAATCCAAATGTAGTTCTTGCATATCGATTTATGGCACTGTAGTTGCCCAAATGGCTATTTATTGAAAATTTAACTTGAGCTTGCGATCTTTGAAAGTAAAATTTATGTTGACTTCTTACACATGTCCCATATCGTCCTTCAATTTCAGGAAGCAGTGCATCAAACAGTTCGCGTTATCTTTGAGGATCCAGGAGTTCAGGAATTACTTGTCAAGCTTTACCAGAAAGGTATCTACCACTCTGAAGGACTAATCTATTACCTTTGTTAATGTGTGAATAGAGGCAGTGGAGGCGTTGCTAACTCCCTGGTACTTTTGCTACTGGTTTCCATTGATTTCTAATAGATATAGACTATTCTCTACCGCATTGATTTTCGACATGTTGTGTAATGCTATAGTTCAGTTCTTTATAACATAATCATTTAAGAATCAAGTTACACTCTTTCGTCCATCTTATCTCTACCTTTCCTCCTAAAACAGCACTTTGGATCTTATTTACTTGATTCAAGTTCTTTGTTTTGTTTCTAACTTTGCTGTTTACTTTATAGAATGGTGTGAGGGACAGGTTACCGAGTATCTCGTGGCAACTTTTGGTGACTATTTCACAGATGTGAAAATGTAAGTTCTCCATATCCCCTTCTGTGTAACAAAACTTGAATTGTCACAACTCTATTGAGATCTTAGCGGTGAATGGTGATGCAGGTATGTTGAAGAAAGATCATTTAGAAGATTTGTTGAAGCTTGTCTGGAAGAAACAGTCGTGGTTTATGTTGATCATCTCTTAACACAGGTTCCCCATCTATTCTCCGGTATTTACCTTTCATATTTCGTCAGTATACATACAAACTGAATCTTGGGGTGAACGCATGTAATTCCAGAAAAACTACATCAAGGAAGAAACTATTGAACGGATGAGGCTGGACGAGGAGGTTCTTATGGATTTCTTTAGGGAGTATATAAGTGCATCTGTAAGTTGGTTTTGGCACTTGATTCGTTTTTGACCTGAAAAATGATATTTTTCGTTTAAGTAGAGCTTATTATATCCACTGGGATTGTGTTACAGAAAGTGGAGAGTAGAATCAGAATAATGAGCGATCTGAGAGAACTTGCGTCCGCAGAGAGTCTAGATGCATTTACCCTTGTGTACTCAAACATTCTTGAGCACCAGCCTGACTGCCCGGTAAATTATATCAGAAAATTAAACTCTACTCTTTGTTTTACAAGATCACTCTTGATTTCAAAAGATCAATTTCCACAGGCTGAGGTCGTGGAGAAGCTTGTGGGACTGCGTGAAGGTATACCACGGAAGGACACGAAAGAGGTAAACACCAAAACTCTTCTTAAAAAATGTAATTTGCTTAGAACAACGCAGGTTAGTTTGGTTGGGAATTGCATGGATTTTCACACAATGGCTACGAGTCTTGAATTGTTACGAAACAGTAAGAGTGTGACTGAAAAGAAAGAATTTTTAATTGCGAAATGGGTAATGGTGATGAAAACAGGTGGTGCAAGAGTGCAGAGAAATATATGAGAACACCCTTGTAGATGGTAATCCTCCAAAGACAGGCTTTGTATTCCCGAGAGTCAAGTGCTTAGCTGCTAACAAAGGATCTCTCTGGAGAAAACTCACTTAGGTCAAATGAGTTTATATGATCGGTAAAACAGCGTTCAGCGTTTGCGCCCCCGCACTACTGTTTTTTGTTAGGATGATGTCATGTTTCTTCTCCAAATTATGGCGCTTGCGTCTTGTGTCTTCCTTTTTGCATTGGTATCTTTTTGCTCTCTGTAAATTCTGTGTTTTCTCAATTTTTGGTGTTTGAACCTTTTTACATACCAGGATTGAAAATTCAAAATTTCGGTTGCCACTTGCAGTAGAATATTATTCCGTTGTATTTAGGAAAGCATATCTAGTCTTAATCAAGTTCTTCTATTGTTTCATTTAATTTTGATGAAATCTTCTTAAAGTGTGTTTCTTTCCATAACAAGGGATCTCTAATTGTCTTGAGAATTAAAGCTGGTTTTGTGAAATCTTGAATTTGAAGCATCTTCTCATTTTTTAGATTTTTCATTCATTTTTTGGGGATGGGGAGGGGGGGGAAGGGCAGAATATGAGGATTTGTAAATATATCACTCATTGCATACCAGATGATTTTTAACCACTCACAATATAAATAATTGTAAGCATTATCGTGAAAAATGTTTTGTAAAATGACCATTTTTTTTACTTTAAATTTTTTATTCTAATTAAACCTTTTTTTTAATCATAATGATGATATTAGAGAGACCACCAACATGGGGTAAGGATAATGAATATTTTATTTATTATTCATTTACCAGCTGATTAACCAACAATATATCTTTCGTGATGTTTTGTACTTATCACAAATGATATCATGCTGTATACTGTAAGAAAAGTGTTTTACTTTCTACACTAGTCGATGTACTTATTGAATGGGCAAAGTATACGAAGAAAAGTGTTTTGTTATTTAAAAAAAAAAAAATTGTGTAATAGGAAGACAAGTTAATGTTAAATTGTACTCCGTGGAACAGTAGTAGTAGTAGAGTCATATGGAGCACGCGAATACTACAAATCCACACAGTGGAACTTGGCCAAATTTTGTCTTTGCCGTCTCTCTACAGTTTCTTCCACCAAAATTTTGACAATACTCAAATTACTCATACAATACTAAAAAAAAAAAAAGGGCTTCATTCAGTTTCATCTCTGCGAAAGTTACGTTTTTATGTCAAAAGAAAAAAAAAAGACAGCAAAAGTCTAATAAACTACATGTTCCGGTAACCTAATTTTGGTATTATGATAAACATAACGATCATAGAGTCTAATCACTGACAAACAAACAAAACAAAACTTTGTACGAGTATGAAAGTAGAAAGACAAAAAAATACTTTCACATGTTTGGTAAGAGATTCTCTCAAAGTGATTAGCTATTTTTACTTCATAAATGGAGTTTACGAATCTTAACTTGCATTAATTAAGAAAAGGTTATAAACAAAAAAAAAAAAGAGAAGAGGCCCCATAGAGAGAGAGGTTTGACCAGGAGAAACAGGAGCGTTAAAGAGCTTTCAACTACTAACTTTGCCCAAGTGACGTCCCTTTCAACGAAACCATCATCTCTCTCTCTCTCTCCCGCGAACTGAACCCGTTTTTTGTTTTCTCTGAATTGCCAAAAAACACGGTCAGAACGAACGGGCAGCACCGTTCTGGTCAGCTTGTGTATTCCTTCCTCCTCGTCTTCCTCCTCCTACACACTTGCATGCCACCTCTCATAAATAAATAAAAAAATATAATAAAAGCATGTTGAGAGATCTTTTAACCCACCATTTAAATACTTCTACAAAAAACTATATATATATATATTTATATATTCATATTATAAGAAAAGAAAAAAAAGAAGAACGAACGAATACAAGACTAATCATAGTTTCTCTGGCAGGCTTGTTGTTGCGGCTTACTAACATTTTTTCTCATAAAGCTCTTTTGTTATTATTACTTCACGTTGGATTTTTTTTTTTTTTTTTTTTTAAGCACCATTTTTTATTTTTAAATTATATTTTTTTTCTCTTTTTCAACTTTTGTTTTGCAGTAAGAGAGAGAGAGAGAGAGTGTGTAGAGTCTGATTGAGAAAAGACGACGACGAGAACGCCGGAGAATTAGGATTTTTGCTCAATGTTTGTGTACTTCTAAATGGGTTTCGATAAAAATGGGATTTTTATTCTTTTTCTTTCATGTTGAGGTCGTCTCTCTAAAGTGTTAATGGTGAGAATTTTTTTCAGAGGTTAGGGTTTCTCGGTCTCGGATCTGATGAGATTAAAACACCAGGATTTGAAATTAACATTGTTGTTCGAAATGAAGATGACTTGTGTGGTTTTTATCTTACTTTCACTCATCTTACCATTGTGGCTTGCTTCTGCTAATTTAGAAGGTTTGTGGTTACTCAATCCTCAGCTTCTATTCACTCGTTTCTCGATTCTTTTGTTATTTTGAGGGAGCTGAATCGCTATTTTACTGTCTGCTTTTTGTGAATTTGATATTGCTTTTTTTCTTGATTTATGTTTGCACTTACTATGGTTAGACAAGTTCTCTATTTTGGGTAGATGTTTTTGTTCTTTGTATGTTTTTAGCTTTAGTGGCCATTTTAGTGTGAATCCACTGTTTCGCTTTCCTTTTTTTTCAGATCATCACTTATATCAACTTTGTTAATTGAAAAGGCTTGTTCTTTTTTTGGTTGATAAGCTGGGTAATTTGATCTTTCTTTGAGATGTGTCTGCAACAGTTTGGAAGCTTAGTATTGTTTGTGGTGCATCCTGAAACTACATACAACTTTAGATTGATGTTGTTGATCCAAACATTCTCTGGAAGACCTGTTTGATTAGTTCTCTTGAAAGATTTTTCATCAAATATTACTCAAAACATGGAATTTGTGGTTCTTGTTACAGGTGATGCCTTGCATACTTTAAGGGTCACTCTAGTTGATCCGAACAATGTCTTGCAGAGCTGGGATCCCACGCTTGTGAATCCTTGCACTTGGTTCCACGTCACTTGTAACAATGAGAACAGCGTCATTAGAGTGTAAAAGCTTCCTACTAATCCCTCTCGGTTAACTTTGTAACCCAATGTGGTTCCTGACATTTTCTTTTGTCCACTACAGTGATTTGGGAAATGCGGAGTTGTCTGGCCATTTAGTTCCGGAGCTTGGTGTGCTCAAGAATTTGCAGTATTTGTAAGTTGCGCTTAAGCATGATGTTGTAACATAACAAATCCAAGATCTGATACACGATGCACTGAAAGCTACCTTTTGTAATCAAAATTCTTATTTTCTTACAGGGAGCTTTATAGTAACAACATAACTGGCCCGATTCCTAGTAACCTTGGAAATCTGACAAACTTAGTGAGCTTGGATCTTTACTTGAACAGCTTCACTGGTCCCATCCCTGAATCCTTGGGGAAGCTTTCAAAGCTGAGGTTTCTGTGAGTACAATTTCTTTACCAGCTCAGTTACAGTCTTGTTTCATCTTCGGGGTGGTCCCATTTTTTGACTCTTTGCTGAAAATTTTGCATGCAAGAATAGCCGGCTTAACAACAACAGTCTAACAGGGTCGATTCCCATGTCACTGACCAATATCACTACCCTTCAAGTGTTGTGAGTTCTCTCATCAACTTTCACTTATGTCTACTCCATTGGAGTTCTTTTGAGTTAATTCACCTAACCTTGATGGATGTATAACAGAGATCTATCGAATAACCGGCTCTCTGGTTCGGTTCCTGACAACGGCTCCTTCTCACTCTTCACACCCATCAGGTTATATTTCTATCTTTTTCCAGTTATATCAGTTATTGTGCCAATGTCTGAACTTATTCGCAACTGAGATTCTCATTTCCTCGTGCAGTTTTGCTAATAACTTAGACCTATGTGGACCTGTTACAAGTCACCCATGTCCTGGATCTCCCCCGTTTTCTCCTCCGCCACCTTTTATTCCACCTCCACCAGTTTCTACCCCAAGTAAGCCGCCACTTTTCAGTTTACATTATAGGATACAGAAGATGAAATATATGCTTATCTATCTACTTCTCATGTAACCATCTTGCCAGTAAACCCAATGATATTTTTTTTAGCTTTTTGATGCGTCTAATCTGATTTCAGGTGGGTACGGTATAACTGGAGCAATAGCTGGTGGAGTTGCTGCAGGTGCTGCTTTGCTGTTTGCTGCTCCTGCAATAGCCTTTGCTTGGTGGCGACGAAGAAAGCCATTAGATATTTTCTTTGACGTGCCTGGTGAGTTTTATTATTTGCACTAGATTCGGTTCAGTTATTTGAGTAAAATATCAACTGCAAAATCTCTGTGCAGCCGAAGAAGATCCAGAGGTTCATCTGGGACAGCTCAAGAGGTTTTCTTTGCGGGAGCTACAAGTGGCGAGCGATGGGTTTAGTAACAAGAACATTCTGGGCAGAGGTGGGTTCGGTAAAGTCTACAAGGGACGTTTGGCAGACGGAACTCTTGTTGCTGTCAAGAGACTGAAGGAAGAGCGAACTCCAGGTGGAGAGCTCCAGTTTCAGACAGAAGTAGAGATGATAAGTATGGCAGTTCATCGAAACCTCTTAAGATTACGAGGTTTCTGTATGACACCTACTGAAAGATTACTCGTGTATCCTTACATGGCCAACGGAAGCGTTGCTTCATGTCTCAGAGGTAAGTAAAACTCTCAGTTTATTTTATCTTTAAACAGAAGCTTTTTCATGTTTTCCTTTACGGTAACATAATTTTGGTTAACACAAATGACACACAGAGAGGCCACCATCACAGCCTCCGCTTGATTGGCCAACGCGGAAGAGAATAGCGTTAGGCTCAGCTCGTGGTTTGTCTTACCTACACGACCACTGCGATCCAAAAATCATTCACCGTGATGTAAAAGCAGCAAACATCCTCTTAGACGAGGAATTCGAAGCGGTTGTCGGAGATTTCGGGCTGGCAAAGCTAATGGACTACAAAGATACTCACGTGACAACAGCCGTCCGTGGCACAATCGGTCACATTGCTCCAGAGTATCTCTCTACCGGAAAATCTTCAGAGAAAACCGACGTTTTCGGTTACGGCATCATGCTTCTAGAACTTATCACAGGACAAAGAGCTTTCGATCTTGCTCGCCTAGCAAACGACGACGACGTCATGTTACTTGACTGGGTAATAATAAATAAAATAAAACTTCAGTGTGATGTCAACAAAACTACTGAAACTGAAATCTAATAATAAATACTTGGTTTTTGTTTGCTTTTAGGTGAAAGGACTGTTGAAGGAGAAGAAGCTAGAGATGTTGGTGGATCCAGACCTTCAAACAAACTACGAGGAGAGAGAGCTGGAACAGGTGATACAAGTGGCGTTGCTTTGCACGCAAGGATCACCAATGGAAAGACCAAAGATGTCTGAAGTTGTAAGGATGCTTGAAGGAGATGGTCTTGCAGAGAAATGGGACGAATGGCAAAAGGTTGAGATATTGAGGGAAGAGATTGATATGAGTCCAAATCCTAACTCTGATTGGATCCTTGATTCTACTTACAATTTGCACGCTGTTGAGTTATCTGGTCCACGGTAAAAAAAAAAAAAACTAAAACAGAAAACAAACGTTTTTAAAATATAATTATTGAACAATAAAAAAAAAAAATTTACAAAGTAGGTAGTTTTTTTTACCCTCAAGTTTCGTTTTTCTTGTAATCTAGCATTTGTTTGTTGATTTTGTGCTTAGAAGGAAAAAATTGTATAATCTTGCTTGTGTAAGATTGTTGTCTAAGAACAACAATGTACAAAAAAAATCTAAAACCATACGAGATGTATAAACGACGTCGTTTCACTTAACAACAAACGTTGTCTTGTAATATCGAGAGATGTACACGACGCCGTTTGGTAGGAAAAATGGAAAAGGGTTTTTGTTGGAAAAAAAAAGAGAAGAGAAGGGTTTTTGTACTTTGTGTCTTCGCGTTACATCGTTGTGACACGTCACCACCTCCAGGCTCCATCCCAGCCGTCTTCATTGATTCTTCGTGGTGGCTGTGAAAAATATCTGTAGTGAGAGAGAAGAAGAAAGAAGATGAGTAATAATAATATAGATATGAATCATTCAGGAGGGGAAGAAGAAGAGGATGAAGGAGATGTTTTCCTTGGTGAATCCGATGTTCTTCGTGAATACGATGTCGACGAACAAGGTATCTTTTTTTTTTTTTTTTTTTTTTAAATCGTAATCATCTTTTATTGTATTTATGTATGTAAATGATGTGTGTGACTCTTCTATTTTCGGTTCAGATCTTCCTGAGGCAGATGATAATGATGATATGGACGATGATGGCGAACAATTTGGTAAACTCATCTCGTCTTTTTCCTTAAAATATCATATGATAATATATTTTTTTATTGGTTCTTAATTGTTTTTTCTATTGATGCAGATGAGAACGATGACTCTGTTCACACATTCACTGGTCACAAAGGTAACGTTTTTATTACTCTGTTTACCACTCAAAATTGTTTTGTAATTTTCATGGAACTAAGAAAGTTTTCTTCTTTTACAACAGGTGAGCTTTATGCATTGGCTTGTAGCCCAACAGATGCTACTCTTGTTGCAACTGGAGGTGGAGATGATAAAGGCTTTCTCTGGAAAATTGGTAATGGAGATTGGGCTGCTGAGCTTCTTGGTCACAAGGACTCTGTCTCTTGTTTAGCTTTTAGCTACGATGGACAGTTACTTGCTTCTGGTGGATTAGATGGTGTTGTTCAGATCTTTGATGCTTCTTCTGGGGATTTGAAATGTGTTTTGGATGGTCCAGGTGGTGGAATCGAGGTATCAAATTTAAATACCTTGTGCTTGACACAGTAAAGTCTTTGTATTATCAAGTTCTGAGTTCAAATTTATCTACTTACTTACTGTGTGGTGTGGTTTTTTTGTCAGTGGGTGAGATGGCATCCGAGAGGACACGTTGTGTTGGCTGGATCAGAAGATTGTTCTCTATGGATGTGGAATGCTGATAAAGGAGCTTATCTTAATATGTTTTCAGGACATAATCTAAATGTCACTTGCGGTGACTTCACCCCTGATGGTATCAAACATAAGCTTCTACCTAATTTGCTTTATGCATTGTCTTGTTGAGTCTACTTGTTTTCATCATATTGTTTGCTTGTGTGTCTGTAGGTAAACTAATTTGTACTGGCTCTGATGATGCAAGTTTAATTGTATGGAACCCAAAAACTTGTGAAAGCATTCATGTCGTTAAAGGTAAGCACTCTTTTGTTTTTTACATGTTACTACTGTACTACTGAGAGTAAATGTTTCGCCTTTTATGACTGGTGTGAAACGCTTAGCTCTGATTTTGTGTAGGTCATCCGTATCATACAGAAGGGTTGACATGTTTAGACGTTAACTCGAACTCAAGTCTCGCTATCAGTGGCTCAAAAGACGGTTCAGTTCACATTGTGAATATAGTCACCGGAAAGGTTTGTACTTTAGTTTTGATGCTCGTACCAATCCTTTCACATGATATATATCATTTCAATTAACAAGTGTTACAGCTTATTTCAGACTTGCTATTTCTTGAAAACTTTCTGTTTACACCATCTTTGATCTACCATTTTCTTGGATGAAATGGGTGCTTCTCATATCTATATGACATATCAACTAACTTGTGAGTGACCATACCAACAGGTTGTGAGCTCTTTGACTTCTCACACGGATTCAGTTGAATGTGCGAAGTTTTCACCAAGCTCCGCAACTATCCCTTTGGCTGCAACAGGTGGAATGGACAAGAAGCTTGTAATCTGGGATCTGCAGCATTCCACTCCCAGGTTCATCTGCGAACACGCGGTATAAACATGGTAGTTTCTCTGAGATAGGATTAAAACAGAGATTGAAACTAAAACAAATCCTCTCTTTTTCTCCGACTACAGGAAGGTGTGACATCCCTGACTTGGATAGGATCCTCCAAGTACTTAGCTACTGGCTGCGCCGATGGTACAGTGAGCATTTGGGACAGCTTATTGGGCAACTGCATCCATACCTACCATGGTCACCAAGATGCTGTCCAGGCCATCTCAGTCTCGACCAACACGGACTACATTGTTTCGGTCTCTGTCGACAACACTGCGCGAGTCTATGAGACATCCGAGTTCCAAAACAAAGTTGCATAGGCAAGTTAGAAGAATACTTACACATACTATCCAGACATGTGTGGCTATCTGTGTTCATTGCTGTGTTCTTAATTAATATGCCTTCTGAGGGAAATTTTTGTCAAAAATAACAATGTCTAAATTTGATATGTGCACGGCAGTTTATTGATAAATTGTAGTCTTTATTTGGAATTTGTTCTTCATTTTACAATCCTTCTATTTCCAATGAGATTGAGAAGTGTTACACATTACTTTGATATTGTTAATAAATGAGATTCAGTCCTGCTAGTATCCCACACAAATAATTCAACTAGGTCAAAGCATAACCATGGAATTATAACTCACTCTTTTAAAAAAACTCGACTGTTTTCCCCTGAGAAGTAAGATTGAAAGGAACAAGCTATAGAGTGAGATTACTACACAGGAGAAGAAACAAACCAGCTGAAAATTTAGCCACCAGTAAACATGGATTTAAAGCCTTTAATACATCCGACTCCTCTTCTTCTCGGTCTTTAAGCCGATCTTGTTCCGCCTCGATTGTGGCTTATCCCTTGAACCTGAGTTCCCAAAACTCCTCCTACCTGCTCTTGGACTTGAATTTCTACGACCACGATTCAGACTCTGGTTTTGATCAACTTCATCATCTTCACTATCATCCTCGTCATCATCAACAAAATCTCCTTTACGATGATCCTCAACATCAGAACCAGAAATTTCATCATTCCCAGCCTTTGCATCAGTGTCACAAACTTCCCCTTCCACTTTCCCCTTGTCTTCTCTCTTGCTGTTACTAGAAGAAACTGCCTTGTTATTTTTCTTAACCGTATTCATGAGTTTCATGTAACGGTTCCTGCTTGTCACCAGTTCATTGCTCTCTATCAACATCCCTCTCTTGTAACCATCTCTAAGAACCACAGTGTGAGTCCTAAGCTTACTAGACAAGTAAAAGACACCGGGATGGTTATGTAGAACTCTCTTAAACCTTGATCTCAATCCCATAAACTCACCGAGATGCAAAATAGCATCTTTCTCAGCCTTCTTGGACACAAAAAGGTTCATGATTTCGTGCAAAACAGCAGCCGCCCACTTGTCAGACTCATCGCTGGTCGCCGACAGATGAAGAGCATTCTCATAAGGAGAGATATACGGCAGCTTCTGCCAATCATCAAACCATTTCTTCATCTTCTTATCAACCACAAAACCATTTGAAAACTTCATGGGAAAAGCAATCGGCGATCCTTTCGTGTACTCTCCTTTCCCTACCGTTCTAGCTTTCTTCTCCAAGACAGATACAGCATGCTCATTGCTCCAACAAACAAGTTCTAGCTCACCACTACATCCTCGTAACTTAGATTTGATAACTCTAAAATAATCAGGGAACTCAGGTACCATAGTTTGAACGTAATCCTGAGGCAAACCTAAATCCCATTTCAACAAATCAAGAAGCTCCAATGGAATTTTGTTAATCCTATTGATCATCAACAATTTCAAAAGCCTATCAGCTAAACCTTGCTTGTAACTCTCACTCCCGTAAACCAACTGCTCATCGGCGTCTAGGTTTAGAATCTCCGGCGTGAGGCTGATGTGAGGGTGAATACCAATTCCTCCGGGGAGAGACTCTTGGAAAACGGAAGGGAAGCTTCGGATGAACTCGATCGGACGGAGAGGAACTTGAAGTGAATCTTTCTGAGTGGTGATAACTGAGATCGGCACTGATTTCGCTGGCTCCGATCTGATTAGGTCTTTGATGCTGAGTAGCGGTCTGAGATTCTTCTCTCTTTCAACCGCGTGGTCGAGACCTCTGTCTCTCACGAATTTGTAGACATCTTCCGCCGCCGTATCGGCGAAGGTTCGGTGGCCGGATTGACGGCGACTAGAAATGGTACGGAAAATGGATTTCATCGGCGATTTGGTGGTTTTTTTTTAGGGTTTCGGGATGAAATGGGTTTAAAGAGGGTTTTGGCTCATCAATGGCGTTTCAAAGACATCGTTGTTGGAGACTGTTGTTCGTTCCACTCGTGTTACTCAGTAGTCTACTGTATTATCATTTTTATGGGCTTTTAAGTTGGGTTTTTCAGGCCCACTATAGTTTTATCCAGTGAGGTTGCCCATTTTAAATAATTGATTAAATTATCTATATATAATTATATATTTAAACAAGTTATATATGGTTCCTTTGCTTAAAAGCTTTGCTAAAAGAATATTTAAACATATATTAAAAATATATTACTTTATATTGTGGTCATCAACTTTAATAATTAGATGGAAGCAAAATAAAATAAAATATTAAAAATAGATTATTTAGATTTATGGTCATTAACTATAATAATTAGAAGAAAAAAAATGGAACTGGTCATATAATCAACAGTCAAAGATAGTGCATCAAATTAAAAAAGGCAACTAATTAATATTCAAAGTTTCAAACCTTTTCCTTTTTATCTGTATAGAGAGGAAAGAAAGAGAGAGAAAGAGCCAGGCCAATCAGAAAACTTCAAATTGATCAGAAAAAAAAAAAAAAAAATTCCGATTCTCTCACTCCGCCTCACACGACGGGTAACTTAAGTTCCTGCCGTCGCGCTACAAGATCCCACCGTCGATCAGACATGGCGACAGGGATAAATCCTTCCGCCGCGACTCTTTCCACCGGCTCGAATCGTTTCGATTTCTCATCCGCTAATTCTCCTCCTTTGATGCTCTCTCTATCTCCCGATCAGCTCAACTACTGCCGTCAAGCTCTCGGCGTTTTCCGGGAAAAAATCGAAAATCCTGACTCGATCGCTCAAGAATTTGCCAATCTACAGGTTACAGATCCATCATCTCTCATAGTCTCTTCTTTTACAGTTACGTATGTATTAATAGACTCTCTACTCGAATGCAACGCAGGCTAAAAGGTTGAGGCCAACGGAGATGCTGTTAAGTTGTACACTAGCTATGAACAATGTCAATATTGAGAAGAACAGATACAGAGATGTTGTTCCATGTAAATGTTCCTTTTTCCTATTGTTTGCGGATATGTCAGCTAAGTAGTGTACAGTTCTAATCGTATTGGCTTTTTGGATTTAGTTGACAATAACAGGATTGTTCTGAATCCATGTAAAGACGATAGATCATCTGCAGAAGGATATGTGAATGCAAGCTTAATCAAGGTACACTTCTTATTAGTCTATTTACTTGAGTGTGTTTTTGTTTGTAGCATTCTGGTTATTGATTTTTTGAAGGTTTCTTGTACAATGGGTTTTATGTTATGTAGACTTCGGATTCAGAGAGTGTTTCTCAGTTCATAGCTACGCAAGGTCCTCTACCACACACGATGGAAGACTTCTGGGAGATGGTTATTCAGCACCATTGCCCAGTCATTGTTATGCTCACTCGATTGGTTGACAATTATAAGGTACCTGCTTTCATTAACTTAAAGGATGATGAACTTCTTGTCTCGCTTTTGTGTGTATGAGTCTTTTTTCTTTGGTGTTGTGCTGCTTAACAGAACAGGAATACTACTATCTTAGTTGTTTGATGATTGATATAAACATTCTTAATAAGTTAGTTTGTTAAGGATGTTATCTTCTCCTTGATCTTTGGTCGGTGTTACTTTCCCATTGAGGTCAATCTGTTAACCTATCCTTAGTGGTAGAGTGTCACCAACCCTCACTTAGTAATGGATAGAATTCACCCTTGGCAATAAGCAAGGATGTTCAGAAACGTAGGAGCTGATATATCGGTGGGAAGAAATATCGGTGGAGTTGTTGTGAGCCTTTGGTTTTGATGGTCTACTCACCCGTAATTTCCTCTTATTCAGTCAAACATTAGTTCATTATTTGTTAGGAAGGTTTGAATGTTCCGTTTACACAGTGATGACGATAGATAGCTGGCTCGCTGATGTTGATTTAATAACTTATTTATCTTTTCATGCTAACTTATATGCCTTCTTGTTACAGACTGTTAAATGCGGGGACTATTTTCAAGCCACAGATGGACCTAGAGAATTTGGCAACATATCTGTTATGACAAAGTGGATAAAGACTACTGACACTTCACTGATGTTGCGGAATCTTGATGTTAAATACAAGGAGGTAAGAATCTTATATCAGTTTGCTTCTGTATATTTCTACCGGATCAAGTTCTCTCTTTAAAGGTCTAGCATGTTTCACATTATGATATTGTGTTTCAGACGGAGGATCAGCCCATGTCCGTTCTGCATATTCAGTATCCAGAGTGGCCTGATCATGGAGTTCCCAAGGATACTGTGGCTGTCCGTGAAATTCTAAAAAGACTATATCAAGTACCGCCTAGTCTCGGCCCAATCATTGTGCACTGCAGGTACGATGCCATGTCAATGAGTGTGCCTGTATGAAGTGGTGTTCAATGTTTCCTGAGAGAATTGTTTTTAAATTTATCAGCGCAGGTATAGGAAGAACTGGAACATACTGTGCGATACATAACACAATCCAGAGAATTCTTGCTGGTGATATGTCTGCGTTGGATCTTGCTAAAACTGTGGCAACATTCCGCAGTCAACGCATTGGGATGGTTCAAACCATGGTAAATCTTTGGGGGTTACAAGCTTTTAGCTACCAAATTATCTCACTACATTATTGTTCTGACTTGTTTAATACTTACTCTTTATCGAAGGATCAATACTTCTTTTGCTACACTGCTATTGTTGATGAATTAGAAGATCTAACTGGAGGGACAAACACTGGAACGAGTTCCTAAAGGTACGCAATCTCAAGACAAACACTGGAACGAGTTCCTAAAGGTACGCAATCTCAACAAGCAAATCCAAGTGAGCGCTACCTGTTATAAAATCTAATAAATATCTCTTCTCGTGTCTATCCTTTGATCCACAGCTGAATGGTCCTCTGCTTACAAAGGGCTTCTACTAAGCAACTGTATTATTATCGTAATGTGATTCCTGAAGAAACCGGTGTGGATAAAGTCTTGAGTCTTCTAGTGTTTCCTCTAATATCAATTCTTGTTCAAGACTTTACAATTTCTGTAAATTTTCAGATTTGATAGGTTTCTTTTTTCTTACTTGTGTGGAAATGCTGATCAAAAAGAAGCAAATGAATTTGCTGATGATGCAAAGATTTTTATAAAAGACTATGAACCGGTTTGAATTGGTTGGAATTGTACAATAACCGAAGAAGAATTGAATAGTTTAGACTAAACCAAGTTTCTCAGAAATTTGAAGCGGTTAAATAAAAATAAAATAAAAATGGTGTAACATACTAACATGTCCGAGTCATCGTCGCACGCGGGAAATCTCGCTTGATGTGGCGGCGCGTGTTGGACACGCGCAGTAAACATAGCTATAAACCCCCAAATCGAGGCTTTGGTTTCTGGATCCTCGTGATGATGACGATGGTGAATACCTCGAATTCGAAATTAAAGTAATCATCGTCACTTCTCTGGACACCATATTCAATTCGAGAATCACCCAAGAGGTAAAGTTTTGCTTCTCCAGATCTCAACTCTCTTTCTCTATCTGTAGCGCGCAATTGGAATTGAATTCTTGTGGATCTTTCCGTGTTTCGCACAAATTTATTCACCAATTTGATGCATTTTAGCTGAATTTGGTGTATCTAGGTTTGAATTTGTAGTTGAAGATATATATAGGTTTGAATATGTAGTTCGGAAGCTGAGCCCTAGCAGTGATGAGTAAGATAGGCATAGAGCTTTGTCTAGGCTAAGCTAGAGTTGGGGTTTTTTTTGGGTGTATCATAGTGTATTCGCTCGAATTCTGATCCGAAGAAGTTCAATTTTCATTGGCCTCCTTTTGCTGCTGAAAATGGAGTCTTAGTCTATACAGCCTTTGTCTATAGATGTTGAACACATGGGTCTGGTTATTTACACTTCTCATTGATGGTTTGGGAGCTGCCACCTTTTAGTAGCTAGTGTTCAGGGAGAAAGTAATGAGCTTTTGTCTTGTGCTCTTTATCTGTTAATGTAGATGTTAGTAGAAACATCATACTCAAGAAGATATTCTCATATTCTTATTATGTTAGTGTCAGCCAAGACTGCTGTTTGAAACGGGGTCAGATTTTGCTTAGATTTCGTGAGTAAAGGAATTGACTTTGGTGAATGGTTAGCTTTTATTTCACTATGAAGGGTCCTTTTTTTAAGTAACTTGTTCCACAGAAATGTGAGATCACTCGCAGCAGACTTTTATCTTATGTTCCATTCCTATGTTTCTGAAACCATTTGATTATGTCTAAACGCAGGAATTCTAAAGAGCGAGTGTGCTTGTGATTCAAACCGCGTATAGAAGATACTTACCGAGGCAGATAATAAAAATGAGTTTTGCGTGCCTTGTGTGCCATAGTGTAGAGAGCCCATCCCACTCATTTAGAAGCTACTCTGTTTCTAGCTCAGACAACGAAGGTAGATGCTCTGTGATTGTCAGCTGCCTCACAAGGAACTCACTTGTTCAAGCTGCTAGATCAAACACTTTCCCTGCATCATCCTCGAAGGTAACCCCACAACCCAATTTCCAAGCAGGTGAAGGAGCCTCACCTCGCTTAGTACGAAGCCGTGCAGTGAGAAGAGACCTTGTCAGAGACTGGAACTTCAACGAAATCGAGACAGAGCTTTAAATTCAGACCTGACTCTTCTCTTAGGAATAGTATATTAGTTTGTTCATCAACTCAGCTTTCTTGTTTTATTGTATTGGGTTTACAAACCAATAATATAATATCTCCCTGGCCGTTTATTCAATTTTGGTGTTACAAATCAAACCACACGCTAATGTGACAGTCAAAAGCAACAACAGATCATTGAAAACGTAAAAGGGAGAAAAAGTGGTCACGTGAGGTGAGGTAGGCTTAGGTGAGGGAAGGCACGTGATAGTATTTGCCTTTGCACAAGCACTTGTAGACGAGAGGGCAAGCCTCGGAGGCTGAGCACTTGGAAATGATCACAACGAGCTTGCATGGTTTACATGGACCACATGCGTTCGAACAATCAGGTATGCTTGATCCACTCGCTACATCTACTACAAATAAAAGAACCAACCAAGATAATATAATAATAAGTTCATTGTCTCTAAACATGAATCATGTAATAAATAGCCAAAATAATACTCACAGTTGAAGAGATCCCGTTGGAAACTATTACTACTAACAAAGAGATGGAGAAGAACAATAGCAAATAAATATACGGATTTCATTCCAAACAAAATTTTGAAGTTTATAGTTCAAGTTCTCTCGTATGTAGAAAGTGTTTTTGAAAGGAAGAAAAATGTGGTGAAGAGGTGAATCATGAATTAAGATAAGATATATATAGGAGAGTTGAGAGTAAATTAAAAGATGTGTTGGATTCACATGATCCCTCTCTTTCTTTTCAAAGGCTTTCACATTCTTTGATCCTTTCTCATTAATTTTTGAATCTTCTTACTGTTTGATTTTTAATTTTCTTTGGCATATACTGATAACTTGATAAGCACAAGAATGTGCAGAAATATAAACTCTATCGAAAGGTACATTTAAAATACGGAGTAACAAAATCTCAGATGTCTCGTCATCATCAAGTCCTACATGCCATCAAGCGTGACCCTTTGAGACATTGCTTTTAATGAAGTCCCCACTCTTGTTACTCTCTCATTTACTCCCATTCCTTTCTTCAACATCATCTAGAAAAACAAAATAAAACAAAGAACATTTTGCAATTACAAATCTTGAACCATTTTGTATTTTTATATCTCACTTATTTCTGTGGGAGTCTCATAGCATCAAAATAAGAATCATCGCAATTCTTCAATTTTCGACTTTTCTTTGTAACTTGGCTTACCACAGCAATTGGATATGTAAACAGGATGATAAGGTATGAATCGGATTGGTGTGACACGATTCTTCTTAATTCCATAGTTCAAGACATGAAGTGCCCGACAAAAAAAAGAGTCCTTTGTATGGGATACTTTTAGCAATGGCATGTCCCAAAGTTTTTAGGGAAACAAAACACCTGTGCATGTGTAGGGTTTTGTATCATTGCAATTTAGGAAAAAAAATACAATAAATGTATTTGTACCCATTCCTCATCATCGATTTTTGGCCTGACTATAAAACACTATTTACACACAAATACAATTTTCAAAGAAAAAAATTCAATAAAATATATTTAAAATACTGGTTATAGAAAAAAATCACACGAAAAGAGGGAATAAAGGAGTGTATAGGGACCATAGGAATGCGTTTAATGGTGTTTCGCTTAATATAGCCAAAAAAGTTTCTTGTAAGCTTTTACCATATTCCTTTTCTCACCATTTCTAGCAAAAAGCCTTATCTGATAGTATTTGATTTTTTGTATGTTTAACAAATTATTAATCTTACTTTCAACGTCTAATAATGATTTAGCTTCCAAGATTTCAATTAGAAAACTCACTAAAAAAACGGACAGAAACAAAACATTAAAATCAAACGAGTCAACCACTCATCATCACTAATGAAAAAACCAAAATACCACCCCCAGTCCCACAGAACAAGTTCTGAATTTTGACCCCACAGTTATCTCCAAATGAATTACAAAACACTACCCAACTTCTCATCATTCCCATTACGATCATCCAACAACAACAACGACGACGACTCTTCATCATTCCCAACTTTCCCCATCTCCAAACTCGTCAGACTCATTGCTCTCACCGCTTCCCCTTCCCAATCCGTCCTCGCCAAAACCGCATACAATATCGAAACCGCGCAAGCCGCTTGAGCTGAAAGCAACCCAAACCACAATCCACTAAACCCAATTTTCAACCAAAATGCTAGTCCAACAGCTACAGGCGTCCCCACAAAATAAAACGACCCGAGATTCACGTGTGCCCCAACCGCAGGACGACCTGTCCCTCTAAGAATCCCACAACCCGTGGTTTGCGGGCAGTTCCCTAGCTCGCATAGCCCCACAATTGGCATCACAGAAGCAACCAACACCTTGAGTGGCTCGTAGCCAGTGAATAGTCCAGCCCAACGCTCTCTTAGCACCACTGTCCAAACCACATTCAATGCTCCTATTACAAATGCACAAGCTAGAGCCACGTTCGCTGCTAGCCTTGCCTTGTATGGTCTCCCTGCACCTAGCTCGTTTCCAACCTGAAAAAAATTATGAAACGACCAAATGTTTTAAAAAAGAGTTAATGAAGCCTAACTTTTGTCACATGTGAAGGAAACAGAAAAGAACAAGTAGTTTCTATGAGGTTGAAGAGTGGTCATGAGATTGGCAATAATAATAATACAAGACCACACTTGACTTCTCTCTTTTCAACCACTTTTTTTTATATTTTTAGGTATGTTAACGTCCAATCACATACCACGAGGTGACCTGTTGATGTAATATTTTCTCATCACATTCCACGTTTTTTATCCACTTATTTTTTCTCTTTTTGTGAAAAAAAAAACTTTAAGAAGTTACCCAAAACAAAACAAAAAACAGCTAGAAAACAGAGAGCCTTCCTTCTAAGAACTTTACTAGGAAACAAATAAGTAGCTTTCTATACCATTAATAAGGACCAAAAAAAACAGAAAAGTTAATGCATATTACAAACAAAGTTAATCAAATCTATCTTCCAAAACTTTTTTTTGTCTCACTAATAAAATGATTTCTCATCTCCAACTTCCAAGACTTTTGTACTTTTCTCTTTAATCAAAGCCACCACAATTTTCTTATTTTGAAAAATAAAACGAATAAAATTGGTATTGCTTGAAACGTTTCATCTTATACTATTTGAAAACCAATTTGCAAACTCAAATCAATTTATACTCTCTACTTGGTCACTATGGACCACTTAATCAACATAGTCAATCATTGTTTTGACTCAATTCTTGACCACTTAATAAACTTAGTCAATTTGACTCTAATTTTGACTATAAAAAGAGAGTAAAGAAAGACACGTACCCGAGCAGAGACACAACCAGCTAAAGCCATAGGAACGGTATACATAAGACTCGTAGTCTGAATCAAGATCCCAGTCGCAGCCACCGCAAGCTTAGGATTATCCAAGTAACCACCAAGCACAGTCACAATCTCATACCACCACCACTCCAAACATATCCCCAAACAACTCGGAACCGCCACTCTCATTAATGGTCCCAACCCTCCAACCAACTCCATCACAGATGAAGACTGAGCCACCGCCGTAATAGAGCCACCACCCTCATTCACTCGTTTATGCAACCTCCCACTCATCCAAACATATCCAACCAAAAGCCCAACCATAATCAAATTCGTCACAACAGACGCAATCGCCACACCAGGAACACCCCATAGCTTCACCATCACTAGCCAATAATTCAACGGCACGTGGAACGCTACAGCTGCTAACGTGCACCACATCATCGGTTTCGTCACACGCTGCGACCTTAAGTAAACTCGTAACGGCTGTAGTAGAGTATTGGTCAAAAGGTCAGGGAGGGCGTAGAGACAGTACTCAGCTGCTGTAGCGGTTATGTCAGGGTCTTGACCCATAAAGAGCATGATGGGTCCGAGGTTGATCCAGAGGAGGCTAATGGGCACAGAGGCGACTAAGAGAATTACGACCATACGGTGAAGAGAGAGCGTGAGGAGATCCCAGTTTTTGCTTCCGTAGGCTTGGCTACAGACTGGCTCGAGACCCGAGGCGAGTCCTACGAGGACAGAGTATCCTGTGATGTTGGTGAACCCGATTGAGAGAGCTCCTCCGGCTAGCTCGAGACTACCAAGCCGTCCGAGGAAAAGAACGGACACGACGGCGCGTACGTAGACTAGACAGTTCATAGCTGTGATTGGTAAAACCATAGCCCAGAGCTCTTTTAGTTCGTCTATGACTTGAGGAAGAGTTGGGTGTTTATGGGAAGTGAAATCATCTGATTCGGTTTTGTCGGCCATTGGAAAGAGTTTCTTTGTTTTTCGATTTTTAGGAGATTTGATCAAACAGTAGTAGTGAAACAGAGGATGAGAGAGGAAGCCATGGAAGAGAAGGTAGAAAAAAAGAAAACAAAAAGTTCAAATTCAGAAAATAAAGTCTGTTGGTCTGTCTCCTGAAAATGAAAGGAGCAAAAGCTGCAATAAATAGAGAAAAGGAGTTACAAATAAATTAATGTAAAATGTCTTCTCTATTTCAAAATAAGAGGTTTTTTAAATTTTTTTAATATATTTTTGAATTTATGTTTTCAATACAAAAAAATACTATTATTTTAATCCTATATTTTATTAATGTTAAAATTATTTAGAGTATTAATTCTATAATATATGATTATTAAAGTATCTCTTAATATTATTTTTCAAAGTTTCTACATGTATTTACTATTTTATTTAGAACTACATATTTTAAATACAAATACATTAATAGATATGGTCTATTTGTTGGTATAACAGGGGAAAAGGAAAACTGTTTTGTATCACCATTGATCACAACAACAAAACAAAAAAGATAAGAATGATTATGTAAGAAAGCGGCAAGAAACGACGAAAAATATTTACAACAGTTTAATAATTTTTTTTTGGATTTTTAACATATATAATTTAGTTTCTTATGTCTTCATTTTTTTAAATACTTGTTGTCACAATTATAGTTAATGATTGTTATAATGTTATATTAACTTAGTTATTTATAAATGAATCGATTTTGTGATCTCGTCACTTTTACGCTATTCATTATCGTTAAAATAAATTATTACAATGCCGTATTTTATGTCATCAGTCACACTATATATTTGTTTCTTAGTATTGTGCAGAAATTGTTGGATAAAACCTCAATTTGGATACAAAAAGTTAATTCAATAATATTGGTTTGATTTTCGCATATTTATTTTGAATATTTAAGATCATACATATTTAATGACATAAATTTACCTGGTATTAGATTTAATTTAGGTGTTATTATAAACATTGTATTGCGTATTTTATATATATATCTAATTATAAATGAAATGATTAAGAAGATCAATAACTTTAAATTTTTATAAGGTAAAAGTTTCAACTTTTTTATATGGTAAAATTTTTGACTTTTTGGTTTCATGCTTTTTCTTTAAATATAAACTTAGTAATGAAGATATCTAGATATTTTGTCATGAATTGAATTATCAAATATGTTTCTTCATAATCAATAGTTTTATGGTTTCAAAAGTTTCATCTTCTTGCCTTTTATATAAGATTCGACAATGATGATACATATGTCTATATCTCATAACAACAAATATCATAACCTCAAATCATGTCATATTCGATAAAATTACGTAGATATTCATATGTCATTTTTTGGAATGAGTAGAAAATGACTAGATATATTTGACAATGATGAATATGATTTGTAAATACTAGAATGATAGAGTGAACTAAATTTTATTTGTTTTATAATCATTTTAATTAGTAACAATTATACCAGAGTCATAATTATTTGGATTTTATTTTGGTATTCTGAAAATTACTTTTTCTCTTTTTGATATTATTTAAAAAAAAAAAAATTGTTTCATAAAAAAATATTTTGTAGTTTCTATTCAAATATGGCTTGTGTGTTTGTTTCATAAAAAAATATTCTGTAATTTCTATTCAAATGTGGCTTGTGTGTTTAAAGTATATCTAATCATGCCTTCCTCCAAAAAAGTAAATAATTATTGACTAAACATGTAGAAACATTAGAAAGATCATGATAATTTTCTGATTTGAATATTATGTTTACCTATATACTTACGGATGCATCAGTGCAGCATCAGACACTAGAAACCATATGTATCAAACCAAACTAAATACACATATATCCAAGTACTTGTAACATATTTATCAAAATTGACGTCCGTTGGTTTGGGAATTTTGGAAATTGGATTATTAGAGCAATTTCATCAAACAGTAGTGAACTTAAAAAACAGAAGATGAGAGAGGAAGCCATGGAGGAATGAATTTATGAGTTTACGAGAGACAGGAGAGGTAGAAAAAATAACGTATGTTCGTTTGTCTCCTGGAAATGAAAGGAACAAAAGCTGCAATAAATAGAGAAAAAGAGTTACAAATAAATAAATATAAAATGTATTCTTTCTATTTCATAATAAGATATTTTATTTTAATATATTTATGAACTCATGTTTTCAATACAAAATGTATTATTTTAATCCTATATTTTGTTAATGTTAGTTTTATTCAGAGTATTAGTCATAGCATATGATTATTAAAGTATCTCTTAATATTATTTTCTAACGTTTCTACATTTTAGTGTTTAATTAAAACATTTTTATTTTATATAGGAGTGTATATTTTAAGTGTAAAAAACTAACATATTACAAAATGAAATTTTTTTTGTGTCACCGTTGATCACAACAACAAATTACAGAAGATAAGAATGATTATCTAAGAAAACGGCAAGAAACGATGGAAAATATTTATAGCAGTTTAATGAATTTTTGTAATTTTAAAAATAGATATATATTTGTTCTTACAGTTATAGTTAATGACTCAAGTCGATATAATGTTTTATTAAATTAGTTGTTTATAAATTAATATATTTTGTCATTTTGTCATTTTATTTTATTAATTAGCGCTCCATATTGTATGTCACAAGTTACATTATATATTTGTTTCTTAAATTGTGTAAAAATTGTTGGATGAAACTTCAATTTGGATATAAAAAGTTAATTCAAAAATATTAGTTTGATTTAAGCATGTTTATTTTGAATATATAAGATCATACATATTTAATGACAGAAAATTACTTGGTATGAGATATAATTTAGGCGTTATTATAAACATTAGATCTAATTGTAAACAAATTGATGAAGAAGATCAATAACTTGAAAGTTTTATATGGTAAAAATTTTGACTTTTTGGGTTCATACTTTCTCTTTGAATCTCTATTATATTATTTAAGCAACCCTATAAACAAATAACCTTAGTACATGTAAGATATTACACAAAATGCCACTGTATTTTAATACAAAATATAATAACATAATTTTAATATTAATCTTTATCAAAAAAAAAATCTTAATATTAATTTGTTGTAATTAAAAAATGATTACCTAAAAAATAGCAACTATTAATTTATTAGATTACAAGAAATTATTAATAAAATAATTTTGGAATTATTTAATAAAATAATTTCGAAATTATGTAATAAAATAATTAAACAAATTCTATTTATTGTTTCAGAAATCTTAGGAAACAATAACAAACTATTTAGAAAAATTATAAAACTTAAATTTATTTATAAAACTAATATTAAATATTTACATATCAAAATCATTTAATAATAATAAATATATATTAAAATTAAGATACAACATTGTTTCTATTTTTAAAATATATCTATATACTTATTTAAGCTATGTTGTTAAAAATTTAACCAATTCTGATGTGACATATTACGAAAATGCTATTGTATTTTAATTATTCTAATAAACAAAAGAAAAGTTTTGATTTATTTACAAAATAATAAAACTCTATTTATTGTTTCATAAATCTTAGGAAATAATAACAAACTATTTAATTGGCTAAAAATTAATTGTTTATACACAATATTCATTATATAAACTAAGTGTATAATATTGATAATATACATAACATAATTGTAATTTTCACCTATAAAATTAATATATAACATGTTATACCAATAACTTCAATTTGTAAATTTGGTATATTAAGATCTTTAAACACGTTCACATTAATTTGTAATACCAAATCACGGGTCAATACATGTTTTGTTGGGTTCTTTTAGCTTTACTGAATGTATAATTAACGAATTTGATATTGCACCAAACCAAAATAGTAGTACCAACTACGGGTTGAAATCAGAATATGACCTTAAGCAAAATAAAATATATGATTTTATAAAATATATAGAATTAATCATTTTTCTACTATTATTTTGTAACAAAGAAATCTAAATTTACATAAATATTTCCTCACGCTGGTAATATTATTCTACAAAATATTAACGTGTATTTATGAGTCAGGTAATAAAACGGGTAATGAGACGGGTAACGGACGCTCAGAAATTAAATTAATATCCGATACTCGATCATTATTCACGGATAATATAATTATTATACCTTTCACTCGATCCTAAAGCTACGGGTACCTTTTTTCAGGGCGGATACAAACCAAAAAATGGGTCGAGTACGGGTATCGGTAATAGTTTTCAGACATACCTATTAATAGTTTAATATGAATCAAAACTCACCATTTAGTACTATATTATATAATATGTAAATGAATAATACAACATAAAAATATTATTAACAAATAACAAAATATAAAAAAAAGTTTTTCCGCGCTACCAGCGCGGGTAATTATCTAGTATCAATTAGTATTGAAGATATCTAGATATTTTGTCGTGAATGGAATTATCAAATACGCTTTTTTCAAAATCAATAGTTTCATGGCTTCAAAAGTTTCATTTTCTTGCCTTTTTTCATATGTATTCTCGATTAGACAATGAGGATACATATGTCTATATCTCCTAACAACAAATATCATAACTTCTAGTCATATTGTATTCATTGAAATTATGTATATATCAAGATATTTTTTTCTAGAATGAGTAGAAAATAAATAAGGTATGTGTGTTTTGTGATCTTTTAACCGCACAACACAAGAATATGATTCATAAATACTAGAGTGATAGAGTGAACTGATTTTTGTTTGTTTTTCTAATCATTTTAATTAGTATCAAATATTCTTTTTGATTATATGGATATAGAAATTTTACCAAAATATTTTAGTTGACATAACTATATTCGCAGAAGGAATACATTGGAAAAATGCATCATCCCTGAATAACCATTAATATTTAATACTATTATAAAAGAAAAGAAAAATGAATAAATAAACATTGATACTAAATGAAATAGGTCGGATAACTGTTGAGCATTGAACGAAAATATTTGCACACTTGCACCCTGACACGTTTTTATCCATTTTTTTTAATTATTCTTTTGATTTTTTTTTATAAAATAGACTTTTTCTTCAACTTTGAACAAGCAAATTAGAGTATAACACGATTTCAATCCAGTTAGTTTTACTAAATATGAAATACAGCATAAATAAGATGTTCCTTGTTTTAAGTACATATTTTTGCTCAAGTGATGAAATACTTATAAATTTCAATATGTCAGTATTCTGAAAATTACTCTTTATATTTTTAATATATATATATATATATATTTTTTAATTGTTTTATAAAGAATTATTCTGTAATTTCTATTAAAATGTACCTTCTGCATTTAGAGTATATCTATTTAGAGTATATCTAAACATGTCTTCCTCAAAAAAGTAAATATTGTTTGACTAAGACTATTTCAAATGGTTTTCTTTATTTTTACATTTAAAAATAGAGGAAATCTATAATAGAAGTGACTTGTGTTACAATGGATACCTCTATTTTTTCCTCTAAAATAGAATATTCTGTAGAGATTCTTTTTTTCTTTTACTATTAATACATTTTATTTATAAAAGTTGCAAACTAACCCATTTATTTTAGTATTTGTGAAACAATTTTATGATATTATTTAAATTTTAACATTCATAAATATTATTTAAATATCACATTTATTAAAAGAAACACATTGCATCATATAAAATAATAAAACATAGTAGATTGGACAAATTTTTAGGGATATTGGTGGATCCGAAAGTAATTTACCAGAATATTAAATAATTAGTCTTTGTTGTATTAAAAATAATATTATGGTATGAATAAAAACTAAATATTTAAATTATTTATATTTAATAAGATTTTATATAAATTTTCTTTTGTAAATAATAGTCTCAAATTTTAAAAATGTGTTTCTATACAAAAACCTTTAAAATTTTCTATATGAAAAAATTTAAAATTTTTAAACCAAAATATTAAAATTAGTCAAATTTAACTTTATAATCAATTATCCTATTAATATACAAATTAAATTATTATTAAAATATTTAAATTATTATTAAACTATTTAAATAGATATTTATTTATTTTGATCATAAATACAAAAGTGTTAAAAGTTCAAGGACCATTTTATAAATAAAAAAGTTCAACTCTATTATAGAGGAAAAAATAGAGTTCCTCTATATATAGAGGAGAAAATAGAGATCTCTATTAGGGCATCTCCAACCCACCTCTATATTTGCTTTTTAACTCTATTTTAGAGTAATATCTACTCCAACCCATCTCTATTTCTACATCTATAATAGATATCTCTATTTTTTCCTCTATATATAGAGGAACTCTATTTTTTCCTCTATAATAGAGTTGAACTTTTTTATTTATAAAATAGTCCTTGAACTTTTAACACTTTTATATTTATGATCAAATAAATAAAATATATATTTAAATAGTTTTATAATAATTTAAATATTTTAATAATAAATTAATTTGTATATTAATAGGATAATTGATTATAAAGTTAAATTTTACTAATTTTAATATTTTGGTTTAAAAATTTTAAAGGTTTTTGTATAGAAAAATTTTAAAGGTTTTTGTATGGAAAAACATTTTTAATATTTGAGACTATTATTTGTAAAAGAAAACTTAAAAATTTTAGTTTTTATTCATACCATAATATTATTTTTAATACAACAAAGACTAATTATTTAATATTCTGGTAAATTACTTCCGGATCCACCAATATCCCTAAAAATTTGTTCAATCTACTATGTTTTATTATTTTATATGATGCAATGTATTTATTTTTAATAATGTGATATTTAAATAATATTTATGAATGTTAAAATTTTAAATAAGATCATAATTTTATGAAAGTTTCACAAATACTAAAATAAATGGGTTAGTTTGCAACTTTTATAAGTAAAAAATATTAATAGTAAAATAAAAAGGCATCTCTACGGAATATTCTTTTTTAGAGGAAAAAATAAAGGTATCCATTGGAGCAAAAGTCACCTCTATTATAGAGTTTTTCTATTTTAGAGGTAAAAATAGAGAAAACCATTGGAGATGGTCTTATAAAAGTGGAAATAGAGATGGATTGGAGTAGATTATTACTCTAAAATAGAATTAAAAAGTAAATATAGAGGTGGGTTGGAGATGTCCTCGAAACGTTAGATAGTTTTTTGTTTCTAATATAGTAGTATTATGTTTACGTATATACTTATGGAGGCATCAGACAGTAGAAACTTTATGGATCAAACCAAAGTAAATACACTTATCAAAATTGACGTCCCTTGTTTTGCGAATTGGATTTATTAAGAGCGATACAAGCGATCAGGAAATATGGAAGGAGAGAGATAGGTTGCAACTTGCACGTGCACAGTCCCCTGACAAAATAAGTGAAGTTATGTCAAAAGTTGACAATAAAACAGGTCTGAGGGATAGGTGATATTAATGTTTTACTACAAGTTAGGAGACAAAAACACTACTAATATTTATTGAGACATTTTTAGTTTCCTTTACAAGATGTTTGGTTTTACACACACAAAAAGAAGTATTATTTATGTCAGGAAAGAAATTTTTTTTGTCAAACAGTTAAAAACATAAAACAGATTCTAAACAAAAACAAAACCGCACTAAATTACTCATCTTGTTTTCGTACTAGATTACTAGAGTTTTTTTTTTCACATAATAATTGTATGACTAATTCGGTTTTTTTGATATAAAACTCAATACTTGCATGCATATCTATTTTGAAAGAGTGCAAATGTGCAATTGGTATATTTGCACGTTCTTTTTTTTTTCAGTTCTGAAATTATTTTAGATATATATTACTAGATCTTAACTTAACCATCCAATTTATTTTGTTTTAAAAGCTGATCTAAACCTTTTAAACAATGCGATACGACCCTCAAAACATGCCTCATAATATCATATAAGTCAGAATCCATCAGTCATCCCAAGTCACCACCAACTAAATTTGAAGTTAATCCATTAAAGATTTTTATTTGGATTAATATAACTAAAGGCAAATAATGCACGTACGGCTGCCCAGAAACCCAGTAGGAAGATAGTGACTGGTCCGATAATACGACACGATCAATCTATTTTTTAAATCATCACTAACACTTAAACTAAATATTATGCCTTTCTTTTGGTGGCTTTATAGGCATTTGTTTATCATTCGGCTTGTCGATCAAAATACATATAGTCATTAAAAAAATCGAGCAAAGCATGTGTCTTCCGAATCAACATTAGTTATATTGTTAGTGTCTCGTACGTCATAACCACAGAGGTGGTTGTTGCCTCGTGGCCAATTCCAAGGGGCTAAAGTTCCACAATTTTACTGACACTCATGTCAATATTATAATCCTTCGATCGATCAAATAATTTTTTTATAAATGTTCTTGGTCTCCTAACAATCATGTAGACGTTTTCACCAAAACTTTTGTTAGATAAAATAATGTAGCTATGTGTAAGAAATCATAATTGACTATGTGTAGGGAAGAATATTGGATAGGGAGAAGAAAAAAAACTGAAATCGGTCGTGTGAGTGTAATGTAGATTGTATAACATAATCACATAAAGTTTCTACAGGAATATATAATATAGTTTCTGTGTGGTTAATATGCGATAAACGAGTATTCCTTAAGACGGGCATATATTTAATTTATAGCTAAATGGCAGACAACACATTCCTTTTGCTTAAAGCTATGCGTTTTATGAAAGTAGATTCCTACATTTTTGTACAACCTTATTCTTCTAATCTCTCATATTCCTCATTTCACATAAATTTTTAATAAACTATCTCTATCTGTGATAATCTTTTAGTTTTTCCTTCTATTATATAGCTCTAAAGCAATGACGACTTCTAGTGTAGTAGACGTATAGCCACCATAATGAAAATATAATCGCGTTTGATTCCATGGACAACTGAATTACGCGAGACACATATACAAGGTAATACGTTTGATCTTGGAATAGTTATAACGTGGATAAAAGTGTATAACATAAAGTTCCAAATGATTTCAAATAGATGATTTAGCATGAATTCGATATGCCAGAGAACAAAATACACATAAAATTTGCGATCGAAGATATCAATAGAGTGATTGAAACTACTCATGTGTCAGCCACTTAGCAGCAAAGTAAAGCAGATGGACATAAAGTTTGATTTATTTATTTTCAAGCTAAAGATTTAAGACTAACATGCTTTAATTTTTTGAATATTATGATATATATATATATATATATATTTATATATATACTAGTTCTCTACTAAACAGTTCATATATCTAATGTACCATTTTTTGTTAATCGCCCCTTATTAGTATAGAAGAAGTAATTATAAGCTCGTACCCTTAAATGACATATAAATGATACAAGAGATATCAGAGGTATTATTTTCACGTACTATCGATCATACGAGTTACTAAATTTTCCCAAAAAAAAAGAAAATAGTACGCGATAAAAAAATGGGACCCTAAAAATAATATAAGGAGTGAACGATCGTATTCAACTCCATTATGAAAAAAAGGTAAATGCTAAGCTAGTTAGGTAAGGAATAGAATATATATCTCGAATTATTTGCACACTTTGAAAGAGTTGGTATCGAGTATCGCACATAAATTCGAATTTAAGAAAAAGACAAACTTCGTACTCGTCGACACCGCCCTATTTAAAACTCGCTCATTACCAGTTATAAACTTAGAATCAAAAGTCAGACAAAAAAAAAAAACAAATTTAAAAAGTTCCAAACGAGTCATAAGGCCAACTCCTTAGTATTCAATTAGTAATTAATACTATCTACGTAATTAATTAAAATTACTAAGTGTAAGCATATAATTTGACTATTAGTATTTTCCCAACCACTTCGAATCAAACAATACTATTGTGGACTTCACGACGAAATTCATTATGTTGAATAAATCATGTTTTAAATCTTATTTTACAGTGTGTGTGTGTGTGTGTTTTTTTTCTTTCCTCAAACCCTTATTTTTTGCACTCGATTTATACCATTTAAACGAGGAGATTGAGTTGGACCGATGCTAACAAAAAGCACACAGAAGAAGCATCATATTGAGGGTTTTACGTAGCCCGTTAAATATGATGAAACTGGGCCTTAATTAGACTCATTAAATAGTTTACCAATATTTCATGGGCTACAATCTCTATTCGTTTTGTATGATCAGTGGTATAGTTTGAACCTTCTGAAAATAATTGGATGACATCTATACTATTAAAAGGGAAGCATTTTTAATAAGTAGACATAAAGTTTGAAATTATTACAATGAAATGCCACTCAAATAGGAATAAGAGTATATATAATCCTTGAAACCAAACAGATTGATATTAATTGGAGCCAAACAGATTAATATTAGTTGTATTAGCCGAAAAAAATTAAATGATATAACACATAAAATCGGGTGCAGTTATAACCTACCATAAAAAAAAGCAGGAAGATTAGGAAAAATAGAATAAAATCAGTGTCCCTTAAAAATTGCAAACTACCTTAATTAATATCTAAATAATTAAATTAGAATCATTAGTCTTCAAATCTTGAATACGTGGGATCCTTTGTATTCGAATGAGGAAATAATCCAAATGGTTCAACATATTTTTTAGCCAAAAATAATGCAGTTATATATAAAAAAAAACACAACATAAGGAAATTATAATAAATTCAAAATCCCATATATTTAATACGTACTATAACTACAAGATCAAAATATATAGTCCGAATTGTTTGTGAAAAATACATACTATTGCAAGATCAATTCTGGCATCGTTGGATCATAATTTTCTTACAATAGGATTTGAGATTATTACAATAAAATGCAACTAAAAATATAATAAGGTGTAATTGTATAGTAGATTTGTCTCTCCATCCACACAACATAAGGTGTAGACATGTATGTCCCATAATGAAAATGTTTCATAATACAGGTTTTAAACTAATTACAAATTGTAAATTCACATTATCTGCTATATTTTTTATTGAATTTGTGTGTTATTTAAATTCTGTCAATCAAACAAAACAAAACAAAACGATGTTTACGCATTTAAGAATGAAATAGTAGTTTTTTATTTTAATTTTATGTATCACAAAAACATTTCCATAGATAATTCTATTTTTGAAAATAAAAAAAATATATATATACATTGAAAACTATTCCTGATAAAATAGAAGAAGGGACGGGTTTGTAATATATTTAAAATCTCCATATACTTATTTATTTCAAATATCATGACTAATTATAACGGGTATAAAATAAGAATGTGTAATTTAAAGAATAAAAAACATTATAATGTAAAAAAATTGGGTAACAAGTTACAGTATAAACTTTTTTGGTAGCTATATTCAGTTCCCAAAATCTCACTAATTTGAGTATGCGTCAACTTCGGAAGGGTACATGTCTAATTTACAATGATTATTTCAAAAATTTTGAGTAGATTTGAATATTTTAAGAGTATTCCATCATAATGTCTTACCTCGACTCTTCAAATATATCTTACATATTAGAAAAAAATTATTTATTGAAATGCCTGTTACCCTCATGGTTTACAAATTCAAGCAAGGCGAATACATACATTACTCATTTGGTTTCTTGGAGGGAGTATTTGACGGGCCAAAAAATATTAAATTCGTTACACAAGCGCTTTAGTAATACTTTAGGTCAATATTCTATCAAAAAATTTAAATTTTTAGCGTTATTTCCGGTTTGATAGTTCACGGGTTTAATAATAATTAATCTAATCGATCACTAATTTGATTCTTATTTGATCTGGATCCACCATCACATCAATCCAAATTTCTTCGTGAAACCGCTATTATTTCAACCTAATATTCACAAAATGAATATAAACAACCGATCTTAGTTTCAGTTACTGATTTTATACGCTCTAATTATATACCTATGGAAAAGCAGTACTCTCAACTATGGTGTATGAAACTATTTTTACATTTTTTTTACATATAGACTGATTTCTCATATATTACTTTCAAATATATTATTTTATTACACTTTACAAACTAAAACAAACTAACATTTTCAAAATAAAACAAACTAACACTTTCAAAATAAAAACTATATACAAACATATTTTATATAATTTTTTTTTGACACGTCCATAATATATTTTAAACTTTATAGCAAACTTAGTTTATGAAATCAACTCCGCACGTACGTGCGGGTCTGAATCTAGTATATTTTTAACTACAGTGAATTTTATACTGAAAATTTTTCTTTTTTTTTCTTTTTCTTTTCGGGGCTGAGAAGACTGCAATATATAATATCTATGAAGGATCAAAATGAAAAATATCAATTTTGCTAAGGGTAATTTGGAGAATGATGAAGAGCTTTCAATTTCAACATAGCTAGAGGAGACAAATATTTTAGGGATTTTTTGGTGGATGGCCTAAGAGAACAGCCACAAGACATATTCACATTAATGTAAGTAGTCTTATTTGGGTTTGGGTCTCTTGGGAGAATATGATGGGCAGTTAGGTTTTGAGTATGACATTTTCTTATTTATATGACATGAGAAAAATCGTATTGTGTTTCCTGAGTTCGTTGGAACTTTTCGAATCCACTCGTTTTACTTTTCAAATTTGAAAATTCACTCTAGTCAGTTTCTTATGGAGTGAGTGTTTTTCTGCATCTCCATTGACATATTCCCAAAGAAGAAAACAATTCTTACACCTTTTGATTATATATATACCAGATAAATTTATCACTTCATGATATATGTCATGATGTGTAAAAAGTACGTAAACTTTTTATCTAGACTTTCCAATTTGTACCACTTTGATAACTATCATCTGTTTGTTGTGAAGATCATAGAACTATTATGGTAATATTTGAACTTAACAATTGAATTTTGTTGATTTTGGTTTAAAGGTTGTTTTGCATCTGATATTTGGTAGCACATAAATGTAGTTTATGGAAATTTATTGCTTTCAGTAACTCTACTATTCCACAATCTTATACCGTATTTTTTTCTTTCATCTTACGTATAATTAAAACAATGCAAAGATGCAATGATAGAGTAGACCATAAGAGAATAATGCAAATATTAAGTTGTCAACTAGGGTTTTGGGTTGTGACATTACATAGTATAATTTTCACAATTATGGTTTTTCAACATGTGCAGAGACTTTTAGTACTAGTATTTTATTTCATTTTTTAAAAAGGTTTAATAGGAGTGAATGCCACTTCGATTTAGTGGTGTCTTGGTCACGCATGCGGCTGCTAAAAACCAGCCAGAAAAGTTTTTGGATTCCTTGAATACATATTTTAATTGACTTAAAAATGAAACATACTCCAAAATCGAGAGAGCATGTTGGTAAAGTGTTGGATTCCTAGCTAGCTTGAATACATATCTTATCGTTAAATACAGTGTACTACGAGCAAGGGTATTTTACCAACTGCTCCTATTCCGACACAAACGAGGGAAAATGGTCCAGACATGATCTTCACTTTGGAAACTGTACAATTAAGTTCATAGTTTCGAACTGAACCTTTTGTTTTCAGGCATTACAAACAGTAAATGTTCTTTCCCACTAGTATTTTCTAATTTGTCCTTTTCCTACAAAATTTTCGTAGTGATAAAAAAGGAGCAGTGAATCATAAATTTTTTACTTATCCATTTGCACGTAGACATGACTCATAACTCACAATGACTATTCGTTCGTTGTAATATCTGCAACTTTAATAGCACTTGAAATCAGTGCCCTTTCTCACATTTATTTCTCCTCGATTCGGGATTCGCTGTAGAGAGGTCGACTTTCTCTTTTTTTCGTTAAGTAGGTCAATAACTTTTCTTATTGTTGATAAGGTTTTGGATAAGTTTTTCAACATTTCTTGACTATTTGCATATCCTTATTAACCACATAATTCAATGTTTTTCCACATTATTTAATCATTGTTTTAACTGACTCTACTACTCTCTATCTGGATTACATTTTATCTATTTTACAGAAAATGTCACTACCTTTTTTTTAACGTTTTTTTAAGTTGTAAGACTTTTGAAGTTTTATCCATCAAATAAAATTAGGATAATAATATATTTTTTCCTAACATATCACGATAAATCTAGAACTTGCATCAAATTAATATATATATATATATATAGGAAAACGACATATTTGTCAAAGTAAAAACAAATACAATCACAACATATACTTATCCTAATCAAAAACTAATACAAATTGGTATATTAAATGTAGATACTATAGAACAAATTTTACAAATTTGACTATGTATCGCTTGCATCAAATATCATTAATATGTACTATCATCCAATAATTTTTTCGTTTAAAAAAAAAAAAATGTGAATTTGACATGTACAACTTAGCATTCGTTATGTTCATCATGTTTAATTTTTGAAAAGTAATTGTATATTGTCATGGTATATCAGCAAATGACATGACATGCATGTACATTAACAATCGTAAAGTTTATGGTGTTAAAAAAAAAAAAAAAAAACAATCGTAAAGTTAATCATGTATTTTAAACCAACTATAGCTGACGTCGGTTTTATACAGCATCGGTTATTTATTAGTATTTTTTTCACTGTGGACAAATTACATTCTACCGTGTGTATGTGTTTACTCGTCGAAAATGCCACTCAGCATATTTTCTTCTCTCACTCATTTGATTTTCAATACATCAGTAAATGAGCTTAAATTGTGTGGGTGCATTGCATTGACAGAAAATGACAATGAAATCCACAGTTACTTTCCACCAATTGGCTGAAAAACTAAAATCTATTAATGGCAGGAAAAATGTCATCACCAAAAAGTCATTGTTAATGAAAAAATTAGAAGTTTGATTAGAGATATAAAACGATAAAAAATGAAATATAGTAAGAAACAGGTAACAATAATGATAAAAATTTTACTCTAATTTCTCGCTTGTTTGATTAGTCATCATTCATAAAAAGTTTTAAATTATTAGCTATCTTCTTTAAATTATTAGCTATCTTCTTTAAATTATCCCACCAATTAAAAAGTTTTAAAATCTGCCAAAACATTTTTTTAGATTCATTGCTTTGAGTTAATTGTTTTATTGTGTTATTTTTTCTTCAATAACATGCATATATAATTTTGGGTGATGATGTAGCGACAATACGAGCACAAACCATTATCATTATACTTCATGAGTTCATGTCATGGTCAAATATTTTTATTTTTGTTGTGGGGGTGGATACAACATATATGGCATCACCTATAATCCTATATCGACCCTATAGATGTTTCCATGCTCTTTGAAAATATGATCATGCCATTGTCCCTACCCTATAGTCACCACCTACTCTGCTATATAAGTATGCATGTGGCAAAATTATATGTATACACATCCACTCATTTTCATCGTAAGTGGAAACTGGAAAGTTACAAGACTATATTGTATATGATGTCAATTCTAAATTATTTTACCGATCGAAGCTTTTTGACAAGAGAATTAAAACTAATTCAGAAATTTGCATTATTTAACAAACAAATAGAATATAAAATATAAATAATAATTAAACTAAGTTATTTCTCTATTTATAAAACATCCAATATTTAACAAACAAATAGAATATAAAATATAAATAATAATTAAACTATATGCATGTGGTGTACCGCGGGTTAAAATCTAGTAACATGTATTATTATTGGATTGGACTTTTACAGAAATATGAAATTGGGCTTTAAAAAAAAATATGAAACAAAGAAAAAAGAATTGTTTAGTGGGTTGTGTCAAAAATTTGGTCTTATTAAATAGAGAGGATGGCTGATGTGGCAGCACCAGGAGTGAGTAAAATTAACTTTATATATATATATATATGATATCGGTTCTAAATTATTTTACCGATCGAAGCTTTTTAACAAGAGAATTAAAACTAATTCAGAAATTTGCATTACTTTTAGTAACCGAAATTAATGCAATTTGTGTATGTGTACTGTATATAAACATTTTTATCCGATTTCTTTTTGTATATATTGTATTATATATATATTTGTAATAGAAGTTTGTACAATGCACATGCAATATACTATAAACCAAACGCTTTTTGGTCATTCTCTCTAACTCCATTGGCCAAACTCTTCACGGCAAAAAAAAAAAAAAAAAAAAGTTCTTCACGGCATCATGTGTTGTGAAGTCGGTTATGTACACAAACACCCTCATGCAGAACCAAGATGTAGTTGTGTAGCGGTAAATTATCTGGTGGACCTACGCCCAAGATCATTTATATTAGGTTCTGGACAAAAAAGACGTGATCCTAAGATATCTCGGTTGTAAAATAAATCAAGAATTGTATTGGAATTAAGCACGAGTCAATTTACTTAGGTTACCAAAGATTAATTGTTAATTTACATTGACTACTTATTCGATCTAAAACTAGTAGATGGCATTATTTTGGGTCATGTCGCCTATAGTGTTACATGTTTGTAGAGCAAATCTGCTTCTTATTCTACTGAATTGTCATCGTCACAAACTTAAACGTTGCGAATACATGATTTCATTATCCAAATTAGAATAAAATTAATTTATATCCACATTAAGTGTCATAATAGTTTAAATCCAAATTCTAAACATCTGATTCGACCAATTTCTAAGTAAGTGTTTGAACAAAATTCTACGTAATTATTATAGTGGGTAGATAAAGTGATTCCTTTTTGTTATGGATATACCCCCGAAGAAAGGTTGCAATTATGTATTATTGAGTACTTTCTCAGTTTTAGTACATTATTTGTGGTGGTTGCTGGTGACTTCACACATATTAATAAAACATTTAAAATTTATGTTTTACCCTTCATTAATACACTAGTTCATTTGATATAAATAATTAATAAGCTAAAAGTTAGTGATAAAAATGAAAACTTGATTTACTCCCAGAACGACAAGTAATATGGAATAAAAAATTAAGCCCAGAATGACAAGTAAAAATAAACGGAGGAAGTAATTAATGAAAGGTAAAATATAAATTTTAAATGTTTTCTTAATAGATGTGAAATCACCTAGAATGAAAAGTAATCTAAAATGGAGGGACTAGTAATTATGAGTTCTGGTGTAATTATCTCTATATTAATTTTGTATGAATGTAAATAATAACAGTATAAAATTTTAGTTGTGAAACAATTGTTACTGAACTTGAATAATGCCGGTGCCCGGTGCTAACGTCTTTTTTTTTTCAACGGCCGGTGCTGACGTAGTGACGTTGACTACATTATTAACCAAGTACAGTAAAACCTCTATAAATTAATAATGTCGGGACCATGAAAATCTATTAATTTATAGAGGTTTTAATTTATCGATAAATTAATAATTATTAATTTATAGAGAGACTTTCCATAATTTGGTAAAAAAAAAATTTTTTTAAAAAAAAATAATCGTATAACTAATATTTTTATAAAATCAATTACAAGAAAAATAACAATTATCATGAAAATATAACACTTAAAAAATTTTATATATTAAAATATTAAAAATGAACTCTAATAAAAACTAATGTGTATATATATACATATATTTAGATAATTTTGTATAATTATTAATTTATAATATTGATGGGACCATATATTTACAAAGGATTTTCAAAAAAAATATTATTTTATTATATTATCGAATAGTGTCTAAAATTATACTAGTCCCAATCTGGGACCGGAGAAATTTATTAATTTATAGAGATTATTAATTTAACGAGTATTAATTTATAGAGGTTCTACTGTAGTGGGAGATCGCAGTCCCACTTGGCCTATGAAACAGTGGGTTAATCGAATATACCCTTTTTTATAAAACTGCAATATTTTTTCATATATATTTTGTTTAATTAGAAACCATATACGACCAATACTGTTTTTCTTATACTTCAAATTAATTAAGAGTAAAAATAATAATAAGTGTATTCTGTTTTTATTCTCTCTGATTAGGAATAATGGGCATGTTATTTTAGTTTGTCTACCAAAAAAAGTTTGGAATATATGATATTTCTAAACAGCAGAACAAAAAACAAAACTAAAGAAACAAATACAGAAATATATTGAAAGAGACAAGACCTTAGTTAACACATGTATTGAAGTTGATGTTGATAATATCTACACTATACTTATACTGTAATGCCAAGAGCTTACTTGTGTTCGGAAATGGTAAGTTAGGAAAACTTCTATAACAGTTTGAGACTCTGCATGATATTTCCCAGAAATATATATATACATTGACACATTCTACAGTGCAGTTTGTGTTTCTAAACACGTTTCTCTACGTATTCTTTTCATTTTTTTTGTCACCGAAATATAATGATTTTTTTACTTTTTCTTTTTGGGCTGATAAAGGATTAATGAGTGTACAAGAAAGAAAAAAACAATGTATATCTGTCTGAGCAAAAATAAGTTATCAACCATAAAGCACTACAAATTCAACCTTTTTATACTATTTCTGTTAGTAATATTCTACAAGTATTTTAGCTCAGGCTGCTCAGCTTTTATAATGGAACAGTATTAAATCTTGCCTATAATACTTTTTACTATTCAACTAATTTCTATGACCACAATAAAACCGTGTTTTCAAGTTTCTGACGTGTATGTGAGTCATTTAAATAATATAATGGGTAAGTGGATTTCTTTTTCGGGAAAAGGGCAAAAGTGTGGGGATTTATTTACATCATCACCAAATCTAAATTTTTACTTTTTGAGGTAAAGGCAAAATAAGAAAATATTGAGGAATAAAATAGTTTGATGTCGACAAATGAGACCCTCTTAAGTCTTAACTGATGACCCCATGACGATACGAAAAGGTATGGTGTATGCGTCAACGTCATACAAATCAAACCTTCCAATCACAAAACAGACCAGTTGGGCTTGATTTGCGATTTTAGTTATTGCGTGCCAAATCTGTTAACTTTGTGAGTTTTGGAACCAAATATGTTTTTTTTTCCATGTGAAACCACTCACTTACGCAGTTTATACAAATGATAGGCACATGATATTCATTCATACTACGTCAAAATCTTTTTGCCTTTCAAAAACGTAAATGTTTACACTAAGTCGTGGAGTCTTGGATAACTAGTTAGTTATATGAACCAGCATCACCATTCACCAGTCTATAGTATATAGTTCACTTTTTTTTCCAAAAACATTCAAGTCAATTATGCAGGATGCAGCCATAATACATTTTCAGCAGGAGTAGTTAAAAATTTTAGACGGTGATTGATAGAAAACCAGTGGTATGAGAAGTGGAAAAAAAAAATTTTAAAATCGAAAAATTTGAGACTTTAGCTTGCAGTGAAAATAATAATTTAATTGGAGTATTGGGTTGAGATTCTCAAGAATTCGATTGATCTTGCTACGGCATTATTTATGACAAATGTTTTGTACTCAAAATTCGAACTCCATTAATATTTTATGGGGAAGGAATCTTTATATGTTTAATAAATTCTAGCTTATCTGTGATTTTTGTCTCCGGAGCTGCAAAACTCCAAACTTGGTTTATTATGTAAAATATTTATAAAAGAAAAATATCGGAACCACGTGAATCGTGATCCAACCAATTGTATAGTTTTCGTCTATACCTGAAATAAGTTAGAATGTTTTGGTTTCTAAGGGGGGTGTATTCAAACTATGATTTTGGAGAATTTGATGGGATTTAGGAAATTTAGAATTTTGATAGATTTTAGGGAAGTTCATATGATTTTCTGTAAAATTCTTTCAAATCCCACCTAAAACCATGAGATTTGGATTTCTGTATTTTTAACTAAACAAATCCTCCAGAATCCTCCAGAATCCTAAAAGTTATTAAAATCCTAATCCACAAAACTATTTTGAATAACAGTGGATTTTAAAGTAGATTTTTAAATCATCAGTTCAATAACAAGGGATTTTAATGGATTTTAAAGTAGATTTTTAAATCATCAGTTCAATAACAGTGGATTTCAGAAGATTTTTTAAAATACATGATTGAATAACATAAGATTTGTAACTCTTACACAAATCACTTAAAATGTCAAATTGAATACACCCCCCTAATATTAATTATAACACTTTAATTTTGTTGTTATTGTGCAAGTTAGTTAACAGAAAGAGAAATAGAATTAGCAGCATCAGAATTCAAAAACTATAGGTTAATTATATATCACCTAAGAGAAGGTAGGATTCTTCTCCTCTATAAAATATGTTTTTTTCAGCAAAGACTCTAAGATACATAACACAATATATTCGTTCACGAAATTTCACCTAATGCATAAAAACTATATCCCATGTATTTACCTAAAAAAAAGCATACACATGTATATTCTAGAGCAGATGGTTTTGATAAAAGGATTGGCAAAAATGGATTCATAAAATATTAATTTAACCGTCGGCTTTTGATTTAATTTATAACAAGGATATGCTTTGCTAAGCAACCGTTCTCTTTGTAAGCATTGAGTCATTGACTCTGGAAAGAGTACGTCGGAGACCAAACTTTCGACTCCCGTCCTCACCAGAAAATTAAAGAAATATATTAGAATATTGGAATGGATAAAGAGGAACTAATTGGACTAATTATTATACCACCTATAACGTGTCGACTTTATGTGCTTTTACGGTTTTCATCTTTGGTTTGATTTATAAATCCTATGAAATTTGGTTGATCTTTTTTTTTTTTTTTTGAAGAACCTGTATAATTCTCCAAAAATACATGTAGACATATACTTTTATTGTTTTGTTACGGAAATAAATAGGACTACTACTATTTTATTTCTTTTGAATAACCTGTACGTAATTCTCCAATTATATTAGTCAAGTGTGGTGTGCAAATCTACGATTGTGGAACCCATTTTGTACGTTTGCAATTTATTTTGTTACTAGAGAAACGTCATATACTGAGATGAGATGAATCTTTCATAATTTCCCGACATGTACATCGTTGTACATAAATGCACCTTTGAATTTTAAAACGTGGCTAATCCATACATTCTATTTCTTGTTGTACAACATATGCTACCTAGTTTAGTAGTCGTATGTGTTTAGTTTAGGTACACTGAATTAATTGCTTATAGCTCTATATTTTTTTTTCGTCAAAAATGATATTCTTAAATACTTGATTAGGTTTTGTCAAAAAAAAAAAAAAAAAAACTTAGATTGGATATATTTTTTATTACGTATTTCTTAAATCTGTTCTTACGGTATTAGAATCTTTTTAGATCATTTCTTAGTATAAATTAGAGTCTTTAGAATGATTGAACTCTATATAGATATAGTCCACACCAGTTTTGTGAATTTAAATCTCAGACCTATCTTAAAAAAAAAAAATTAGTCATATCCTTACTATTTGATATTTTTTCTTAAAAAAACACGAATAACTTTAATCTATTCTTTTTATTTTCTTTTCTTTATAAGAAAAAAAAAAAAGAGAAACAAGAAACAAATTTTTTTGGAAAAATAAAAAGAAACAAGAAACAAATTAGTGAGCTGTGTGGATTTTCGTCATGACCAAATAAACATGGTCCATCTTACAAAAAAAACGTTTGGAAATTTGCTAACATACCCCAGCCTTAATAATCTTTGTTTTATTGTTGCTGATCAAATTAAATAATTTTTGTCTCTTTTATGAATTTATTATTTTTGTCTTTCTAATTATCGTACCATCCTATTCTCGAATCAGTCAATTTGAAACGTCATATTTTTTGAAATCCTAAATATATTGATAATTATTATCTTTGATTTATTTGTAGTAATAGAATTCATATAAACCACAAAGTCGATGATATAAGTTTTGTTTTTTCTCATCCACTATACTTCTTAATATATGGTATGGTGAAAAAAAAAATGTCTTAATATATTTTATCTCTGTTTGACAAAAAATATATATATATATATATATATTATATATATATATTATCTGTTTTCCGATTAATACTCTTTGTTTTTTGATAAGTTTTAAATTTTTAATACTCTTTGTTAAAAAAGAAAGGGAATATATATTTACCCAAGTTAGGTCAACAATGCGACAGAAAAAGACAACAAAAAAAAAGATACGAAATACAATAATTCGATTTAAATTATTTTAATAAAAATATATATATTTATGCAAATTCCTCAATAATTTTACGAGGACAGGAATTTTCTTATTAAAATCTATACAAAGATAAACGACTACTAAAATTCATCTATATGAAACCCGTGAGGGGTTTGGAGAGAAGATGAAAGAGGCTAGCTTACAGATGCTCACACTAATTTATATATGACAATTATTGAATGATTCAACTTGGTTTGTGCTGGTTCGATGAATCTAAAACTAACGCTCACGCTAATATAAAAACTTAAAATTAAGAATACTAGGCAGCTTCGGTTTACACTTTCTAAACTGATGACATACACAAATTGGTTTGGTACCAATCTAATTTATAGTTGTAGTTAACACACCCGTATTGTTTCTATAGGTAGTTATTGTTAGGATATGTATATAATGAGGATATGAATGTAATTAGTATAAGCTAAAACCCTACTACGTAGATGTATATATACTCTGTAATATTGTTATCATAATATTATTCAGTTTCTCTCTATATGGTATCAGAGCGGAAAAAGATCTAAATACCTAAATTTTTTTTTTCCAGCCGCCATATACTTCTTCTCTTCCTCATCTTTCTCTTCTTATCGGCCATGGCTGCTCCCAATGAAGTTGTTCTTTTTTCGGATGAAACCTCTCTCGTGAATGTCAACATGTCAAATGTGACTAAATTCACCGCAACCAATTTTTTGACAGGACAGGCTCATCTATTCTGGTCTCCTTGGTACGATCACCGTATCCGTTCAACCACTTTTGTCGAAAGCTTCGACCTCTCGTGACATTTGGGTTACACTTAAGGAAACCTACGCCAAGCCTAGTCGTACTCATATCAAGAAAATTCGTGATCAACTCACACACTGGAAGAAAGGCAACAAATCTATTGAAGAATATGTCCAAGGATTCACCATTCGTTTCGATCAGCTTGCGCTGCTTGAAAGCCCGATCGCTCATGAGGACCAGATCGACTACATCCTTGGTGGTCTCCCCGAAGACTATAAACGTGTCATCGATCAAATCGAAGGACGCGATACGGCTCCGACGATCACGGAATTGAACGAAAAACTCATCAATGAGGAGCTCAAACTCCAGTCTGCGGTTCACTCATCCTCGGTTCCCACCACCGCCAACACCGTCTCCTACAAACCGTCGCAGTCACGCAACCAGAACCGTCATCACTCTCGTGGCCAACAAAATCATTCCTCACGTAATGAATCTCGTGGTATGGGACGTGGCTATCAAGGGAGATGTCAGTTGTGTGGCGTTTTTGGACACAGCGCCCGTCGATGCTCACAGCTTCCCGCTGGTGGTGGCTATCCGATGGCACAAGGCATGTCTCCCTCGTACTTTGGTGGTTCTCAGCAGTCTCCGATGCAACCATGGCAGCCCCGTGCGAATGTTGCGATGACTCCTGCTTACAATCCGGCCAACTGGATCATGGACTCCGGTGCGACACACCATCTTACCTCAGACTTAGCAAATCTCTCCATGCATCAGCCTTATACCGGTGGGGAAGAGGTTACTATCGCCGATGGTTCTGGCATTCCCATCTCACAAACTGGTTCAGCGTTACTTCCTACATCCTCTCATGCTTTTAAACTTATTGATGTTTTATATGTGCCGAATGTTTGTAAGAATCTCATTTCGGTATACCGGCTGTGTAACGCTAACAATGTCTCGGTGCACTTCTATCCTGCTTATTTTCAGGTGAAGGATCTCAAAACAGGGGCCCGGTTACTCCAAGGCAGAACTAAGAATGAGCTATATGAGTGGCCGGTCATCAACAATGTCATCACTAGTTTCATCACTTCACCACAACCACGCACCGATATCTCCTCTTGGCACTACCGGCTAGGCCACCCTTCTTTACCAGTTTTAAAGACTATTGTGTCTCAGTTTTCATTGCCTCTTTCTTCAAAAACATTACAACAGTTTTCTTGTTCAGACTGTTTCATCAATAAAAGTCATAAATTGCCTTTCCACACAAACACAATTATCTCTACTCGCCCTCTTGAGTATATTTATTCAGATGTTTGGACATCTCCTCTTCTTTCCACTGAAAATTTCAAATATTTATCTTGTTTTGGTTGATCATTTTACAAGATATACCTGGCTTTATCCGTTAAAACAGAAATCTCAAGTGAAAGAAGTGTTTGTGGCTTTCAAAGCTTTGGTTGAGAAGAGGTTTCAATGTCATATCACCACCTTGTATACCGACAACGGCGGAGAGTATGTTGCACTGCGATCGTTTCTTGCTGAACACGGCATCACCCATCTCACTACTCCACCACATACTCCGGAACACAATGGCATCTCCGAACGCAGCACCGCCACATCGTTGAAACCGGTCTTGCCTTACTCAGTCAGGCCGCGGTTCCGAAGTCCTATTGGCCGCTACTGCAGTATACTTGATCAATCGCATGCCTTCCGACGTATTGCATGGAGTTTCATTGTATGTTAAACTCTTTGACCAGAAGCCAAAGTGCATATCTCTGTTATGATGTTGCTAACCGGAGGATGTACACCTCGCGACATGTTAAATTTGATGAGCATCAGTTCCCGTTTCTGGTCCCTCCTTCGTTACCGGTTCACAACAAGACTGATTCTGTGATGCACTCGCCCAATGTGGTCATTCCGGTTCTGCCGCCACCTATAGCTCATTCGCACCAGCCCCGTCACCGGTCCTTCACCCATCACCACTGCCGGTACCACCGTCTTCGTCTGGCAACACAACGTCACCGTCTCCTGCACCGGGCTCACCGGATACTCGTGCTCAGTCATAGTCATCATCTTCCTCTGTTTCACGACAGTCATCGCCACACCAACCTCCACCACAAAGTCCAAACTCTATAAACCCAAATACTACTTCCAGCCCATTAAACCCTAGCTCACAAACACAAACAACACCAACCTCATCACCTTCGCCTACTACACCTCACGATTCATCGTCCTCGTCTACACCACCCGATCCTAGTCCGGCTCCAATACAACTACTCCATGTTCCTCAACCCCAACCTCAACTACAGCCTCTCCAACAAAACACCCATACGATGCAAACTCGGTCGAAAAACCATATTGTCAAACCCAAACAGAAGTTTAACCTCACCACCAACATCTCCTCTCCTTCACATGAAATCCCTTTGACGGTGGCTGAAGCACTTAAGGATCCGCGTTGGAGACAGGCCATGTGTGAGGAGTATAATGCTCAGTTACAACATCGAACATGGGACTCTGTTCCTCCAGCACCACATCAGAATGTAATCTCATGTAAGTGGATTTTTACTATTAAATATCATGCTGATGGTTCGGTTGACAGATATATGGCGAGACTGGTTGCAAGGGGTTTCAATCAACAGTACGGGTTGGATTATTCTGAAACCTTCAGTCCAGTGATTAAATCAACAACGGTGCGGATGGTGCTTGAAGTTGCGGTGAAGAAAAACTGGCCCATACATCAGGTTGATATCAACAACGCCTTCTTGCAGGGCACTCTAACTGATGAGGTGTATGTAACGCAACCTCTAGGGTTTGTCGAAAAGATCATCCTCACAATGTGTGTCGTTTAAACAAGGCATTATACGGTCTAAAACAAGCACCGCGCGCATGGTACCAAGAACTTAAAACCTTTCTTTTACAAGCTGGTTTTAAAAATTCTCTTGCCGATACCTCTCTATTTGTTTACCACCGTGGTTGTGACTTTATTTATGTCTTGGTTTATGTGGACGATATCATCATTGCCGGAGATCCTGCCCTAGTGAAAGCGTTCAACGTTGCACTTGCCGCTCGATTCTCGCTGAAAGACCTTGGTCCCCTCAAGTATTTTTTAGGAATTGAAGCCACTCGTTCCTCGCAAGGTTTCCACTTGATGCAACGAAAGTACGTCACGGATCTTCTGCACAAAACAAACATGCTCCATGCGAAGCCTGTTTTCACTCCCATGGTCACCTCTCCCAAGCTCACGCTTGAATCCGGCACACCACTACGTGATCCCAAAGACTACCGTGCCGTCATCGGTAGTCTACAATATCTCTCCTTTACAAGGCCGGATATCGCGTTTGCAGTCAACAAGTTATCTTAGTTCATGCATAAGCCCACAGACAAGCATTGGCAGGCCGCTAAGCACATACTACGCTATCTCGCTGGTACACGATCACATGGTATCTTCCTCAAAGCTAATGCTCCGTTAATGATACACGCTTTCTCCGACGCAGACTGGGGTTGTGATAGGGACACTTACACCTCCACCAATGCGTACATCATTTATTTTGGTGGTAGTCCCATTTCCTGGTCATCCAAGAAACAATGCAGCGTCTCACGATCGTCCACCGAAGCAAAATATCGGGCTGTTGCTAACGCCGCATCTGAACTACGGTGGATTTGCTCATTGTTAACTGAACTAGGTGTGTCGCTCCCAGTTCCTCCGGTTCTCTACTGTGATAATGTGGGTGCAACATACCTCTGCGTTAATCCGATCTTCCACTCAAAGATGAAGCATGTGGCTCTCGACTATCATTTTGTACATGAGTTCATTCAATCAGGTGTGTTACGGGTCTCGCACATCTCCACCAAAGATCAGCTCGCCGATGCACTGACCAAGCCGTTGCCGAGACCACATTTTGAAAACTTGACTTACAAGATTGGAGTGAGAGCTCTCCCTCCATCTTAAGGGAGGGTGTTAGGATATGTATATAATGAGAGTATAAATGTAATTAGTATAAGCTAAAACCCTACTATGTAGATGTATATATACTCTGTAATATTGTTACCATAATATTATTCAGCTTCCCTCTATAGTTATAAGTTATAACAGATCATAAGATTCTTTTACAATTCAAGTATACTAACGTGCTTTAAATTGCATCATGTAAAAATAGGATTGAGGTCTTAATCTAGATGCACAAGTCCCTTAATCAACACAAACAATTGTATCTTATCACAAACAAATATTTATCGTTACATAGAGCATAATTGATTTGAGGGTAAGTAGGTCATGCATCCGTCATGCTAAAACAAACCAAGGACAATAGTAGAATCGAATAAAGATCTTGACTAGTCTATACAAAATGGGTAGATTTTTATTACAAAAAAACTTTCATATGCTAAATAAATATTATGTGATTTTATAAAAAGCGAAATGAGATAGGGAAGAAAAGTCAGAGATGAGGGAGGAAAGAATGGGGGAAATCCGGCGGAATAATGAGGACGAATCCATGGAACAAGTTGGCTAATTTCAGATTCAATTCAGACACAACACTTCTCTTCTCAATTCTCATTAGACATTGATAGAATGTGATGGAGAGTGGCTTTGTTTTGTCTGTTTTGTTGTCCTTTTAAAAGTCAACCAAGTCTCTGCTTGGTCCCACGTTTCTTTTTGTTTTGGCAATTTTGGAAACTAAAAAATATAGTTATAGAAAAATAAAAAAGAGAAGTTCATTACTATAAATTATTTGATTATATAAACCTATAAACTAAAATAAATTATTTTAATTATTTTCTGTAAAAATTAATATTTCAAGTGATAATTTGATTTTTTTTTCTTTGTAACTAATATTTTTTTGTTAGAAATTCGAAGGCAAATTAATATCAATAAAAACGAAACCAATGTTATGTCCATCAGGAGGGTAGGCTACAAGGCTATTTACCTACCGTGTTCCTTCAGTTCTACTCATCTTTGATCTCCAATTGCAAGTTGCCTCCAAGAGAATGTGTGACGTTGTTTCCTTTTCTTCCTCTTTTTAACTTTTTTTTTTTTTCTTTTCTACCGACCATTCTACTCTTTTTTTTTTTTTTAATATTACGAGAGTGTTTGTTTTATGGGTATATACACTATATATCATAAAAAAGAAAAGTATTTAACAAATATCCACGGTCTATTCTCTCTCTTCATTTACAATTACTCTTATACACATTACATATATTACGTGTTATTTGTTTAAATATCATGTTATTTTTATTTTTTGAACGAAATTATATGTCAGTTTGAGTTCACAAATAAAATTGTTAGGGTTTAAATTTTACAATTAGAACGAAATTATACGTCGGTTTGAGTTCACTAATGAGATTATTAGGGTTTAGATTTTACAATTAGAACAAAATTATATGTCGGTTTGGGTTCACAAATAAGATAGTTAGGGTTTAGATTTACAATTAGAACGAAATTATATGTCGGTTTGGGTTCACAAATGAGATGGTTAGAGTTTAGATTTTACAATTAGAACGAAATTATATGTCGGTTTGGGTTCACAAATTAGATGGTTAGGGTTTAGATTATACAATTAAAACAAAATTATATATCGGTTTGAGTTCACAAATGAAATGGTTAGGTTTTAGATTTTACAATTAAAACGAAATTATATGTCGGTTTGGGTTCACAAATGAGAGGGGGTTAGGGTTTAGATTTTACAACTAAAACGAAATTATATGTCGGTTTGGGTTCACAAATGAGATGTAAAATATAAATATTACATGCTATTTTAAAAAATTATGTAAAATATAAATATTACATGTTATTTTAAAAAATTTCACCTAATCTTTCGTTCTTTCTACATTACACTAAAATAAGAAAAATGTGATTTTGTCTTTTTACTCCAAAAAAAATATGGGACCCATGGTATTTTCTAATTAAAAAAAAGTTGTTGTGCTATTCTATTAAATAACTTTTAGAATTGTGGTATTTATTTAATTAACCTTGTTTATATCCAAATCTGTTATAATTATCATTTCTAAAAGGAAGTTTTATATGTTTTATTATTTATTGAAGCATATCAGAATATCTAAAATCGTATGAATATCCAAAACTAAGAGAATAATATTAATAAGTCCCTATTAACAATCCGAACAGAATATAACTGTTTACAAAATATGTAAATTTTTAGAATATTCAATAGCTACGTCGATCTTCGCATGTACGCAATTTTACTGGTACAGTCTTGTTGTTTTCTATTAAATATCTGCAAACAATCTAATCATATGCGACACCTAACAAATTTAGCAATTCTCCCAATTTAAAATGTTATAGTTACATATTTTTAAGAATGCAAACAAACGTTTGTGTCGTGTATGAGGCCTATGCATGGACGGTCACACGTTCTCTGCCTAGAATTTTCACCTATACTATCATTGATGTTTAAAAAAAAAAAGAATTATACAGACAATAATGATAGAAAATTAATCCAGCGAATATTATTTTGGATGATAACATCAAAAGACAAAAGATATGGGAATCTGAGACCAAGAGTTGAAATTAGAGTAAAGAACAACAGGAAAACAACAGAAGATACAACTCAAGTCCATGAGATGTTTCAAACTGTCAACTTAGAAGTGAGTACATCAAATATTAAACGCATATCAATACAAATTCAACTCCAATTATTCTGGCGATAGTTTAAAATAAACGGCTACATATTAATAATAATCGGATAGGTATTTTTGGCACTAATCGTTCGCTACAAGTCTTCCTTGCCACCATTTGTTTTTTCTCTATTATGCGGTGTGGTTCTGTTATGTGGGCTGTATCAGTTTAACTGTTTGCACTTTGTAGCAAGACTTGAGAAATCAATTTTTTTTTTTTTACTATTTAGATATTATCCCTCTAATCTATGTATTTATTAAGTATTTAATTTTTGTTGGTAACATGTACATATGTTAATATCCATTATATTCCGAATTATATCTATTTAAAACCAATAATATAATTTGTTAGCAACTCTGACCGTAAAAGCTCTTTCCTTTCCATACCAATATTTTGGGTACTGGTTTATCTCATTATAAATGATAATTATTTTTTTGCTTAAGTTATAAATGGTTATTCTGTTTCTGTTAATGTCTTATGTGAAATGTAATGTAATTAGGATATTATCTAATACAGTAATATTTGAACTGAAGAAAGAAGAAGAAGACAAGTGTTAATCAATGGATAGATTAGATGCATGAACTAAATTAATAGTAATAATTGAAAGATATAGAGTGTGAACATTTGTAGTTGGAGGAGTATGTAATTAGAGAGGTCAATGAGTCAACAACTTCTATCGTTACCTTTTTGACAATTATGCGCTCTCTCTTTCTCTAAATAACAATGATGTCCAATCCCGACATCTTAATTACGCCACGCCATATGTCATATTTTATTAGTATTATCATCTTAGTATAACTATATTTTGTCGGTATTTGTGTTCGTTGAAAATAAGTAAAACCTTTTATTAAGAAAAACTTTTGTGTTGTGCTGGTTTTGGAAGCTGTCCAAACCAATTTCATAAATCCATTTTAGAGTAGACAATTATATTCTACCACACCTTATTGCACCATTTTTGTTCCGAATATTAAGAGTACGTGGTCGTTGATTCTTGTTGAAGCAAATTCAAAAACCTAAAAATGTTTTGAACATTAAAATTTTTATGTGAATCTAAACAAAACATAGATAATATTGAATAGACTTATTCAATGAGATCCCTAAGGTGGTGCAGAGTGAAATATTCAGTAGTTGAGCGACGATGACAGCTTTGAAATATTCTTTATCTATCTTTTGAGTTGTGTATTTTTACTTAACAATTAGTTTTTTTTAGTGTTAATGGATATGATTGATAACATATACAAACCTATACAAAAAAAGCTGTAAAATAGAACTGTAATCTGTTACCGAATAGTGAAAAAATGTAAAAAAAATATGTACATAAAAGCTTTACAAAAAATCAAAACTGTACAACTTGTACCATTTTTATTCTGTTCACCAATCAGACTCAATAATTTTTTTTAGGGAGAGAAAATATGAAATGATTTCCCATTCCTCTATGAGAATATTATTGTCAGCAGCATTCTCTTCGTTCTGTTGTTCTTTTTGCATTATCTGTATTGACCTCTTTTACATTTTTATAGTGTTCTGATATTATTAATATTCGATCCTCTAGTGATTAATATGTTGACTAATCTCATAGAATAATATAGTGAATAGTTGACATTAAAATTAAGCAAAACTACTCATTGCCTAGTCATATTCAACTACGAGTGCATAATGATGATGCGAACCACAATCTTTTTTAGGGTAGCAAACTATAAGCTTCTTTTGGGGTCCCGATCCCCGACCCTATAAACTAAATTCATTTTGACAAACCTTTTGAATTTTCTTACGTGGTTGTTTAATTCATGTTACTTGTATTATTGGCATGCCCCTGAAACTATAAGCAAATAAATTGCATTGATCTAGTGTCCACTTTGTTTTGCGGGAGACATTGATTTCTTTTCAATAAGTGTATGTAATTTTTCCGTTACTTATTGAGTAAATTATAAATAAATAAATAAAAAACATTAGAAAGTGATGTGATGTTCAATTTCTATAGTTTGGCTAACATAATTAAAGTCATACTGTGTAACGCAAGGCCTGTGACGTTTAATACTGCAGATTTAGGTTAACCAATGTCTCATGTTGTTTTATACTTCTTACAAATCCATTTGAGGGTATTTATATCATAGTATATATAGATATTTGCCTAATTAAGTTCCTGAATTTGGTTATTTACCTAATTAATTCTGAAATTAATTAATTGATGATTTATCCTAATTTTCATATTTATTTTTCTTTGGATTATATACTAGCTATTTTATAACTATACCCTTTTTTTTTATCAAACTATTTTATAACTATATTTGTACCATAAGTCCAAGTAGTTTAGACTGGAGGGGTAGAAAGACAGCGTAAGGAGTTGACAAACATGTGATGCAGTCTACAAACATAAGAGCCATTTGAGACTAGTTCACAGACAACTAAAATCCAAGAGTTCAACAAGTAAATGCTTTAGTTAATTGTATTTTTCTCAAGTCAAAGTCTTTCCGGTTGAAAAAATGGAAAAGAATTTATATGGAGTTTTCAGTTCTACAAAGAAATGTAAAAATTGAAATGTAAAGAAAGGCAAAGCGCTTAATGGCGGGTCGGACAACCAATCCAAAATAAATGGAGTTTTGAGTACTGATCAGATCGTAGGATCGTATCTTGCATTATAAGAGAAACAAAGTGTTAGGGTGAAATTTTCTGTTGCAGAACCCTATTTGTACGTTATAAAATTGGTTTAGTTGTAAATATGCGACATAAACCAATGTAATAAATCTAATGAACTGGGTGTTAGAGACATTTTTACGATTGACTGCTTATATATAGCAATTGTAAGATTAATTCTGATAACAGTAGAGTTAACAACATAGCGAAAACATAACACCGATATTTTCATATATAATAACATCGCAGAAAATAAAAATAGTCGCCACGGTCATTACAAACCAAGTGTTTAAGATTACATTGTCATGTTTACAAAGCGGATCAATTGAAAGTTTGGCCTAAAGACTTGGACATAACGTTTATGTCGAAAGTCTTGGACGTCAAGGATAACATACCATATTTTTGGGATTTTCGGATAAGATTGTGAGCTGGTTGGACCTTTGAGTGAGATACTCTCTCGACTATGAACATGGGCCATGGCGGAATCATAGTGGCATGATCTAGAGGTGGTATCAGGGATATTTGGCATCCATGACCGAGATTGGAGCCAACTCTGTTAGGACTTGATCCACGTTAGTTAATACGTCAGATAGTACAAAACTTATACTAGTATTAACTAATATCGTAGCTGATGTGAAGAGTGAAGACGGTCCGAAAAAGAAAAGTATATATATATATATATATAATATGTTGCCTTGAACAATTATGATCCTTGAGACTTGTGACACAAATAACTAGGTCGATTCACAATTATTAAACTTTGTACCCAATCGGAATCACGAAAGCATTATTTTCCAGCCAAACAAAACGTTAGTAAAAATCGGAATTAAAAATAGATTAATAAAAAAGAGTAAAAAAGAGAAAACTAAAAGTGAGAGAGAGAGAGAGAGAGGAATTGAATCAACGTCAAAGTCACTGATGCAAGAAAAATGGCGAAACCAATTAAATCCCGTAAAAAAAAAGAAAACAGAAACAAGAGAGTTAATGTCATAACTGACACGTGTCCCTACCTTGCCATACACACTACTCACACAATTAAAAAAAAATGGTAACTGTGTCTCTTATCCGAAAAATAATCATCTCCAAGTGTGTAATAAAAATCTCATTTCTCCTTCTTCTTCGCCTATAAATACAACTCCATGCTCTCTCTCGTCTCCTACATCACAAAAACAAAAACAAAAACTTCACTTAGAAAATTTTTCAAAAAAAAAAAAAAAACAGAGAGAAAAGACAGAAAAAATCAAAAAAAAAAAAAGAAAAAGGAAAACAAACAAATTTTCTTTTCTTTTTTTTTTTGTTTCCTTAAAGCTTTATATTTTGTCTATTCGTGTGTGTTTTTTTAAAAAAACTTCCTGAAAATGGGAGTCGGGGATACAGAAAAATCCACTAAAGATGCGGCAGCTCTAGAGACACAGTCGCCGGAAGATTTCGACCAACCCTCTCCCCTTCGTAAAATCATCTCCGTCGCTTCCATCGCCGCCGGTGTACAGTTCGGATGGGCATTACAGCTCTCTCTTCTCACACCTTACGTTCAACTCCTTGGAATCCCTCACAAATGGTCATCTCTCATTTGGCTCTGTGGTCCAGTCTCCGGTATGATTGTTCAACCAATCGTCGGTTTCCACAGTGACCGATGCACCTCACGATTCGGTCGCCGTCGTCCCTTCATCGCCACCGGAGCCGCACTCGTCGCCGTCGCCGTTTTCCTCATCGGTTACGCCGCGGATTTTGGTAATAAAATGGGAGATAAGCTCGACGAGAAGGTAAAGGTTCGAGCCATTGGGATCTTCGCTCTCGGGTTTTGGATCCTTGACGTGGCTAACAACACCTTACAAGGACCTTGCCGTGCTTTCTTAGCCGATTTAGCTGCGGGTGACGCTAAAAGAACGCGAGTCGCAAACGCGTTTTTCTCGTTTTTTATGGCGGTTGGAAACGTTTTGGGTTACGCTGCTGGATCTTACACTAACCTTCACAAAATATTTCCCTTCACAATGACCAAAGCTTGCGATATCTACTGCGCCAATCTAAAGACTTGTTTCTTCTTATCCATCACTCTCCTCCTCATCGTCACCGTCACGTCTCTTTCGTACGTTAAAGACAAACAATGGTCTCCCCCGGCGAGAAACCCCGAAGACGTTGAGAAGACCTCAAGCGTTCCTTTGTTTGGAGAGATCTTTGGAGCTTTCAAAGTCATGAAACGTCCCATGTGGATGCTTCTAATCGTCACGGCCTTGAACTGGATCGCTTGGTTCCCTTTTCTTTTGTTCGATACTGATTGGATGGGTCGTGAAGTGTACGGTGGAGATTCAGATGGAAACGAACGGTCGAAGAAACTATACAGCCTCGGAGTCCAATCTGGTGCAATGGGATTGATGTTTAACTCGATAGTTCTTGGTTTCATGTCACTTGGTGTTGAATGGATTGGTCGGAAACTAGGAGGTGCTAAACGCCTTTGGGGAATTGTGAACTTCATCCTCGCCGCTGGTTTGGCCATGACCGTTCTCGTTACGAAATTGGCCGACGATCACCGGGAAACCGCCGGTCAATTAGCCGGACCGAGCAGTGGTATTAAAGCTGGAGCTTTAAGTCTCTTTGCTGTTCTTGGTATTCCATTAGCTGTAAGTAGTACACTTTTGTATTCTACTCTTCTTTTTATTTTTTCTTCTTTTTTTTTTTTTTTTTAGTATTAACGGATTCGTTTATTTTATAATCACAGATTACATTCAGTACTCCATTTGCGCTAGCGTCCATATTTTCAAGCTGCTCCGGTGCCGGCCAAGGTAATATTCTTTACTTTATTCTTGTTACATAGTTGTACATGGGACCGTAATCGTTCAATTTTACTATTACTTTATCTAATCCGTCCATATAACTTCTAAGCCATTCATTTTATTTTATTTTTTTACAGGACTTTCGTTAGGAGTTTTAAATTTGGCGATTGTGATACCACAAATGATAGTATCACTAGGAGGTGGACCTTTCGATGCCCTCTTCGGTGGTGGAAACTTACCGGCGTTTATCGTTGCAGCAATTGCAGCAGCGATTAGTGGAGTATTAGCGTTAACCGTTTTACCTTCACCGCCACCGGACGCACCTGCTTTGAAGACAGGGGCCATGGGATTCCACTAGGTTTAATTACTATGTTTTTTTTAATGAAACTCATGATCAAATACAGTATTATTGTGCAAAACCCAAAAAAGAAAAGAGAATGGGATAAAGTGATAAAATTCTAATAAACCTTGGGTAAACTGTATTTCACCCTTCCTTTAGTTTTTTTTTTTCTTTTTTTTTTACTTTGTTACTGATTTGAATTTGAAATAGAATTTGTTTTTCTTTTGTTTGGTCATAAGTGATGTTTGTCACTACAGTTTTTTTTTTTTTACTGTTTTGCTTTCGCGCGTAAAAAAAAATATCCAACTAGAGTGAAAATACTTCCAGACAGAAAACAAAAACTGATACTAATTTGTGGCAATTATTTTATACATATGGAAAAAGTTGAATAATTTTTTATAATCTAGAATGACTTAGGCAACTCACTTTATCCATGGTGAAAACACACAATAATTAATTTAGTAATAGTATTAGTTAACTTAGTTAATTTGTTTTACAAAATATAAAACACTTATTAATAGTATATGATTAGTATTTAAATTAATCAATTTGATTTATAGAATTGAATACACTTATTAATCAATTTCTATTATTATTAATATTTAGAAACACATTTTGTTATATATAATTATATATCTGTTTCTTACTTAGCATAGAATGACACTTAACAACCTGATGATTTATCAATTATCACTAGGCAATTATAACCCATGTTTTTTGAAGATCATACATTATATGCTATACGATTATATCATTTTTAGAATATCATTAAGTAATAATGTAACTTTTTCGTCAACAACATGCTTTATGTGATAGTGAATAAAAAAAATTTATATAAGAGTTTCCATAATTTTTCTTTAAAAATCCAATACTGTATTTGCCTACAACGTAAGAAATGTTCATACACTGCTTAATGATATTTGTGAGTAAGAGAACAGATAGTCCATAATTATGTTACACAATTCGGATTCATTGGTCACACGACTTCGTCAATTGGCCAAGGTTATTAGATATCAAGACAACTCAAAACAACAAATGACAGTATGGTGCAAACGATCAAAAACAAGACTGGCTCAACATATTGACGAAGGCCTTTGGGCCACAAACTTTTTTTGGATACATAAAAACACAAAATCAATTTTAAATCGTTGGACAAGTTTGAAGACTTTTCAAGTTGGACATGGATCAAAAACTCTTCTTAAAGATTAAGGAATAAGAGCCCAGTCTTTTGATAATCACTTTGGAAAGTGTTCAAGAAAGCGGTTTAGACGGCCGCCTAGACGCCGTCTAGGCGCTAGGCGCTTATCAGACGCCTAAACGACCGTTTAGACCGCCTAAAATCACAGAATATTATTTTAATGTATATTTTTTATTTTTAACTACATATATTTTAATTTTTAAGTTTTATATTCATATACATATTTATAAATGTTTATATGTTATTAATCTAAATTAAATAAATGTATTTTTACTAATTTTAGTTTAAGATTTATTACTATTTATTTCTTCTAACATATATTTTTACATAATTTTACATATAATATCATATATATAATGTTTGTACTATAAACGCCTAAACCGCCTAAAAACGCCTAAAATCCCGACTAAGCGTTGTAAACGCTAAGCGCTGGATCACCGCCCATATACCGCCTAGCGCTTTCTTGAACACTAATCACTCGTTTAAAAAGCAAATATTGTCCAAAAAAAGAAGTAAATCTTGTCTTCTTGTTTATTTTTTATTTATGGTCAAATCTATACTAGTATTTTTACAGCAGTTGTTTTAGAAAGTTTTTGCATTTAATGTCATTTAATGTTATATCTATATCCAAACAAGTTTAGTTAACTTTCTCTAATATATAATGTTTAAAAATTAATTTAGATATTTAGAAGATTTATTTCAGATTTAAATTAATATAAATCTTTGTTTGAATTTAATTTTTAATTTTTGTGAATCATCCTATGATACAGGAAATTAATAAAAATATATATGTTTCTGCACATATTGTGATTCAAATTTTTACAAACGGACATATATTACTCAACTAATATAAAAACTGTGTCTTCAACATACATATATAGTAAATTTATTGTATATAGTAAATTTAAAATTTTTAAGAATTTTAAAATATATCACTGATATATCTAAACTTAATATAAGGTTTAAAATTATAAATATTAAAAATCAAAGAACACAGACGAGTTATTGCATGACGGGTTATATATCTGATGGGACGATTCTGAAAATAATAATAAAAAATTTATTAATATGATACTTCAATATGAGTTAAATTTTCATTTAATATTTTTAACAACACCAATGTATGTCAAACTTAATTAAGATTGTGTTAAACAATTATAGTTTCATGGTATATTGCGGGTTTAATTTGGATTTTTAGTTGAACTGCTAATTTAACGTATAAAATAAATTTTAAACTCTTAAAAAGTTTAAAATATTATAATTAATATATCTAAACTTAATAAAAAGTTTTAAATTATGAATATTTAAACATTCAATTTTCAAAACAACACAAACATGTTATATTGTAGACGAGTTATATGACATGACAAGACTGAATTGATAATACTAAAAAATATGATACTTTAGTATGGGTTAAATCTTCGTTTTACTATTTTAACAACACTAATATAAAATATATCGAATTAGACTGATTGTTAAAATTTTAATAATAAAACTTGTTGTGCGGTATACCGCGGGTGGCATACTAAATCAATAGAATTAACAAATAGTAAATTAGCAAAATTCTTATTACAATAATACATTAACAAAAGATTAAAATAAAGTACATCGCAGGTCATAATCTAGTATCTTGTTATGTTTTGTTTTGGTAGAGTGCACAAATATCTTGTTTACTTTGCACGAAACCGCTTATAAAAGCTCTCTGATTCGCTTACCAAATTCGTCTTTGGAGAGTTAAAACTTTTACTTTCTAACTGTATTTTTTTTATCCAAAAAATAATCATCTTTAAGAGATTAAAATCCACTTCGGTCAAAAAAATATATTAAAATCCCTTCTTTTTTTTTCCTTGTCTTACCCATACAAAGAAAATGTCTAATCTTCCATCACAAAACCAAAGATTTGGACTGTTAATTATGTTTTATTCATATGTAATTCAACGTAGATTTGACTTTGTTGCCAAGATGAAAAAAAAAAGGAAACAAATTTCCTTGGAGTTTATTATCAAAATCTTAGTGTGATAATATCCACAAGTTCAGCCATATAATTTACTATGGTAAGATTCATTAACTTAAATCAGATAATCAATATCTTTTTGTAATCCGTTCATATATATTTTACTTATCCACAGGTAGTTTTCATTCTTTTTGTGACAACCCGTCCCGTTGACTTCACTAGCCCACCGCTAACTTACTTCATAGACCCAAAGCTGGTTTTGCAGGGCATCGATCCTAACCCCTCACTGTGGACATCCAAATCCACCAGTAGGTTATTGGTGCGTTGGACATTCCTCGAATTCTGGTCATCACCCTTTAACAACTTTTCCATAGGACAGCTGTCACCAATTGATCTGCAGGTAGGTTAGTGGAGTCCACGGGACGGGTTGTTACACCCTTTAAGCAATTTACCACAAAATGATTGATACCTATTAGTTAAATTAGTTGATTTGTTTTACAAAATATGAAACACTTACTAATATATGATTAATATTTAACTTAATCAATTTGATTTATAGAATTGAAAACACTTATTAATCAATTTATATTATTATTTCTATTTTAGAAAGCACATTTTATTATAATATAATTATCTGTTTCTTAGCATAGAATGACTTAACAACCTGATGATTTATTACTATGCAATAATAACCCATGCTTTTTGAAGATCGTACATTATGCTATATGAGTGTATAAGTGTTAAAATATCATTAAGTTATAATGTAACTTTTTCGTCAACAATTTGTGTGGGCTGGAACACTGGTAGTGATAAAAACATTTTTGTATATAAGATTTTTTTCCATTATTTTTTTTTAAATTCAATATTTGCCTAAAATGTAAGAAATGTTCATATACTGCTTAATGATGATTGATGAATAAGAACAGGTAGTCCATATCCATTTTACACTTCGGACTCATTTGTCACACGACTTCGTCAATTGGCAAAAGTAATTAAATATCAGGATACATCAAAACAACAAATGGCAGTGTTGTGCAAACGAGCAAAAGCAAGACTGGCGCAACATAATGACGAATCAATTTCAGTCGTTGGACAAGTTTGAAGACTTTCCAAGTTGGACATGGATCAAAAACTCTTCTTAAAGATTAAGGAATAAGAGTCCAGTCTTTTGAATCACTTTGGAAACGTAATTAATCACTCGTTTAAAAAGCAAATATTGTCCAAAAGAAAAAAGTTAATCTTGTCTTGTTTACTTTTTTTTATTTATTTATTCATGGTCAAATATCTTGTTTTGTTTTGTTTTGGTAGAGTTGTCAAATCTTGTTTGCTTTGTAAGTAACGGCTTATATAAGCTCTCGGATTCACCCAATTCGTATTTGGAAAGTCAAAACTCTTACTTTCTAACTGTATTTTTATCCACAAAATAATCATCTTTAAAGATGAAAATCCTTTTCTTTACTTATTCCTTGTCTTCCCCTACAAATAAAATCTCTCATCTTCTCCATCACAAAACCAAAGATTTGAACAGTTAATTGTGTTTTATTCACATTATAATTATATGTAGATTTGCCTTTGTTGCCAAGAAGAACAAAAAAAGGAAGAAAATTTCATTGGAGAGTGTATTTTCAAAATCTTCATGTGGATAATATCACAAGTTTAGCCATAAAATTTGCTATGGTGAGATTCATCAACTTAAATCATATAAATCGATATCTTTTTGTAATCCGTTCATATATCTTTTGCTTATCCACAGATTGTTTTCATTCCTTTTAGGTAATTTACCACAAAATGATTGAAACGTATTATTTAATATATTTTTAAAAGTTACAACAATGATTAGTAGAATATTAGCTTTAACTGTTTTACCTACACCACCACAAAAGTCATCAAATACAAATATTACTTTGTGAAAACCAAATACTAAAAGAGAAAAATGTATAAAACTTGTGTGTGACTTGGTAGTTAATACCGGTGACTGCTTTGGTAAACAAGAACAAATCCAATTAGAGAAAATAATTATATCCCTTTTTTTATAAAGTTGAATAACTTTTACTTAATAAAATTATTAAATATAATACCCTTAATTAGTCTTGTAAAAAAACTAGTAGTCAACATGAGAATAACACAGCAGATACACAAAACACAGAAGTTAACTGCCACGTGTCTATATATCCGCAAAACGATACATTTCTTACAGGACTTTCCGCCTATAAATACAACTCTAATCTCTCATCTCATACATCACAAAACTAAAACTCTCGCTCTTATAAAAAAAAAGGAATATAAATATTTCTTCTTTCCTCTAAAATTTGCGTTATTTTGTCTGTACGTGTTTTTTTCTCATAATGGGAGGAGAGTACGAAGCAATGAGAGCCGCCAACGGTGCGGCGGGGTTAGAGATACAGGCGTCGCCGGAAGATCTCAACCAACCATCTCCACTGCGTAAAATCATCTCCGTCGCATCCATCGCCGCCGGTGTGCAGTTCGGGTGGGCCTTACAGCTCTCTCTTCTAACTCCTTACGTGCAACTCCTCGGGATCCCTCACAAATGGTCGGCTTACATGTGGCTCTGTGGTCCAATCTCCGGCATTATTGTTCAACCAATCGTCGGTTACCACAGTGACCGATGCGAGTCAAGATTTGGTCGTCGTCGTCCGTTCATCGCCGTCGGAGCCGTACTCGTAGCCATCTCCGTGTTCCTCATCGGATTCTCGGCGGATCTTGGACATAGATTTGGAGACAAAATTGACCAGAAGGTAAAGACACGAGCCATTACCATCTTCACCGTCGGGTTTTGGATCCTTGACGTGGCGAACAACACTTTACAAGGACCATGCCGTGCTTTCTTAGCCGATCTAGCCGCCGGAGACGCCAAAAAAACGCGTCTCGCTAACGCGTGTTTCTCCTTTTTTATGGCCGTCGGTAACGTTATGGGTTACGCTGCTGGATCTTACGCTAACATCCACAAGATGTTCCCGTTCACGCTGACCAAAGCTTGCGATATCTACTGCGCGAATCTCAAAAGCTGTTTCTTCTTGTCCATCACTCTCCTCCTCATCGTCACCTTCACGTCTCTAACGTACGTTAAAGAAAAGAAATGGACTAAGCCACAAGTAGACGACGGGAAAACGTCAGGTGTTTTCTTCTTTGGAGAAGTCGTTGGAGCTCTCAAAGTCATGGAACGTCCCATGTGGATGCTACTAATCGTCACGGTTTTTAACTGGATCGCTTGGTTCCCTTTTATTTTGTACGATACCGATTGGATGGGTCGTGAAGTGTACGGTGGTAAATCAGATGGAAACGAACAATCCAAGTCTCTTTACAACCAAGGAGTTCACGCTGGTGCTTTGGGATTGATGTTTAACTCAATACTTCTTGGTTTCGTCTCACTTGGCGTTGAGTGGATTGGTCGGAAAATGGGAGGAGCTAAACGGCTTTGGGGATTGGTCAATTTCATCCTCGCCATTGCTTTAGCCATGACGGTTCTCGTAACAAAATCGGCCGAGCATCACCGGAAAATCGCTGGTCCTTTCGCCGGACCTAGCCCTGGTATTAAAGCTGGAGCGTTAAGTCTCTTTACCGTTCTTGGTATCCCATTAGCTGTAAGTCCACCTTTGTTTTTGTCATTTTATTGTTTTGTCTTTTACTTCCAAAGGTTTTTTTACAACTTTCAGTCTTATTATCACAGATTACATTCAGTGTGCCATTTGCACTAGCGTCCATATTTTCCAACAGCTCCGGTGCTGGCCAAGGTAACTTTTTCTCTAATTTGAGTTACAAGTCTAATTAGGCTGATTCTGATGATGTTGGACCAAAAATGTATATCTTAGCATTTAATGACTTCAAACGTTTGAATTGAATAAATTAATTGAAAGGATTCTGTTTCCAGTTTTTATGCATGTCTAATCAAAAAGTAAATAGTTCCATTGTAACTTTATTCTCTCAAGATCTCTTTCTTCTTTTGTGAATAATATCTACAAGTTTATCCTTAGCATTTAATAGGTTGTGATTTATTAACTTTATTTTATTAATTGACATCTTTAATGTAATCCGTGATTATCTTAGTTATTCGTGGGTTTCATGCATATGCAATTTACCATAAATGCATGTTTGAAACGAAAACAGTTTTATCTTGTACTGTAACTTAGATATTTAAATTTTAAATTAACCAAAATTTTATTTTATTTTATTATTACAGGACTTTCACTAGGAGTTTTGAATATAGCGATTGTGATACCACAAATGATAATATCATTTGGAAGTGGACCTTTCGACGCCTTATTTGGTGGTGGAAACCTACCGGCATTCGTGGTTGGGGCAGTTGCAGCGGTGATTAGTGGAGTACTAGCGTTAACTGTTATACCTTCACTACCTCCGGATGCACCTATGCAGACAGGGGCTATGGGATTCCATTAGTTTACTGTTTTATTTTCGCTTAAAAAAAAAGTCCATTAGCAAAACTGAAGAATCTAAAAACAAAGAATGGATAGAGTGTGAAAATGTAATAAACCTTGAGTCGTGTATGTTTCATATTTCCTTTAGTTTTTATTTTATTTTAAATATTTTATTTTGTTACTGAATTTTATTTAAGAGAGAATCTGTTTTTCTTTTGTTTGACCATCAATAAATAATTAAATACTGTGTTGGACTTTAAAAATTTAATATTTTGTGTAACTGTCAAATAAAAGATCAGTCTAGAGAAACCAATCCCAAGAAAAAGAAGCCTGGTCATAAATTAATGGCAATTTATATACATCGAGAAAAAGTTCAATAATTTGTTTTCATCTAGAAATTATATAATAAGATAATGCAATCACAGTGAAAGTATTTAACATGGTCAACTTTCTTAAATTTTAGTCACTAATTTTATGAACTTTTTTTTTTGGTAGCAAAAAGAGAGACAAGTCTCCTCTAATTTGTTAAAACAAAAAAAATTAAACACAAATACGACATAAAAAAGTGGTGCCATGAACATCCTCTAACAATAATAAAATAAGATAATTTGGAACAATTTCAAAAGCATGAAAACTTAATTCCAGCTAGAAAATATAGTTTGGCAAACCATCAGCAGAATGGTTTTTGAATATATAACATATTAAAAAATAAAAATAATAAAAACACATTTTTTTAATATTTATCCGAAAACACTAATTTTTTATTGTAAAAATACACGAACTTCTTTCGTTAACAGAAAATACTCTTACTTTTTTTATAGATAAAAAAATACATGAATTATTTCAATTTTTCAATTTTCCACCTATTGTTATTACGATTGTCAACGTCGTTATTATAATAAAACACACTGTTAACCCCTTATTCTTTCTTCTAAATTTTTAATCATAACAAAAACTTGAAATTGAGAAAACAAAGATCGAATAAAAGGTTAAGAAATCTAAAAAGAAAAATCTTACTTTAATTTTATATATTGTAAAAATAAAACTTCAAGTGTTTATGATTGCATTAACGTCATTAAAAATCATAACATGAAAAGTGGAAAATCTAAAAATTGAATAGTTCATGTAGTTTTTATCACCTATAAAACAACAAGAAAAAAAAAAAACATAATGTTTTATTGAGCATTTTTCACTATATTAAAAATCTGTAATGGTAAACCTAAAATACTGTATTTTTGTAAACAACTAATCAACACTCCGACCTATTTGAAAACATGTCTATGGACCATATACTGTATATTGCACTCTTGTCCTATACATTCGAGTCGGGCTAAAAAAGATCATAGCTTTTTCTACAGATATATATATATATATTTTCTTTGTTCACCTCTCTTTCTACAGATTAATGAATACTCTTAAGCTCATTTCTTTTGTAAACTCACCTTAGAAGTGTTAATCTTACCAAATTCTTCTTGCAATAGACTTGAAATTATATAGTCTGTTCATCCGTTCGTTGGATGTTACAACTTACAGATACACGCATCAGCAATTATGCATACCCCATATAATATATATCTATCTGATAAATGCGAGAACACTATGATTACTGTATTTATTTTTATTTTTTTTACATGCAAAACTGATATTTATTTTATTATTTAAACATATCTTTTAAATATAAGATATTATAATTTTATTATTTAGATTTATCTTTACAAAAACTAATATTAAATAAATTTGTGACACTTTTGTTTAATAAATTAATAATATCAAGTGAAAAAAGAAGGAGCAATGGTGTTGGTGGCGCCGGAAAGTGACCGTAGGGGTCAGTCATAAACTCTCTCACCGTTTCTTTTTTGGTCCTCAAATCTTCTTTTTCACCCTTCTTTAACGAGATCTTCTTCTTCCGATTTCAAATCTCGCTTCTTCCTAACAAGCAAACCCTACTCTGATTTCGTCGTAGTGGTGGGAAGAAAGAAGCAGGAATTAGTAATAAAGGGAGAATAGAAGAGAAGAGGCGATTTCTCTCTGTTGATTCGATCTGCCTACATCTGAAGTCCCGATCTGTCAGGATTTAGGGGTTTTCCTCATCTGGGTTGATATAAAAAAGGTTTCTTTTTCGAATGGGGGATTCAGGTGGTGGAAGCTGGCGAGATTCTTATAAAGGGATGTCCTCTGATAACATCAAGGGTTTGGTTTTGGCCTTGTCTTCTAGTTTATTCATTGGAGCTAGTTTCATTGTTAAGAAGAAAGGTCTTAAGAAAGCTGCCTCCACTGGCACTAGGGCTGGTACATTATAAATCTCTCTCTCTCCTTCTGATAATGTGGTTTCCAGGGTTTTCAATTTTGGTGCTGTAATTGTGGATTTAGAGTGTGTTCAACTCACCTAGCAGCTAATGTGGAATTGGATCTCTAAGTGTAATTGAACTTACCAGGATTCAGTTTTAGCTAAGGTATTCGTAGGTTGTGTAACATATTGGAGATTTGGTGATTCGGTTGAACTTTTAAGGGAACTTAATAGCCGTATTTGTTTCAAGACTTGTATACCTTCTAGTGATTACATTGTGGCGTGTAAATGTTGTTCCTTTAGGTTTGCTTTTCATACAGGAGTATATGATTCAATCTGATGCTTGTAGGTGTTGGTGGGTATTCTTATCTTTACGAGCCTCTTTGGTGGATCGGCATGACAACGAGTGAGTCTTGTTTGTTTCCTTGTTGTTGGATTTTCTAATCTTCTTCTTAGTGGTTACTTACTATATTGTTGGTTTATTTACCTCTCATTGGTTTCTGCTACTTTCAGTGTTACTTGGTGAAATTGCCAATTTTGCTGCTTATGCATTTGCGCCAGCTATTCTTGTCACTCCTCTAGGTGCTGTCAGTATCATTATCAGGCAAGAGAGTATTCATGTCTCTGACCCTTCTATCAGCTTTTCTATATGCGATTGAATTGGTGATTCTTTTTTCTTTCTCATACACTTTGTTATCTGGATCTCAGTGCTGTCTTAGCTCATATTATATTACGGGAGAAACTACACATCTTTGGAATTCTTGGATGTGCCTTATGTGTTGTTGGTTCCACGACAATTGTGCTACATGCTCCTCAAGAACGTGAAATTGATTCTGTGCTTGAAGTTTGGAATCTTGCAACAGAACCAGGTTCGTTGCTTGATGAAACTGTGATATACTCGACTGTATGGGTCCTATGATCACCGTAATTTTGAACCATCTCACGATTCTTTTTTCTCCTTCCATTCAATTTTTCTAACTTCGTCTAGTTTGTTGCAGCATTCATGTTCTATGCGAGTCTGGTAATTGGGGCTGCTGTATTTCTCATTTTCCGTTTTGTGCCCCAATATGGGCAAACAAACGTTATGGTTTACATCGGTATCTGTTCGCTTGTGGGATCTTTATCGGTATTTTTCTTTCTTCTTTTTCGAGTTTGTAATCCTAACGTATCCTTAAAAAGGAATCTTGATTCACTTTTCCCAAATGATATTGTCAGGTAATGAGTGTAAAAGCACTTGGAATAGCACTAAAGCTGACATTTTCAGGAACAAATCAATTATTTTATCCTCAAACATGGATATTCACCTTGGTCGTACTTACCTGTGTGATTACCCAACTGAACTACTTAAACAAGGTAACTATATACGATTTGTAGATTCGACGTGGGTACTTAGTTGTCTACCTTTGTTACTAAAAAGACTTGCAATTTGTATTGCTTTTCACTTGCAGGCTCTTGATACATTCAATACAGCGATAGTATCTCCTATATACTACGTGATGTTCACATCTCTAACTATTTTGGCCAGTGTCATCATGTTTAAGGTAGCGTCTTCTCCCACAAAATGTATACATGATTGTAATAAGGGTGTTGCTTCAGTACATGATTCAAATCACCCGATTTTTTTAACAGGACTGGGATCGACAAAACGGTACTCAAATTGTCACAGAAATGTGTGGATTTGTTACAATACTTTCAGGCACCTTTCTTCTCCACAGAACGAAGGACATGGTCGAGGGTTAGTTCCTTTATTTCATTTATGGCACTTCTTATGCATCTGTGCTCTTTTTTTACCATCTTGGAAGACACACGGCCAAGAGCTCGAGTGTTTTTTGCATTCAATGAGGAATACATCGTATGCGGATATGAAAAGAAATCTCAAGTTATTCTACTTACTTTCTTGTGTATTTATACGTTGGAGATGTATGTGCACACTCCTAGCTAGTATTTGGTAAACATAGTCATTTCTGATCGACAAAAGGATTACCATCTGCTGTATTCAACATTCTTAACACTAAGTGTCTGTATCCCTCCGGAGATTCTGAGAGTTTGCAACTGACTTTTATTAACTGTGTTATCGCAGGTTCATCCGTAATACTACCGTTGCGTATAAGCAAGCATACTGATGAAGAAGAAGGCATTCCACTTAGACGTCAAGAATCTCTCCGGGCACCTTAAAAAGCTTTTTCACTATGCTTTCTCTGGTCCACTGCGTTAACTGCAAACCAGAGCATCAACCTTTTTTTCTTTTTTTTCCTTATCTCGACCTACTATGAGCATGGACCATGGTTCTGTCTAACAAATACAAAATGGTTCAAGAAGATCGAGGAAGGAAAGAGGAGCAACTAAGACGAGATATCATCATCTTCTCCAATGTTGGTAAATATGCTGTGAGTTTATTAAGCACACGCCATTAGCACACACCCACGCGTAAACCCTATTGTGACCTTAAATTTTTTTTAGAAACAGAGATGGGTTTTGCTTAAAATTGTTCTTACAAGCATATAATGACTAAAAAGGTTTTTCAATTCAAGATTTGCAATATTCTTTTGTTTGTTTGTTTGACCCTCTATTTTTTTCTTCGTTGGTTGGTTTAATTAGTCAAATCGTAGAAGAAATTAGTGTTATGTTATCTGATGAGGTGGAGTTATAACATTGATGATAACAGATGGTGACAACCTTCTATGTTCATCTTTCCTCAAATCAATCAATCACCCCACCGGTAGATGAGATGTCAAAATTGAAACTGCGTTCTGTCACTTTCATAAACTCGTTTTTATACATTTCTTATCTTATAGCTAATCCAAATCCAATTTTGTTTAAAAGTATACAAATGCACAAAATCTCTAACTTGAAAGTTTTCAACTTTCAGATAATAATAATAACTGCTGTTCTCTGTTAAAAACTGATCAAAGCTAATCTGATTTGCATTACAATTTACAAATAAAACTATAAATCACCTTTGACCTAAAAAAAAAAAAACTATAAACCACCTAAAAAAGAAAAGTAGAGTTTGACTTATTGAGAAATAAAATCGCCTATAAATATCGTAACTTAAAGAAAAAAAATAAGAGACAAATATTTCAATCTGTAAACATAATAATTACAGATTTCTTTCGAATAAAACCAAAATCTTCTTCTGCAACTTCTAAATTCCTCAAGACAACAAAATAAAATAAAGAAAGAGAACTTGTTGTAGCAGTTGAAGCAGAACAAAGAATAAAACAGAGTAAACGAATCCAACATCACCAAACAAAACACAAACTGTGTGTGTGTCTCTCTCTTTGGTCCTCACTTCTTTCTTCTTTTTAAATTAATCTTTTAATTTCTTGATCTTTAGAAGAAAGAAATGGCTCTGAGCAGTGTGTCTTCTGAAGAATTTAGCTTCCCATCTCTTGCTTCTTCTCACCATTCCGGTCTTGATTCACCTCCTCTATGGAAACACTCGCCGGTTAACTCCTCCCGCCGGAAAGATTACGACTTTGGCTTCCCGAGACTACTCATCGGAAAAGAGGCTGATTACTACCACGATCATCAGGCAAAGAGCTTCTCGTACGTTGAGATGAGAAGACGTTGGAGCGAGGACAACAGAGCAGAGGATAAAATGGATATGTTATGGGAAGATCTCAATGAAGATTTGCCTCCGAGAAGCCAGAGTCTGAGGATTGTATCCGGCGGCGATGGTGGTGGAGGAGAGAAAAAAAATTCTTTCTTTTCCGATGAGAGCTCCGCCGTTACCGTGGGGTGCGGGACGGGGATGAAGTTGTCGAAGAATACACCGAAGAAGAACAAAAAGAGGAAGACTCTGAACGTTTTGGTGTTGATGAGGGTTTTGAAGAAACTTATTGTTTTGAGAAGTTCGTCTCATAGATCGCCGGTGAAAACTCATCCACGGTGATCATCGATCTCCACCGTGATGATTAACTGGAGAGGGGCTATATTGTAGAATTCGTAAGTTATGGGGGCTTTTTGTGGAGAAAATTTGTAACTATCTGAAAAATGCTTTATTTGTAGTTTTGAGGGTTGTTTACAACAATTACTAAAATTTAGGGTCCTAAATTTTTTAATAACACATTCTGGACTCTGTAGTCTTTTTTGGGTTACTCATCTTGATTTAGTATTTGCCTGTTGCGTGGGGTTTGATTTGAATGTGTATGTTTTTATAAGGTGAAAAATGAAAGAGAGTCAAAATATTAGTGTGCAAATAGTAAATCTTGTATATTCAAAGAAACGAAGGTAAAAGTTATTTATCATCATATTACCGCCCAAAAACTTTTGAAGTTCTGTTTTGAAACATTCCACTTGTGTGATTTATATGATATCACTCCTTTTAAAAATGTGTGATAGGAAAGATTTGTACCCTCTAAAATGACTTTTATCATACTAAAAACTTTTGGGGATCTTTATTTATCATACTAAAATGAGTCTTTATGTAATGGGAGTAGAACTACTTATTATGAATCAAAAAGGGTTTTCAAAAAGTCTTGTACACTTACTCACTTGGTTCATGCCACGAAACCAGCCCTGCCTATAATTCTTATACAACTAAGTTAACAGATTTTCAAAGAAAACATGTTTTATATTATACAATTAACTACAACAATGAGATTGTATCCAATGCAATGAATCAAAAGCTTGATGACCGATTAAACCAATTTTTAGTAAGATAAACCAATTAAACCGAACTATGTCAAAACTAACTAATATAGGTATCTCCGGAATCATTGGAAAGATTGGAAGAGAAATTAGGTAGGTGACCTTCAAAAAGTGTAGACTTTTTATATAACACTTACTTGGAAGACTTGTTAACTTTTTCTACAAGGTGAAGAAGTCTAACGCCACGACTCCTCTCTTACTTACCTAACTCTCCCAATCCCAATCGACCCGAATCTTTAGAACCGGGTTACGGTTTTAATTCCGGATAAACCCCTAAATCGGTACGTGAATTTATCTTCAGTCACTCAGGCAAAACAAAACCAATTAGACTCAGAATATAAAAATCCTAACTTTTGTCCTGAAATCGCAAGTGGGTCATCGAAAAATTGTAGCTTCTGTTGACTAATCATCTCACTCTCTCACAAGTCTGAGTCTTTCGCTACGCCCCCCTTCTCGTGTCTACTTAGGGTTTTCTCATTGAAGCCATTTGCTACACTTTCAGGTACTTACATGTCTTGTGACCCTTGACATCGATTATTAATTATATACGTAATTGGATGTGACTAGGTTGAACTGATTCCGCCTTTGATATTACGCGCAGAGAAAACTGATGGGTGTGATCAATGTTCAGGGAGCTCCATCGTTCTCTATTCATTCTTCAGATTCAAATCTTCGAAAGTCACGAGCTTTGAGGAAGAGCATCAATAGGGTTTGTTGTGTTCAGTCGTCAAGTGCAGCTGTAGACGAACCCAAGAACATTACCATGGGAGGAGACTCTTTTATCCGTCCTCATTTGAAGCAATTGTCTGCTTATCAACCAATTTTGCCCTTTGAGGTAATGATTGGATTGGATTGGATTGCCCTGAGGGTTGACTTGTTTAGATGATTGGATTTATCTTCTGTTTGTTTGTAATTAGGTATTGTCTGCTCAATTAGGAAGAAAGCCTGAGGATATTGTTAAGCTAGATGCAAATGAGAACCCATATGGTCCTCCTCCAGAGGCAAGTTCATATCTTTCTTTTCACTCATTGATATATGTTGATGATTGGAAAAAAAGGTTAATCCTTTTAGTTAGTTGTCCTCTCTCTGACTTCAGGTTTCAGAAGCTCTGTGTAGGTTTTTGAAGCACTAGGCAATATGAAATTCCCTTATGTATATCCTGATCCACAAAGTCGTAGACTTCGTGATGCACTCGCTCAAGACTCTGGTCTTGAGTCTGAATACATACTCGTAGGCTGTGGTGCTGATGAACTAATCGATTTGATCATGAGGTTTGGCTTGAAAGATTTGATTTTTCCAGTAGATTGAGTTTCTGAACCCACCAAAACTGTATTTACTGACTAACCTCTGCTTTGCAGATGTGTGTTGGATCCTGGGGAGAAGATTATTGACTGTCCTCCAACTTTCTCAATGTATGTGTTTGATGCTGCTGTGAATGGAGCAGGTGTCATTAAAGGTGAAAGATTTATGATTTTTACATGTTTCACTCTCTTTGGTTTTTCTTATCTCTTTTTTTGTATATGCTAAAGTCTTACACATGATGGTCTTTGTTTTGCTTCACAGTTCCAAGGAACCCTGATTTCAGCTTGAATGTAGACCGCATTGCTGAAGTTGTAGAACTAGAAAAGCCCAAATGTATATTCCTAACTTCTCCTAACAATCCAGATGGGAGGTAAAACACCAATCTAATTTCTATTCTAAATACAAAGGAAACGACTTTAGTTTCATGACTAATCCGATGTTTTGTTTTGTACAGTGTCATCAGCGAGGACGATCTGCTGAAGATTCTAAAGATGCCAATTCTTGTTGTTCTTGATGAAGCTTACATTGAATTCTCAGGAATTGAATCAAGGATGAAATGGGTGAAGAAATATGAAAACCTAATCGTTCTCCGCACATTTAGCAAACGAGCTGGTAAATTTTGGTTTTTATCACAAGTGGATAATAACATCTAAACAATATAGATAAATATAGTCTGCATGTTAAGAGTTCCGTATGATGATATTTCAGGTTTAGCCGGGCTTAGAGTCGGATATGGAGCGTTTCCATTGAGCATAATCGAGTACCTGTGGAGAGCAAAGCAACCATACAATGTCTCTGTTGCAGGGGAAGTAGCTGCATTAGCAGCACTCTCAAACGGGAAGTACTTAGAAGATGTGAGAGATGCGTTGGTGCGGGAAAGAGAGAGACTTTTCGAGCTGTTAAAAGAAGTCCCTTTCTTGAATCCTTACCCGAGCCATTCGAATTTCATTCTCTGTGAGGTTACATCTGGAATGGACGCCAAGAAGCTGAAAGAGGATTTGGCTAAAATGGGTGTAATGGTTCGTCATTACAACAGTCAAGAGCTTAAAGGTTATGTTCGAGTTTCTGCTGGCAAGCCTGAACACACTGATGTTCTCATGGATTGTCTCAAGCAATTTTATTGACTTTCACTCCCTCCCAACACCATTTGATTGGTTTTCTTAAAACAAACAAAAAAACTGAAGTTGTTCTTTTATTGTTTGGATTCATTGTTTCAGTTAAACAAGGGATTTTCTGTACTTTTTGGTTTAATAAAGGGCCTAAGGCCATTTGTTAAATTTATTGATAAAGCCCAATAAAACTGAAACGTGCTTATGCGGATGGGGTCGGGTCGGACTTAAATTAAAAACGTATGTTGTTCATACTTCATAGTTGATTGTACAAATCAACAATCAAATATTGTCGTCTCTAAAATCCACCAAAGTGTTTCAATCCTTAAATGTATTAAATCCTACTTTAGTCATGATTCAGTTTTAAAATGTCTAAACAAATTAGTAAAGGTGATTTCTTTTCTTTCACTATTTTTGGTTAAAAAAGTGACAAAAATGCATCTTAAATCTATTATAAATTAGTTTTATATAATTTTTGAAGCTTTTTCTGATGCATAGTGCAGGTTAATTAAGCACCTGATTTTTATTAAGCCCAAAAAAATGAGTTGTTAGAAAAATGTTCTCTGCTTTCCATAAATATATAAATAATACCTTAAACTTGTAAATTAAATCAAAATTTTGTCCCTTGTTCAAGAAGAGCCATCAAAGTATTATCTTTTGATGAGTAAAAGCTAATTAATTTTTTGAAAAGTTCTAATTTTTAAATAATTAAGCTGTAAAGGAACCTAAAAGAAAGACAAAAAGAAAACTATGAACTAAATGTAAGAAAAAAAAAAAAAAGATGAATAAGTATGAGGGAAGCAATAGGATCAAAGAGACAACTTGGGGGGTGTGGGTCGACATGCCATCATCAGCCTCTCTGTTACCATTCAAACCTCTAGTCTCTAGAAGTTTTTGCTTCTCTCATCATTGCACTTTTTGTGTGTGTTTCTCATCCCTTTGTTTAATCCATTTTGCGGTTTCTGGATAACTGTTGAATTCCACCCATCAATCAATTGATAGATTCAAAATTATTTGTTTTTGGGGTCCCAAATTATACGATTTTAATTCAAAATTTGAGGTACATATATTTCACTCTAGGCATTATATTGTATTTGATGGACGTAAATTTTTTCGCGTGTCCCAAACTTTATGTTAACTATTAATTAAGCTTTATAAGACCATAACCTAATCAATCGTACAAGAGTACATCTTACAACATACTAGATAATTTCTTTTTATCAATAAATAGAGTTAAGAATATATAATTGTACTATAAATAACCTTATATAATAAAACTGTTCATTTGATTAAGCTCCTCTCAAATTTATATACATGTAAAAACTATATATTTGTACGGTACACGAAGAAATGATACAAGGATATATAAGAAAAAGAAAAAAGGAGTAATGGAAGGTCTTACTCAGTTTTATGTTGTCGTTGATTTTACTCATCAGCATGATACAAAAACAAATGATAAAATAATAATGAGAAAAGTTTAAAATTTTCTAAAAGTAGAATAATTTAAATAATTAAAGTTATTTAATAATAACTATTATAATAGTATGGAACTATTATTTGATACATATTGTGATAGAGACGCAATGTCGACAAATTAAAATGAAATCCCAAGATTTTTATGAGCAGTCCACTAAACCGCCCCAAACAATATATTGATATGCTTTCTATTCACTTCTGATCCCTCTAAACACCAAAGCTAAAAATTGTTTTGTACATTTTAACATCTTTTGACGTACTAAATATATATCTACATAGTGGTATTTAGATAATGAAATGATAATTCAAATTATATATAAATGGAAGGCTAATGGGAGATCTTGACTTAATGGTTACCAAATAGGATGTGGAATAGGGAGACAAGTAGAGGAGGTCATAGGGGTCACTTGGAGATTTAGTGGTCGATCTTAATCCACCGTCCGTTCATCATTAATTGCGGCTAAGTATATATAGTATTAAAACTTTCGTTAATCATTATGAACGCAAATCCTTTAACTTCTCTATCAACCTTAACAGACAATATATACACATACATACTTAATACTAAGAAATTCCATATTTTTTAATCTATATCTATCTTGGTCTATGACCAACCTTCGTTAGTACTTTTTAAGGATAAATCTTCCATTTGTGACGGAAACTCGAATTTGGTACCAATGACTCGACATGTTCTAAGAGAAATAACGTTATGTTTCGAAAATCAAAGATATAGTTGCGTACTTTCATAAACAGAAAACAAATCCGAACATTCCTATCCAAAAAAAAAACATATCCAAACATTATCAAATATGTAAAGACAAATATGAAACCAGTGCCTACGAGATAATTAACAAAAAAAACGATGATTAATATATACCTAGGTTATGAGTATCACTAATTATGACTTACTGTTTTCTAATAATTATTGAGTCACCAATATCAGCTGGTAATAATTCATTGGTGGATATGATATCTTTCAGGGTTCAAATATATTTCTGTGAGATTATTGGAGAAAAGCATGAGCGAATTATATGTACCGTATATATACAATCCATAAGCACAAAAATGGTGACAAGTGGTGATTATTTTTTTCTTTTATAAGGTGCAACAGAATATATAGCTCAGAGCTCCGGTTGCAACAAGGTGATCAATCACACACAAAACTGCAAAACATGGAATCAAAGCTGAAAAAAGAAAAAATATTGAATTAGTAATAGTCACCAAAACAAAGTCAGATCTGGACTTAGCCCAAAACAAACAATTGCTGAACTTGGGTAAAACTTTTTTTTTTTTTTTGGTCATATTTCTGATGCTATATAAGTCTTGAAAGTAAAATTAAAAGTCATGTTGCTTTTGCTATATTATAAAAATTTGTAAATAAAAGAAACACATTGACGGTTGTTTCTAGATACAGGTCGTTGTCAAAGTTCAGTTAGGATAGAATCTAAGACAAGATCCTAAGCTAACTCTTTCAGCCAAAGCAAATCTATTACTTTCTTTTTCGGGAAACTTTCTTTTCTCATTTAATTCATTTATCTTCTTTATCAATCTACCGAGAGAAAGCTAAAATTTAACCTTTCAATCAATCTCTTAAACACTGCTAGTTGCTGTGGACATTACAAACTCCCGAACATTTGTAGTTACATAGTTAAAAATCAACACAAGACTGTAAATGCATTACATTATCAACTTCGATAACCATTTTTTTCCCTCAACGACCGATTCTTTGTATAGTTAAATTAAAGTCAGTCTTGGTGAGTTCCTCTAGTATGATACTACAAAAATATTAATTCCAGTATGTGACAAATTTTCGAAGTGAACAATGGAAGGAGGTGTGTGCGGCCATAGTATTATAATATATATAATTAGATGTTGGCGGTTTGATGAGCAGTCCAATAAAAATGGACTACAATAACAAGAAAATTGAAAAAAGAAAGTGAAAGGTCGGTAGATCACATCAGATTATAATGATTTTATCAGATTAAGTTCATGATTTACATGTTTAATGAGTATGGACCATTTAAACGAACATTTCTCGGGAATTTTCTAAATTAACCAATTAGATTGGTATACAAACAAAATCATTCATACAAAAATCGAATGATAACAATAAACATGCATGACAAACTTATTTGTTGCTAGACTAATAAATCGGTCAGTGTTTTTCTTGTGGATCATAATTGTTTACGTACGAGCCAGGGTATTTTTTTTTTTTTCCCATAACTCAACCGAATTGCTATATTTTTGCTATATTGTTTGAACGTATGGAATTAATATGTCTAGGGATCATAGGTTTCCTCAAATTCTACAACAGATAAAAAGGCATCTAGACTTTGAAGTCTTTGGACCAAATGTATCCTCAAGATATTGGCGTGAGTAATATTGACAACCTTTTAATTCGTGGACGGTAAAGTGACAGCCTCCAAAAAAAAAACCGTGCGTCTAATGGGTCAATTACTTTTGTTCTCACGCTTTATGCATTTCACTTGTTAATCTAATTATTAGATCTCGTAAATATTTTAGTTAAAATAAGTAAATAATTATCGTAGAGTATTGAACCGGCCAACCAATAGTTAGAATGGAATCAGCGACTAGTTTAGAGTGGCGTCACTATCTTCTACAGTTTTTTTTTTGTTAGTGGATAAAATACTTCGTCAGATGAGAATTTTAATTAGGTTCAGTAGCACGTTGACCTCTGATAGTGGAAAAAGGTCAAAAAGTAAAGTTGTACATCGGTAATTATTTGACTAAATAGTTATAAGTTATTAAACCCACTAATTATAACGTTAACGCTAACTATAATTAGTGAAGAGTGGCAATTACACCCGCATGATTGTGACCATCCATGATCCATCCATGTATATAGTTGATCAGTACACCATGTTTATAGAGGATTAAACTGATACAAGTACAATTCAAAAAGCTTTTGATAATTTGTAAATATATGAAAAACACATGTGCTATTTCATGAAATGATCTAACCTATTGTAAAACCAATATATACGTAAGAAATATCAAATCATTATTTTTTTGGAGAAAAGAGGGCATGCGTATATATGATTTGTTGCTTTGTGATATATATATATCCAAAATGAGTAATAAAGTAAATCAAAATAGAAAGAAAAACAAAAGGCGAATTCGTTCTACATGGGGAAGTCACAAACAAATCGTTAAATATATGGTTTGAATGCAATTATGCAAAGAATATGTATATATAGTTATATATATGTGTATATATATATATATTTATAATGAGACTTAGCTAGAGACATTATGATTAGAGAAAAGGAAAATTAGGGATCGAGGGACATTTATATATCGAGAAAAACTGAATGGTGTGAAAGGGATTGTGGGTAGATTGGTCTTGGGATTTGAACAAAAGGCTCTCTCTCCCTCGCGCAGTAGACAAATAGGCATGCATGTGAAACTGACTCCAAAATCGAGTGCTAGCTCTTTGCCTTTTCTATTTTTGATACCCCATATATATTCTATTTTCTTTATCCATATATTCTCCTCGAATTTTGTATTTACCTTGTCATATGTTTATTTTTCTTTGGACTAGGGTCAATCAGTTACTGAGATGACGTCACCTTAAGCCGAAAGGTATGGTAAATAAGAAAAAAAAACGACAGCCAACGGCTTTGGGGTGGACCCGAACAAGCGGATATATCAGATGAGGAACAAATGATTAGTTATGTGATAGAAACAGGTCTGAATTCTTACGTGTCTTACACTCGTAATGACAAGTATTAAGGACGGCGCCACCAAACCAGACAATGGGAGCTGGATTGCTGGAGAAAGACTTAAGAACATATACTATATGAATCATATACCTCTGTTTTACTCTTCTCTTTCCTTTTTTATAGTATAATGTTCGTATATATATATACACGATCCATCTTAAAATTTTAATGGCTAATGTTCGTTCCTTTAGGTCTACTATAAATCTGAAAGTTTATTTTATTCTTCTAAAAGAAAAAGAAAACAAAAACATATTTGAGATTGTGGTTTCGAGTGGATCTATAGACTCACATTATATAATTTGATGGGGGTGATATATTGAGTGAGATTTACGTAGTAATCCATTAATGTACATGCGTGTAAATCTTTTCGACGTTGAGAGATATACTTAATTGTTAATCCATTTATCTTCATATATTTTACTTACTTGTCTTGTCTATGGGATAATATGATACATATTATAAAAATAAGACACATTTCAGTAGTCCAGATCCAGCAAACATATATATCTTATTTAACAGTAATATATAGAAAATATTTCTATTGTTCATCATTGGGTGGGTTTACTAAATTCTTGAATTGTGATTTTCCAACAAGTACTAAGCATATATTACTGAAAATGGTTCATATATTTTCACGATTAATCGAATATATATATCATTTGTAATATTACTCAAAAGCATATTGTATACGAATTCAACTATAATTTATATATATATATATATGGTATTTAGCATGTGCAATGAATTCAAATAAGATCGCAAGTGTTTTTTAAACAAAAAAGTTCATGCTTTTAAATATGTATCTATATCATCAACAGCAGCGCTAATGTTTTCTTGAAAAAAAATATTAAATATATTTTTATTTAAAAAATTTGCACATAGCTTTAAAATAATTTGAGACGGCTTTGCATAATGGTAACCACGAAATTAATAAATTATGAATTTAACTCTCATCAAGTTCATAAGGTAGCTATGCAAAAGATTAACTGATAACATCTTTATAAATATGCAATAGATCAAAAAAAAAATTTATGTTTATTTAACGCTCAATAAACGGAATCGTCTTAGTAAATTATCCAATCAAATTGAAGTGTTTTTTGAAATATTGGGAACATTTTACCATTTGACCTAATGGTATATGATTATATGAACCGCTTATCATTATATATATATAGTTTTGATATATAGTAGTTATAGATAAACGATTTTATCTTGTGTGATGTAAATAACTTATAAGCAAAATAGACAAATAAAAAAAAGGTTGGAGTTGTGCAGTAACTGCCGGTAAAGTGGAGAAGATTGGAAAAACTTTAAACAAAAAATTGCGGTAAGAGAGAGAGAGAGACGCCGACCAAAAACAAGCCGTAGATGTGTCTATCCCACGCGCAATCAAACCCTTCACTTCATCTCCTTCTTCTTCTTCTCCTTCTTCTCCTTATATCATCATTTTGCACCCACATGTCACACACTTCCCATATATATTTATAAATAAGCTTACTCACATAAATGCACATAAACCTATATACAGTCGTCTAAGATTTCTAGCTGGTCCATATGCATGTGATCTAATCAAAAGCCAAGCTCTCCTTGTCTTTGCTATATATATTAACAATCATTTAACCCTCACCAGAGATTTCAATCTTCCTCTCCTTCTTCCTTTTGCTTCTCTTGCTTTAGATCGTCCTTGTGAATATCTCTTGCAAGTAACGTATTATTTCCGACAAACCTCGTCCAATCTGTATTAGCTCGTAAGTTTCACCCCATTGCTCCTTTTAGGTTTTTTCTTTTACACACTACATGCATGAACCATGATGATGCATCGGCGTTTCTGTTATGCAATTTTTTCTGTCATATATAGATATATATATATATATATTTACATATAGTATGTGATAATCATTTGTGTATAGGTAGGCTGTATGAAGTTTAATATCTTGAATAGTGTATATATGTAAGTATGTGGTCCTGTGGATATTGACCCACAAATATTAGAGTAAACCAGGGAACTGAAATCATGGTGGGGATTTCGCAATCTATGTGTTTCTTCGAAATTAATTGTTGTTGCACCATTATAATTTATATTATATAAGATAGTATATAGGAATATTACTCAAGACCGGAGTGTGTAATACACTCAAAGGAACATCAACCTCAGTGACTTCCACCCGTCAAGCTTTTCGGCTATGTATATCCTTTATATACAATTATCTTACATAGACTTCTATTTTTGATCTTATGGTATACTATATAGTACATATTATACAAACTTATAATCTTTTCAAATATAAGCATCGTTCCATATGGAGATGGCGAAAAACAAACCTATTTAAACCTAATGTTTTCTGAACACTATTTTTTTTTTTTAATCCGAAAACTTTCACTATCACTATCAAACTTTTTTTTTTTTTGGTTAAACCCACTATCAAGCTTTTGTTATTCATTTTCTCTTCTAAAATAGTAAGAGCTCCTCCATTGTTGGGTGGTCCCGTGGAAATACATCATAACCATCATCAACAAAATATAATAGCGATAGACTTAAGTTTAAAGATCCAAGCTTTTCGATATAATATCTAACTACATGTGAATTCTTATATGTGTGTTTGAATATTTATAGGTATATAATATATTATCGTGTGTGTCCGTGTGTAACATCACTATCATTACCCAACACACAGCTTTTGGAATTTCATTGGACCCAAGAGTCATCCGATCCCTTTCTTATAATTAAATATCACGAAGCTTGTAATAGGCTTTGGCTTTGGTCCCAAAAACAAAACTTTAAGGTTGTGCCTTGTTTGTCTAAGGTTTTCGCAATAGCTTCCAAAAAGACACGCTGATGTTTTATGTTTATATACAATACATTTCCTTCATATCATGTTCTTCTCTTCCATTTTTCTCTATTTCGTTTTTCTTACTCATTTCTCTAACACTTTCCCGAATTAATTAAATACATTTACAGAATCATCTCGGATGGATAATATAATGCAATCGTCTATGCCACCGGGATTCCGATTTCATCCGACAGAGGAAGAACTTGTGGGTTATTACCTTGATAGGAAGATCAATTCAATGAAGAGTGCTTTAGATGTCATTGTAGAGATTGATCTCTACAAGATGGAGCCATGGGATATACAAGGTAATCAACGTGGGTTTTGTGTATAATGATTATCATTAATAAATCTTTTGCATGGAATGTCAGTTAATTGTTTACTTATGATATGATATAACGAAACCTACATGCAATGAATTTGGCATGCGAAGTGAATGAGAGAGCCTACTTTCTTTGACTTGTAAGATCCATAAACGGAGTGTGAAAAGAATATAATTTGCAAAGAAATTTAAGAGATGTAGTACAATCAATCATAAATCATAATACCTCTTTTGAAATTAAGCAAGTTTTTTTTTTTTTTTTTTTTTTTTTTTTTTTGAAAATTGGAGAGTATAATCATATCATATTATTCCAGAAAACGTTTCACCACATAAGTTTTCAATTTTTTTTTTTTCACTTTTTAACTTTTAATTTCATATTTTTGTGAGGAAAGAATAAATAATATTTTGGTGTACACTGCAGCGAGATGCAAACTAGGGTATGAAGAGCAAAACGAGTGGTACTTCTTTAGCCACAAGGATAGGAAGTATCCGACAGGGACTAGGACCAATAGAGCCACCGCTGCTGGGTTCTGGAAAGCCACCGGTAGAGACAAGGCGGTGCTTTCAAAGAATAGTGTCATAGGAATGCGGAAGACACTAGTTTACTACAAGGGTCGAGCTCCTAATGGAAGAAAATCCGATTGGATCATGCATGAATACCGCCTCCAAAACTCCGAGCTTGCCCCAGTTCAGGTACATGCACTATCTAACCAATCATCCACAAATCACTGATATAAATTCGTACAATATATTACTTAGTTCATATAAATCTAACTCTGATAACATATTGAGATCGACGAAGATGAACATGTTACATATGTAAATTGACCCAATAATGTTAAACAACCAAACCTAACCGGAAGAAATCAGTAAACCAATCATCTTGATACTAATGTGATATGTTTTGTGAACTATAGGAGGAAGGATGGGTGGTGTGTCGAGCATTTAGGAAGCCGATTCCAAACCAAAGGCCATTAGGGTACGAGCCATGGCAGAACCAGCTCTACCACGTCGAGAATAGTAACAACTACGCATCTTCAGCGACAATGAACACGAGTCATCATATCGGTGCATCTTCATCAAGCCATAACCTAAATCAAATGCTCAGGAGCAGCAACCACTACAATCCTAACAATGCATCCTCCTCGATGCATCAATATGGCAACATCGAGCTCCCGCAACTGGATAGTCCAAGCTTGTCGCCTAGTCTAGGGACGAATAAAGATCAGAACGAGGGTTTCGAGCAAGAAGAAGAGAAGAGCTTTAACTGTGTCGACTGGAGAACACTAGATAGCCTGCTAGAGACACAAGTCACACATTCAGAAAACCCTAATGTTCTTATGTCTTCGTTCGAAACGCAGTCGTATATTTCGGGGTCAAGCTTCCCTTCCATGCATCAAAACTATAATGAAGTCGAAGCTAATATTCATCATTCTCTTGGATGCTTCCCTGACTCGTAATTAATTAAAAAAAAAAAAAATCTTCTATATTGATTTGTATTCTATGATTTAATTGTTTCCATCTGGGAAATAACATTTATAACTGTCTATTTGTAAAAGAAGGTTGTGTTTATTACGTAGAAATTTCTTGGTGTTTTCACAAAGGTGATTTTTTTTTTCTAATTATCCCTCGGGGTTTTCCTAATCATTTTTATTTTGTGGTCCAAATTTAATTTGTAACTCATCCATTCTACCACCATTAATTAAATTAAATATATATATATATATATATATATATATATATATATATATATGTTAATGATTATACTACAATGCACAGCACATATCTATGGTGGCATGTGTTCTATCTTACTAGAGGATCCTACACTTCTTTTGGAATATAAAAAAAAACAAAAGAGTACATGATGGAGTGTCAGAAGAAGAACTTGTTAGAAACTAATCCTAACTAAGGTTCAAACCTCAATATATGGCAAAACAATGCCAACAAATATATAAAATGTTATACCACAATGCACGATAAGAACTTAAAATCATATATATATATATATATATATATATATATATATATACCCACCATGACACCATGTATATTATTACTAAACAATTACAAATGTTATTTACATGTGTAAGATGAAGAGAAAGAAAAATGAACAACAACAATTAATGAAACTATAATTTTAACACACACACAAAAGAAAGCGACAAACCCTCTTATCGACTCAAAGGTTTCGAAACCCTCTAGTTCGTACAGAAGGTCTTAAAAGCCACCGTCAAAATCTCTCCGACCCTCTCCACGTTTTTGCCATTTTCTTCTTCTTCTTCTTCATCTTCATAACGTTTTGAATCTGAAGAAAACAATAACGTGAATTCAATTTCTTTTAGCAACAACAAACACTACTGAATCTCTCTCAGATCCAATCCAATCCCAAACTACAGATGAATTAAGAAGAATCAGATCCAATTTCCCGAAATCGTGATATGGCTCCAACACGGATTCTAACAAGAGACGAAGAGCTTGGTGCTGCGACGGCGATATCAGACGACGACGATTCGCCATCTGGTAAACGATCTAAACTCGATCGTTTCCCTCTTAGCCGTTGGGAACTCGCTGTTTCTCTCGGCGTCTTCCTCGTCTTCTCCTCTGGTCTCTGTTGTATCTACCTCACCATGCCTGCTGCTGAATTTGGCAAACTCAAACTCCCCAGAAGCATCTCTGATCTCCGTTTGCTCAAGTATACAAAAAATGTTCCTCCTTTATCTTCTTCAAAGATTCAATCTTTTTCTTAACTGGAATTGACCCAAATCTGTAATCTTGTTGTTGTTTTCAGAGATAATTTGGCAAACTATGCGAATGAGTACCCGACGCAGTTCGTTTTAGGGTATTGTGCTACATACATTTTTATGCAGACCTTTATGATTCCTGGGACTATCTTCATGTCACTCTTAGCTGGAGCTCTCTTTGGTGTGTTTAAAGGTGTTTTCTTGGTTGTTTTCAATGCTACTGCTGGTGCTACTTCTTGTTTCTTTTTGTCCAAATTGATCGGTCGTCCATTGATTACTTGGCTTTGGCCTGACAAATTAAGATTCTTTCAAGCTGAGGTATTTATATATAAACAAACAAAGCTCTTCTCATGTCTCATGTTTGGTGGTACTTGATTAAGTTGTTGTGGTGGGTTTTTTCATATTTTTTTTTTTCAGATTAGTAAGCGTAGAGATAAGCTTCTCAACTATATGTTGTTCCTGAGGATAACACCAACTCTGCCGAATCTTTTTATCAATCTTGCTTCTCCCATTGTCGATGTACCTTTCCATGTCTTCTTTTTGGCCACATTGATTGGTCTCATCCCTGCAGCTTATATTACCGTCAGGGTTAGCTCTTTTACTCCCTCCTATCACCATCTCTTTTCGGTATCTATTTATGGTGCTTGAACAGAGCTTAATAACATTGGTTCTTTTTGTGTTTGCAGGCTGGCCTTGCTATTGGAGATCTCAAGTCGGTGAAAGATCTGTATGATTTCAAGACATTATCAGTGCTTTTCCTCATCGGGTTCATCTCTATACTTCCGACGATATTGAAAAGAAAGAAGATATATGAATAGCCAAAGGAGAGGCCATCTTTAATGTACACAGGCTTAACCGTCAATGCCTTACAGAGGACAAGAATACAGTTAACATGTTTAGAGGACACAACAGAACAAAAATGTTGATTCGTTTACTTGGCACTTATCGTAACGATTCGTTTGAATAGTTGTTTTTTGGTCATATTTTGTTTCTATTTGAGTAGTGAAGGAGAGAAATTACAGAAGTAATACATTTTTTCTTTGTATCTGATTTGACAAGACGAGAGATCATCAAATGTTTTGGTTGCCGGATTATTATTATTGTTTCTCTTCAGAATTAATGAATATGATGACATTGGAACCAGAAGAAACATTTCAACAGAAACACAATTTATTGAAGGAACTCAATTCTTAACAACACATAACAACTCGGATAGAGCAACGTCATGACATTATTTTAGTTAGATAATTGTTGAAGTCACACGACATTACAACGAAAGACTAGTTTCTGTTCTAGTTCAGAAGTTGAATACACACAAAATCAAGTTAGGCCAACATGGAAGCACCACCTACAGGTTTGTGCAGCTGATAAGTCTCGCTTGGCACAACTTGAATCACACCTGGTTGCTCTGCAAACACCAAAATCCCCAGAAGCATGTGAGAAAAACAGAACAAGCAAACAAAAAAAAAAAAAAGCACTAATCATAAGTTTATAACATCTTGCTTTTCCTAAGCCTGCATACTCAGAGATCGTGCATTCATAACTATACAACTCTATTTCTACAGGGTTCAAATCTCACCCGCCAATCTTAGCCTGATGGAAACTTTGAAATATCACAATTTAAGCAGGATGGGGTATCAGGGGACATTTTGGTGAACATTGGCGAAAAAAGGAATTTACATAAACCGTCATCACAATTGGATCTAAACAAGTCATTTACACATAGTATCACAGTCAGTGATCACAAGTTCACAACCAGATATACACTTAATCCAACCAACATAGAATTTCAAATCAAACGATGACGCTACTAGATTCTTCTGCATTCACAATGCTCTCAAAAGTTAAAATCGAGAAATCTAATGAGAAGAAGAAAGAAAAAACGTACTGGAGATCTCAGCGACTTGCTCAGGGGTGAGCTTAGCTGAAAAGCCAGAAGCAGCTTCCCTGTAACTGTAGATCAGAGCATCATTTGCAGCTTCCTCACTGTAATCATCACCAACATAAGAACAAATACACAATCCATCACCATCTCTTACACACATCCACAAATAGATTCGAAGATGAAGCAATCCAAACAATAAACACAACTCAGGCAATCATAAATTCATAATCAAACAACAACATATAATCTTTAAAACGATTCAAGCTAAATAAATTGAAAAAATCAAAGCCATCAAACCCAAAAAATTAAATCTTTCAATAAAAAAAAATCATCTCTTTCCGGTAAAAAATTTGAGATGTCTCAAAGAACAAACCTGCCGAGAGCAGAGGAAAGGGTACGGAGATGATAGGTTTTAGGCTCCTCTTCGGTGGGTTTCTCGGTGTAAACGATGTGAACCTTCGCTTCAGACGATACCGTTGCATCTCCAGTAGTCTCAGCCATGACGATCGAAGCGAGAAGCGATGAGAAGAAGACGAGGACGACGATGAGGTTGAGGTTGAGGTTGAGGTTGAGGTTGAGGTTGAGATTGACTCTTTGCATTCTTGGGAATTGCGAATTTTGCAATTTTATAAGAAAGTGACAGAGAGGTGAAATACGCGTTGATGGGCCATTTCAGTTTACGTCAGTTTTTTTAAACCGACTCAAATCGGACGGTCTCAAATGATTGTTTGATTAATCCGACGGGTGGTTGATGTCGGCATCTATATATAATAGCAAACCCACTTTTTTGTGTTAATTTTTAATCCAACGGATGAGATTAGTTCCAGTTTTAATCCAACGGTTTAAAATTATTAATCGTGTCTTTTCGTGCACCCCCATCTTTCAATCAGCCAATCACCTCTCGTTATATCTTTTTCTAATGGTTTAATCACATCTATTAATTTTTACACCTTTTAAATCACTTTTAATTACTTTGTCTCTTTGTTGTACTACGATTTCAAAATCACATCCATTAATTTTTACACTTTAAAATCACACCTCTTAGTCTTTGCATCTCTTTGTTGTACCTACAGTTTAATCACATCATTAATTTTTACACCTTTAAATCATATCTTGTCTTTTTGTCTTTGTTGTACCTTAGTTTCAAAATCACATCCATTAATTTTTACACCTTTTAAATCACACCTCCTTAGTCTTTGCATCTCTTTGTTGTACCCGGTTCCAAAATCAGATAATTTTTACATCTTTTAATTTCACCTCTTTGTTGTACACCTTGTTTGCACCGTGTTTACATCTATTAATCTTTACCCTTTACATTTCACACATGTATGTCTTACACCTCTTTGTTTATTATATATAAATTTTTCTTGACTACATAAATAAGTTTCGAATTTTAAGTCTTAAAAAAGAATTGTATTATTGAAGTATTTTTTTAATTTTCAAGCATCAATCTCTACTTCAAGGTAATTTAATATTTTGCTCGCGAATGACCTGTAGTGTTTCTCGGTTAGATTATTATTATTGTTAGTCGACACTATTAAGTTCATACATTAATCTTAGTTTTGTTAACTTTTAGTCTCTTCAAAATTTTTAGTCTTTCCGGTTTTCATGTTTTTGCATGGCTAATGTTATTAAGTACGTGTGCCATATTTTTGCATGGCTAATATTTTTGATTCTCAATGTGCATATTTTATTTTTTGACTTTGAAAAAGCAAAACAAGATACGAGAGTGATGATATGCACGATCTTGAGCTACGGATAAGCCAAAATTTTTAACAAACATGGTATAATTATAATTTTATATATGTTCTTATTTTAACCTATTTATTTTTTCTAACAAACATGGTATTAATGTTATTATTTTTTTCCATTAGATGTTCATGATCCAGGTTAGTTTACATTTTTTGTAAATAAAGTTTTTAAAAATTTTAGTTGAATTATAATTTCTTATACTTTCTGGGTGTCAAACATTTTGATAATATATAGAAATATTACAAATGAGCATGGAAATAGAGAGTGCCGAAGAAAAAGCCAGACATACTTGTGACAACACAAAATCAAATTCTAGAAAGCGTAAGCACGACCGACAAGTCAAGTTAGAAAGAAAAGATCTACTAAAGGTAACTTATTTAGTCTTTGATGATTTTCTAATCTGTATATACAACTTTTTAAAAACATAATGTATAACAGTCACTTTTAGAGTGATCTGGAATGCCCAAAAAAAAAAAAAAATGCAAGAAATTTATAAATTTAGTGTTTAACCTAAAGAAGAGAACATCAAAAGGTGAGATATTATTATCACATGTTTCACCACATCGACTTCGTTTTCGCTGTCGTTTATTGAAGAACATGATGGTACCGATTCATAGACTTAAGTGGGAAATCAAATAAAAGGGGAATGCAGCCTGGATGGAGCGCAGCCGACATGGTGGAATGGGATGGATTGGGAGCCCGGCGCCCAGCTCTGCGGGGGAGGCAGACCGGCTACCAGCAGCAAGAATTGAATCTCTGGGCTCAGGGACTGGGGAAGACGGGTGGATTAGGATTCTCCAAAGTGACCAACATAAAATCCTCTGTTCTATATTTTATTAATTTTCTGAACTTTTGTAGTTTAATTGAATTGCTTTGATTGAATAGCTGATGAGTGTACAAGTTTTTGTCTATATGCATTCTTAGTCTGTTACGTCTTGATTTTTTTTCTTTTCCAAAGAGGAATATGTGATTTGAAGCAAATATTACAAATCCATGTATCAAATGTGTTAGTAGGAAATAAAGCAATCAAGATTAACCCATTAAAAGGGAGGAAAGAAGGAGTCTTTTGAGGGAAAACGTGAGACCAACATGCATGGAACTGTGGAAAGCATTACAGCCAAAAATATATCTCTAAACGTTGTAGCTGAAGAATGTGAGTTACTCTATACTAACCAATTAGGTTTGATTGGTCGGTTATATAAAACTCGGTTTTGTACATATCTAAAAGTGAGAGAAAAAAACATCCACAAGCATAAGTGAAATTTCATATATGGTTAAAAGTAATGTTCATAGTAAATCATTTGTATACAAACTCCACTTGCTTACAGCATCGGAATATTGATTGTGATTTGTGAATCATAATCTATGGAAAGAGAAATCACGTATCAAAGTGAAGGGAAGCGAAACTCAATCCAGCCATCTACTCCGATCCCAATCTTCGATCTTCCTTCGACAAGTGGCATTTAATACTTTCTCGATATAGTAAATAAACGAGAGAGAAGCAGCCTCGTATGTATTTCGATTGATAATGATCAACAACAAAGACAATTTCTAATAGCGAATTAAGAAAAGATACCAATATATAGCACCATATGGTCGAAAACAAACATAAGTGAAATTTTATATACGGTTAAGTAATGTTCAAGTAATAAAGCGATCAAAAAGTTAACTTTTGAGTGAACATGAAATATAATAACATTGAAATGAATATTTGGCTTTTTAATCAGCAGAAAGCATTAGCAAAAAGTGAAAACGATCAAATTGATTGAGAAAAGAAAGAATTTAGGATGAATTACAAATGTTAAATTTCAATTTAGGATTTCACCTCCCCGTGCGGCAACGCACGGGTCGCTTTCCTAGTGTAGATAATAATAATCCTATTTTATTTTAGCTTTTCCTATAATTTTTTCCACAATTTAAAAAAATTATGATGTCTGCCAAGTGGCGGATTAAGCTTTAAAACAATCATAAAATCAGCCAATCACCTCTCGTATATATCTTTTTCAATAATGATTATCTCAGATTTTCACTAATAGGTAACTGTCAGCATTTTATGAATAATTGATTTTTTATTAAAGTGTTTTTTTTTTACTTTTTATATAGATAAAAATCACATTTATGTAATTTTTAGATTTTTTATGTATTTATTGCGTTTAAAATTGATAGCTTCAATTAGATTTCTCTATACAATGATTTCCTATCAAGTATTGTATATTTTGTATCAAGTATTGTACTTATTAGATTAGAAGAAAAAAAATGTAAACAGATTTGCTTACCAGTTTCTACTTTATACTTCTATTATTTATTGTTATAATAAATTCTTAGGAAAATAAAATTTAGTTAATTGAAAAATAAAATTGTGAATGAGACTCTTTTTCCTCTTTACTGTTCTTTTTCCTCTTTGTGAATGAGACTCTCTATTTGTGTGTATTATGGATACTTAGCCCAATAGTTGGTTCACCACCGAAGACCATCGAAGACATTAGCCCATGGGCCATAAATGGGTCTTTCCTATATGGCTATATAACAATTTCACAAGTAATTGAGAAAAAAAAAACATGTAATAATAGATGAAATATACATTTTATTATAAATCAACTAAAAATACTTTGTCATTTTCATTTTCACATGTTAAAAAACTGAAGCATTCGAACAAATTAAACCCCCTAACCCCGTTGCCAAATCGCAAAATTACTACTGGCAACAACTTAATATTCAGAATTAAAGCCTAATAAATTTTTAAATTTACCCACTCATTTATTTATTTAAATTATCTCCCCTCTCTCATTTTTGTTTAATGTTTTAAATTTTAATACGCCTCAAAGCTAGATACGCCAATACTCTGTACCCAACAAACATCAAAAACAAAACGCCAACGCTCGTCCATAGACCAATATCTCCGACCACTTCCTCCTCCACGAACCTGCATCCAGCCGTTGTCGCCGCAGACGCTCCTTGCTTTCCCTTTGAGTCGCATCCAAACATCCTCAGTATCTCTTCCGCACTTCCGTACTGGATCGCCACTAAAAGACGGTAACAATAAAACGTTGTGGAAACGTATTTCATCCAAACCATCCCTGTTGGAACTTTGTTGACGTAGTAGCCACCAGTTAAGACAAACGCTAGCATTGTCACGGTCACGATTGTAGATGCTTTTTTAGCGTCCATGATCGCTGCACCAAGGGCAAGTCCGAGTCCTTGTGACGCTAAAACGTATAGTAAGAGCACGGAGAGGGTGAGGAGGAACGGGACTGCCCCGGGGCGTAGACCGACCATCCAGTAAGTTAATGTCAAGAACGCTGCTGGAAGAACGAGCTCCATGGAGAGCGATCCAAGGACATGGGCCATGAAGTAGGAAGAGAGTGTGTACATACCAGACGCACGTTCTCGAGTGAAAATAGCACGTTCTTGAGGAAATGTGAAGACCGCGTTAAATGATGGAAGTACCCCCCAGAAGATGGATATGAAGAAGAGTAGGCCTAGTCGGTCCTGTAACAATAACAACATTGTTATTAGGAATAACACCAAAATTAAATAAATAAATAATATTTGTCTCGTTTTTTTTTTTTTGGTTATATGTGATTAATAATAGTTTGATAACTTACATGTAAGTCTCGATAATCAGAGTGCCACCACATCAGGCCACAGAGAACAGAAGCCGCAACGACTTGGAAAACACGAAGTGCGTCGAAGGATTCGTGACGCCGTTCTTTTAAAAGTCTGTGGAGGAGAATGCAGAGTTGGCTAAACCATGTTGTGATACCAGCCGTTATTACACCCGCGTTTACTCGCGTTTTCACAAAACGGGAGTTCTCTTGAGGAGAATGTGACGCTTCGATGCAACTTTTGACTTGTGGGGCTAGCAATGTGTCATAAGCCGTGGCCAGCGTGTGTCTCACGTTTGGCCTTTCCCGTTCCGCTACACCGTCACTCTGGCAAACTCCTGCATTATTAAAAAGATCAATCAGCTTAGAGATTCTAATTATTATAAAAAAAAAAACTGAAAATTTCATGCTTTTACGAAACACTTTTGACGTTAGCATTTTATCATGACTCGCCACTCGGATAATAAACTAATAATTAAAAATATCGCAGTTTAGTAATTAATCTACCAAAATCTGATTATAATTATATACTAAATGAAAAAGAACCACTAAGTTATCATCCAAATAGGCGAAAGTTAATTGGCTAGTTAATTAATTAGATAATTATCCTAATTACAAAAAGAAAAAGACAATTCAAAGTGGCATTGAACCGAACAGAGGTGAGAGCGAATCAACCAATCAGGTTCTTTGTACCGACCAAACAAACATTTTTAAACAGGTTTTGACACTATGTTGGACCCATTATTTTATTAATCTAACAAAAGCAAATATCTTTAACTTAATAAAACTGACTAAATTAATACTAGTAATGGAGATCTGATTTGCAGTAAAGCTGACCAATCAAGGTGGAGAGGCGAGAGAGTCCACCCAAGAAAGCATAAGGTCGCCACTACGACTCTATATTTTAGCTTCTTCATCGATTCCAAAAATAATATAAATGGAAAAGTTTGAGCATCAAATAATCTATTTGAATTTTTAAGTTTTCCTAAGATAAGCTTATATTAGAAACATAATGTGAATATTTATTTGTTTCCAAACACGTGTTAAGCTTTTTCTTACGAGGATCATCAATGGGGGTTTTTAAATTGAAACCGTCGGAACAAAAGTAAGAGGGAAAGTCAATAAATAAATGAACAATGCATACTCAAATACTCGACAAGTGTAATCATCAAATGTCATAAGCCAGCTTTTGACAAAAGCAATAATTTTGGAAAAGAAAATTTAATTCTGTTGTTCTCTTCTTTCAAATTGATCAAATAAGTTAGAGCAAGTGGAGTTTACTGTTGTAATTTGATGTTGAAAGCAATACCTAACAGCCTTCTCACGAAAAAATAGCAAAAATATTTGATATTTCTAATTTTGAAAGAATAGTCAAAGAAGATTCTTGCATAGTAGTTAGTAGATCATGTGATTATTAACTTTCCACACATGGAACATCACATACATGCACAAGTATATATTATATAGTTATATACTCATGAAATAGATCGAATGGTCATGCATGTAGATGGTAGGTTCTACAAAATGAAACTTCTTTCTCAAAGATAATAATAGAAAGACAGATTGAATATGAAGCATATGGTTCGTGGAGACAAAGAACTTAATACCCACCATATTATTAAATTAAATCCAATCCTACTGTATATATGCCATCGTGCGCAACAAACTATTTATATGTGCCCATTTTTATTCCCCCATCTTATTAATGCCTTCTTACTCTACCTATGGCGTCACCAAAATATGCATACCATGTGCGTACATATAGACACACATCGTGTAAAGATTTACCCTAATAAATACACCTAACAGACAAAAATGAAAAGTCAACGAAGAAGTCATGAGATTTGTTTTGTCTTTGGTAACATAATTTAGTCATGAACTCTACTTTGGTAATCCCCAAAAAAACATTAACTCATGCTAATATACGTGTGTGTGATGCATGTCCCTAGCTAGCTATATATCTGGACCATAAACGAATGAATATTATCATCAGTGTACCAATTCCTGAATGACTTAACGAACATGAGTTTGGTCCACATTTGTTAAATCATATCTATTCCTAAAACGTCAAAACACTCGTACCACTATTGGGTACTTACTACCTTGTTTCGGAATAAGCAAAGGACGAATTGGAATAAATTAACGTGACCTAGTGATATGTCTCTTTTTGATTTAAGATCGTCAAATTTACTTTTTATATCTCCTATGTGAAAACCAAAATACTGTTATTATTATTTATTTTTCAAAAGAAATACTAGTAGTAGTTGACTATGATAATGCAAATACCCATGACGATTTTCTTGTAATCACAATAAGCACAAAAAAACATTGAAACTGAGTTACTTGTTCCAATTCCCAAAGCATAGAGAGAGTTATTGCTTCGATGAGGATTGAGAGAAGGAGGAGAGTGAAGACCAGGCGCTAAAGATGAGAGAGTGTGATTGGGTTTCCTTTAGGCGGTTACCCAGTCAAGTAAAAGTTTCCCGAATCAAAGATGTTTGCAAAATTACGAAAGTGCAGACAACTAAAAACCACGCGCCTCATTTTACGTGTTGAGCTTAAATGCCCACACAAAAATGAATAAAATAAAAGTAGAGAAAGAGTGTAATTAAGAAGAAGACTGCTTTTGAATAAAAAGAACGTAAAAGGATCGATGTTTTTTTTTTTAAGTTGGGCTGAGAAGAAAAAAGAGAATAAGAATTATTGGGAAAGCAGAATAAAAAGATAAGAGATAAAAAACGAAAAAAGTGTGGATAGTGCATAAAAAAGAAGAACTAGTTTTTGTTAAAAAGTTGGATAAAGAGGAAACAGAAAACACAATGGCCATGGCTATTAACCATACGTCATCTTGTAACTAGTTAGACACGTGGTGTTTTCCTATATATCCGTTTATAAAAAAAAAAAAAACAAAGTAAAGATCAATTTCTTTTGTTTTATCATCCGTGAAAATAAAAAAAATATAAAGGATGGTTTTATTAGTGTAAATGTATAATACGAGAAGGTGTTATATAAAAGTAGGGAATAACATTTATTCAGATGATATATAATATGCCAAAATTTAGACCCCAAAAATCTGTGGTACATAACAAAATCATACTCGAACAAAGAGAAAGAAAGACATATATAACACGTATCCCAAATGCCCATAATTATTAACATCTATAAAAAAGCCACCCTCCCTCAATTATCAACTTTCTTTTTTTATTAACTTTAGAATAAACAAATTTAAAAAAAAATAAAACGGTGAGAAAAAAAAGGATGCTAGTATTTTATTAATCTAAGACGAGAGCCGTACTAATGTAATAATAATAGCTACAATAGATTAGCACTAGCTAGTTCAACTCCAAAACACACAAAGCGATAAAACAAGTAATTAAAAACCTAGAGCCACCACGACGACGACGACCAGTGTCAACGAGGGACACATCAATGGAAAGGCTTAGACTAGTTGGCTCTCATCGTACGTCGGCTATAACGATCATAAATATGCATTTATTACTCTCTTTTTTTGGGGTCGAGCTGTTATTTATTTTCGTAGAGTAGTGGAGTATTTTTCTACAGAAATATCTTACCCCTTCCCACATGAGTATTTATGCATGGTTTTAAGTATCAAAGATCCATACTATACGTATTCAAATACACGTATACCTTTCTTAAAAGTTTTTATTAATTATCATCTCTTATCATCAGTCTATTCATGAAAGAATATTTTCACGCAAAATTAAATATAAAACAGTAATCATAGGTCAAATCACAGAATTATTAATATAAGTTAATAATCGTGTTAATTAGTACACTATATTATAAACTAAAGAAATGTAATAAAAAGATTGGATTTGAAATGGGAACGTACCGTTAGCAAGATCAAGTAAGAAATCAGCCGGGTTCATAGGAAACGCCGGCGAGAATCCGACGGACTCGAAGTAAGCCATGGCGTCTCTTCCTTTTCCGACGAACAAACACTTCCCTTCACTCAAAAGAAGCACAGTATCAAACATCTGAAACACACGGCTCGAAGGCTGATGAATCGACGTAACCACCGTCTTCCCTTTCCCATGAGCCAATCCACCAAGGGTTTGAACAAGCCTTAGAGCCGCAGTAGCGTCAAGACCCGAGGTAGGTTCATCAAGAACCAAGAGACTCGGGTTTATAAGCAGTTCATGAGCTATACTCACTCGTTTCCTCTCTCCACCAGAGATCCCTCTGATGAAAGTGTTTCCAACGACAGTGTTCTCACATTTCGTTAGTCCAAGCTCCGATATAACCGACTCAGCGGCTCTGATCTTATCGTCTCTGGTTAGACTCTGAGGGAGACGAAGCAAGGCGACGAAAACTAAGGTTTCACGTACAGTTAAGTGAGGGTAGAGGAGATCGTCTTGTGCTACAAATCCGGTGCGTTTTAATGTTTGTTTCGTTACTTTACCGTCGTTTATGAGTATGTTACCGGTGAGGTTTGAGCCATGGAGTCTCCCCGCGACAGCGTTTAGCAACGTTGATTTGCCACTCCCCGATGGTCCAAGAACGGCCATAAACTCGCCGGGTGATATCATTCCAGTGACTCCACTCAGTATCGTCCTCTCCTCCGTCGATCTTGTCTCATCGGAGGGTTGGTGTTTTGGTCCTAAGAATTTCTTGAAATTACAAGAATCGTTACTCATGCCAGGGATCTTGACTCGGTAACACACATCGAGGAACTAATTCAAGAAACCAAAAAAAAGAGAGTCAAGAACAGAGTCAACTATGAATTAGTGTGTGCTTAAATCTGAAAGATTTGAGTATAATGATGTTTTTGTGTGTGTGTAAAACCTTGAGGGTGATTGGGAAACAAGGAGATGATAACGAGCAAGGCGGCTCACGAGGATCTTGAGAGAGACGAGGTGATGAATCTGGACCATTCATTTGATTTTCAACGCCGTCAAAACCTGACATTAGTCCTCCTTGGTGAAATCTAGACGGAAAATATAAACGGAGTTAAAGAGAGGGAGAGAGAGAGAGGTATGATGTAACGGAGAAAGCAAGAAGAAGATCGTCGGGAGGGGCAGAGATGGTGAGAGCTCTATTTAAGGAGAAGAAGTCGAACATGAAGCAAGTGGGTGCCACGTCAGCATTGTAATGGTCATTGTGAAAATAACACGTGGCAGAGGTTATAATGCCAGCTGGCGACTGATGAAAATCTATAAAGAGGTGTTTTCTCATTTATTTGTTTTCCTAATCTTTTCTTTCCTTTTTCTGCTTTGTGGTGTAATATAATTAGCCACTTTAATTTCACTTTTTTTTGCCAGCTTTTTTTTTATTTGTGTTAAATTGTTTTGCCAGCCTTTTCTTTTTTAAGATTGTTATTTTTTAATATATTTTTTTGTCGAATATACTTATCTCTTTTTACAGAATTACAATAAGTGTTTTCCACTCTTAATTGTCAAATTGAGAATCCACTGATCTTTCTTCCTTTTGGACAAAAAGCAAAGACATATTTGGAAGACTGTATATCGTTCATCCTAATAATAGTGTAAATACTTTATTATGTGTTTATTGTCTTTTTCTTGTCTTATAATATAATTAAGTTGGTCAATTACTCACAGTCTCACACAATGTGAATTTGTGGCACATAATTATTATTTCTAAAAAAAATTATCTATATTTTGACATTTTAAATGATATGTAACTGACCAAATGTCTGTCTAAACTTTTGTTCCCTTAACATAACTCTATACTCTTTAGTCAAACTTAATTTAACACTCTTTGACAAAAACAAAAAAAAAAAATTTAACACTATCTAGAGATATAATTTTTTGATGATTATAAAATGCAAAACTCTTAAATTATTAACTATTTTTGTAACTCAACATATATGGTAAATCATGTACTCTCTTTAAAATGATAAACCTTTTTTTTCCCACTTTATTAACTCTGTACTTTACTATAAAATCTCAATTATATAAAAGTAAATCATGTGCATTATATATTTTATGGTTTGGTTTATACTAATTGACCATGTTGGTAACAATAATTATTTTGGGTTTTTAACTTGTAATAATTAATTGAAATTCAATTATTCATGTTTCATATTAAGTGTCATTTTAAATTTTTCACATATTAAGATCATTAAATGTTCATTTTATTATTAATATATTATTCAATTTTGATATTAAATTAGTAGTAATTGAAAATTTATTATTTGAAAATTTATTTATTTTTAAAAATAATCATAAAATTTAATATGAAGAATATTTAAAGTAGTTGATTTATTTTCTCATAATCTATTGATGAAATTAATTGGTCTTATTTTCTATTTCATATAAATTAATAATGTTGAAATTATTTAATTTTATTTCGAGAACTTTTGAAGTTAATTTCTATTATAGTGATGAAAATATTTAATGGAAAATTTTGTTTTACATAGATATTTTGGTCAAATATAAATTAAATATTTAATTGTCAGTTTAATTTACATTTATTATTATTTTAAAATTGTTTGAAAGTATATTTAAAGACTTTATATATAAAGTATAAATGCCATCTAAAGTCTTTAAATATATATATATATATTTCACTGCAAATGTTTGTTTTCATCTCTCTTTCGTCACTTCCCTTTTCATTATATAGATGCATGTATATACACTCTGTTCATAAAAAAAAAAAAAAAAAGATGCATGTATATATATTGTGCTCTCGTCCTATTAGAATTTTGAATATGATCACTTTTCTTTTCTTTTCTTTTTTGTATAGGGGAGATCCGTTTGGACTTACTAAACTATGACACCATGTTTTCTGTATGTAATTAATCTTATACCGTGTTAATATTGGAGATGTTTCAAAAATAGATAATTTTTTTTGTTGCCATTCCACTACATTTTTAATGAACATAAAATGAGAAAATTTAAGATTTCAAAAGAAAATGAAAAACAAAACGTGTTACAGTGAAACGAAAATTTCGAATATGACAACCACAAAATTACACGTCAGACTTAACTCAACAATTACAAGTCCTGACTCAGACGAATGAAAGAAACGTATCGATCGATCGAAGTCGAATGTTCCTTAGACGGGTGGATCAATTCAAATATGGTATACGTACGAAGATGTAACACGATCATGATAAAGATATATGCACACCCATAAAAATAAGTATAGCTGTATGAATATTCTGCGTGGCTCAAAATGACAAAGCATATGTGTCGTAGCTGTCTTGCGCGAATAATTTTATAACCAGCCTCCTTTATTTTCTTTATATTTTTTTTTGTTAATTTGTAATAAGCTAAAATGTATGTGCATTTTGTGTATGGTCGTTACATTTTTCGGTATGATGCATACGACTAACAAAACGTATAAATTGCAAGTTCTGTTCGTGTAGTAAACATTGTTATCTATAGTGAAGAAGACGTGCTTTTACGGGAATGTACGTACGGTGGTGCGTTTTAGAGCCGTCACGACATCGTTTCGATGACCGTTCTCATCATATATTCTGCGATATTGGAAAATATCCCTCAATTGAGTTGAGTCCTAGCGTTGACCATGACGTGACTGTAATAATTGTACAAAAAACCATAAACTCTCAAGCTCTCTCTAAAGTCAAAGTGTGTATATATGAAAATACTATAAAACAGATTTCTCGGGATCACAATCTAGTCCTTGGACGTCAGAGAGACAATCACATAAAAAAACAACACACACACACACACACAAAAACAAATCAATGGCTTGGATTCAAGTTTTAGTTTCAACAGTTTCAACGTTGGAATCCCACCCACTCTAAAGTGACGACGGCGACGCGTGTCACTCGCACGTGATGACCCACTCAACACTGTCCTTTCTTTTCTCTCTAACTCAGATCCAATGTTTTGTGTCATTCATGCATGATTTCGTCACTCTGTGTGTACATTACTTGTGTTGTTTTGTGTATGAATGCAACTAGACTTTTCCTTTCTTCGAAGATGGGTTTACTACTTCTGACTATTCGAAGATATGGCCATGGATTTTACTTACTACTTCAGACCAACTTCCACGACGGCGCGTGGGTGTAACGCGATGAGTTACTAAAATAAAAAATGAGAGTAGAGAGAGTAGTGTACAGAGAATTTGGACCACATGATCCACTTATGGCCGTGACGACCGAGCGAGCATCCCCTTCTTCCAATTCCCTTTTTTTGAACTACACTTTATATTATATGATGACAATTACGTGACGACAAATATAAATTAGTTTTGGTTTCCTTTTTTTTCTTTCTTCTTTTTCATATACGGTTTTCTTTGTTAGTCTGTTTTACATTCTTTTTCCTAAATATAGGACTCTATCTATATTACTGACATTGAAGTATTCGTTGAAAAGATCGTCTACCATCTACCCCCCACCCATGTTCTCTTTTAACTACAACCAGGAAATTGACCTGTGCAGTAACTATAAAAAGTTAAAAGAGTCAATAGTTTATAGCAATTAACTTTTGTGAAATTGAAGTATTAGTTGACAATTTGATTTTGATTAAGTCGTCTAGTAATAAGTTTTCATACAAATTTGGTTGGACTACAAATTTTAAAATTGACATCCACAACCAAAAAAGTATGTAAATTTTACATACAATGAACCTCGGCCTCAACAATGTAATAACTAATAACGACGAACTCATTAGAGGAAAAGTCTGTTGAGAAAATTATGGAGCTTAAATAAAGATGTTATCTCGATTTGAGCCCACTCTTATTCTCGAAAGAGCCCAAACTGATTTCAACCAAAAACATAATAAAGCACATATAAAATCCTAAACCTTATACTTATAATATATCTAGTAGTATTCTATTCAGTAATCATCTTATAGATTTGAATATTACAATAGAAATCAAAATTTGTTTTCGTGGGTCGTACTCATACAATGTTACAACGGACAAAAGTTATAACTTACAAGATGGGCAGAAAACTAAAAACAAATAATTCATCGATACCAATTTGACAATCAAAACTTCACAAGGCCCAGAAGTTAGGGCCAATGAAAATGATACACGTTACGTGCAATTAGCAAGGGGACATAATCAAATTCATACGATACGAGTTGTTGATGTAGTAATCTAGTAAGAGTCAGAGGCGGCTCAAAATTGTTATGGGTTCTATATATTTATAATTTTAACCAAGATATCATATTTGTATGTAAAGATTCTTTTCGAAAAAACTAGACTTTAATAAAACCGACAAGTGTTTGCTAATATTGTTACGATTATATAAACATGTGAACGCTTTCTCTTTGTAAATTAGGACTACTCAACCACTAAACTAGCAAATTACGTTTTGACTAATCAAACGCAACCAAATGATACTAACAAGCAATTTGATAAAAGCACACTATCATCACGATCTGTCTTCATAGTCATACTATTAAGAATTTAAGACAAATCACGTTGGATAAACTAACCTATATTTGTGATGTTTGTTTTGCATTAATAATATGCCCATACGTAAAATTTTAAAATCATGTTAGTTTGTAAGTTGTAACTAACTATGGTCTAATTATACTGTCCCCTTCAATGTCGTGAATAATTCACATGTAGAACTGTCAAAATCAAAAATCTATAACAAGTTTTTGCTTTTGTTTTTTACCGACTCATATACTCAGGATAATTCAAAATTAATAGTATCTCTTATTTAATGGAACTTTAAAGTTCATATCCAATGTGTCTATGTCGTTTTCATCTCTAACGTCTAAGCCCATCAATCCAATGGGGTCGGTCGCCACTCTCACTCTTTAAATTCATCTTTACTTGCATCTTCAGACCTTTCAACAAATCAAGCCAGCCGTTTCTCAATTTCCACTAATACATATCATATCTACCAAAATCTAATCCTCTCTCTGTTATAAGTTTCTCCCATACCTAAATTTTCTTAATCCACACTTAATTAATATTTTCAGTTGTAAGCGTATAAATAAATCGTTACGAAATATGACTAGAAACAAAATAATACTACTTAGATGTGATAATTATGTTTTGCCTTTTTTGTTAATTATCATTATAGTAAGTATAATTAGTTGAAAAATTATAATTGGACAATTTGGTCCTCATATTTTCCACAGTTTAAAAAGAGAAGTATCAGAGGAGACCAAACTAGTAAATACCAAAGAGAAAAAAACAGAGTTTCTCTCTGGATCACATTATGTCTTCTTCCCTCATGGATTCATCAAGAACTCCAAATGTGTCTAAAAGATCCGATCCGGTTAGCTTTCCGGCGAAGTCATCCATTTCCTCTCGGAGATCTTTATCATCTTCTTCTTCCTTCTCATCATTCTCCTCATGCTCCTCTAGCTCCCTCGTGTTTCCTGGAGACTCTCCTCTGAATTCTCCGGCGACTCCTCTTCGTATCCTCGGTGTCCCTTTCTCATGGGAACAGCTACCCGGGAAACCTAAAGACTACTCTCACAGACTCAACAACAACCGTCGAAACGACGAAACTTCAAATCTTTTACCCCTCCCTCCTCACCGGAGTGTTTCCTTCCCGGCCACCGGAAAAAACCCTAAATCTAACAGCTCCAGTAAGAAGCATAGCTTCCCTGTGACCGTGAGAGATCCCTTCGCGGCTGCGTTGTTGGAATGTTCCAAAAACGAAGGAACAAACAGTGACGACGAGGAAGACGACGTCGACGGTGGTGGTGGTGAAGATGTAGATCGGAGGTTTCGAGAAAATTCCGGTGGTTCTTCAAGCAAGGCGTTGTCAAAGAGCAGCATCGGGGACAGGTTCGGGTTAGTGAATCTCTACGGTTCTTGTCGGAGAACTTGTGCAGTTTCAGAGTCCATTGTCAATCTTCCAAGATCAAGAAAAGCTCCTTCTTACGATCATCTTCTTCTTCCACGTCGTCGCCGTTGATTTGTTCGTATTTGGTAATTTACTATATATATATATATATATATATATATTTCTTGGTCTTTGTTATATTTTCCCTGAATGTGACATATTATGGGTTATATGGGTTTGTGTTTTTTTTTTTTTTCCTCTTTAGATCGTAACACCAATGTATAATTCCGGGAACTTATTTGCTTGTAACCATAAAATCCATATAAGCATATTCACTTACATATCTGTGTGTGACAAACTTTTTCTATACTTTAATGATCGTACAATATTCGTATTTCAATTATTTAAGTATGGTGGAACCAAGTTTGAAGGTTCTGTCATTGATCTCTAGCTAGTTTCCAATCCCATTCCATGTGGAGAGCAAGCTAAGCTATATGTGCAAGTGCAAATAAATACAAAGTAACATTGAGTAACTTGTTATAGGATTTTAAACAAGGACACGAGTTTGTACTGACATATGATTTTGTTGTTTTTTTTACCATTTTGAAGATGATGTTATTATTAGCATGCCTAGTAAATGATGTTATTTTAGCATGCCTAGGGACTCGAGGTGTATTGTAGTATTTTTCATAGAGTTTTGGAAGTCTCTACAGAAATGGATCTTTCATTATTGTTGTTAGCACAAGGCAATAAAAAAAATAACAAAGTTGTTGAGCCACCATGCATGTCTTTGCACCATGTATTTTATACGTTTTCCATTAAATTATAAACAAAATTTTCTTCTTAATTAGATGGAGTTTCAATTTTTATTTATTGTTAATAAAGACACTGTCTCGTCTTGTTTGGGGGTAAAATAGACCCCACCTTCCTGTATTTGTGATATCAAAATCACTTCTCTGGATAAAAAAACAATACCATTCGTACCACCAAACTACCAATCAATAATTTGATTTTAAATTTTCATTATTTATATATAGAAAGTGGGTCGAATATATATAAAAAAAAAACTGTAGTAAAATACAACAGTAGTTCAAATAATTGATAAGTGATAAAGTAAACCATACAATATAAGAATAAACTGTAAAATAAAATCATATTTACTATTCTTGACAAGATGAAAATTACTGAACGATGTAATGACAATAATATCCGGTTTTTTTTGACATGAAGTATAGAATTGAACTATTAAAGGTGTACATATGATCAGATTAGATTAATAAATAGCTCTTTTTTAAATTTACTAAGTAGTTTTTTTTTTCTGAAATAACTTTAGATATATATATATATATTTTTTACAAAAAAAAGATCAGCTCATATGAGCCAATGCGGGGAAAGTCGTTTACAAACAAAATATGATGCGGCGATGCACGCGCATGGCGTGCCAAATAGTCCGCATGTACATTATCATTTCTGGAAATTAAAAATAAAGAAAAAAAATAGAACTCCTCTCTGCCTATCTTGATATCATCGAAATAAGTCTTGAAGGCGGGCAGTCTTCAATGGAAGACACCATTATGTTCAACATATATATAATCATAGCTAGATGCAACATATGAAGAAAATGTATTAAAAAATTACATTATGTTCATTTATTGAGAATATTTTTTTTGTCCAATATTTATGGAGAATTTATTTGCGTTTGTTTTTACACATGTGTGAATTAGGCCTGTGCTATTAACTTTATTTATTGTGTGATTGAATTTCAGGGACCCCGAAGAAATAAATAGTATGTAGCAGTAGTACAAATATACTAATATCTATTGTATGCAAGTATGCAGTGAAAAAAGGAAGTCAATAGTCAAATATCAGTGACATTTCATATAGTTTCGTATACGCAAATACTGTTTTTTCTACATCTGAAAGCTACGCAACTCACATGATGTAATATTTGAATAGTTGTTGACATTTTATGTCCCACGCTGTAGTTAACATGTCTTGATCATGCTTAAGATAGATTCTGAACATTTATATCAAATTGTTTGGTTTAGCGTACAATATAATATAAAATAATAGTTTATTTTGGACTAAATATAAGACTAATGTGTCACGCAATTCAAACATGTCAAAACTTCAAGGTGGGAACTTATTCGGTTATTCCCCATAGGTTTGTACAATTGTACCTGTTGTTGTCTTTGTTTACTTAGGATGTGTGATATATCAGTTTGCAATGTATTGCAAATTATTAAAATACTCGCCACTGCAGGATTGTTCCTTTTTTTTTTTTTTTTTTTTTTGTGTAATTGTCTTCCTATTTTAATCCCTATTTGTATTTATACTAGTATTTTTGCTCAAAAATCTGTTTTAGAAAGTTATTGCATTTAATGCCATTAAATGTTATATCTCTATCCAAACAAGTTTAATTAACTTTCTCTACTATACTTATAACCAAACACAATTAAGATATTTTAATATCCATATATATAATGTTTAAAAATTAATTTAGATATTTAGAAGATTTATTCTAGATTTAAATTAATAAAAATCTTTGTTTGAATTTAATTTTTAATTATTGTGAATCATCATATGATACATGAAATTAATAAAAAAATATATTTTTTTGCACATATTGTGATTTGAATTTTTACAAACGGATATATATTACTCATCTAATATAAAAACTGTCTTCAACATACATATATAGTAAATTTATTGTATATCGTAAATTTTAAAATTTTAAGAATTTCAAAATATATAATTGATATATCTAAACTTAATAAAAGTTTTAAAATTATAGTTATTTTAAAATATTAAAAATCAAAGAACACATACGAGTAGCATGACGGGTTATATATCTGACGGGACGATTCTGAATAATAATAAAAAAATCATTAATATGATACTTCAGTATGGGTTAAATTTTCATTTAATATTTTTAACAACACCAATGTATGCCAAAATTAATTAAGATTGTGTTAAACAAATATAGTTTCATGGTATATTGCGAGTTTAATTTGGATTTTTAGTTGAACTGCTTAATTTAATCGTATAAAATAAATTTTAAACTCTTAAGAAGTTTAAAATATTATAATTAATATATCTAAACTTAATAAAAAGTTTAAAATTATGAATCTTTAAACATTCAATTTTCAAAACAACACAAACATGTTATATTGTAGACGAGTTATATGACATAAAAAGATTGAATTGATAATACTAAAAAATATGATACTTTAGTATGAGTTAAATCTTTATTTTACCTTTTTAACAATACCATATAAAATATATCGAATTAGACTGATTTATTTAAGATTTTATTAATAAAAGTTGTTGTGCCGTATACCGCGGGTCGCATACTAAATCATTGGAATGAACGTGCATTAGCAAAATTCTTATTACAATAATACATTAACAAAAAATTAAAATAAAATTTTGTTCCGCGGTATACCGCATGTCATAATCTAGTAAATCATATTGTTCGCTAAAGAAAATGCATATAAATAATAATGAAATTTGCTAAGTACTTTTTTTTTGAGGTTTCTGTTTTCGTTAGAACTAAGTAAGTTTGGAGCTGGAGCACTGAGAGAATTACCGAATTAGTGGGGAGCCAAAAAACCTAAATCCTAAATAAACGTGGGATTTTAATGATTACCTATTTCTAATAACATTATTACACATAATTTAATTCTTTGGCAATAAAATAAAAGAAAAAAATTAATATGAACATTATTAGGAGTTTAGTACATTACCTTTCATCATTGTCTGCTATGTATTCGCGTGTGTGCCTTTTACATTATTGACTTGTGTCTGTATATTATAATGCCAAATAGTTTAAACAACATATTATATATATAGATCCCTAAATAATACTATAGCTAGTATATCATAAACACATTTGGTATCCACCAAAATTGATGGAAAAAAAAAAAGCATCTCCGTTTAGTTGTATGCTATCAGATTCTGAAATGTTCAAATAAGTGGTAACTATTTGAGGGGAGAAGAAAATATAACTTAAACTTATAGATGTAAATATTCAGCAGTCGCATATGTGTGTGTGTGTGTGGGCATGTGCATACTTTTAAATAATAAATGAAAATTGGATGAGACAAGATGGACCGCTATAAGTGATTGAGATATGTAGATAGATAGCTTGCGACTAAAGACACCATGATCATGTCTTCTTTAGCACATGGAAATCATTAAACTTTATAAATTGTATATAGATCTATGAAATATGGATCAAGCACACGAAGCAGGGTCCAGTTATATTGTGAAGGCATCAAATCCAAGAAAATGCAGGATCTTGAGCGACAAACAAGCTGATATTGTTCTTTCACTTAGAGTATTTTCTACAACAAAACATAAGCCGGTGGTTATTTAATAAAGTTCGTAACATACATTTACGAGGGGTGTCTGGATAGTAGATAGTAATCATAACGAAGCTAGGTCGGTTCAGTCATCAATACTATACGGGTTTGAATTCCCCACTAACTCATTAAAATGAAAAATCTAATAATACAAATCACTAGTCTAAATGTACTAATACAAACAGAGATGTTATTAATACAAATCATCAATCATAACTAGGCTATATGTACTAATACAAACAGATAGAGATTTTAGATCTATAGGTTATTTTAGAGAGACATTTCCAGTGTTTATCGATTTATGCCAAACACGCAAAAACATTCTACATAGTCACTAGAACATGAACACAGAACCAACTGACACTAATCCACAACGATTTGATGATTGACCTAAACTGCTACATCTCATTGAAGAGAAACTACAAAGTCATAGTAGTGTAGCAAGGAAAAAAATAACAAGATTTATCTGATTCATGGCAAACAAGATACATGTTCTGATGTTCATGTACGGATATTCAATCTCCTTGTTCTGAAAATGTGCTTTGTTGTCGCAACATCAAATTGTAATTTGAAACTCGAACTAAAGGTTCAATTTAATAAATGGGCCCTAAGGTTATAATATGCTGCATTAAGAATTCATATAGTTCATGGGCTTAGTTTAAGGCCAACGTTTTTAAAAAGACTTAAATTCATGTTGTGTTTGTCATATAAAAGTCAGATAAACATAGTGATAACGAATCTTACAAGGGTTAAAAAACAAAAAAGTGAATTATTGTTGTTCAGTTTCAATTGAAGAATTCATAGTCACACTAGTTAAACTCGTAATCAAAATGGTTGATGCATACAAAGCCACGATTAATCATAGATATGAGCTGATTATGTATGTGTATGATGGTTTTGGATAAGAGTTTTTATTCAAAACTAATGATTATTAAATGATAGAATTGGGACCATCATGTTCCGCTGTCTCCAATAGTTTTACGAACGGATACAAGTTATCTGGGAGGATTTGTTCAAATTTATTTTAAAAACACAACTTTCCACATCTTTGGTTGACTGTTTTATTCGAGAAGAAAACATTCAAAACAAGATAAAGACCTAACACATCTAGTAGGTATAAACTTAATAATGACAAAATTGACAACATTTTTTTTTTTTTTTACAATTTATTAGGTAACCATTAACTTGTGTGTGATATAACTGCTATAAATGGTTTTTGTATATGATCAAAACTTAAACATCTTTAGAGCCGATAAGATAAAAGATCAGAAATTAAAACAAATATTCCTTCTGTTTCACAAAGAGTGTCATTCTCACATTTTTCACACAAATTACGAAAACATTAAAATATACATATATATCCTTATTTAATAAGTTTTTAATAGGTTAATTTAGTTATAATTTAAGGGTAAAACTAGGAAATCTAGTGTAAAAAATACATTAGAAATATAAGATAATGCATTGGAATTGTAAAGTGACACTTTTTGTGAAACAAAGAAAAATCTCCAAAACGACACTCTTTGTGAAACAGAGAAAGTATTTGACAAATTGCTTATAATTCAACCCAATCCTTGGTTTATGTTGGTTATGATATGTACCGGCCTTGGTTGTTGCATACCAATGAGTGGTAATGGTAAACCAAACGAATCAACAAATGGATCCACAAATACAAAACCAATGAGTGGTAATGGTAAACCAAACGAATCAGTCAACCAGTGGATCCACGAATACAAAACCAATGAGTGGTATTGATAAACCAAACGGATCAACCAAACGGATCCACGAAAACAAAACCATGAGCTGATGGACTCCACTTTTTGTACTACGTGTAAATTACTTATTTTTTAAAGTTTCATCAGTTATCAGATAATTCGGTGATAGATGCGAATATACAAAAATGCTGACAAAGTAACCTAACAAAGCTCGAATAGGAGAATTCCAGATAATCTTATTATTACACGAAACATTTTTAAGTAAATTAAGCTTTCCAAATCTCATCTCTTTCTTGTCTTGTCTCTTTCTCTCTCTCTCTGTCGGCTCAAGAAAGAACCCTAAAAATCTCCAGAAAACAAAAACTCCTCCTCATCCTCAACTACCCTATTCAACGATCTGAGTCTTGTCGGGAGGGGGGCTTTTACTTTGTTTCCTTTGATATGGTTTAGAATTTGTGATCTAAATGGAATCTGACGTGTCAATTTCCTGAAACAAACCCTCTTATCGCCAAAATTTCCAGAAACCGAAACAAAAAAAAATCGAAACTTTTTCTTTTCTTCTTTTTGTGTTCGTTCGATTTGTTTGAGAACAAAGGGCACCACGGTAGGGACGATGATGATGAATCGTGCTTTCGTCCTACTACTACTTTTACACGTTTTCACTGTTTCTTGTTTCGCTTCAGCCAAAGTTATTCTCATCAGGAACAACCTCACTCTCTCTTTCGATGACATCGAAGCTAATTTTGGTTCGTTTCTTACCCTCCTCTGTTTTTTCGTATGCATCGATTTCAAACTCACATGGTTTTGAATCTGTAATTGGGTCAACGCTAAGAAGATGAGATTTTTAATATGTTTTATTGCTAAATTGGCCATTTTTTTTTTTTGTTTGCAGCTCCGTCAGTGAAGGGTACAGGTGAAATTGGAGTGGTTTATGTAGCTGAGCCTCTTGATGCTTGTCAGAATCTGATGAATAAACCAGAGCAGAGTAGCTCTAATGAAACTTCCCCTTTTGTGTTGATTGTAAGAGGAGGTTGTAGTTTTGAAGAGAAAGTGAGAAAAGCTCAGAGAGCTGGTTTTAAAGCTGCTATTATCTATAACAGTGAAGACCGTGGACCCTTGATTGCAAGTATGAACCTTTCTTTCTTCTTTAGTTTCCTGTTCTGATCCTATGTGATTCTAAATGTCTCTGCTGGTCTTTTGATGGCTTAGTGGCAGGTAACTCGGGTGGTATAAAGATTCATGCGGTCTTCGTTACTAAAGAAACGGGAGAAGCGTTGAAGGAGTCTGTTGGCTTCCCCGATACTAAAGTTTGGTTGATTCCGAGTTTTGAGAACTCTGCGTGGTCGATCATGGCGGTTTCATTCATTTCGTTGCTAGCAATGTCGGCTGTTCTCGCTACTTGTTTCTTTGTCCGTAGGCATCGTATTAGAAGGCGGACAACATCTCGTTCCTCTAGAGTCCGTGAGTTCACGGTATGAGCCGCCGCTTGGTTAAAGCAATGCCGACTCTTATATTCAGTTCTTTTCATGAAGACAACACTACTGCATTCACTTGTGCTATTTGCCTCGAAGACTACACTGTTGGAGACAAGCTTAGGCTCTTACCTTGCTGCCACAGTGAGTATCTATCTATACAAAATACAGTAACTTAAGAACATTAGTTGGAACCTAATAAATCTATGTTTCTGCTTTTGTGTGTGTGTGTTTTCAGAGTTTCATGCTGCGTGTGTTGACTCCTGGTTAACCTCTTGGAGAACGTTCTGTCCAGTATGCAAACGAGATGCAAGAACGAGCACAGGCGAGCCTCCAGCTTCAGAGAGCACGCCATTGCTCTCATCCGCTGGGTCTTCTTTCAACTCTTCCTCTCTACACTCTTCCGTCAGATCATCTGCACTACTGATCGGTCCTTCCATAGGCTCATTACCCTCTTTCTCTCCAGCATACGCGAGCTCATCCTATATCAGACAATCGTTCCAGTCTTCCTCTAACCGTAGATCTCCTCCAATAAGCGTAAGTCGTAGCTCTGTGGATCTCAGGCAACAAGGAGCTTCTCCATCTCCATCACCATCACCATCACCATCACAGAGATCATACATTTCTCATATGGCTTCTCCACATTCACTAGGATACCCTACTATCTCCCCTTTCAACACAAGGTACATGTCGCCGTACAGGCCTAGCCCGAGCAATGCCTCACCTGCATTGCCCGGATCATCGAATTATCAGTTCCATCCGCTACGTTACAGTGAATCAGCTGGAACTTTCTCTCCATACGCCTCTGCAAACTCGCTTCCCGAATGTTAAAAAAGTCCTACTTAACCAACAACAAGCGGTCTTGGTTCTGCACTTCTGGTCATATAAGATTATTTTCTTTTGCATTATGAGTTTTTTACTACGAAAACGTACGTGTGGTGCTTGTGTTGTGTGTGTAACGATGCTCTTTATAGTTCTTTTGGTTGAGATGAACATCTTTCGGGTTTAGGTTTAGAGATTTTAATACTTTCACAATACACAAACTCGGTTCCTTTGTAGAGAAAAATATGAGTATACTGTATATGTTTATCTACTTGTTCAGTGTTCAGTGACGAGTGTATTAGGCCCAATAGATTGTTCATGTAATCAAATTATTAGGCCCAATAGAGTGTTCATGTAATCATACTGATAGACCCAATAAAGAGTCCAGTTGCTGAAACGACATCGTTTAATAGATTTTGGTAATTTGGTAACTGGGACCAAGTAGAGAAACTGACTACGCTAAGAGTGAATGAAGAAGAAAACTTCATCCCACCGTTGGCCGGACTATACTCCTCCGGCGTCGTGGAGGATCTCCGGTGATTTGAGGAATCAATCTCACCATGCCAATGAGGCACCTCAACGCTGTGGCCGTTTTACTAATGATGTTCTTTACTCTCTTAATCCTCTCTTTCACAGGCGTTTTAGAATTCCCATCTGCTTCAAATTCGATCCCGGCAACAACGAAATTACCTGATTCAACATCGGATCCGTTCAGTGACGTACTCGTAGCTTATAAAAAATGGGACTTTCGAGTGGGTTGTGCTCGGTTTAAAAAGAATCATAAGGATTCGATCCGTGGCAATGTTAGTTCGGGTTCTTTACAAGTACCTGGTGGTGGGTTTGGTTGTGGTAAGCTTAAGATGGAGCATGTTAAGGTTTTGGTTAAAGGGTGGACTTGGATTCCGGATAATTTGGAAAATTTGTATTCTTGTCGATGTGGGATGACTTGTTTGTGGACTAAATCACCTGTTTTGGTTGATTCACCTGATGCTCTGTTGTTTGAGACCACAACCCCTCCGCTACAGGTAAATCACTTGTTTGATGCTGGTGGTTTTGTTTTAAAGCATGCGTTTTGGAGAGTAGTTTATAGATTTGGATGATTAGGACAGGTTAGATTACACTTTCTCTTGTTTTTTTTGCCTCCAAATTGGATGTGATCTTGTGATGTCTGCTGCACTCTAGCTCTTATGTGGTGTGTTTAGCTAAGAATTTTCTGTGGATTAGTCTCAAGAGCTGCATTTTAATGTATCTGATTGTGCTGTCACGTCTTAGTTGAAACTTTGTGTAATGCTGTTCCTGTCTTGACCAATTTGGAGATGGAGCTGCTTGTGTATTGATTTTGGAAAGTGGGACATAGTTTTTGTTTGTTTAGGGCAAATTAAAATCTCATACGGTCTTATTTTTCCTCGAATATAATGTGGATCCTTTAGTGTCACTATAGGTGAGCTTTCAAATGTTGTGATCCCATTGATGCTGAGTTTTGCTTTTTTCCATAGAGACGTGTTGGAGATCCGCTCCGTGTCTTCATGGAGCTAGAGGCCGGAAGAAAACGCTCAGGCCGTGAAGATATATTCATCAGCTACCATGCCAAAGACGACGTCCAAACAACTTACGCGGGTGCCCTCTTTCATAATAACAGAAACTATCACATCTCTTCACATAAAAACAATGTAAGTAAACCTGTTAAACTCCAATTCTATATGTTTCATGTCCTCTGTTTTCTAATTCGATTGTTAACCCTTGCACAGGATGTTCTGGTGTATTGGTCTTCCTCAAGATGCCTCCCTCACAGAGACCGCCTCGCAAAGAGCCTACTCGATCTGATTCCCCACCATTCTTTCGGTAAGTGTCTAAACAATGTCGGTGGCTTGGACGCAGCGCTCTCTATGTATCCAGAATGTGTTGCCGAGTCCAACGCTGAGCCAAAATGGTACGATCACCTCCACTGTGCCATGTCACACTACAAGTTCGTCCTTGCAATCGAAAACACAGTCACTGAATCATACGTGACCGAGAAGCTTTTCTATGCGCTCGACTCGGGCTCTGTTCCGATATATTTTGGGGCCTCTAACGTGCAAGACTTTGTCCCTCCGCATTCCGTAATCGACGGTAGCAAATACAGCTCGATGCAGGAACTGGCGGCCTACGTGAAACGGCTCGGTGATGATCCTGTGGCATACTCGGAGTACCACGCGTGGAGGCGGTGTGGACTAGTGGGCAACTATGGGAAAACCCGCGCTGTGAGTCTAGATACGTTGCCGTGTAGGTTGTGCGAAGAGATTAGCAGAAGAGGCGGGAAGAACGCTGGAGTTTGACAAACCACCGGTGGTTTTACAGGTGTGAGACTGTTACAAATAGAGTGAGTTCTGTAAATGTTATCTCATGATCTGTTTCTGATTTAATCTCACATCATAAAGTAAATTCAGTCAAATCATGTGTTTAAGGGACAAGCACAGAAAATTTTCACATGCTGTCGTGTTACAGCTTAAGTTGTCCGAAGGAAAAATATTTTAATCGCTCATGAGAGTCGGATCTTTTAGCCCTCAAAACAAACATGTCAAAGGCTTATGATAGAGTTGAGTGCTCTTTCTTGGAGTATATACTTACTGGTTTTATTGATGTGTGATCATTATGTTTTGTGTACGCTCAATGTGATAGTACTATTTTTTCTTAATCAAAATGGATTATGTTTTGTGAGCGGTTAGTTAAAAATACAAAATTCCAATCAAAATTCAGAATATAATACTGTTAATAAACTACTAACATTTTTCTTGCTTGTTTTCGGCAAAATTCAGAATATATGTTTCTTGGAGTGCACTTTCTTGGAATATCACATTTTAAAAAACTTAGAAAAAAAGAATGATAAATTTAATGTTAATAAACTACTAAAAATATAATACTTCTTTTGCCGAAAAAGGTTCCTTATTGTAAATGTAGAAAAAAAGATATGATATACACAAAGGTGTAGGTCATAAAATTTGATATATCACAAATATTACATACACATGTGTCTTACATATCCATTATAAGCTTTGTAGGAAAATATGAGATTAGATTTAAGCTAATTAAGCTAAATTTTCTTTAAAATCACCATATATTTTCATAACAAATATGCACAAGAAGTACAAATGGAAAACAATTTGATACGGTGAGATATATTTCTATCCGCGACAAGCCTAGACTCCAATCAACACATTTAGACAGCTTCCTATATCTCTCTCTCTATACATCTATGGGTTCCTTCTCTTAACGTCATTTTAGTTGTTCACCAAAGTTAGCTATCTCCATGGAACGACAAAAGAAACTGTCAAAAGCTCTACGAGCGGTGAATTCGATGAGCTCTCTATGCGAAAATGGCGAGAAAAAGGGAGGAGAAGGGCTTCGAGAAGTGAGCTCGATGTGTTCGATATCCAAAATGACGGATGAAGACCTTCTCTCTCGGCTGCTTCACCGACCAAGACTTAAACTAGAACGGAAAAAATCATACGACGACATGTCTTTAAGCCTTTATGACAGTGCATACTCACTAGACGGTAGATCTGGTTGGGATACTCCTGTATTCTCCATAAAAGACTCGTTTGACCCTAACCCAATGGCCACAGAAGCTTGGGAGGCTCTGTGCCGATCTCAGGTCTATTTCCGGGGAAACCCGGTAGGAACTATTGCCGCCTCCGACCCTGCTTCCGAGGAGGTCTTGAACTATGATCAGGTATGGTTTAGTGTTTGTTTCTTTCTAGTAGATCTTTGAAATTTACAATTAAACGATGATTACAATATATAAATGTTCTGTTTCATTACAATATTTGTTTTTGTGTCTATTGTAAGGTATTCGTACGAGATTTTGTACCGAGCGCACTAGCATTTCTGATGAAAGGAGAGCCAGAAATTGTGAAGAACTTTCTCCTGAAGACGCTTCATATCCAGGGACAAGAAAAAACAATCGACAGGTTCAAGCTTGGTGATGGTGCAATGCCAGCGAGCTTTAAAGTTCTCCATGACCCTATCAAGGGGACGGATACCATCATCGCTGACTTTGGAGAGACTGCCATCGGGAGAGTGGCTCCAGTTGATTCAGGCTTTTGGTGGATCATTCTCCTCCGAGCTTACACTAAGTCTACAGGAGACCATTCTTTAGCAGAGAGACCCGACTGCCAAAAGGGAATGAGACTCATTCTCTCTTTGTGTCTCTCTGAGGGTTTTGATACTTTTCCGACTTTGCTTTGCGCTGACGGTTGCTCCATGATTGATCGGAGAATGGTAAACTCGCTCTCATCCTCTTGCCTATGTCATTCTATATATTCAAGAAACCAACACGTTTTAGTATAATGACCTCTCAAACTATTTGAAAGATGCAAGCTACTTGATGTTTTATTGTAGGGCGTTTATGGGTACCCGATAGAGATCCAAGCCCTCTTTTTCATGGCTCTTCGTTCTGCACTCTCTATGCTTAAACACGATTCCGAGGGTAAAGAGTTCATAGACAAGATTGTGAAGCGGCTGCACGCGCTGAGCTTCCACATGAGAAGCTACTTTTGGCTTGATCTCCAGCAGCTCAATGACATTTACCGTTACAAGACGGAGGAATACTCACACACCGCAGTGAACAAGTTCAACGTCATCCCTGACTCCATACCTGATTGGATCTTCCACTTCATGCCTCTCCGCGGTGGCTACTTCGTAGGAAACGTAGGTCCTGCCCACATGGATTTCAGATGGTTTGCGTTGGGAAATTGTATTGCAATTATTTCCTCCTTGGCCACGCCTGAACAGTCCAATGCGATCATGGACCTGATTGAGTCCCGGTGGGAGGAACTTGTTGGAGAGATGCCGTTGAAGATATGTTATCCGGCGATGGAGAGCCACGAGTGGCGGATTGTCACTGGTTGTGACCCTAAGAACACAAGGTGGAGCTACCACAACGGAGGCTCTTGGCCAGGTGAGTTACCTTCTTTTACAAGTCATAGATATATAAATCACATAAATTGATTGGGGAATATGTTTATGTCGCATCCACTTTCAAAGACTTTAAATATAGTAACATGAGAAACTAAAAATACATAAACCGATGAAAACGAATAAGATAGAATATGCAAGAGTCAAAACATGAGTGATTGAAGAATATTTGTACTCCTTATAAAATACTAGATATAGTAGAATGGTTTATTAGTTATTTATTTGGGGAATCCGATGCCTCTTGGGATTATTTTGCCGTCTATAATGGCGAAAGAAATAAACTAGCATAATAAAATAATATTCAACTCTTGAAATATGTTGAAGTAGAATATGTTTTTCATAATGTTTTATTTCATTCTTCTAAAGGCACATTTGACTATATGTTTTTTTTTGTCCGTTTGTATAATCATTTAACTAATACTGTTGTATATCTCATTTGGGTGATGCAAAATGTAGTGCTTCTATGGTTGCTAACGGCAGCCAGCATAAAGACAGGACGGCCACAAATAGCACGACGGGCAATAGACTTGGCAGAGGCACGGCTGTTGAAAGATGAATGGCCGGAGTACTACGACGGGAAGTCGGGAAGGTTCATCGGAAAACAGGCGAGGAAATTTCAGACATGGTCGACCGCTGGCTATTTGGTAGCCAAGATGATGATGGATGATCCAACGCATGTGGGAATGATCTCAATGGAAGAAGAGAAACATTTGAAACCTCCTCTTAGAAGATCTTCTTCTTGGACTTGATGTGCATTTTTTTTATTTATTGTAGCACCTTTTACAATTACCATTAACAACCAAAAAAAATTCGTAACTCTCAACTTTATTTATGCGGAAAAATTCAAGAATCTTGGCCTTGGCCTTTTAGGGATCACTTTGGTACCATAGTCTAATACGTACCACCAGGTAATAAGGGGACGGGGGTAGAAAGAGCCATTGACTATTGACCATTGACCTATTAAAGTCTTACACGTTATAAGACACAATGCGACAGAAACAAATTGGAAAAAGAATACAAAAAAAAAAAAAAAAAAAAAAACAGAGAACAACCATTCGATTAATATCATGTACGTCTGTAACCCCACACACACTTCCAGTAATTTTTGGGTACCTTTACTACGTCAAACGCAATAAAATCGCATGTTACTTATACCAATATATGATACAATTATTTAGGTTATGCATGTTTTCGAATTTCGAATATGTCTATGAGAATTAAAAATAGTGAACTCTCAAAGCTATACAGCCTATATAAAAAATATAACTTTTTCTAAAAAATATTTCAGTGCATTTAGGTAGACTAATGGAAAAGCAGGTGAAACTCTATGACCCTCTATACACATAAAGTAATTACTTAGTGATTCTTTATCCATAAAATAGAACCCCATAAGCGATAGATACTTAGATAGGTAGCTAGATACAAAATGAGCATATCCCGATACATATAGTGTATATCCTAATGTTTTAGGGTTTCTAATCTCAATATTTTCAGGCTAACTTCATAAAAAAACTAGGGAAAAGAATCGTAAGTAATCATAATTTTCTCTGAAATTCATGATCCAACATCATAGTTCTAAAAAAAAAAGGTATTGGATCGCATGCACTTTGTTTACTTTTGTTGACAGGGTCAACGAGTTTGCTTTTTTTTGTCCTTGTTTTATTCCTGATTTTAGGCCATTTAACCTTTTTTCTTTAAATTATTTTGGTGGGAAAAACGGTAAATTATGTTTTGTTTACTTTTGCCATGTATGTATCATGGAGTTGAAACTTGAAATCCAAAAATTAGTGATAAACTGTGGACGTCATAAAATGATAGAGCTAATAAATCGAATAGTGATCATTTTAGTACTACATGCGTGTGTTTTGGTTTGTTTGAAAAAAAAAGCTTAAAAAAACTAATCAAAATCTAAGTGTTGCTCCCAAAGAATGTATCAGACATCTAGCTTTTATTTTTTTTTCATGTGGATGGGGGAATAAGAATATGAAAAAGAAGGCTAAAAACGGGTTGTTGAAGGGGAGTGATTAACATGAATCACCGCTCACCAGTAACGTCTTTATCGACAAAAAAATAAAACAATTTAAAAATGGTGAGTGGATCAGTATTAGCAACCACCAGATATAATCAGACTATTATAAGATGATTGATCTTTCTTCTTCTCTTTTTTTTTTTTTTCACTAAAAGAATTATTAACCTAATTAGGTGCACATATAATTTCTTTAACCCTATATAGTCTATATAGAAAAACGTGGTTGTATAATTTCAAATGTAAAATAACCAACAAAAATCTCAACATTGGATCTCTCCTTCGCGTTTACACCACAAGAACTAAAACAGTAAACGTCACGTAGTCTTTATCAAAAACAATCTACACCTAAAATTAAAGAGTTAAATTAGGTGAATATTATCACATATACTATTTGTGTGTAAGTGGTAACATCTTTCATTCAAATCCAAAGAGTTATTCTATATTGTGTTACAGAGATTAAATAGACGATTTAGCTCGTTTTAAGAGTGTGTTCCATTAAATTATTATTAAGAAAGTTAAGCAGTGTTAATAGAGAGAGAGGTACAGAACAGAAGAAACAAGAACAGTGTGTGTAAGTAAAAGGGAGGAGGAAACAAATAAGTCAATAAAGGTTGAATAAAAGAGAAAGGGATTAGTTTGCTCCTCCTCCTCCCTCCTCTTCCTCACTCTTCCTGCAATCAACAACACCAATTCATATCCACTTGTTTTTATCCCTTCTCTCTCTCTCTCTCTACTCAACTCAATCATTCTCTCTTCTCTCTCTTTCTTTAGTAATAAAGCACATAGCTTTCCTCTCTTAGTTTAGTCTCTAGATCTCTCCTTCCACAGTTCACTTGCTTCTGATTTCGATGTCAAGACTCGGAATTCACATGGGTTTTGTCTAAAGATCGTTTCTTTTTTTTAAAAGGGTTTTTGTTTTTCTTTGAAAAGATGGAGCTCCACACGAATCAGAATTCCGGTGTTTCGGAGTCGACCCTTCAGCTTAATTCCGGTGAACAACACTCGATTCCTTTTGTCGGAGCTATGTCAACGACGACGAGTTCCACGTCTAATTCAACAAGCACAAGCTCAGGAACCGCTCTCGCCGTCGTTAAACCCGCCGCGAAAAAGCCGTCTAAAGATCGGCACACTAAAGTCGACGGCCGTGGACGGCGAATCCGTATGCCGGCGATGTGCGCCGCTAGAGTTTTCCAGTTGACGAGAGAGTTAGGTCATAAATCCGATGGTGAAACCATCGAGTGGCTTCTCCAACAAGCTGAGCCAGCTATCATCGCTTCCACGGGTACCGGTACCATTCCGGCAAATTTCTCGACGCTTAACGCTTCTTTGCGCGGTGGTGGCTCTACCCTTTTCGCTCAGCCTTCAAAGTCTGCTTCTTCGCCACTCTCCTCGTTTCATACCACCGGAATGTCTCTGTATGAGGATAGTAGCGGTACTAACGGATCATCATCGGTTGATCCTTCTAGGAAGTTGCTTAATTCAGCTGCAGCCGCGCAGAACGCGGCGGCTGTTTTCGGGTTTCATCATCAGATGTATCCGCCGATTATGTCGACGGAGAGAGCTCCGAGTAATTTAGTGAAGTCTTATAGAGAAGATTACTTCAAGGAGCCGAGTGGTTCTGGAGCTGAACCAAGTGGGAGTTCTCAGAAACAAGGTCAGTTTCAGGATCAAGAATTAGGTCAGGGAGGTCGTGCTGCGACGGCTAATGTGGTGCCTCAACCTATGTGGGCGGTTGCGCCTGGGACTACAAATGGAGGAAATGCGTTCTGGATGCTACCGATGAGTGGTTCGGGTGGGAGGGAGCAGATGCAGCAGCAGCCTGGTCACCAGATGTGGGCGTTTAATCCAGGGAATTATCCGGTTGGGTCAGGACGAGTTGTAACTGCACCAATGGGGTCAATGATGTTGGGTGGTCAACAGCTAGGATTAGGAGTGGCAGAGAGCAACATGGCGGCTGCAATGCGTGGTGGTAGTAGAGGGGATGGTTTGGCTATGACTCTGGATCAACATCAGCACCAACATCAAGAGCCAAACCAAACTCAAACTAGTGAAAATGGTGGTGATGACAAGAAGTGATACAACTATCTCATGATCATTCTAATGATCGACCACGCTCGCGTTTTAAAGATTCGCGATCTGCGGTTTTGTTGTTAGCAACTCCAGTCTTAAAACATGTTTTGGCAGTTGAATGCTACCATGCCTGAATGACAAAAGATGTGGTTTCTAAGCTTTTGAACATATTTGTTACATCATTTGTGGGGTTGTGTGTGTGTGTGTTTTGTGGATTTCATCTTTTCTTTTGATTGTGAGCTTTTGATTAATAGATATGTGAATATGTTGATCTTTCTTGAATTTTGGGAGATCTTTCTACGATTCATATGTGGATCAAAAGCAGAGTTTTAGAAGCTGAGAACAACAGCGTCATGAGACTCAAACCAGATGCCTATTTCCTTCATGAGAGACTCAAACCAGATGCCTATTTCCTTTGTTGAAAGACAACTGCAAAGAAAGGAACCCAAGACTGATGCTGAAAGCTGTGAAGAGCCCTAGAGACTCTATGGTAAGCGGAAGGAAAGTAAGGAAAGTATGGGGTAGTTGCTGATGCGAGTTTGGTGCTTCGTTGGCTTCTCAAAACCTTGGTGTCAAATCAATTACTCAACCAGTTCTTTGTTGTGATAATTTTGCATTGGACTATCACTAACACATGAGCTAATACAATTGAGTGTCAAGGCTGTCAGCTTGCTGATGCTCTAACGAAACCAATGATGTTGTTACTTGAAGCACACTCTTCCAAGGAATACAAATATACAACTATCTTCCTTTACACTCCGTTACAGAGACCTTGGTATGCGAAATTGGTGTGGGATGTGTCTCACTGCTCTTGTCTTATTCCAATCTCGAATCACTAACTCCATCATCTCTGAGAAAATAAAATCACTAAACCAATTTTAAATTTCCAAAAGTCATAAATACCCAAACACCAATTTTTAACAATTTGCACTGACGAAGCGGCTAAATATTTGAAGTTAAGTACTTTGTCAATGTTCCAAAGTGACCCCAAATCTGACAAATTTGCACTGAAGAAGCGGCGAAAATCTCGTGTCTCTTTCACCGCAACCCCAATATCAATCACCGACCAGGCGAGTTGAAGGGCAAATTATAAGGCCGAGCAACTTATAAGATGAGATAAGATAAAGCCAATCGACTTTGGAAAACAGAAAGCTTAAAGAGAAAATGAAAACGCTTCTTCCTCAAGTTCTTCATCTTTTACCTTTAATCCTACATTCCTAATTCTACCTTTAATCCTACATTCCTAATTCTACTGTCGTGAGTGGCTCATATATTGCGAAACCCTAATTCCACGGTGCGGTTAGGCATGGAGCATTGGGGAACAACAAGCCGAAGCCATGGCGCTTCCTCTGGGGATATCTCCCTTCTATCGGTTATGCTCTTTCGACATGAAATTGGCAAAAATAAGTGAAAGAGATGCGTCTTTCTTGTCGTTTGCAAGTTCCTTCTACGATTCACACCAAACTATTCTAACAAAACTTTCCAATTCCAATCAAAGTAAAAAATTTACCCATATCGGAATATCATTATTGCAGAATTAAACTGCCAGCAGGAGGAAGAATTAGGAAAAAAAAAACAAACACTTCACCATAACAATAAGACTTGTAGCTAAGATCCAAAGGGAGAAAGAAGAAACTCTCTTGCAAAAGCAGAGTTTTAAGGAATCATACAAATTATTCAAGCTGAGGAGGGGAACACACAAAAGCGTCCTGAGTGACTCAACCAGAGGCAGTCTTCCTCTGCTGGAAAACGACTGCAAAGATAGGAACCCCAACACCGATGCTGAAAGCAGTGAAGACACCGAGAGACATCTTGAGAGCTTGGAACTTCATGCGGTCCAAATTGTACATGTGTTTAGCGTGGAGGTAGTATGGCTCATCGTGACCATGCCCTCCGCTCATCTTCTTAACTCCAGTCGAGTGGAAGCTTCTGCTCACTGTTTGATAATGATAACAATGAAATATTCAGCAAGAAATATCATCTTATATCTCATTCAATTTCAAGAAATATATCAAAACAAGCTGATCCTAGTACTAGAAAGCATGAACATGAAAATTTCATAACTGCATAAAAATGGAGTCTTTAACCGATTAACCAAACCTATCAAAGCATGAGCATGAAAATTTCAGAAGCAAAATGTAATAGGTTCATGATTCATCTATAGCACATGTGAAACATTTGTAAATTACATTGATAACAATTTCTCAGCCTTTTCATAACCATCGAGCAGAGACGCTTTTCAAACAAATTTTGAAAATCCCAAAATTAAACGCTTGAGAAATCGAACGAAGAATCACATCAGATACATGGAAATCTCAATCCTTACAATATAAGCTATGGCCAAATCAATCAGAGTAAATCGATTTCTGAGGAATCAAAACAAAACCCTAGATTACAAAAAGGGGGAAAATAAACAGAAATGAGAAACCAATCAAGAAGGTATTATATATTGAGAGTACTGACCAGATCTGGAGACTGATGCTTCGGAAGAAGCAATGATCTTAGAGACAGATCTGATGCTAGTGCTCAACGCCATGATTCAGAATTAATCGAGAAACTGCAACAACAAAATAAAAGATGAACGAGACGACTTCTCTGAAAACTTTACGGCGAATCTATTTGGAGAGGAGAGACTACGAAAAATGGGATGATAATATTCACACGTGCCAACGACATCTTCTTTTGGGCCCGGCCCAATTTCTCTTACACAAGGCCTTTATTACTTTTAATTTTTATTTCCCATTTTAATAATTTATTTTCTTAAATTACAAAGGAATCATACGAAGTCAAAATTAAAAATTCTAGACAAGCTCTTACGTGTAGAGATACAGGAGCTCCACGTGGCGCGTAAAAGAATCTGAAGTATTCAATCTCTCGAATGGTCCTCAGCTAGAGGTGATGATGATTCTTAACCACAAAAGAACAGACGATGGAAGCCACCAAGAAGCGTATCTTATCTCTAGACAATTCATATTAAAACGCACGAAAGTGAAACCAGTAAAGATTCTTTGAAAAAAAAATGCTAGAAATATAAACATGGCTCACTTGCAACAAAGCCTCTACTCCGCCGTTAGGCGAGAGTTTTCTTATCGGGGAAGGTCTGGTCAGGGAAAAGATCAAGAGAAGCTGACTTGGAGGCGTTTCCCGGTGAAAGTACGGTGCGCATCGACTGAGTCGTTAACGAGTTTGACTCAGAATAATGCGGCGGAGACAGAGTTAAAGTATCTGGTGAGTCAGCACGGGTGGGACGTGAGGAGATTGAATAGAGACGACGAGGATGAGATCAGGAGAGTGTCTCTTGTTCAAGCCGATGCTTTTCACATTCCTCTAGCTCTTTTCAATGATTTCTTCTTTCTCTTTTTCCAGGTTTGTTTAGCATAATTCTCCAAATCTGTAATTGTGATATATGTATGAAGATTTTGCTAATTTTAAATTTTGCAGGCAGAGGTACTCTCAGCACTTCTTTACAAACTAAAGAATTCACCACCTGACAGGTAAAAACAAAATGACAAATCCATTTCTTTAATACTTGTATAGTTTCAAAACGTAGTAAAAGCTGTAAAAAAAAATGCGGCAGATATGCATGTCTTGTGGCGGAGCAAACGAGTGAAGCTGAGACATCGTCGAGCTCTAGTGTTGTCGGAGTAGTTGACGTCACAGCTCAGACTGAAAGTTCAGTACTTTGTCATTTCCCTGGTGTCGAAGAATATCTTTACGTCTCTGGCTTAGCCGTCTCAAAAGCTCAAAGGAGAAAGAAGATGGCAAGTACATTGTTAAAGGCATGTGATGTTTTATGTTACTTATGGGGTTTCAAGCTACTCGCTCTAAGAGCTTATGAAGACGATGCAGCCGCTAGAAATCTCTACTCAAACGCTGGTTATAACGTTGTCGCTACTGATCCCTTGTGGACCTCTACTTGGATAGGCAGAAAACGCCGCGTTCTTATGACTAAACGCATTTCTTAGACTGTTTTCTTCGTGTATATTATACATTAGCCTTGCACATTGCATTGACTGGATACAGAGTACATGTGCAACCAAACTGAAAACTGAAATTGAAGATGACCATCAAGATTTTAAGAAACAAAACACCTAGCAAATTATCCAGACGTCAAACTTTTCTACAAAAGGGTTAAAACTAGCAACACGACCATGTTTCGTTACTACATCTAAGTGGACAAAAGCTGCAGATAACGTTTCTTCCTAAAAGATGTAAAAGCCGATCAAACCTATTAACATTCGAGAGCCTGACATGCTCCTTAGAGCGAGAAAAAAACAGAGTCAGTGAATGGACAGTCACGTGGACGGTCTGGTGAAGAGTGACATCCCCTTTAGATCTAGAGGCGGGAGTCCCGGGACATGATTGCCTTCACGTCCCATCCAGAGACCTCCACTATGATGAGGAGGCAGCAGTACTGGCGACTGACTATTGTTGCTCTTCTCTGTTGATGTTTCTTGCTTCTTCTTCACAAATTCAAAGAATTCAGCAACCTGGCGTGCGTACCTTTTTATCATATCAATAAAAAAACGTCTGTTAGATTTTAGGATTTCAATTAAGTTATGGTGACATTACAGTAGTGTAAGAACTTACTGAGCCTTTGCCTCTATATCTAGGCTGAAGTCAATATTGGGTTCACAGTCCAAAACCAGAGCAGGGACCTGTTAAAACCAAATAAACCAGTCTAAGCAAACACCTAGCACAAGCATAAAAAAATATGGTAGCTTTATTACCTTCTGGATACTAGAATGCATATGATTCCCTTCCAAGTAAAAGACGCGGTCTTTTATATCAGGATGCAGAGAGTTGTCCATGTGTAAAGACGGTTTACTAACAGACAACACACCATGGTTTCCGCTCTCAAACGGGAGAAGCCAGCTCTCATGCTTCTCGTGCAAATCTTGAAGGTATTTCAGCGAGACTCCACCTTCTTCAGTTCGTTTCCTGAGCATCATCCGCTTGTGGCAAGTGTCTGGACTCGCCCTCAAGTATATAAACCCATCAGGAACAAGTCCAGGTAAACAAGAGACAACTGGATCAAACCACGAATCATAGATGCTGATCTCCATCTCGTTCATCCACTTAGCTTCATGAACCGCACGAACAAACACCTGAAGAATGTCAAGTTCCACAACATATTAAGTTTGCAAATCACACATTTCAAAACTATCGATTTAAAAAATATTTGCTTTCAAGTTATACCATTCTGTCACTGAAGACACTCCTTTCCATCAATCTGAGAGGTTTAACCCCAGATGCAGACTCTTTCTCCTGCATCAGCCGAGTTACGAACACATAGTTCTGGAAAGTATAAGCATACCTCTGAGGCTCAGAGTAGAAAGCATCCAAGATATTGAAATGGTCAGGTCCAACATCTTGCCACTTAGCAACTGGCTCAGGAACAATCTCAACGAGGTCTTGTAACTCCACCGTCTCATTGGCTATTCTCTGAAGAAAAGTTGATTTGCCGACACTAATGTTCCCTTCAACACAAAATGTCAAACGTTTCTTTGCATTTAGATTAGGTTCAGGACCAGAATCTTTCAGCTCATCATCCACACTCTCTTTGATAAACGTTGTTATACTCTCCGCATGGTTCCTATGTATAATCCCAACAGAGCTCCTAAGATAATCAACCATCTTCTGACTCGCTTTCCAGAACTGACATTACAAATCAATCAAAGAATGAAACTTTCAATTATCATCTCAAAACCCCCAAGTTAAAAATTGAAGTTATCTCAAAAATACCTTATCTTTATAAAGCTTCTTGAGCTCTGCAACATCTCCAATCCCATTATCAACAAGCTTCCTCTGGTTCCTTAAACCCACTCCAGGAATCTTCAGCAAATCTGGGTTACCGATAAAGTCACCACTTCCACTAGAACTCCGACTTCGACGGCTCATCCTCACAGGCTTTTCATCTTTCTCGTCTTCACTTTCTCCGTCAGACTCTCCCTCGCTCTCAACCACTGCTCCAGCAGTAGCATTAACCGTGCTTACGCCACCGTTAGACTCCGAGCAGAAAAACGCACGCCACGTCCCGGTTCGACCGACCCAAGCCCGGTTCGTACTACGGATTCCACCGTCGATTGAACACCGGCAAGCCCGGTAACCAGCTGTTGAGAACCGTACCGACGCCGGCGCGGCTGGTCTATGAACACTCCTCTGTAGATAAGCAGAGAAACCAACACCGCCTGAAGAAATAGAAGCCGTCTTCGTCGGCATAGCGGAAGTAGAGAGAGGCTTAGAAGTGGAACAAGGAGTGAGATTTTTGACGGGGGTCTTAAACCCTAGTGAGATAAAACCGGCGGCGAAAGAGTTCACCGGAGTAGAGAGAACAGGGGTTGAACAAGTAGTACTTTTGCACAGAATCTTCTGCATCGTTTCCTCCTTAACCGAGCATTTCACATCACTCAGAGAAATAGAAAACCCTAGTTTCCGAAGAGAGAAGATAACAAAAAGAGAGGGATTTTGTGTGGGGTTTTGGTTTGGGCGCAAAGACAGAGGAGGAAGAAGAAGAGGAAGTGAGAAAGTTGCGGTTTTAGGGTTTTTAATTTTATTGATTAAAAATTATTAGTGTGGTTAAGTATTTAATTAGAAGATATGATTATGGGACTAATACGTTATAAAATTATTTATGGGGCAAATACGTTAAAAAACAAAATATGGTGTAATGATGTGTCTGTGAGGTGTTTTTTGTCATTGTCCTAAATTGTGTAGCACACACGTGACACGTGCTGATAACAAATCAGTAAATAATCATTCTTTTTCTTTTTAAATCCTATACCTTTCGTCTTTTATTTGGGCCAAGTCTTTTGTTAAAAAACTTGAAAAGGCCCATTGAAAAACAAAAGCCCATTAGGTTAGATATCTCCTTCCGGGGAAAACGGCGATATATAAACGGGCCATTGTGGATAGCTCAGCTTGTTTGGTTCAGCTTCTACACTGAAGTGCTGCGTCTTTTGGAGATAAACCCTAGTTCTTGTGTAGAGACAATCGGAGAGAGAGAGAGAGATGGTGGAAGAGGCTAACGTTGATGTGAAAGCATCGGCGAAGAAGGATATAAGGAATTATCTATGCCAGTATTGCGGAATCAGCAGATCTAAAAAGTATCTCATCAATTCACACATCAAATCTCATCATCAGGTTTGAGATCTCTCTCTAATTCGATTGCTGTATCTCACCTGTTGCTTTGTGATTTGTTTTCGATGAGTTAAGGAGTTAGTAGAATTGGTTATGGTTTTGTTGAATCGGGAGTTGTTTGATTTGTTTTGTTTAGATGGAACTTGAAGAGGAGAAAGATGATGAGGCTTGTGATGTTGAGGAAGAGACTTCAAATAAACATAGTTGTCAGGAGTGTGGTGCTGAGTTTAAGAAGCCTGCTCATTTGAAGCAGCATATGCAGAGCCATTTGCTCGAGGTAGATTTTTGCATTCTCGTCATTGTAACAGCTACTCTTTTTAGTCATTTTAGCCCTAGACAGATTGAATCCTAGTGCAACTCTACTATAGATGGAGATATATTGAGATACTCGTGGGTTTTGATCAGTATTGAGTTTTGTTCTTTTTTGTGAGCTAAAAGTTTATGCGTTTGCAGGAAATAAATGGCCTTTTGTGAAATTCAAAAGGCCTTAAGTATATTATTGCGTGAGGCATTGGATCCCAAAAGAGAGAACTCCAAAATGCGAGGCTACATGTTTTGGACTAGTATCAGGTTGGGAGACCTCCTGAGAAGCTCCAGCATGTAAGCCTAGATCACGCAAAAAGTTTGAGGTCTGATGCTCTTTAGCTTGTTTTTGATTTCTCTCTAAGCTTTGGATTTTGTTTCATTGCTAAGCTGTGTTTCTGATAGTTTTCACATTTTTGACATGTAGCGACCATTTGCTTGCTATGTGGATGATTGTGCTGCTAGCTACAGGAGAAAGGATCATCTCAATAGGCATCTTCTTACCCATAATGGAAAGCTCTTTAAGTGTCCAATGGAGAATTGCAAGATTGAATTCTCAGTACAGGGCAATGTTGGTAGGCATGTTAAGAAATACCATAGTAATGATGACAATGATAAGGACAATACTGGTAATGGCGATAGTGGTAAGGACAAAACTGGTAGTGGTGGTGGTGATAAGGAAAATATTGCTAATGGCGATAGTGGTAATAAGGACAATACTTGTAATGGCGATTCTCAACCCTCTGAATGTTCAGCTGGTCAGAAGCCGCATGTCTGCAAAGAAGTTGGTTGTGGGAAAGCGTTTAAGTATCTTTCACAACTGCAGAAACATCAGGATTCTCATGGTAAGTTCACCTTCCTACTTCTGTATGCCCTCAAGTTTAGTAACCTGTGCATATGAACATTTCTTGTATCATCCTGAGACCTCTAGTCTGAGAATCATTCTTGTGAAGTGTATTTTTTTCTTTTACTGAAAGCAGTGCTAAGCGTTTTCACTTGTATTTGTAATATTTTGTTAAATCTTGCCAAAATTTTAATCTCTTACGGTTTGGATTTACTTATGCAGTGAAATTGGACTCTGTGGAGGCTTTTTGTTCTGAGGCTGGGTGTATGAAGTACTTTACAAATGAGGAATGCCTTAAAGCACACATAAGATCCTGCCATCAGCACATCAACTGTGAGATATGTGGTTCTAAGCATTTGAAAAAGAACATCAAAAGACATCTACGGACTCATGAAGAAGATTCCTCACCAGGAGAAATTAAGTGTGAAGTTGAGGGCTGCTCTTCGACATTCTCAAAGGTAAAGAATCAATCAAAGCAACTTATTGTTTTAGCCCCAAAACAAGTATCGTTTTCCAGATCCCTAATTACATTACCATGATATTGCAGGCTTCTAATCTTCAGAAACACATGAAAGCAGTGCACGAGGATATCCGTCCTTTTGTGTGCGGCTTTCCAGGTTGTGGCATGAGATTTGCTTACAAACATGTCAGAAACAACCACGAGAATTCAGGGTGCCACATATATACCTGCGTAAGTTCATCCTCATTCCTCAACCTGCATTCTAACTAGTTCTTGTTGCATACTTCAAAGACTAGTATCTCACAAAAAAAAACCGAATCGTGGTTTCAGGGTGATTTTGTTGAAACGGATGAAGATTTCACATCAAGACCAAGAGGTGGACTGAAAAGGAAGCAAGTTACAGCTGAAATGATGGTACGAAAGAGGGTCATGCCTCCTCGGTTTGATCCAGAAGGACACGAGACTTGCTAGTAGTATCCAACAAGCCTTTATTATAATTTATAAGATACGAGAAGGTAGTTTCTAGGCAGGTGTTATGTGCAAAGCTTTTTATTTGTTTGTATGAGAGTACGTACCACTATAAGAATATATAACAACAATAGTAATTAGTAATGTAAAATTTTGATTAGTAATCTAATTTGTGTTCCATTTTATTTCACCCCCAGCTTTAATAAGACCTTAGTATAGTTTCCGTGATGACTCTTGTCCCATTTTCAAATTGTAGTGAACCTCTTTAGTGGTTTGGTCAAAGTAAATAAGACTTTGAATTGTTCAACCTTGTCAAAAGTCAACGATTGAACTTTGACTTTGAGTTTTTAAGTATCTTCTACAATCTATATAAAGCAAGGAGAGGCTGAGATTCTCCAAGAAAGCATGACTACATACAAGATTCGGGTGATATCTCTCATTATAGTAGGTACAGTTTCGGCAACTCTCATCCTCAATCTCGTTAAGAATTAAACATTCAGAAATTTGATCATATAATAATGTTTCATTCGTTTTGTCAAATTAAAAATAATCCATTAGGAGCGATTCTAGGAGGAGTAATCCCTGTAACAAAGACAGTGATTGCTTGTCCTCTCTATTGCTTACAAGTAGAGTACATGACTTGTCCTTCCTCCGGGGACGACAAGCTTCCACCAAGATGCAATTGTTGTCTTGCTCCCAAGAACTGTACTCTCCATCTCTCTGATTCTACTTCTATCCATTGTAACAAATGACCATATAAATCTAGAAAGAACCTGATGGAATCCCTCCTTCGAACCCCATCCATTCCTCCCATTCGTCGATTTCACCCATCTCTGTAATCTCCTCTTCTTCTTCTTCTTCTTGTTTTTCAAACTTTTGCATCAAACACTGAAAAAAATTGAATGCATAATCAAGATGTTAAAATTTCATTATTACCGTGTCTAATAAGAAAAGATTAAATACCCAAAAAAAAAAAAAAAAAAAAAAATCAAGAAATCAGACAAAACAAAAAGACCTCGTAAGCGGATTTGATCTCTTTAAAATCCTTGTCCTGTCCCTTGTGCACATCTGGATGATACTGCAATAACTCATTTTCTCTGTATATTAGTTATAATCCCTCTTTTCTTGATTTGATTGGACAAATAAACAAAGACAATGCGACATGTAATCTAACCTTAAGAGCAAGACGTTTGAAGGCACGTTTGACTTCGGTATGAGAAGCGAGAGGGGTCAATCCAAGAATCGTGTAATGGCTAAGATTTGATGACGAGCATCTCGTCGGAAACCGTATTAACCGTCGGCTATCTTTTTGAATGGTGGTGGAACCAGGATGATTCGTCGGAGCTCTGAACCGGATATTTCGTATCATCCTTTCTTCTTCTTCTTCTTCTTCTTCTTCTTCTTCTTCTTCTTCTTCACCAACCAAACATTTGAAGTTTTTTTTTTTTTATCTTTTCCTTTTTGGGAAATTGTGAGATATGGACCTTTTATATCTTGTACCCGACGGTATGGTCTTTTTGGATATCCGATTATCCGATTCACATTCCGATGTCATGTCGGTGATGTATATTTTTAATACTTTTTTGTGTGTGTTTCTTTGTTTGGTCTCTCTTATTTATAAGGAATATAATCCAACATAAACCATAAAAATATCCAAAATATTAAAATTACTTCAAATTTAACATAAATCATAATCCAACATTGTTAATGAAAAATAAGATTAAAAACATTGTTTTGTAAAAAAACATGTTACTCCGAGACATTGTTGTTGACGCTGCTGCTCCACTCGTTTTCGAAATCTGAAAGATAAAAAAATGTAGCTGATCACGAATCACAAAATTAATAAATTGAGTATAATAATTTGGAATATATATATATATAAAAGGTTAAACGAGTAAAGATTTATACTAACCAGTACGGAGATGATAAAAAATGGATGGACTTGGCATATCAAACTTGAGATCTTCTAATCCACCAAAGATCTCTTCTTCACTGTTCTCTTCAGCTTTTTCTTCAGTCTTTTCTTCAACCTTCTCTTCACTCTTCTCTTCACTCCTTTCTTCAATCTTCTCTTCTGTCATTGTTTCAGTTTGAATTAGACCACCACGACCACCACGACCAACACGACCAACACGACCACCACGACCACCACGACTACCACGACCACCACGACCACCACGACTACCACGACCACCACGACCACCACGAGACGTTCCCTGCACACATAACATAAGCATAATTTTTACAAAAAAATAGTTATTTGAACCATAATCAAATTAACGAACAAGAAATATGCAATACTTAGATACTGACCGAACCAGATGCATGTTGCGGCACCACCGTAGTTGAGACTGCGCCAGAGATCTTTCCTTCAGTCTCTTCTTCAGTTTGAATTCGAACACCACGACCACCACGTCGATGAGTTTTTCCCTGCACATATAACATAAGCATCACTTTTTTTTTTACAAAAATATGTTCTTTCAATCATAATCAAAATAATGAAAAATAAAAGAAAAATGCAATACTTGGATACTGACCGAACCATATGCATGTTGTGGCATCTCCTTACTTGAGACTGCTGGAAGAGCAACAACCTGTTTTTTTTGTTCGAACAATTAATAAATCATTAGCATGTATGAAAGTCTTTTTTCAAAGTTTTTGTTTCACCTCAATTTCTAATATCTTCTATGTTTTTAGAATTAAACAATGATTTCGTTTATGATACGAAAAATTTAAGCGAAATCTATATATATATTCTCCATTTAATCATTAAAATATTTAATTAAATACTCTACCTTTAGATAAGAAGACCAAATAAATTATAGATTTAATTAATAACAACACAAAGACATTTCATATATATATATATTTTCGATTGCTTCCGCGCGCAAACAATAAAAATTTCAAATTCAAAGTTTCCCTCGTAAAAAGTAACATTTTTTATTTTCCATTTAAATGAAATCTATATGTATTCTCCATTTAGTCATTAAAATATTTATTTAAATACTCTATCTTTAGATAAAAAAAACCAAGTAAATGATAGATTTAATTAATAACATCACAAAGATATTTAATATATATATATTCGATTGCTTCCGAGCGCAAACAAGAAAATTTCAAATTCAAAATTTCCCTCGTAAAACTTAACATCTTTTATACAAAATTTTGCCCGTAAACAATAAGAATACCTTATTCAAAATTTTGTGGGGGGGATGGGAATAATGATTTATATGTGTTATCATATATGATCTTAAATCATCCTATAGAATGATAGATCTATAATTATCATACAAATGAAAACATACTACAAAAACTTTGGATTATCCCATGGAAAACAACACCAATATCTCCATATTTTATATTTTAAATGATGTAAAATAATCTAACACAAGCTTTTCTATATTTTGTAATGAAAAGGACTTACCGAACATGGTTGTGGTTCAACCTGGGTGGAATGGTTTGAGGAAATAGTCTTTTGTTTTTTGGGGCAAATGTTTGAGGGACTAGACATATCACAATTTTTGTGTGTTTACTTCAATGTAATCGGAGATTCAGTATCAGGTTTTGTGAAAATGAAAGGTATAATACATTTACAGTTTCATGTATTTATATAATTTCAGAGTATTATATATATATATATATATGTATGTAAAAGAAAAGAGACACAATGTGTAAATTTTATTATTATTAATAATAATTAATTATAATAAAAACAAAAATGTAACAATACATATTTTGGAGGTTTTCTTCTCCTGTTTTGGTAATATAATTTCAGATTGAAAAAAAAAAGAAAGTAGAAAAATGTCCAATTAAAGTAAACTCATTGATTTTATTAAGTGATAATTACAACTGGAAAATAAATAATATGTGTCAAATATGTGTATTAGCATGCAAATAGATATTATAAATGGTTTTTTAAATATAATCTATTAAATTTTAGTATTTTATAAATAACCAATAAAATCTTATCATCACCATACTTATTTTTAAGGCCTAATTGGTGAAAAAAAAAATATTTCCAAAACAATTTGACAAGCTGTGTTGACCAATTAAATTTTTACCATGAGAAAATATTTATATTTGGATACACCTTTGAATTACTTTACCAAAAACTATGAATGGTTTCATTGAACAACTTAAAAATTGAATTTACATAACTGTTTTTGACAACATTTCAAATCATTTATTTGCTTGCTATTTTCAGAGAAATACACTGAAATACACTAATTAATGACCATTAAAGTTTGAGTTGAATAATTAAATTAGTTATCTTATTTTATATAGATTTATTGTGAGTAATAGTTGGGCTTTAGTTAGCTATTGATCTATTGGGTCTTTGTAAGAACTCAACCCAACGCAGGCCCATTAAGTCTCACTGTGCCACTGTCAGCTTAGCTGCGAAAAACCCCAACACTCCATTGTCATCACTTCCTAAACACGCCGCCGTGGAGAGAGGAGATAGAATGGAGGATATCGAGGATTTGTTGGCCGGAGGAGTCGGTGGTGCACCACCGGGATTTCGATTACCGTTGAATTCTGTCGGTATAAATCCGAAGACGAATAAAAGCAAACGTAGTATCACGAAACAGGATCAGATTACTACTGCTTCGAATCGTGACTCGCTTGCTCCACCATCTTTGACGATTCCAGGAACTCAGGTCATTCTCTCCTTCAATCTCTCTCTGTCGGTTACATTTTCTCGTTGCTTCGGTTTATATATCTGTGACGCTGACGTTTCGTCTCGATGAACTTTTTTCGCAGACGATATACATCAAGACGTTTGGATGTTCTCATAACCAGGCAAGTCAGTTTATGAATCTTCAGTGTTTTGATTCTGATTTTGGTGTGTTGATAGATTTCATCAGAATACACTTCCCATGTTTGTTACTCTTAGTGATTGAGATGAAATGTTTTAGCTGGAATAGTATAAGCTAATCGTATCTGGTGTTGTCTCGTGTTTTGGTTGTTGTTCAGAGTGATAGTGAGTATATGGCTGGTCAGCTTACTGCATTTGGCTATGCGTTAACAGAAGTCCCCGAGGATGCTGATTTATGGCTCATTAACACGTAAGCTTTAATCTCGATGTCTATGTTTTTGTTATTTTGAGATATTCATGAGTATGCGAAATGTTAGAAAATATAGTACACTTCATAGATTATGACAATATAGCTTTACTTTGTGTTTACAATGTATCTTATATGCACGATTGATGCAGCTGTACTGTGAAGTCTCCTAGTCAGTCTGCAATGTCTACTCTTATAACGAGGGGTAGAAGCGGGAAAAAGCCTCTTGTGATAGCGGGATGTGTTCCTCAAGGCAGTCGTGATCTTAAAGAACTGGAAGGCGTAAGTGTAGTTGGAGTCCAACAGATTGATCGTGTTGTTGAGATTGTTGAAGAAACACTTAAGGGTCATGAAGTCCGGCTTCTGACTCGGAAGACTTTGCCTGCGCTTGATCTCCCAAAGGTGAGCATACGTTTCGATTGCTGATTATTTTCAATTTCAGTGTTAAGTATGGCTCTTCCTGGCACTGAATATGTCGAAACCAAAAACCTGGTATCAGTACAGACTGTACAGTTCTTTATGCTTGGTATTTCATTACACAATTTCTTGTTCGACGTCATTTGGGTTCTCGTAGTGGGGATTAATAAGTGATTTTCCACTGCAGGTGCGGCGGAACAATTTTATCGAAATTCTCCCCATTAATGTTGGTTGTTTGGGTGCCTGTACTTACTGCAAGACCAAGCACGCCCGTGGTCACTTAGGAAGCTACACAGTTGATAGTCTTGTAAGCATATTCATCTTCACCGTAAAAGAGTTTTGATTTGTATCCAGTTTTCTCCTCTTTTCTGTTTGTCTGAGATTCCTGAATTGCAGGTGGAGCGGGTGAGAACTGTCATATCTGAAGGAGTTAAAGAGATCTGGTTGAGTAGCGAGGACACTGGAGCATATGGTCGCTTTTGAAACCTTTATTTTCCAACTTATTTTCTGTAGTTTCGTATTCCTTTTTATTGGTAGCTAATGCCCCTAAAATGTTGCAGGTCGTGATATAGGGGTTAATCTTCCAATACTACTTAATGCTATCGTTAAAGAGCTTCCTTCTGATCAAAGCACAATGCTAAGGATTGGGATGACTAATCCTCCCTATATTCTTGAGCATTTGAAAGAAATAGCTGCTGTTTTACGTCACCCGTGTGTCTTCACCTTTCTACATGTCCCTGTACAATCGGGCAGTGATTCTGTGTTGACGGTGAGTCTAGAATTGTGTAGGACTGCCAAAATATTTTTCTAGGCTTACCTGAACGTTCTGTTGCAGGCCATGAACAGGGAATATACAGCAAGTGAGTTCAGAACTGTGGTAGACACCTTAACAGAACTTGTGCCAGGAATGCAAATTGCTACTGATATAATATGCGGCTTTCCTGGTTAGTGTTGGACAAACCTTGAAGTCTGTATTTGTTCTTTTGAGACATAAAAACATCACATCGACATGAATTAGTAGGATGTGGATAGTTAGATCGTCGAAGTAAGCACATTAATTGGTCATATAACTCGGGTGTGTTAAAGATACTTTCTCACTTTTCCCAATTTCAGGTGAAACCGATGAAGATTTTTCTCAAACAGTTGAGCTTATCAAGGATTATAAGTTTCCTCAAGTTCATATTTCTCAGTTTTACCCTAGACCAGGTAAGCTCAAGGATTTGGTTATGTATGTAATCTAGAATTTGGGTGTCTTTCATAGGTCTAAACATTATCTTGGATGTGCCATTTATGATATAGGAACCCCAGCAGCAAAGATGAAGAAGGTACTAAGTAAAATAGTGAAGCAACGAAGCCGTGAACTGACTTCTGTCTTTGAGGCTTTTGCACCTTACACCGGAATGGAGGGCAGAGAAGAGAGGATATGGATAACAGAAGTAGCGACTGATGGCATTCATTTGGTAAGCCCATCCTGAACAACATATAATGTTATGTTTCGCCAAACTTCGTCTCATATTGTTTTTATCATTGATAGTGTTTGCATTTCTTATTTGAATATGTAGGTTGGACATACGAAGGGATATATACAGGTCTTAGTTACTGGACCAGAAAGTATGCTTGGGACTTCAGTTATGGCGAGGATAACATCTGTGGGGAGATGGTCAGTGTTTGGGGAAGTGATTGAGACATTTAGTTCCGCAAATAGAGAAACACAAGCCAGAGAGGAAACAAAGCCGCCTTGTCCGCCGAATGTCAGCACTTGTGAGACTTGCGCTTGCTCTGCTGAGAGCTGCTGTGGAGAAGAGAGATCAGGAGAGGCATGTAACGTCTCTGAAAATATTTCAAAACAGGACAATGATCAGAAGGGAAAGTCAAAGAAAGAAGGGAAGGAGATTCAAGAGGTCGATGTACCGGGGAGCGGTGTAGCAAATTGGGGTTTCATTGATAAGGCACTTGTGTGTGGAGTGTTCGTAAGTTCTCTCACCATTCTTGTTTTGTTGATTAGCGTTGCAATTAGAGTTCTGTTGCGTCAATAAGTCTCTCTCTGGCAGATTGTTGTCAAAGGACCAGTATCTAGTTTTTCACTAGTTAGTTGTTTGCTCCCATTTCGTGTTCTCTGATTTTGGGTCTGTTTCTGTATCTGGATGCATATATGATTTCAGTTTATGCTGCGTACCAACCAAATTGGATACTTTTGACAGTTTGTAAGCAATTACTTAAATAAGTAACGATTGTATAAATTGCATCCAAAACAAACAGAAAATCTATATATAATAGCAATCCGAATAAATGCTACTAAAATTTTTGCTTTTTAAATAGTACATTTTAGATAAATTTTCAAAAAAAAATTATGTAGAAAATTTCAGTTGTGTGTTATACGAAAAGTTGCGATTGTTCATTGTAACAAGGTATTTTTTTAGAAGTTGCAACTGTTCATTGTAGAGTTATGTTTATTTGAACATTTGTATTTTTTTAAAATCTATATATATTTGTCTGTCTAAAACTCTTAACTGTTTTTATTTTTTTACCATGACACAAGTAATATAAAATTTTAATCTCAATGGTTTTTACAGCTTTCTAAATTATTCTCTAGTACTCATTCTTTTAAAAGTAAATAAATTCTTCCAATTCTTGATCAAAATTTTTTTTGGAATGATAAATATGACTTACAACTTTCAGTTAATTTTAAAACAAAAAAATTAATAAAAATACCTAGAGTTTTTTTCCAAGAGCTAGATATAATATATAGTGAGTTTTTGGATTTGACTTTTGAATATGGTAATAAAGATGTCTTCTATTTAAAAGCAGTTTATATGAGTTGCATACATTGAAATATGGATGCTGCATTAATATTAATACAAAGTCCAGATCTGAAAAGATATCCTCAAGCTATATGACTATCTTCTATATTTTTCATTTGTGTTGGATGCTTTAATTGTAGTAAACGTGAGATGAATCGTTTTAAATGTTATTTTTTCCACATAAAATTTTAACTATTAGAAGAAAAGTAATGATTTTGATTTGTCACTTCGATATAAAAGGAGGACTTTTCCATAAAACAATTTTTTACATTTATTTTTTAAAATTCATACAATTGTGACTGTTTATTCTAGAGTTGTGTCTTTTACCATATAATATATATATAATATATTTATTTTGAAAAAAAAATCATACGGTTACATCTGTTTATTGTAAAGTTGTGTCTTTCACAATAAAAATCTGTATAATAATAACAATCTGAACAAGTATCAGTAACAGTGTGATTTTTCGTCGTACCTTTTCATTAAATAACTTTTTTTTTTTATAAATCATATGGTTGTGTTTGTTTATTGTAAAATTGTGTCTTTTATCATAGAAGAAGATCATACAGTTTCTTCTGTTCATTGTAGAGTTATGTCTTTTCACTATATCTTATTTACAACTTTTTATTCCAATAGTTAACTAATAAATCAATGAATCATTATTGTAGAGTTATGTCTTTTCACCATATCTTATTTACAACTTTTCATTCCAATAGTTAACTAACAAATCAATGAATCATTGTTCGCTAACACAAATTTTTCGTTTCATGATGAATATAAATAATGTGAATTTTAATATTTAATATCCAGCATTATTCTATAATGTAACTAAAGATTTTAGAAATGATTATAGTAATATAGAAATTTAATCAACTTTAATTATGTAACTTACAGTTGCATTTATTTATCGTAATTTTTCGTAAAATATGTGTTATTTAAGTTTTAACTATTTCATCTTTTATTTTTATAAGTTGTGTATTTTATTATAATTATTGGTTGATAAATTTTCACGCAAGATGAAATTTATTTTATTTTTAAAATTACTTTATCAGAAAATATATTTACTAATTATAATCATTCATTTGATATTCTCACTTAGGATCACTTCATCATAATATTTGTTTATAAAATATATAAATATCAATAACTGTTATGATGCTTGTTACTCTTTACAAGAATTTTTCATACAATATCTTATACTTATAATACATACAAATTATAGGTAGAGTTACCTCGATTCATTATGATTTTTTATTTAATAATGTTAACTAGAGTTGAGTCTTTTTAAAATATTATTTTTAATTATAAGTTTTTATTTTGGTGGTTGTATTTTCTAAACTCAGCTATATATTGTGTTTAATATTTACGAAGTTTTAATCCTACTTATTATTAATTTTTTTGGAGATAATTTTTAATTTTATTATTTATCATATATTTTCAAATGATTTTATAATATAAATTCTAAATTTAAAATTTAATTTAACTTGTTTTGAAATACTTCTCCGCAGGGTCTGAGTTTTAGTCTTTAAAATAACTAAATAAAAAATACTAGTAATATATTAGGAGCTATAAAAATCAATATAAATCTATGAAGACGAAATGGTAAGCAATCCATTTAGTTTTTTTGGTTATGTGGCAATCAAATGAATCAATGACTTTGCGAAGGCGCTGTAACAACTAACACCAGTTTCATTGCTTATTCTTATACATAAGAGCATTATTCTTTATTCAACATAAACCATATAAAAATCACATAAAACCACATCACTTTGTTTTACCATTACAATAAGAAAATACGAATCTCTCTGCAGAAACTGCCTCCATAGCTAGCAAGCTCCTATGGACCTGCAAGACGAGGAGCAAATGATGATGAACCCATTGCTGCGGAACCTGAGCTAGCTCTTATTGGTGCACGAGAAAGCACACAAAAATGAAGCTTGAAACCATAAGGATCCCAATACATTCCAATCACATCGCCTTCCTTCAAAGCTCTTCTCACGACAAAATCCATACGCCATCCATTGAGGAGAACGTAGCTTGCACACTGGTGCCATTTCATGAGAACCAGGTTGTGCATAGAACCAGTGTCGTCATCATACGCCTCAAGTGATAATCCAAAGCCGTCTTCGAGTACCTTTTGATCAGACATAGAGAGATATCTCAGAATGTCGCTACGCACAGTGTTTCCATTTAGGAAAAGACGACTGAGATAGCCAAGACTTGTTTTGGTCATTTCCTTCTTGATGGTCCATGGATCGGTGTAGAGAGTTAGGTTTGTTGAGACATTGTGCCGCTCTTCCTCTTTTATTTCTTCATCCGTCATAAACCTCATCCACGCCAGGTTTGTTATTTCTTCGGGTTGCTTATTGCCTGTTGGTCCACAAACAACCATGGGATCATGTGGCTCGCACGGAAACAGATCTAGGGTGACTAAACTCTTGCTTTGAGTATTTGACGCTGAAATGGGAGCCATATCCATGATCGGCGAAAAGTGAAAAACCTGACCAAAGGATGTAGTTGGATCAAAACTCTTTTTAAAAATATTATATATATACGTATAAAATTTATAACGAATCTGAGAAGTTTAATATACATTTTCAAAGAATTTTAAATCTATGCTAAACAAAAATATTTCAGATCAATAAGAAATAATCTAAAACTATGTCCAAGTCTGATAAGTGTGTGGTAATTTTAGAATAACCCCTAATACTATGGTTAAAAATGTTGATGGAAAAATAAAATTTGAAATGATTTATACGGTAAAGTTTTAGCTTATTTAATTCTAGTATCATTTTTAACTATTTCTTACAAATCTGGATACTAATGTTTATGACGAATCCAAATATGAATCATTGTTTTCAGATATAGATATACTAAACCTTTAGTCATCAGTTTAGTATATGGATCTGTAACTTTTTTAAAAACTCATATTTTATAAAATATTTAGATATGAAATTTTGCTAATGCATACAACTCAAAATTCTCAATTAAAAACAAAATATTATGGTAAAACTCACGAACAAAAAAACAATGGAGGAGAGGTGAAGCTACTCCACGGATATGCTATCAATGTGTTTATAAGGAAGTGATCATCGTTATTATTTGGTAATAGTTTGTGAAGTTTTATTGTACAGAATTTGTCATTGCAAACTATGTTTATATAGTCATGTCGAGTACTCAAAAAATAGTATACATCTATTATATTTCCAAAGTGATTGTTTTGACTAAAAAGTATAATATATTTAGTGGTATTTTTGGTAATATAATATAGATTATATTGACACGTGGAAATTGTGGAAATTGCTTTTAATATATTTCTGATTCGTTTGGATTTTTAATTCTAGGAAAAAACTAATTGAAAATTAAATGATTTAACTAAAATTGTATTTCTTGCATATCTTGATTTTATATATTTAAAGTTGATATAATAATTTTGATGGCTAATTTTTTTTTTTTTTTAAATGTTAAACCTGAAAAGCCTCAAAAAAAGAAATATCTCTCTAGATCTCTCTTTCTCCACTTATTGCTCCAATATAGCTTGTTGGGGGATCTTCAACCTATTTTTTTATTTTTAACTCTATTTTGGAGTAACTCCATTTTAGAGATGGTTTTACTCCAACCTATTTCTCCATATTTGACTCCAAAAAAGAATATTCTTAGAATATTTTTCTTATATCTTATTATTAATATAGTAATTCTTTATTTATTAAAATTACAAACTTGACCTAATTATTTTATTTTTAGCAAAAAAGAAAAATTAGCATGTTATTTATATTTAAAATTTATTATTTAACAACATTACATTACAAAACATTCATTAATTATTAATCTTTGTTGTATTAAATTGTTTTTAATCTTTAGTTTAAATCATATTATGTATTTTAAATTTTATTGGTAGTAATGCTGTTTTATATTTTTTTTTGTATTGTTTACTTTATATGTAATATATGTTAATTGTTGTATTTTAAAATTATTATTTATAAATTTAATTATAAAATAATAATAATTAACTGTATTTAGATATAAAATATAAATCTATGTAAATTAAAAAACTGATTTGTAAATACAAAATTTTAACTTCAAAATAGAAAAATAAATTAAAAATTTCTAAATATAAAAATCTTTATTTCGGAGATAGAAATGAAATGGGGTTGGAGAAAATTTTTATTAGGTTAGTTATGGTGGTAATAGTTAAAATAATACTACTTCCATAATTGTCTGGGGCCATAATGTATCAAAACTAGGCCCATTATATAGTTTCTTCTGAACTAATCGGAATGATATACGACCGTTTTGGTTACCGTGCAAAACCATCCTCGAGTATTTAAGAAGTTTACTTTTCTCGTAGAGCGGACACGTACAAAAATACGTGGAGACAGGTGTCATTCAGAAGCTAAAAGGAGAAGAAAAACAAAAAGGGTTATTTACGGTTCCACATCCCTCCCAAAGTGTTTTTATTACGGCTTAGTGGTTAGTTTAAGATTTCGAGAGAGTGGAAGAACAACCAATAAAAGTAAGGAATGATGAATCTACTAGCTTTGAGTCTTGTCTTGAGTACTTTACTAGCGGCGGAGGTATGGTCTCCGAGCCCAGCCATGACCACCAACCAGGCGGCGGCGTCAGAGGGAGACGTCATCGTTAAAGACGGTCACCGCGTTGTGGTGGTTGAGTACGATCGTGATGGTAAAACAAACACCAGAGTCTCGATCTCGCCACCATCGGCAGATCAAGGAGAAGGAGATAACGAAGAAGGGAAGGGAGGTTCTTTGTTTAAAAATGCGAAAGAGAGAGTGAAAGAAACGGCGTCGCATCTTCCACACGTCGGCCAAGGGATCTCCCAGCCGTTGATTGAGACCAAGGAAGAAACAGAGGATGCGCGTGATCATCACGCGACGGCTGGGGAACTCATATGCGACGCGTTCGGTAAGTGCAGGCGAAAGATCGCGAGTGTGGTGGGTCGGGCTAAAGATAGAACTGTTGATTCTGTCGGCGAGACTGCTTCTGATGTCGAAGACGCCGCCGCTCGTAAGGCTCACGATGTGAAGGAGACGGTTACACATGCGGCACGTGACGTGGAAGACACGGTGGCTGGTAAAGCCCGATATGCTAAGGAGAAGGTAACAGAGAAAGCCCATGATGTGAGAGAGAGTGTGGCTCATAAAGCCCATGATGTTAAAGATAAGGTGACAGATAAAGCACATGACGTGAAGGAGACGGTGGCCCAAAAAGCCCATGAATCTAAGGAGAGGGCGAAAGATAGAGTGAGGGGAAAGGCACACGCATTGAAGGAAACGGTGGCTCACAAGTCCCAGAATGCGTGGGAGAGAGTTAAGAATGGGGTGCGTGAATTCGGGTCAGCGGCTGTGGGGGCGCTTAGTCCGACAAAGGTAGCGAGCGTTGTGGGGCTGACGGCGATAGCTGCGGCGTTTGGGACTTGCGTGTGGGTGACGTTTGTGTCAAGCTACGTTTTAGCGTCGGTTTTGGGGAGGCAACAGTTTGGTGTTGTGCAGAGTAAGCTGTATCCTGTTTACTTTAAGGCGACCTCTGTGGGAATCCTTGTGGGTTTGTTGGGTCACGTGCTTAGCCGCCGAAGGAAACTGCTTACTGACGCCACGGAGATGTGGCAAGGGGTTAACCTCTTGTCCTCTTTCTTTATGATTGAGGCTAATAAGTCATTCGTTGAGCCACGTGCCACCAAGGTTAATTTACATTTCCCTGCCTAATATTTAATGTTTGTTATAGTCTTAATGACCATGGAACGATATAAATAGAAATAACAGATTAGTTTGAGTTTGTGAAATTAAGGACGATATATACTAGTAGATGTGAAGGAAAGAATGTATCATTTGAGTAATTTAGTGGGGTATTATTTATCAGTCTGTTGTTTTGGTCATTGAATTTACAATTTCTAGTTGAAAAATGTTGGGTATGTATATGTTTCGTTGCGGATAGGCAATGTTTGAGCGGATGAAGGCGGAAAAAGAGGAAGGAAGAGGAGGAGAGAAGACGAGTAGTGAGCAGGATCTAAGGCGGAAACTGGAGAAGCTGAGCGAGAGGCTGAGCAAGCTCAACACATACTCGTCTTGGTTAAATATATTGACGCTAATGTCTCTAACATGGCATTTTGTTTACCTCGGCCAGAGACTTGGAGCCGCATGTTGATCCACACTTTTGCTGTCTGAAACCCTAACTTTTTGTTGTTGTTGTTGTTTGTCTTTGTTTCTGACGTACTTGTCACGGTAGTATGGTTTTGTGTTTTGTTGTTGAATTTTATATGTAATATATTTTGTAATTAGGTCATGCCTTCACTTTTGGGTTACAGACTTGTTTTATGCCGTCTATGCATTAAAATTTCATATTAAACAGCGGGTCGATGGACCATGATCAATTATAGGTGCCGGCATCGTCACGTTGGAGACCTGATGAGGAGATATAAATAAGGTGATCCGACACTTTCATGCAAACATTTATGAATGAATTATTATTGTAGAAGTGCACCCACATACAACAAGATGATAAACTCAGGGTGAGACGTGAATAGACAATTATTAAAATAGTGACAATGCACCAGATGATACGCACGCTGAGCATTTTGTTTAAACCTCTAAAGCATGAAAGATCTTTTGTGGAGCAGCAGACTTCATCATGCGGAGAGCTTCGATGATGAGATCACATAGGTGATGAGGGTCTGGAATCACGTCTACATCAACTCCGATGTTGATGATGAGTTTGTCCACATAGCTTTGAATACCGATAATGAGTCCCTTGTTCCCAAAAAAGAAAAAAAAAAAAAAAACCATCGGAATTAAGTTTTCATCAACTAAGGTTCCCAACTAATGAACCTACTTTGTTTCACAAAAAATATCTGTTTTACATGTTTTCAAGAAAAAATATATATTTAAATTATGTTATTTATAAGTACACTATTTTCCGATTAATAATTTGAAATAATATATTTAATAAAAAGAAATTTGGTTTTTAAAACTGTATCGAACATGTGACTGATCATGCTAACTGTACTTATAGATGATATATAAGTACACATTCTTTGGTATTTGTAAAACAAAAAAAATAATAGTATGAGTTATTCTAACACGTTCCTTCGGATGATTCTCGAACTATCTATATGATATATGATATCAGTTAGCCTAACTGATCATGTGCAAGAAATTAAAGTAATGTTCTTCTTGATGATGATTTCAAGAATGTGTTTGTGTGTAAGAGAGTGATGTACCTGTGGAATACCAAAGGTACTTGCAGCAATGTATGATATCTGATGGCCGAAAAAGCTAATTTCTTCGGCTGGACCAACCACATTAGAGAATATCATCGTTGTGCTTCCAAAAATCTTAGTTACAAGAGTTTTAAGTGCCTGTTTTCCACCCCCACACATCGATATATATGTCGATCACATGTACAAAATACATTTATTATCTATATTTGGAACAACATATATATAGATAAGTTTGATTTAACATCTTACCTTAAATCCAAAAACCTCCAATGTCAATTTCAGCAACCCATGGGAAAATAGAGGTTCGAGGGAATGTTTTTTACGATCCATCATACTTTTGGATTGTCGAACATATTCAAATACATCATCGTATGACTTCATCTCTAAGGGAATCATAACATAACCTATTGAGTTCCCCCATCTACATTTTGAACCTTTTGCCATCATATTTGCCAAATCCTGATAGACTTACGTGTTAGATGCTTACTATTTTAAACAAGACAAAAAAGGAAGCAAAAATGGTTTGCCGTATATATTCATCACCTCAATATTTCTATTTGGCCTAAGATTGAAAAAAACAACACCATGAAGACGTAGTTTGTCTTCAAGATCTGTTCATAAATCCGAGACAAAATATAAGAATATTATTAAAAATATAAATTTTTTTATTATTAAAAATATGATATTAAACAAGAGTAAATGATTTACCATATCTTTGATTCAAATATCGAGAAAGACCAGCTTGTACCATTCCAAAAAGGACGTCATTTACAGTCTAATAGAAAGGGACAAAAAGATTTCAAAAATATTTTTAAAAGAGAAAACGTTTTAAAAACTAAGTAAGCAAATGTACCATATTCATGGCGTTCTTCACCATTTTGACATCATTCAGACTAATGATTCGATGAATAAACTTATTATTGCTAAGTGTTGCTCCTGGTTTACCGAATATATGAGCTGAGGTGTCCCTCGCACAAAAAATAAAAATTATAGACTTGATAACTTCAACACAAGTGTGGAACATAACTCTTACTATGAGCCATAACCAATCAACCAAAGCAAAACAAACGTTCTTCGCTTTGCGTTTCTTCGGAGCCACAAAAGTAGGAAACGCCTCCAGATCACTTGTTTTCCGAGTACAAGCGAGTAAAAGAGACATAAGAGACATCCCATCGCCCAAAGAGTGATGGAACCTAGCCACAGCCACAGACTCGGCATGTGATGTTCTAAGTTTCAATAAATGAAACTCCCATAAAGGTTTGGACATATCCATTGGAGAAAGAGCCATATTAGATGTATAATCCTCTAGAAATTGATCAGGATTCTCAATGTTGGGATCTATATCCGGAACAATTACATGTTCTTCTACTTTTACTTTCGTTGGAATCCATTTAGCTTTTCCTTTGTGCTCACCATGACCGGTCACCTACATGTATCATATGATGTTAGAAGGAACCCTAACGTAATTATAGTATATATATGGATTGATACACTCATCTTATATTTATTTTGACTTGGAAGTCATGAAACGTAACATATAGACAATAAAAATGTGTGTACGTTAATTACCGACCAGTATGCTAGAGAAGCGTGGATGGTTGATCAGTGTATTTTTTAAGCCTTCAACAATGGTTGATGGATTGCCTTCGGTTTTGCATCCAATGGTTACAATGTTAAAGACATCGAGACCCGGCAAGCTAAACAACCGCGCAAATGGACTTACTGGCTCCTCTACTTCCGTCACTTGCCTTTCTACTGCCATATGGCCCATATCTCTTATTTTGGTTTCCGGTTTTATTGTATTATTCTACAATATATACATATGTATATTCAAATGGTTTATTTATAGACATTGAAATTATTGTAGTTAATTAAATGAGGTTGTTGAGAAGCTACATGCTTCTTTACCTTACTAGATATGTATGATGGATCCAATAAATGGTGTAAATTATTGGGATGGTACCACAGCTATTAAATTATTAATGGTGTCAATCTAAATGTTTGCTTGCTCAATTCTCTGAAATTTACTTCAAAAAATATCATGTTTTCTACATATGGCATACTCACAAGATTTTTGTTTTAGTAAAAAATTTACAAGATTTTCTATCTCTTGTAGTTGTAGGTAGGTAGATTCATGAGATATTTTTCTTGTACCAAAAATTATAGAGAGAGTTATAAAAACAAAATATTATTTTATGGTACATGCTTATTATTTATGGTATGTTTATATACACACAGTTCTTAAAATACGTGGATACAATGATGTAGTTAAATGAAGTTGTTGAGAAGCTTTGGGTAAAAAATGTATAGTAAAGTGGATAACGAAATAAATATTATTTTTTAAATTTAGCTTTCAAAATGTAAGTATTCGTTCTTTAATTATTACTAGGTACTAACCCGCGGAAAACCGCGGGCGAAACGTTTTTTCAATAAAATTTTGTAATAACTTATTTTATTATTATGCTATTTATAATAGCTTGTTGAAAATTTTGGTTTGCTTATATTATAATTTTTATATTTTAAAAATATTTAATGAAAATCTGTCAATAAAACATTTGGCATGTAATGAATAAAATTGTTTAAACTTTTGTCAATTAAACACAATCTTTACTAACATGTAAAAAAGAACAACTAAATATAGCTAGTAAAAGTTTTGAAAAGTCTTTTTGAAAAAAACATTCATTTTTTTTATGTGGCTTCATTTTCTTGTCTATAATAATTACAACCTGTGGTAAGTTTTTTGATAAAATTTGTAGCTGTATATTTATTCGATTTGGTTTTTAACTTTTATTTATTTTTAAGTATGAATTAATTTTGATTCTAATAGATTTTTTTTTTTTTACTTTTCTACAATTTATTTTATTTGATGTGTCCTCGATTTTTATTTTTTAATTAATTATATTTATTTAATTAATTAATTAATCTTAATTTTTTTTAATGGTAATGGAATATAATTTTACACATTTTAATGTTAGTTTCATATTTGTACTTCCCAATTAATATAGTAGGATAAAATTTGAAGTTGTAGATTTTCTTCGATTAGATTTTTAAAATCTTAGTTTTTTTTTAATACGGATTAGTTTTGATTCTAATAGATTTTTTTATTTTTCTACAATATATTTTATTTAATGTATCCCCAATTTTCGTTTTTTAATTAGTTATATATATTTAATTATTAATTAATCTTAATTAAATTTTTCTAATGGCAATTGAATGTAATTTTTTACATATTTAAGGTTAGTTTCATATTTGTACTTCTCGATTAATATAGTAGGATTAACAGATTAAGACTAAAAAAAAGTTTTCTTCTCGGATACATGCCTAATCTTTATGACTTAATTTTAAAATATATGTTGCTTAAAAAATCAAATCACATGTTTACGTGTTTTTTTCTCAACCAAACATTAAATTAGAAAATAACTCTAAGATTGGTTGCACAAACCAGAATAACAGTTTACAAAATATAATTATGAAACTAAAGATCTCGAAGAACAAGCAAGACATTCTGCCTTCACATTTGACGTACGCTGAATCTTGGTAAGAGTGAAGGTGGGGAGAGATTATCTGAAGTGGCTGAAATCACCGAGCAGATTGGAGAATGCAGGCCATTCATCTGGAGACTGCACCATCACCACTAACTCTGCACAATGGCACATAAGCTTGACAGTTAACACCAGCATTTAGGAGAGACTCCATAGCCCAAATCAATGCTTGTAACTCCAAATGAAGGGATGAAGGGCTTCGTCTAACACAAAGTGCTCCCAGAAGTAACGTCGTGTCCTCACCATTGCAGTACCACCAACCCAACCCCATAAAACAATCCGAACCCTTCCAGCAGGGCTGGCCCGACTAAAGTTGCTGCCTAAAGCAAATTTTTTTTTTGCCCATTAACAAAGACTAGGGAAAAAATGTTACAAAATTGGCTAATTCTAAGTCCGAACTCTTGACACTGAAGGAGAGTCAAGGGGCATCCCACCACTGTACTACCACAACATTTTCAAAACTGATGCCCCTTGAACCCTTAATATAACTTGGCGCCTAAAGCCCTTGCTTTACGAGCTTTAGGTCAGGGCCGGCCCTACCTTCCATGATCCATTAATCTGACAATGAAAAGAGGGATTTAGAATTTACGGGAAATCCTGCAGAGAAGGACTTGGCCTCCTCCTCCTCCAGCAATTATCATTAGTAGCCTGATTAATAACATCATTTTCCGTTTTTTTGATTGAATGAATAAACAATTATTTTTTTGCGTTTTCTATCCAATCCCATTTATAATAAAACGGAAGTACATAACTTTGTTTTGTAAATTATATAATTTTAATGAGTTGATTACAAATAGGTAATAGATTAATTGATAGATTAATTGGTTACAAGTTAAATAGTGGGTGCAACCTTAATTTATTTTCGGAAGATTTTATTACTAGAGCACGTTGTTTCCAAAAATCTTAAAGAGAATATTCTAAATAATCATTTGATATCATCTAACTTACCATATTAATTTGTTAATTATGATTATACTTCACCTCTCATTTTTATATATGAGTCTATTCTGTTAATTTCTTTTGTTAAATTATTCATCAAATAAAATCTTTTGATATCTAACATAACATATTAATTTGTTAATTATCATTATACTTCACCTCTCATTTTTATATATGAGTCTATTTTGTGAAAAAAATAAATTATCATATTATTTATTATAATTAAAAAATAGTTTTATTTCCGGATATACCATAAGTTGAATTTTTAAAAACAAATATAAGTTGTTCAATCTATTAAATATTCAAGCTTTAGTAATACTCTCTCCGTTTCAAAATATAAGATGTTTTAGTAGAAACACACATATTAAGAAAAAATTATTTTTAAAAAGTTTAACCAATGATACCCAAGACTGCATAATATAAAATATAAAATTAAACTAAAAGTTGCATAGAAAGTTGGAAACATCCTATATTATGAAACAAAGATAATTCTCTAAACATCCTATATTATGAAACAGAGGGAGTATTATTCTTTAAAAATAATATCTATTGAATTAAAAGTTTTACTGAGTAACGGGTCAAAATTTGAATATTTAAATTCAATTTCATATTTTTTTTGTTGAATTTTATAATTTTATATAATATAATAAAATTTAAATATTTTATTTTGAAATATTTTTTAAATATTGAAACTTGATATAAAAGTTAGAAACTATAAACACTCTAAATTGATTTGTTATAGCAACGTCAATAATATGAAAGAATTTCAAGAAACCAAATATATTAAAACAGAAAGTATAACAATATATTAAATTACTCATAATATAATAACTTGCTTTTTAAAAACCAAATTTACAACATTATATCTTATAATGACATTCAAGTCATGATGAATATACATTATTGAAATAACTTCACATACATAAACTAATAACATATTTAAAATTTTTATTTTAAAATAAATATAAAAAAGTATAAAATAAAATTTTTAACCATTATTATAGCACGTGTACTTATCTATAATCATTAACTATATAAAACTTACAAAATAGGTTTCTTTTTTCAATCCATCATATTTAGCATATGATTTTATTGCATAATGTTTTATCCAAATTTTTTTTAAAAAAAATAATCACCTAAATTATATTTTATATGACAATTACAATATAAATAAAATAAATTATAGCACGGTCTTAATCTAGTTAACTATATAAATGGAATGGAGTACAACCTGGTAGTATGAATTTGATGTATATATAATTTTCTTGCTATTCTGGAAATATGTACAAAATTAGTCATGAGATATACTATTTCTGGTAACAAAAATTTATGAGAGATCGTTATCATCAAAAATAGGACAGAAGTTAATACTCCACGTGAAAGAAAAGGACACGGCTAAAATCTGCGTTAGTGTGTGTCGACAATCCACGCATTTCTGTTTACGTCAATGTTTAGTAGGTTGTAGTTGGTTGGTTAAAGACGCAAAATGAGTGGTATTTCATGTTGACCATACACTAAAAGCATAAGCAGTGGTGACAAACTCTCACAGTTTCTCAAAAATTAGTTTGTGTGATGCCAAGGCTTTCTATATTCACACAGTTAACTTCCCATGAACTACTTCCTCCGTATATCACACATCCAATACTATCTTAATCCATGTTAAACCATATTATGTGATGCAGATAATAATCATATCGACATGGTCCCACAGCTATTAAATTATTAATGGTGTCAAGCTAAATGTTTCCTTGCTCAATTCTCTAAAATTTCCTTCAATAAATATCATATTTTCTACATATCACATATTTACAAGATTTTTCATAGGAGTTGTATGCACTTTAAAAAAAAAAAAAAAAAAAAACTCTTGTAGTTGTAAGTTGGTAGATTCATGAGATATCTTTCTTCAACCAATTGTTTTTGAGAAGTAGTTATATATAATAAAAAGGTATAAATAAAAAAATAACTTGATATAAAATAGAGGTTGTCTCTATTTATGGAGCTAAAATCTCATAACACCCTTTCTATCAAAACAAATTCTCAAAACTCCCTCAATGGTAAAAGGACAATATTACCCTTAATGAAAATTGTTTTAGGTTAAATATAATTAAATGAGTAATTGTTCAACGAAAAACACAGTAGCTCAGTGGTTGCGAGCTCCATGCGCACGCGCGCGCGCCCAGGGTTCGAATCCCACTATGCGCGGTACAACTGGTACAACTAGGGATATATGGTACAACTATGCAAGGTGCAACTGGTACAACTAGGGGATATATGGTACAACTATGCGAGGTGCAACTAGAGGATATATGGTACAACTATTCTTTAAAAACTACTACAACTAGGGGATAATGCAGATATGAATTTCTGGTATAGGGGCACTGGAGATGAATTCTCCTATTTATGTGGCAAGCAAAACTACCTGTCCACACATTTTGGAATTGAGGTAACATTTCTATTTGTTTTTAACAACAAATAAAAATTTTAATTCAAATGAGCCAATTAGGGGAACTATTACGTAAGTAACCATATACGGTTGAGTACGAACTTGTCGTGCCAAACGAGTCGCAAACACATTAGCATTCCTAGAAATCAAGATTAACGAGAAACTTGAGAATTCCTCCGTATCCACCTTGATGTCTTCGAGATAAGTTGGGAAAACCGGCCAGTCGGAGGGTGAAAACACCATCTTCACTAAATCTGTGAAAAAATTATTTCCCTAAATTTTTATCCTATCATACATCACATAGCCTAAACAACAGTTTTGGTTTCAGTGTGAAAGGCTACGTCCAAAATTAGAAGCGCTCATAAGCGGAATGGAGATTTGGGATAACGTACACACCTAACCTTGTAACATCCGTGTTCCAGGAATAGAGTTTGGGTTATGTTGATTAAACCAGAAGAGTGGATTTTAATTAATTTTGGTTTAATTAAATCCTGGTTTAATCAAATTAAACCAAAAACCCTTATTTCTCTTTGTAATTGTTGACGCCTCCTCTCTCCTTTTGGTGATTTTTTCGTCAGTTTCATCAGAGAGAGGGAGAGAAAGAGACATAAACCTTGGTTATTTGGTGTAAAGGAGAAAGAGAAGGAGATCAAGCTTTTTCCTTAGAGTTAAGAGAGAAACAGAACTGTCAGAGTTTGGGGGAAGGAGGATCCGACTGGTCAAATCGTTTCGAAAGGTACTGATTTTTGGTAGGGTTGTAGCCAAGAGATTTTTGTACACTCTCCTTTTTACAGAAGTGAATTTGGGTTAATATTTTAGGAGATATTGGCAGTTTCGTGGGGTGTTTCTTCTCATTCGCGGATTGAGACCAGCGGGTGTTACGGGGACGATTGCGGTTTCATCTATAATCTGATCGTGCTGAAATTTTGTGGGAAGCTTCTGGACGTATATACCTTGCTTTTCACCGGAGGGATTAGAAAGTTAACGGTTAGTTTTGATTTCGTGGTTTCACTTGTGAGGTTGTTCTTTTCTTTTCTTGGCAGTTTGTTTTCAATATTTGTTTGTTGTTGTGATTGGTTGTAGGAACAAGTTTGCTTGTTCTTGGATATTGGAAAGCCTCTCATTTGGTTGTATTTAGTTTTGTGAATCACTTGTTAAGGTAAGTGCAGGACCATGGCTTATCTAAGCTAGAGATTTCTCTAATCTACTTGTTTATGTGTTGTTTGGCTTGTTGATTTGTTGATTGATGATTGTTTGTTGATGGTTAGAGATGTCTCTATTGCTTGTGTGTATAGCCCAGTAGATGGGAGGATTGCCTTACTGAGTGTTTATAAAATACTCATGCATTGCAATATGTGTTTGTGGTGCAGGTAAAGGCAAAGTGTGACCGTGGAATCAAGGCAATGAAGAGGAGGATGTTCTAGTGGTTCGCTTGGTTGTCTAGCTTTTGTTAGGTTGCTAGAGTTGAGTCCTAGAATGTTGCTTAGGATTGCTGGTTCATTGGTTTATGGTTGGAATTATACTGGATATTATTCTATTGGTTATTATATTTATTGGATATTATTTATTAGTTATTGGTATTGTTATTCCGCTGTTGGTTGTGATTATGGTTAGGTGGCTAGTGGGTATGAGACCATTAATTGCAGTTTATTTTTTTTTATTATATTTATTATTTTAAAAAAAAAAAAGTTGGTCCTTTCAAACCTAGGCTTGCAAACTTGTATCTGTATACCTATACGTTAATGTATATGGCAAGAAATAGCATAATATGCCTATACGTTAATGTTTAGTGTAGTAGATTGATAAAGGATTTTTTTTTTTTTTTTTCTACTTCTGATTTTCCTTTGTGCTCGATCATCCTCTCGTAATCAAATCCTAAATGACAGCAACTGAGAGAGATTGTTTAGATCCCTCTTTATCATGTACACAACAATATAATTAGTACTTATTTTTCTTGGCTAGTTGAAATGGAACACAAACTAGTGGACGTCTACATTTATTCAACAGACCATATTTACATTTTTTTTTAATAAAAAGTATATCATAATTAATTTTATTGTATTTTTGGAAAATAAAATTAAAAATGATAGAAAACAAATTATTTTAGTAATAGTTATGACTTATGAGAATTGTCTAATTATTATGTAGCTCACATGTGAAGCGTACTAATTAATTAATTAAAGAAGAAAAGACAGAGAAATTAGCTTTCAAAAGCTAATGGTTAATCTCGGTTAATCACCTGTCTCTTTCGTTGGTGACAGAGAAGAAGATGACGACTTGTGGAGAAGCTACTCCTCTCAAAGAAGAATACGTCACTGACGCCGTTGACCACCGTGGAATCGCCGCCAGAAGATCTAATACCGGTAGATGGAGAGCCGCCTGGTTCATCATCGGTAAGCCGGATGAGATCGTTAGCTACTCCTCTCTGTTTACAACACTATCTCTGTAATTTGTTTTCACATTTTGTTTTGTAATTGTAGGTGTAGAGGTGGCGGAGAGGTTTGCTTACTTTGGAATCGCATCGAACCTAATAAGCTATTTGACTGGACCACTTGGTCAATCCACGGCGGTCGCCGCCGCTAATGTCAACGCTTGGTCTGGAATCGCTACTCTTCTTCCTCTTCTTGGAGCTTTCGTCGCCGACGCTTTTCTAAGTCGATATCGAACTATTGTCATCTCTTCTCTTATCTACGTTCTGGTTCGTCTCATTCTCTTTCGATTTGAATGGTAAAAATCGAATCTTTATGATGGGTTTTGGCTTTTGAATGAGAAAGAGTTTGAATTTGGTGTCAGGGTTTGGCATTTTTGACTTTATCTGCGTTTCTGATTCCCAACACTACTGAAGTGATCTCTTCTTCACCTTCATCTTTACTCAATGCATTCTTCTTCTTCTTCTTCTCTCTGTATTTGGTTGCTATTGGACAAAGTGGACACAAGCCTTGTGCTCAGGCTTTTGGTGCTGACCAGTTTGATGAGAAAGACTCTCAAGAGAGATCTGACAGAAGCTATTTCTTTAACTGGTGGTACCTTAGTATGTCTTCAGGAATCTGCCTGGCGATTCTTGTGGTTGTGTTCATCCAGCATATATTCAGCTGGGCGCTTGGATTTGGAATCCCGTGTGTGTTCATGGTGATCTCTCTTGCTCTTTTCGTTTTAGGGAGAAGATGTTATAGGTACAGTAAAAAAAGACAAGAAGATGAAACCAACCCTTTTACCAGGATAGGTAGAGTTTTCTTTGTAGCATTCAAGAACCAAAGATTGAGTTCGTCGGAATTGTGCAAAGTTTAGTTCGAGTCTTCAGAGGAGAGGTAAGTATGACATATAGCAATCATAGTTGTTACGGTTCGGAGGGCCTTGTTGCATACTTGCATGGTTAAATTTAATCCTCTTTCTTGTGACAGGTTTCTCAACAAAGCATTGCTTGTACCCAATGATGCATATATGGCATGCAAGTCTAGAGATGTCGAAGACGCCACAGCTCTAATTAGGCTTATTCCAGTATGGCTTACAACACTCGCCTACGCCATACCCTATGCGCAGTACATGACTTTCTTCACAAAGCAAGGTGTCACAATGGAAAGAACTATATATCCTGGTGTAAAGATCCCACCTGCTTCTCTTCAGGTTCTTATTGGCATATCAATTGTCCTCTTTGTTCCCATCTATGACCGTGTTTTGTTCCCAATCGCCAGGTCGATAACTAAAGACCCTTGCGGCCTTACAGTGCTCAAAAGAATTGGAGCTGGAATGGTACTATCAGCTCTCACTATGGTTATTGCAGCTCTGGTCGAGGCAAAACGGCTCGAGACTGCAAAAGAACATGGACTTATAGACCAACCGAAAGCTACTGTTCAATGTCGATATGGTGGTTAATCCCTCAGTATCTGCTGCTGGGATTGGCCGACGTACACACTGTAGTGGGAATGCAAGAGTTCTTCTACAGCCAAGTCCCCACTGAGCTGAGAAGCATAGGTCTTGCGCTTTACTTAAGTGTGTTGGGCGTGGGAAGCTTATTGAGCAGCTTACTCATCTCTCTGATCGACTTAGCCACGGGAGGAGATGCTGGAAACAGCTGGTTCAACAGTAATCTGAACAGAGCCCATCTCGATTACTTCTATTGGTTACTTGCTGTTCTTAGTGCCGTTGGGTTCATTACGCTCTGGTTCATTTCCAGGTCGTATATCTATCGCCAGGTGGATCAAGTGTAATTTCTAAAATAAGATTTAAAAAAAATGTTCAAACTATTGTTGTAGATAAGCAATGTTTGAGCAGGAGCTAAGACGGAAACTGGAGAAGCTGAGCGAGAGGCTGAGCGAGCTCAACACATACTCGTCTTGGTTAAATATATTGACGCTCATGTCTCTAACATGGCTATTTGTTTATCTCCGCCAGAGACTTGGCGCCGCATGTTGATCCATACTTTTTCTGTCTGTAACCCCAACTTTTTGTTGTTGTTGTCTTTGTTTCTGACGTACTCTTCACGGTAGCATGGTTTTGTGTGTTTATTGTCTATGTAATATATTTTGTAATTAGTTTATGCCTTCACTTTTGGGTTAGAGAGGTTATTTTTGTGCCATCTATGTATTAAAATTTCATATTAAAAATTTAAAATAGCAGGTCCATGATCAAAGTTTCGGCGTACATTGATTCAACACACGTTGGTACAAAGATTTATGGATAAATTATTGTAGAAGTGATCGAAATCAATAATAGTCTAGTGTTTATAAAGACGATAAATTCAGGGTGAGACGTAAATAGACAATCTAATAGAAATAGTGACACACTCAAAAGATTGAATAATTGTTGTAAATAGGTTTCCTGGATGGATGATATGCACGCCAAGCATTTTGTTTAAACCTCTGGAGCATGAAAAATCTTTTGTGGAGCAGCAGACTTCATCTTGTGGAGAGATTCGATGATGAGACCGCAGAGGTGATGAGGGTCTGGAATAACCTCTACATCAACTCCGATGTTGATTATGAGTTTGTCCACATAGCTTTGAACATTGATAATGAGTTCCTTGTTCAAAATAAGCAAAAACAAACCATCAGAGTTAATTAAATTTCACCAATTAAGGTTGCCAACTAATGGATGAACGGTACATTTACTTTGTTACACAAAAAATATCATTTTTACATGTTTAATACAAATTAAGAAAAATTATATCATTTTTTATTTAATAAACTGATATATAGATTATTTTTTTTAGTTTTAGTAATTACATTGAAAATATGAGATGACACTCTTAGTAATAAAAATAATGTTTTTAAACTATATATAGTTTGTGGAATGAAAGGAATATATATATATAGTAGTAGTAGTGTTGTTTTATATCCGTCTTTGATATGAGATATTCTAATACGCTCCTTGGGATGAATCTCGAACCAAATTCCCGATTCCCTCTAAATCTTGGTTATCAAATACATTTGTAATGTGAGATAATCTAGCATTAGTAGTCTAATTTATGCACAAGAATTTGAGATAATGTGATTTTTAATCTGACGATGGTTTCAAGAATGTCTTTATGTGTAAGAGAGTACCTGTGGAATACCAAAGCTACTTGCAGCAATGTAACATATTTGATGGCCGAAAAGGCTAATTTCTTCGGCTGGACCAACCACATTAGAGAATATCATCGTTGTGCTTCCAAAAATTCTCTTTAAAAGAATTGTGAGTGCCTGTTTTCCACCCCCACACATCCATATATGTTAATCAGATGCATAAAATACGTTTATTATATTTGGAACTGCATGCATGTTAATATATTGTTTGATTTAACATCTATACCTTAAATCCGAAAACCTCCATCGTTAATTTGAGCAACCCATGGGAAAATAGAGGTTCGAAAGAATGTTTTTTACGATCCATAATAGTTTTAGATTGTCGAACATATTCAAATACATCAACGTTTGACTTCATCTCCATGGGAATCAGAGCATAACCTATTGAGTTCCCCCATCTACACTTTGAACCTTTTGCCATCATATTTGCCAAATCCTGATATAGACTTATGGGTTAGATTCTTACTATTTTAAACAAGACAAAAATAAACTATAAAGCAAAGATCGTTTGGGGTATGCTATTCAGCACCTCAATATCTCTATTTGGCCTTAGATTAAAAAAAACAACACCATGAAGACATCGTTTGTCTATAATTTTTCTTGAATTTGAAGATGTTTGAAGATCTGTTCATAAATTCGAAACAAAATGTAAGAATATGTTACGTATATTAATTTAAGATATTAAACAAGAATAAATGATATTTACCTAATCTTTGATTCAAATATTGAAAAAGACCAGCTTGCACCATCCCAAGAAGAACATCATTTACCGTCTATCAAAAAAAAAAAAAAAAAGAGGAAAAAAAACATAAATATATCCATCTTTCAATAGGAAAAAAAAGGAACTAATTAATCAAATGTACCATATTCATGGAGTTCTTCACCATTTTGACATCATCCAAACTAATGATCTGATGAATGAACTTATTAGTGCAAAGTGTAGCCCCTGGTTTAGCTATTATATGAGCTGAGGTACCCCTCGCACAACAAATAAAAACCATAGACTTAATAACTTCGACACAAGTGTGGAACATTACTCTTACTATGAACCATAACCAAGCAACCAAAACAAAACAAACGTTCTTCGCTTTGCTTTTCTTCGGAGCCACAAAACTAGGCAACGCCTCGGGATCATATATTTTCCGAGCACAAGCGAGTAAAAGAGACATAAGAGACATCCCATCGCCCAAAGAGTGATGAAATTTAGCCATGACCACAGATTGAGCATGTGATGTTTTAAGTTTCAATAAATGAAACTCCCATAAAGGTTTGGACATATCCATGGGAGAAAGAGCCATCATTGATGTATAATTTTCTAGATATTCATCAGGATTCTCAATGTTGGGATCTATATCCGGAACAATTACATGATCTTCTACTTTTACTTTCGTTGGAATCCATTTAGCTTTTCCTTTGTACTCATCATGACCAGTCACCTACATGTTTCAGGTGATGTTAAGAGCAACCCTAACGTAATATATCATATGGATTGATACATTGATAATCTTATATTTATTTTGAGTTAGGAAGTCATGAAACTTAACATATAAACAATAAAAATGTTTGTATGTGTGTGTACGTTAATTACCTACCAGTATGCTAGAGAACCGTGGATGGTTGATCAATGTGTTTTGTAAGCCTTCAACTATGGTTGATGGATTGCTTTCGGTTTTGCATCCAAAGGTTACAATGTTGAAGACATCAAGACCTGGCAAGCTAAACAACCGCGCAAATGGACTTACCGGCTCCTCTCCTTCCGTCACTTGCCTTTCTATTGCCATATCTCTTATTTAATTTCTGGTTTTATGGTATTAGTCTACTAAGTACACATGCAAATGGTTATTTATATACAAATAGCTATTTATATGTGTATACATTGACACTGTTGTAATTAATTGAGGTTGTTGAGGAGCAGCTCAATCGATACCCTTACAAAAATAAAAATAAAAGAAAGAGAAAAAATATTTTTCAACTGAGATAGGAAATTTAACAGAAAAAACCTTTTAACACTTGTTGGATCTATTGTTTTTTTTTGTCAACCATTGAGCCACTACTGGCGGGCCTATTAGCCAAATTTCTACATTCGTAGGAAGCAGGACTCGATCCCTAGCGTGATGGTACTTTCTACAAATGAACTTACCACTTGTTGGATCTATTTTAAACCCTCAACTGTGTTTTCAGTAAATAAAACTCTGAATTTAAAAACAGTTAGTAAATTTAGGGAATTTAACTCTCCGTCTATATAAATATTTATACCCATAACAATTTCCTCTACGCAACCAAAGTTTGTTTAATTTGAAATAAAAACGATTAGACGTTAATTTTTAAACACAAAAACCACAAATCAAGCTACATTTAACAGAAAAAACTCAAATCGTGAAATCCTAAAAACTCAGAAATCCCAAGATGTTGAATTTTAAAAGAGAATAGTATTGAATCAATTCTTTGATATCCTTTTTTCTAATTTAGTTTTCAAATGTAGGGTTTTTAATTATTATTAACAGACTAAAATTAAAAACAAAATTTGTTTACATCCTAATTTCAAAATATATTGTTTAAAACATCCAAAACCACATTTATTCTCGTTTTCTTTCCAAGTATATAAATGGAGTAACTAAAACATGATAATATGAATACGATATATATATATTATTTTCTTAATATGTAAGAAGTTTATCTGGAAATCTTTCCAAGATTATTCATTGGAGGTTTTCATGCATTTTGAAAAATTGTATCATATAAAAATATGTCATGTTATATCATATTTAAAAAATAAATCAAAATTAAAAGAAAAAGACAAAACAGATTAAGGAAACAAATTATGTATATTTTTTATTCAGGAAATTATGTCAGTTTGAGTTTATAAAGAGGATTAGGTTTAAATTTTATAATGAAAAAAATTATATGACGGTTTGGATTTATAAAAGAATGGTTAATGTTTAGATTTTATAATTAAACAAAATTATATGTCGGTTTGGGTTTACAAAATAGTGATTAGGATTTAGATTTTATAACTGAACAAAATTTTATGTCGGTTTGGATTTATAAAAGAGTGGTTAGAGTTTAGGATTTAGATTTTATAATTAAACAAAATTATATGTCGTTTGGGTTTATAAAAATGTGGTTAATTTTTAGGGTTTAGATTTTACAATTGAACAAAATTATGTATCGGGTTGAGTTTATAAAAGAGTGGTTAGATTTTAGGGTTTAGATTTTACAATTAAACAAAATTGTATTTTGGTTTGTAAAAGAGTGGTTAGGGTTTATATTACACAATTAAACAAAATTATATGTTGGTTTGAGTTTATAAAAATTGGTTAGAATTTAAATGTTAATTATAATTAAAAACTATAATATAATATTAAAATTAATAATTTTAAAATCGATTGATTTACATAATTTGTTTGCTTAATTAAAAATTAGTTTCCTTTTTAATTAAGAAGGGGTGAATGAACCTAAGAATTGTCCATTCATTTTCTATCTCTTGTAGTGCTAAGTCGATTGATGAGATATATTTCTTGTACCAAAAATTTAAGAGGGATCGCTATCAAAGAAAAGTGAAATAGGACAGAAGTTAATAATAGTACTCGACGTGAAAGAATAGGTCACGGACTTAGGGTTTAAAGGTGTAGTGTCTGTCGAGAAAGTATCCACACATTTCGAAACATGACATAACATTTATATTTTATGTGGCAAGAGATAGTAATGGGCCTATCCGCCTATACGTCAATTTTTGATAGTTGGTCGATGAAGGGTACGTACTTTTTTGTTTTTGTTTTCGTCATGTGAATAATATTGTAGAAGGATTCAGTACTTTGGAGAAATACAAAACTATTGACTTTGGTCTACCAAAGATTGGTATACATTTTGACGATACACTAACTGATAATTTTGTGTGATGCCAAGGCTTTTCATATTCACGCTGTGCTAACCTATATAGTTAACTTCCCATGAACTCGTCCATATATCACACATCCAATACTATCTTAATTCATATTAATTAACGAGAGACTCAATGGAAGCATGCATGCAGAATCTCTCCGTAAGGTGATTGATCATAAGAAAGAGTCTCGAGCATAGGAAATCATTTGTCTCGGAGATGATGATGCAGCTTTGGTTCTCCGGCTAAGATCAAATCTGGTCCCAAACTTTGTGTCATCCTCTCATAAACAAATCCTAGATGGTTTCTCCGAGCAACTGAGAGATGTTTTCAACTTCAAGATTGTGAATCCCTCTTTATTCATGTACACACAATTGCTATATATTTCTCTCCAATAATCATATCAATTCATTTTATATACTGTGGCTAGCTCTCTCTAGGTCTTTAAAAATTCACATTTGAAAAGTACTATACTAGTTACTAATTCATTAAATTAAAAAAAAATGAAAAAGACAGAGAAATTAGCTTTCAAAGCAGTATCTCCTTGTTCGTTGTCGCTTTCGTTAAGAGACAGAGAAGAAAAAGACGACTTGTAGAGAAACTTGTCATCTTGAAGAAGAATACGTCACCACGCCGTTAGCATCTCTTCTTTTAGGGTAATGAACGAAGGATCTGCTTCGTTGCAAAATGTTTTTGATTGCATGTGTACCAACCGAAGAGTACAGCTAACACAAACACACAAATCCAGTAAAATTAAAATATATCAAAATAGTAACACGCTCAAAATATTGAATAATTGTTGTACATAGGTTTCCTGGATATATATGATATGCACGCTGAGCATTTCGTTTAAACCTCTCAAGCATGAAAAAACTTTTGTGGAGCAGCAGACTTCATCTTGTGGAGAGGTTGATGGATGAAATAACCGATCCGCTGTCGGTTGGATAGGGCTTTGGGTAATGAGGATTGACATGATTTGTTTCCTGATACGGTTATAGAATATTTACCTCTGATTGCCTCTGATCCTAAGGCTATTTGTGGTTAGTGTAGGTGCAAAAAAGCCGCGGGACGGAAGTGTTTTATGTTTGACAGACGCTGGATTGGGAAGGAGGGATTGATGGATGCAATTTCACAAGGATAGGATGGTGAAGCGAATCATAGTCAGGTCAATTTTGTGGAAAAAATAGTTAATTTTCGACGGGCGATCTCTCGGTGGTGTAAGACACAAGTACCTTTCGGTAGGCATACGATTGAGGGTTTAAAAAGGCAATTAGATGTGGTCCAGGCCGATGAGTGTTGAACAGGGTTCTTTGAGATATTGATAGCACTCTCATTGTCGCAATAGACTAAGAGGGTAGAGGATACAATTCCATAATCAGACAGCATTTGTTTCATCCACATGAGCTGGGTGCAACAACTTCCCATGGCAATGTATTCAGCCTCTGCAGTAGACATAGTCACACAACTATGCTTCTTGCTGTGCCAGGCAATGAGATTGTTCCCAAGAAAGAAACCTCATCCAGATGTATTTCGTCGATCATCAAGATTTCATGCCCAATCAGAGTCACAAAAATCTGCAAGATTTGAATTAGTTTGCTTAGAATATTACATACCTCGATCAGTTGTTCCCTTGACGTATTTGATGATCCTCTTGACAGCATTTAGATGAGACATCCTTGGATCAGCTTGATATCGAGCATACACACCAACACTGAAGCACAAATCTGGTCGAGTAGCAGTGTAATAAAGAAGACTTCCAATCATAGCTCTGTAGAGTTTTTGATCAACCTTTTGACCAGTAGAGTCCTTCCAAAGCTTGGTTTTTGAACTCAAGGGGGTTCTGGCTGACTTGCTTGTTTGCATTCTAAATCTCTGAATTAAGCTCTTTGCATATGTTGATTGAGAGATGTGGATCCCATTGTCGCTCTGTTTGATTTGTAGACCCAGAAAATAGTTCATCTTGCCAACCATGCTCATCTCAAATTCCCTGGTCATTTCTTTGACAAAGGTCTTCATAAGTTTTGGATTAGTGCTTCCAAACAAAATATCATCCACATAAATCTGAACAATGAGGATATTTAGACCTTCTTCATAGATGAACAGTGTCTTATCTACACTGCCTCTCTTAAATCCATTTTAAAGGAGGAACAGAGTGAGACGTTCATACCATGCTCGTGGTGCATGCTTCAATCCATACAGAGCCTTCTTAAGCTTATACACATGATTTGGATATATTGGGTCTTCAAAATCCTTTGGCTGAGAGACATATACTTCTTGGATAATCTCATTTAGAAAAGCACTTTTCACATCCATTTGAAACATCTTGATGTTCAGAAGACATTCCATGCCAAGAAGTAGACAAATGGATTCAAGACGTGCTACAGGAGCAAAAGTTTCGTCAAAATCAACTCCTTCAACCTGAGAATATCCTTGAGCGACCAGCCTTGCTCGATTTCGTGTTACATTCCCATCCTCATCAATCTTGTTCTTGAATATCCACTTAGTACCAACAACATTTACTTGCGGAGGCCTTGGAACAAGATCCCAAACATCATGCCGAACAAACTGATTGATCTCCTCATGACAAGCTGCAAACCAAAACTCATCTTCTAAGGCTGCAAAGATGTCAGATGGTTCCAATGTTGAGACAAAACAAGAGTGCTGTAGCATTTCCTTAAAGTTGATATGGACTCCTCTTGTTTGTCTTTGACTTCCTAGATTTCCAATCACATCTGATTCTGAGTGATTTTTAGGAACCTGCAAGGGTACTACCCTTGTATCTACACTTTATCCTTGAGTGACGTTTGTTTCTTCTTCTTGATCCTTTTCAACCTTTTCTTGATCAAGGATTGACAAATCTTCATCATCTTGAGCAACAGGGAACTCATGAGTAGGAGTTCTATCATCAAACACCACATTGATCGATTCTTCAAGTCTCTTCAAACGTTTGTTGTAGACTCTATAAGCCATATTGTTTGTAGCGTATCCTAGAAAAATTCCTTTATCACTCCTAGAATCAAACTTACCCTGGTGATCTTTATCATTCAGAATGTAACAGATACACCCAAATGTGTGAAAGTAGCACAGATTTGGAGTTTTTCCTTTCCAAATCTCGTAAGGAGTGGTGTTCGTGTTTGGTTTTACATAGACACGATTGATGATGTAACAAGCAGTGTTTATAGCTTTAGCCCAAAACTTTGGTGACACATTGTTGCCATGAATCATGGCTCTTGCCATTTCTTGGAGAGTTATGTTCTTTCTTTCTACAACTCTATTTTGTTGTGGTATCCTTGGACCAGACTATTGATGTCGTAACCCTTGAGAATTGCAGAATTGCTCAAATTCTTCATTCTGGAACTCTCCACCATGATCACTTTTAATTTGGACTATGGGTCCCTTTTCAGTCTGAAGTTGCAAAGCTAGTATCTTGAAACTCTCAACAGCTTCAGATTTTTCTCTTAGAAATCTAACCCCAAGTGAATCTGAAGAAGTCATCAACAAGTACAAATGTGTACCTTTTCCCGTTCAGACTCTCAGTTTGTACTGGTCCCATAAGATCCATGTGCACCAGCTCTAGAATTCTTTTTGAACCAATATCAGCGAACTTCTTGTGTTGTACCTTGATTTGTTTTCCTTTACTGCAAGCATCGCAAATTGCATCAGAATTTCCATCAAGTTTTTGTACTCCTCTAACCACGTTAGCCTTCACAATCTTGATTAGACTTTGAGTGTTGATGTGGCCAAGACGTCGATGCCATAGGTCAAGTTTGGATACTATAGCAGATAGATACATCTCTGACTCTCTCCACATATAACAGTTATTTCCTGATCGAACTCCAGCTAGAACTTTGTTTCCGTTCTCATTGTATGCATTGCATTCAGTTTTTGTGAATATGACTTTAAGTCCATCATCACATAGTTGGCTGATGCTGATCAGGTTTGCATGAAGTCCATCAACAAAATACACATTCGCCAGTTTTGGTTTGGTTGGTTTGATCTGTCAATCAGCCCTTTCCCTTTGATTTGACCTTTTCCTCCATCTCCAAAGGTGACTTTTCCACCTAGTATAGGTGTGAATTCATCTAGAGCTGATTGATCCCCTGTCATGTGTCTCGAGCATCCACTACAAAATACCAGGAGTTTACTTCAGATGATCCTGTAGATGTATACGCTACATTGGCTTGAGTATCATCGTCTTCAAGTTATATCAGACTTAGATTGCAACTCAAGTTGATATTCTCTGTTATTTTCTCCCTAGAACCAGCAGTGACACTCTTGAGATTGCATCTTGAGTATATCTCGTCATCCTCTTCATACATCTTCTTTAAACTGAGATTTGATCTTTTTGTATGCATATCACTATACATGTCTCTCTTTGAGATCCAAACAGAGCAGAACTTGGCTGGTTCCAAGTAACACTTGTTTAGATTCCACAACAAGTTGATATTTTTCTTGAAACTGTAGCAGTGTTCTCGTTGATGATTTCCTCTACAGTGATCACATCTATAAGCTCTTCTTCTTATGACCTTCCTGAAATCGTTATTCGAAAGATGATTTTGTCCTTTTTTTTTTTATCTCTTTGTCACTAAAATTTCTTCCTTTGAGTTGGTAGAAATGTCTGCTTCTTCTTCTAAACGACTGGCACTTACAAAGTTGATAGGTTGAACGATCAGATCACTTGAGGTTCCAGAGTTTCCTTGCTATCCAAGACCTCTGTGTGTGGAATCTATTCTCCCCATAGACAAGATCTTATCCAGATCCTTAATTCCACTGTTCAACATCCTGATCTGCTTGTGTTTTTCATTCGGCTCCTTTTCAAGCATTATGGCTTTTCCGTTTTCTTTGTAGTACTCTTCTTGAAGATTGCTCAGTTTCTGGAGAAGTCCTTTAGTCGATTGATCATTTATAGTAAGTGAAGTATGATTAACCTTTTCAGTTGGATCTTCATAGGCTGATTCAAGTTTAGATTCCAGAGTGAGCTTTTCTTGAATAAACTTGAGATTATCCTTGCTTAACTGTACCCAACTGTCATATAGAATTCTGTATTCCTCCTTAGGGTTCACTTCTTCATCACTCTCTGAGTCAGAGTCAGCTCCAATCTGAACATTTTCTCCACTAATTGTGAAAGCAACGAAATTGAGCAGTTCTTTACCTTCCTCATCAGACTCAAGAGTCAAGGAAGCTCAACAGAGATTTCTCCTTGACTTGGTTTTGTTAGGACATTCAAACTTTGTGTGTCCCATACCTTTGCACTCAAGACATTTGAACTCATTCCGTTTGATAATTGGACATTCAGGTTTGATATGACCATAGCCTCCACATTTATAGCACTGAATCTCCTTTTTCTTTGCAGAGTAGTCAACATTGGTTTTGATGATCTACCACTGGGTCTGTCCCCTTCTGAGTTATTCCAACGTCGCCCATCTCTATTGTTGTTTCTCTCAACCTTTTTCAACGCTTTACCAAAGTTTCTGGCCAGCATGGCCATGCTATTTTTGATTTCTTGAAATTGATCAGGTTTTTGATCGGCTTGAAACGCAATGCTTTTAGTATGTTTAGCTTTGTCTTCATCAGCTTCCATTTCTTACGATTTCAGCAAGCCAACCAGTTCAGCAAACGTCATTGACTCAGTATTACCGGCTACCCTCATCACAGCCTTATGAGCAGAAAATTTGACTAGAAGACACCTCAGTAGTTTCTTCACTAGTTTTTGATCCTTGTAGGTCTTTCCTAGAACTTCAGCTTGATTTGCTATGGCGCTGATCTTTGAGCTAAACTTCACAATCGTATCATCTGGAGCCATCTTCAGACATTCAAACTGAGTAGCTAACATATCAAGTCTTGTTCTCTTTACACTTGATGTTCCTTCATGAGATTGTTGAAGAATATCCCAGGCTTGTTTTGTAGACTTGCATCCTTGAATGAGTTTGAACTCATCTTCATCCACACTAGAGAAAATGGCATTCATGACTCTTGCGTTGAATTTTGACAGATTCTTCTCGTCAATAGTCCATCTGGCTTTAGGTTTTTGACTTTTAGCTCAATCTTCTGTTGTATCATACGGAGGTTCCCAACCTTCTTCTACAACTGTCCACGCATCTTCTCCTTGGCCTCTGATGATTTGTGTCATTCGAATTTTCCAATACCCATATCTTTTAGTATCCAGCATGATGTTCTTACTTGTACCCATACCATAAGTATTTGGTTCCATAACTTAGGATCTAACCTCTGTAGAAACGACCGTCTCAGATCGATTTCCTGCTCTGACACCAATTGAAATAACTAGAACCTTGAAAACTAATGTTAGAACACCAGAAATCAGTAAACTGAGCTTTATTAAGAATCCCTCAAACAACTATCTTACAAGTTTGTTTGATCAGTTTTATGCAACACCACAACAATTGGTTTGCCACTGAATTAATCATAATCTACCCAACCTTACCTGCACAACAACAACTATGCTCACTCTTTTGTTCAGTCACCAACGGAATCACACAAGCAATCTTTTTTAATGCTTGATTCTAAGTTTACACTTTTCTATCCTCAAAAGTGCTAACTTCACTAAGATCGATTTCCTTCTCTCTTATAGGCTTCAACAATCTTTGACATACTCTTCTTTATCCAGCAAGTCATCAAATGCTTCATGTATTTCAAGACCCTCTCTTTATCTAGTGAGTCATAGAGTCCCTCATTATTATGTTGACTTCAGCAAGCCACTTGATTTGTAGGTTCCAACAAAGACTTTTTAGGCTGACATCTTTTTCGCCCATGCTTCCCATCTCCACACTCGATGTGTCGCACTGTCTCTAATGTGTTGTGCTGGCAGAACCACTTGATACTTTCCCGCGTCGTCTAAAGTCCTTTAGACATACTCCGCCACAGCTTGTAGCTCTTACAGATACTCTGTTTTTTCAGTAGATTCATAAAACCATGTGAATTGGTTGGTATTTTACCAAATTTTTCACTAACACAAAAACTAATAAAATATAAAATAAAATTTTTTATTGTATAAACTTTTTAAAATAAAGGAGAAAGTTTTTTAAAATGAAGGAGAAGTTTTCTTAATTAAAAATATTATATTATATTTTATTATTATTTTATAGAGGAGAAATTTTTGTGAGAAACTTCAAATGCAGATGCTCCAAAGATACAATATATTTTTTGGTAACAAAAATTTAGGAGGAATGGTTATAAAAAAAAAATAAAAAAAAATGGAAACTAGACAGAAGTTAATACTCCACGACTCCACGTGAAAGAATAGGACACGGTTAGATGGTGCGTTAGTGTGCGTCGAGAATCCACACATTATCATCTGTTTAGGTGGCAAGAAATAACCACGTAAACAGCATAATGTTTGGTAGTTTGGAATTGGTTGGTGAAAGACGCAAAGAGTGGTGGTCATTTTGACGACACACTAACTGTTAATTTTGTGTGATGCCATGAACACAGTTAACTTCCCATGAACTACTTTCTCCACATTATGTATTGCAGAAAATATCATATCAATCCTTTTTCACATAGTATTTAAAAACACATGTGAAAAGTAAAAAGACAAAAGAGAATAGCTTTTAAAGGTTAAACAACTCAAACGAGTATCTCGTTCCTTGTCGCTTTCGTTGGAGACAGAGAAGATAATGACGACTTGTGGAGAAACTTCTTTTCTCAAAGAAGAAGAATACGTCACCGACGCCGTTGACCACCGTGGAATCTCCGCCAGAAGATCTAATACCGGTAGATGGAGAGCCGCCTGGTTCATCATCGGTAAGCCGGATGAGATTGGGAGCTACTACTCTCTCTGTTTACAAACACTACTTCTGAAATTTAAGAGGACGTTTTTTTTTTTGTAATTGTAGGTGTGGAAGTGGCGGAGAGGTTTGCTTACTATGGAATCGCATCAAACCTAATAAGCTATTTGACCGGACCACTTGGCCAATCCACGGCGGCCGCCGCCGCTAATGTCAACGCGTGGTCTGGAATCGCTACTCTTCTTCCTCTTCTTGGAGCTTTCGTCGCCGACGCTTTTCTCGGTCGGTATCTAACAATTATCATCGCTTCTCTTATCTACGTTCTGGTTCGTCTCATTCTCTTTCGGTTTGAATGATAAAAATCGAATCTTTGTGATGGGTTTTGGTTTTTGACTGAGAAAGAGTTTGAATTTGGTGTCAGGGATTGGCATTTTTGACTTTATCTGCGTTTCTGATTCCCAACACTACTGAAGTGGCCTCCTCTTCACCTTCATCTTTACTCAATGCGCTCTTCTTCTTCTCTCTGTATTTGGTGGCTATTGGACAAAGTGGACACAAGCCTTGTGTTCAGGCTTTTGGTGCTGACCAGTTTGATGAGAAAGATCCTCAAGAGAAGTCTGACAGAAGCTCTTTCTTCAACTGGTGGTACCTTAGTATGTCTGCAGGAATCTGCCTGGCGATTCTTGTGGTTGTGTACATCCAGGAAGAATTCAGCTGGGCATTTGGGTTTGGTATCCCGTGTGTGTTCATGGTGCTCTCTCTTGTTCTTTTCGTGTTAGGGAGAAGATGTTATAGGTACGGTAAAAAAAGACATGGAGAGCACGAAACCAACCCTTTTACAAGGATAGCTAGAGTCTTCTTTGTAGCTTTCAAGAACCAAAGATTGAGTTCTTCGGAATTGTGCAGAGTTGAGCTGGAGGCAAATGCATCTCAAGATTCTCCAAAGAAGCTGAGGTATGTTTCAATGTATACGTTAGGCTATGATTAGAAAGCCTTTGTTTGTATGATTATGAGGTTATAATCTCTTATCTTGTGACAGATTTCTCAACAAAGCCTTGCTTGTCCCCAATGATGGAGAAAGCGCATGCATGTCTAGAGATGTCGAAGACGCCACAGGTCTTATCAGGCTTATTCCAGTATGGCTTACTACTCTCGCCTACGCCATACCCTATGCGCAGTACATGACTTTCTTCACAAAGCAAGGTGTCACAATGGAAAGAACTATTTTTCCTGGTGTGAAGATCCCACCTGCTTCTCTTCAGGTTCTTATTGGCATATCAATTGTCCTCTTTGTCCCCATCTACGATCGTGTTTTGGTCCCAATCGCCAGGTCGATAACTAAAGACCCTTGTGGCCTTACAATGCTCAGAAGAATTGGAGTTGGAATGGTACTGTCAGCTCTCACTATGGTGATTGCAGCTCTAGTTGAGTCAAAACGACTCGAGACTGCTAAAGAACACGGGCTCATAGACCAACCGAAAGCAACTGTTCCACTGTCGATATGGTGGTTGATCCCCCAGTATTTGTTGCTGGGATTGGCCGACGTACACACTTTAGTGGGAATGCAGGAGTTCTTCTACAGTCAAGTTCCCACTGAGCTGAGAAGCATAGGTCTTGCGCTTTACTTAAGTGCGTTGGGCGTGGGAAGCTTATTGAGCAGCTTACTCATCTCTCTGATAGACTTAGCCACTGGAGGAGATGCTGGAAACGCCTGGTTCAACAGTAATCTGAATAAAGCCCATCTGGATTACTTCTATTGGTTACTTGCGGTTCTCAGTGCCGTTGGGTTTTTTACGTTCTGGTTCATATCCAGGTCGTATATCTATCGCCAGGTGGGCAAAGTGTAGTCTCTAAAATTTATTGTAGTGCTGTGTGACATATTCTCTTAATTAAAACATAATTATTATTTTCTTAAAGACCTTTGGAATCAGAGTTATGTATATAGTTGTATACCAAAAAAGAATAAAAGTAATAATAAGAAAGACAGAGTTAAGAATGCGTTGAGTGATTTCGGGTCAGGGGATGGTGGCTGTAAAGCACATCACTCCAAAACCCACTAAACCATATAATTACGGTTTGATCAAACACCAGAGCTTCTTCAGTCTCTAACGGTAACGCTCAACATTTATACCATGCATCGCTCTGTATAGTCAAATCTCGGAAAACAGCTCATACTACGCTCCCAGTGAAGAACATATTTGTCGTTCTTGGATCTCCCATCTTATGCAGGTGACGACACTTGTCAGAAATCCGACAATATCATTGTAATCAATAGCCTTTCTATTTATAGACAATATGATGTAATAAGGAAGATAAGAATGAAGTTATCCTTTTGAGCCTCAATTCTCTGTATTTTCTAGGGTTTTAGCTCTTGCTTTCACGGGCGCGCTAAGTTCGACAAAAAATAGCGAGCGAGGCGGGGTGGACAGCGGTATCTGCGGTGTTTGGGACTTTCGTGTGGGTATGTCAAGCAACGTTTTAGATTCGGTTTTGGGGAGGCAACAGTTTGGTATAATGTTGAGTTATATACTTATATGTATTGTTGTGTGAATAGGCAATGTTTGAGCGGATGAAGGCGGAAAAAGAGGAAGCGAGAGAAGGAGAGAGGACGAGTATAGTGAGCAGGAGCTAAGGCGGAAACTGGAGAAGCTGAGCGAGAGGCTAAGCAAGCTCAACACATACTCATCTTGGTTATATATATTGACGCTCATGTCTCTAACATGACATTTTGTTTATCTCCGCCAGAGACTTGGCGTCGCTTGTTGATCCATATTTTTGTTGTTGTGTCTGATGTACTCTTCACGGTAGCATCGCTTTGTGTTTTGTGGTCGATCGCAATTATATGTAATATACTCCTTCCGTTTCAAAATATACGATGTTTTAGTTAAACACACATACTAAAAAATAGTTATTTTTAAAAAATTTAACTAATCATAAACAAGACTGTATAATATAAAATATAAAATCAATCTAAAAGTTATATAGAAAGTTGGAAACATTTTATATTATGAAACGGATGGAGTATTTCGTAAGTAGGTCATGTCTTCACTTTTGGGTTAGAGGTTGTTTCTATGCAGCCTATGAAATAAAATTTCATATTAAGTTGGGGAGATGTAAAGTGATCCAACACGTTGGTACAAACATTTATGGATGAATTATTATTGATAATGTAGGACTTATAAGATGATAAACTAATTAAGGATGGCATACAATAAACCAATGATAGTGTAGGACTTATAAAGATGATAAACAAAGGATGAGACGTAAATAGACAATCTTTTGAAAATTATAACATGCTCAACTGAATTATATGCTGTAAATAGGTTTCATCCATAGATATGCACGCCGACCATTTCGTTTACACCTCTGAAGCATGAAAAGTCGTTTGTGGAACAACAGCAGACTTCATCATGTGGAGAGCTTCGATGATGAGATCGCGGAGGTGATGAGGGTCTGGAATCACGTCTACATCAACTCCGATGTTGATTATGAGTTTGTCCACATAGCTCTGAGTAACGATAATGAGTCCCTTGTTTAAAAAAAAAAGGGATGGAATAAGGTTTTACAATGCAAAAAATTCGTTCTTACATGTTTTTACAAATTAAAAAATAAAATCACATATATATATATATACATATTTTTAAAAAATAAATACTGTTTTCTTAATTAATAAGTTAAAATTATATATATAGATAAAACATACTTTGTTTGAAAAACTCTATTAAAACAAAAACAAAATATTAAATCGACATCCTTTATAAAAAGAAAGGAATATAACACACTCCATAAGATTATTGTCGAACCGAATTCCATTTATATCTCCCTTATCAAATCCATTTATAATGTGGGATAATCTAATATTAGCCTAATTTATGCAAAAGAAGTTGAAGTAATGTAATTTTTGATGATCTGTTTCAACTTTCAAGAATGTGTTTGTGTAAGAGAGTACCTGTGGAAAACCAAAGGTACTTGAAGCAACGTAAGATATTTTATGGCCAAAAAAACTAATTTCTTCGGCTGGACCAACCACATTAGAGAATATCATTGTTGTGCTTCCAAAAATTCTCTTTATAAGAGTTTTGAGTGCCTGTTTTCCACCCCATGCACAGATACATATAATTATGTCGATAAGAACACACGATACATTAATTATACATATTTGGAACTGCATATATTAAGATAATGTTTGATTTAAAATCTTACCTTAAATCCAAAAACCTCCAATGTTAACTTGAGCAACACATGGGAAAATAGAGGTTCGAGGGAATGTTTCTTACGATCCATAATAGTTTTGGATTGTCGAACATATTCAAATACATCATCGTTCGCTTTCATGTCCAAGGGGATCAGAACATAACCTATTGAGTTCCCCCATCTACACTTCGAACCTTTTGCCATCATATTTGCCAATTCCTGATATAGACTTAATTATGTGTTAGAATTCGTACTATTTTTAACAAGACGAAACCAAAAAAAAGAAGCAAAAATCGTTTGGGGTATGTTATTCAGCACCTCAATATTTCTATTTGGCCTAAGATTAAAAAAAACAACACCATGAAGATGTAGTTTGTCTTCAAGATCTGTTTGTTTACAAATTCGAGATAAAATGTAAGAATATTTTTAAATATATAGTATTATGATATTAAACAAGAGTAAAATGATTTACCGTATCTTTGATTTAAATATCGAGAGAGACCAGCTTGTACCATACCAAAAAGAACGTCATTTATAGTCTAATAGAAAAAAACAAAAAATAAAAAAGATGTCCACAAAAGAAAGGAGGGAAAACATTTAAAAACACATCTTTCAATAGAGAAAAAAAAAAAAAAAAAAAAACTAATTAAGCAAACGTACCATATTCATGGCGTTCTTCACCATTTTGACATCATCCAAACTAATGATTTGATGAATAAATTTATTATTGTTGAGTGTAGCTCCTGATTTACCCATTATATGAGCTGAGGTGTCCCTCGCACAACAAATAAAAACTATTGATTTGATAACTTCGACACAAGTGTGGAACATAAATCTTACTATGAACCATAACCAAGCAACCAAAGCAAAACAACCGTTCTTTGCTTTGTTTTTCTTCGGAGCCACAAAAGTAGGCAACGCCCCGGGGTCACATGTTTTCCGAGTGCAAGCGAGTAAAAGAGACATTAGAGACATCCCATCGCCTAAAGAGTGATGGAACCTAGCCACGACCACAGATTCGGCATGTGATGTTTTAAGTTTCAATAAATGAAACTCCCATAAAGGTTTGGACATATCCATTGGAGAAAGAGCCATCTTAGATGTATAATCCTCTAGAAATTCATCAGGATTCTCAATGTTAGGATATATATCCGGAACAATTACATGCTCTTCTACTATTACTTCCGTTGGAATCCATTTAGCTTTTCCTTTGTGCTCACCATGACCAGTCACCTACATGTCTCATAAGATGTTAGAAGTCATGAAACTTAATTAACACAAAAAATGAAAACGTGTGTATGTGTGTAAGTCAATTACCGACCAGTATGCTAGAGAAGCGTGGATGGTTGATCATTGTGTTCTTTAAGCCTTCCACAAGGATTGATGGATTGGTTTCGGTTTTGAATCCAATGGTTACAATGTTGAAGACATCAAGACCTGGCAAGCTAAACAACCGCGCAAATGGACTTACCGGCTCCTCTCCTTCCGTCACTTGCCTTTCTATTGCCATATCTCTTGTTTTAGTTTCTGGTTTTATGGTATTAATTAGTCTACTAACATGCAAATGACTTATTTATATACACATAGCTACTAATATATGTGTATACATTTGTCATTGTTGTAGTTAATTGAGGTTGTTGAGGAGCTAAGAGCAATTCTATCGGTTATCTAGCCATTTGGGTGTCAAAAAGATTAAATAATAATACTTTTATTTTAATTTAATTTTTTTTTTCTTTGTTTACCTAACTAATAAAATGATGATACATGTAGATTTCAGTGTCTTAGTAAGAGCATCTACATTCGTAAAAAATTTAGTGGGTTTCTTAAATATTATATTTTAATCATTTTTATATAAAATTATTATTTATTTAAATAATAAATCAGAAAAATAAATATAATCAGTTAGAATTAGCCATGTGTACATAACAGTTTCTCAAATGAGAATCTCTGAGAAACGTTTCTCACATTCTTTCCTACTTTTTTGTTACGTTTTATTTTTTTATTAGTGAGAATTTAGCGGAGAAACCCCCAATGCACATGACCTAATTCTCGGCAAAGACATTTTTTTTCACCACTCCTTATTTTTCTCATTTTTTTTTTCATATCCTTTATGAAATATGTCCAATGGACATGCCTTAAGAGTTGTTCCATTGATACCCCTTATAGAAACAAAACTAGATTAAGACCCGTGCTAGAGCACGGGTTGAAATTTATTTTATTTATATTGTATTTTTATATAAAATAGAATTTATGTTATTGTTATTAAAAGTTTTTTGGATAAAATATTATGCAATAAAATGATATGCTAAATATGAAGGCTTGAAAAAAAACACATATTTTGTAAGTTTTATATTGTTAATGATTCTAGATAAGTATCAGTGCTATAAACACTGGTTAAATTTTATTTCGTAATCTATCTTGTAACCTACTATTTAACTTGTAATCAATCAATCTATCAATTTTGTAATCTATCTTTTATCAACATTGTGGTACATCGATAAAATCTGTGGAAAATAAATTTGTAATATTGTGTTTATTTTTGGAAACAACGTGATATAGGACTAAAATCTTCCAAAAATACAGTTTGAAATATTCATGATTGTATTTGTTACCATTAATATATTCATTATCAATTTGGAATATTCCTAATATTTATGTGTAACCATTAATATTAATATATGGATTAAGCTATAACTTATTTATAACATAATTGTAACTATTTGTAACTATTTATTTAAAATATAAAATCTACAAAAACTATGTTGTGTAGGAGATATATATTAATAATAATAAATAAAGAGAAAATAAAAAGTGAAGTGACCTTAGTGCAGTGGCAGGAGGTAAGTCCATTTGTAGAAGGCACCATCACACCCGGGATCGAGTCTCGGTTCCTACGAATGTAGGAATTTGGCTAATGGGCTGGCCAGTTGTGGCCCAATGGTTGACAAAAAAAAAAGAGAAAATAAAAAGAAAGAGATACGTTTCTCAAGAGAGATATGAAATTTAACGGAAAAAAAAACCATTAAAATTGGGTGGATCAGTTTTAAAACCCTTAGTTTTAGTAGATTCATGAGGCATAATTCTTGTACCAAAATTTTTAGAGAGATCGCTATCAACGAAAAAATGAAATAAGACAGAAGTTAATAGTACTCACTACTCGACCTCGACGTGAAAGAATAGTACACGTACAGTTTAGTGTCTCTGTGTCTGTGGAGAAGGTAAGTATCCACGCATTTTGAAATTGACATAACAGTTCTATTTATGTGGCAAGAAATAGTAATGGGCCTATCCGCCTATACGTCAATGTTTGATAGTTAGTTGGTCGATGAAAGCGTACTTTTTTGTTTTGTTTAATTGGTATTCATTTTGACGATATACTAACAGTTAATTTTGCGTGATGCCAAGGCTTCCCATAAACTTCCATATAAATCACATATTATCCATATTAACGAGACTCCATGGAAGCATGCAGAATATCTCCGTAAGGTGGATTGATCACCACCATAATTATGATCAGCAACTTTGGTTCTCCGGCTAAGATCATCTCGCCTCAAAACTTCGTGTGCTCGATCATCCTCTCATAATCAAATCCTAGATGGTTTCTATGAGCAACTAAGAGATGTTTAAACTTCAAGATTGTGAATGCCTCTTTATTCATGTACATATAATTATTATTATTTTTTCTCCAATTACATCATCATATCAATTCATTTATATATATATATATATATATATATATAAAAAGGACGGAGAAATTAGCTTTCAAAGGTGAACAACTCAAATCAGTACCCTCGTTCCTTGTCTCTTTCGTTGGAGACAAAGAAGAAAATGACAGACTTCTAGAGAAACTTGTCGTCTCAAATAAGAATACGTCACCGACGCTGTTGACCGCCGTGGACTCGCCGCCAGAAGATCTAATGCCGGATGAGAATGGGAGCTGCTTCTCTCTCTGTTTACAAACACTACTTCTGAAATTTATGTAGGAGCTAGAAATTTGCCACATTACGTAGGAGGTATTGATTATGAGAACAACAAGTAAACGTTAAGGGAAGAATGGAGACGAGACCGCTCTTTCCTTAACTCTTTGAAACCCCCGCAGTGCAACGGGATTAGTGGTCACAAGAGTCCCAGAATACAACCATACACAACCGGGTTTGCTAATCACTCAAACACTGGCTCTATACGAACTTCTTTCTACGATACTCTCGAAATGACACTTACTTTGTGAGAGAGAGATTGCTGGATGTTTGTGTTTTAAGTCTTTTCTTATCTTCGTTGATACCTCGATCGGTGATCGGTTCCGTAATATATATGACTTGAACGTGTGCTTTATATAGAGGTCTTTGGATGACTTGGATTTGAAATTGATTCTCCACAACTTTTCCAAGTCCATCGCAAATCTAGGAGGTGGGCAACGTGAAGAAGCGACGATCTCTCAAAGAAATCCAACTCTCCACTTGATCACGAAACCAAAGAGACCGAGTCTCACGGAGACGTGAAACAGAGTTTTTACTCTATTCAATCTGACCCACTCCTCTTGGAGCTCCAACTTGAGCAAGGCCAAACCATTAAGGCTTAATTTCTCATTCACACAATCCAATTTTATTAAGCCCACTAAGCTTAAATAAGTTGAGGTCCAACAATTTATACTATGGAATTGTAGGTGTGGAAGTGGCGGAGAGGTTTGCTTACTATGGAACCGCATCAAACCTAATAAGCTATTTGACCGGACCACTTGGTCAATCCACGGCGGCCGCCGCCGCTTATGTCAACGCGTGGTCTGGAATCGCTACTCTTCTTCCTCTTCTTGGAGCTTTCGTCGCCGACGCTTTTCTCTGTCGATATCGAACTATTATCGTCGCTTCTCTTATCTACGTTCTGGTTCGTCTCTTCTTTTTGGATCTGAATCATAAAAATCGATTCTTTGATACCAAAAAAGAAAAAAAATTCGAATCTTTATGACGGGTTTTGGCTTTTACTTGTTCTTTAATAAGGAGATTAAGAAAAAGTTTGAATTTGGTGTCAGGGTTTGGCATTTCTGATTCCAAATACTTCTGAAGTCACCTTCATCTTTACTCAATGCACTCTTCTTCTTCTCTATGTATTTGGTGGCTATTGGACAAATTGGACACAAGCCTTGTGTTTAGGCTTTTGGTGCTGACCAGTTTGATGAGAAAGACACTCAAGAGAGATCTGACAGAAGCTCTTTCTTTAACTGGTGGTACCTTAGTGGGTCTGCAGGAATCTGCCTGCCGATTCTTGTGGTTGTGTTCATCCAGCATATATTCAGCTGGGCGCTTGGGTTTGGTATCCCGTGTGTGATCATGGTGCTCTCTCTTGTTCTTTTCGTGTTAGGGAGAAGATGTTATAGGCACGGTAGAAAAAGACATGGAGAGCACGAAACCAACCCTTTTACAAGGATAGCTAGAGTCTTCTTTGTAGCTTTCAAGAACCAAAGATTGAGTTCTTCGGAATTGTGCAGAGTTGAGCTGGAGGCAAATCCGTCTCAAGGATCTCCAAAGAAGCTGAGGTATGTTTCAATGTATACGTTAGGCTATGATTAGAAAGCCTTTGTTTGTTTGATTATGAGGTTATAATCCATTATCTTGTGACAGGTTTCTCAATAAAGCCTTGCTTGTCCCAAGTCTAGAGATGTCGAAGACGCCACAGCTCTTATTAGGCTTATTCCAGAATTTTAAAAGACATTCGGAACACATGTCTCATATAGAAACTATGTATACGGAAAAAAAAATAGAAATAAAGAGTTATACAAAACAGACAAGAAAATTCAAATTCTGCAGTCCAAGTGTTATAACATTGAATATATATATATTTCAAATGTATTTTGATATTCTGTAAATTGTAAGGCGTTACGAAAAAAGTTCTTATTTGAAGTTCTCTCCAAATGGCGACTACTGGAGAAGAATGCGTGATCGACGCCTGACACCGTGGATCCGCTTTTACATTCAAGATTTAGATAAGAGATAAGGAAACAAAGAAAACTCCTCTTAATCCATCATGATGTCATGTCGAGATATGGAGACCTCCTTCGTTAATCTTGTGGCGAGAGACATTTTCTTCACAGGTCGGGGTGGCGGAGAGGTAAGCCACATGGGATGGATCATGTCAGATCATGCCGACGCACTTGGTCAATCTACGGCTTCGCCGCTGCTAATGTAATTGGTCGGAAAGACTATCTTCCTGATTTGGAGCTTCTGTGCGACGCATTTCGGTCGGTACGAAAACCAGCCTCTCTACGAAAGGTCGCCACATTCCTTTTTTTCTATCAACGAAACAACGAAAAATCATATTAAGATAGAGAAGTTGGTGACCGAGCAAATTTGAATTTTGACACAGGGACTGGCATTCTGCATTATCGCATTTTCCCCCTGCTGAAATGCTCTTCACCTTCGTCTTTTGTCAATCACCTTCTTCTCTGGTGGCTTTCCGTTGTTTCAAAACCTTAGCATTACGCTGCTTGATAAAAACCCACAAGGAAAGGGACAGAAGCTAACTTCATTGGGGTCCTTACTAATGTGCAGGTCCCTGGCATTTTATGGTAAACATCAGGAATCAGCTGGGTATTGGACCGGTATCCCACAGACGTCTTTGTGTGGACAAAGAAACGAACATGATTAAGCTGTTTCCTCCTCATCTTACAACGTGAACAGCCCAAATCACAGCGATACCCCGCCTAGCCGTAAATACCTTGAAACAGGAATACACCCAGATAATACTTGCCACATAAAGTGGTGAAGTTTGGGTGGGCATCGGACTTTCCAAACACTAGCTAGGAGAGAGGTAATCTCTGGCCCGTCACCAAGCGCTTTAAAAGGCCCAGGAATCGTCATACGTGCCACATGATAACCGTATTTTAAATGTAATTTGATATTTTATAAATTGTAATTTGTAAGGCGTTACGAAAAAAGTTCTTATTTGAAGGCTCTCTCCAAATGGCTAATTCTGGAGAAGAACGCGTGATCGACGCCGTTGACCACCGTGGATTCGACGCTAAAATATTTAATACCGGTAGATGGAGAGCTGCATGGTTCATAATCAGTAAGCTCTATATTGCTCTGTTTCTCAACAAAGCCTTGCTTGTCCCCAATGATGGAGAAAGCGCATACAGCTCTTATTAGGCTTATTCCAGAATTTTAAAAGACATTCGGAACACATGTCTCATATAGAAACTATGTATACGGAAAAAAAAAATAGAAATAAAGAGTTATACAAAACAGACAAGAAAATTCAAATTCTGCATTCCAAGTGTTATAACATTGAATATATATATATATATATATATATATATATATATATATATATATTTCAAATGTATTTTGATATTCTGTAAATTGTAAGGCGTTACGAAAAAAGTTCTTATTTGAAGTCTCTCTCCAAATGGCGACTACTGGAGAAGAATGCGTGATCGACGCCGTTGACCACCGTGGATTCGATGCTAGAAGATCCAAAACCGGTAGATGGAGAGCTGCATGGTTCATCATCGGTAAGCTCTATCTTAATAATCACGAGCTGCTCTGTTTCACAATTTTTTTTAGACCTCCTTCGTTAAATCTCTCTCTTGAGGACATTTTCTTGGCAGGTGTGGAGGTGGCGGAGAGGTTCGCGCACTATGGGATCGGATCAAACTTGATAAGTTACTTGACCGGACCACTTGGTCAATCTACGGCTGTCGCCGCTGCTAACGTCAACGCTTGGTCGGGTATTTCCACTATTCTTCCTGTTCTTGGAGCTTCTGTCGCTGACGCATTTCTTGGTCGGTACCGAACAATTATCATTGCTTCTCTTATCTACGTACTGGTTCGTCTCATTCCTTTTTTTTCTATTAGGTAAAGGAATTGTATAAAATCATATTAAGATACTATTGAGAAGTAGACACTGACCTGAGCATAATTTGAATTTTGATGACAGGGACTGGCATTTCTGACATTATCTGCATTTATGATTCCCATCACTGCTGAAGTGACCTCTTCACCTTCGTCTTTTGTCAATGCACTCTTCTTCTTTTCTCTGTATTTGGTGGCTATTGGACAAAGTGGTCACAAGCCTTGTGTTCAGGCTTTTGGTGCTGACCAGTTTGATGAGAAGAACCCGCAAGAGAATAGGGACAGAAGCTCTTTCTTCAATTGGTGGTTTCTTACTATATGTGCAGGAATCAGCCTGGCGATTTTAGTGGTTGTTTACATCCAGGAATTCGTTAGCTGGGCGCTTGGATTTGGTATCCCATGTGTGTTCATGGTGATCTCTCTTGTTCTTTTCGTGTTAGGGAGAAGAAGTTATAGGTACAGTAAAAGAAGACAAGAAGAAGAAACCAACCCTTTTACCAGGATAGGTAGAGTCTTCTTTGTAGCATTCAAGAACCAAAGATTGAGTTCCTCAGAATTGTGCAAAGTTGAGCTTGAGGCAAATCCATCTCAAGATTCTCCAGAGGAGCTGAGGTATGTTTGACATATAGCAATCATAGGTGTTACTTGTTGCATACTTGCTTGATTTATGAATTTAAATACACTTTCTTGTGACAGTTTTCTCAACAAAGCATTGCTTGTTCCCAATGATGGAGATATGGCATGCAAGTCTAGAGATGTAGAAGATGCCACAGCTCTTGTCAAGCTTATTCCAGTATGGCTTACAACTCTGTCTTACGCCATACCATACGCACAATACATGACTTTCTTCACAAAGCAAGGTGTCACAATGGAAAGAACAATTTTTCCTGGTGTAGTGATCCCACCTGCTTCTCTTCAGGCCCTGATCAGCTTATCAATTATAGTCTTTGTCCCCATCTACGACCGTGTTTTGGTCCCAATGGGAAAGTCAATAACCAAAGACCCTTGTGGAATCACAACTCTCAAAAGAATTGGAACTGGAATGGTACTAGCAACTCTCACTATGGTGGTAGCAGCTCTAGTTGAGTCAAAACGGCTCAAGACTGCAACCGAACACGGGCTTATAGACCAACCGAACACAGCTCTTCCAATGTCGATCTGGTGGTTATTCCCTCAGTATATATTGCTGGGATTAGCCGACGTGCACGCTTTAGTGGGTATGCAAGAGTTCTTTTATAGCCAAGTTCCCACTGAGCTGAGAAGTATCGGAATGGCTCTTTACTTAAGTGTGTTAGGCGTTGGAAGCTTATTGAGCAGCGTACTTATCTCTCTGATCGACTTGGCCACTGGAGGAGACGCTAGAGACAGCTGGTTCAATAGTAATCTGAACAGAGCCCATCTCGATTACTTCTATTGGTTACTTGCCGTTGCTAGCGCCGTTGGGTTCTTTACGTTCCTATTCATTTCCAGGTCGTACATCTATCGTCGTGTGGAATAAATGTCAGTTTTAACTATATCTCTGTTTGTAGCCCTATTAAATGCTAGCGCCGGCTCTATTACCAAATATACCTGTAGCAACATAAGATATTTCTAAAAAAGAGATATTTTTGTGGACATGAACGAAAGACATCTAAACGTGAGGCGTGTGAGCTTTTATCTTTAAATAATTTTAGACAAACTCAACATGCTCACGCGACTTTTGAAAAGAAAGGAATAAAACAAACTAACATAATTCCTACAATAATTAACATATTTTAATATTATCAGAACCAATCAATCCCATATGCAATGGCTATCACCGGCTCCTCAGCTGTAGATGAGCTCGGAGATACCACTGACGGTTCTCTCAGTAACCGAGGAAATAACACTGGTGGATGGAGATCCGCGAGGCTCATCATCGGTAAGTAAGCACAGTTGAGTTCCTTACTCACGCACTCACTCACACCGTATAACATTTGATAATTCTATTTGTTTTTGTTTATAATATTTTTGTAGGTGTGGAGATGGCGGAGCGATTCGCTTACTTCGGGATATCGTCAAACCTAATAATGTACTTGACCGGACCATTAGGTGAGTCAACAGCTACAGCGGCAGCAAATGTCAATGCTTGGATTGGAACGGTTTCGTTTATGCCACTACTCGGAGGCTTTATCGCTGACGCGTTTCTCGGTCGTTTCCGCACCATCGTCATTGCATCTTCTCTATATATCTTGGTATATAAAATTACTCTCCTCTCAAAACATTTCTATTAGTTACCAGAGATTTTGATGTTGTTATGAATAACTATATTGAAACAAAACAAAACAGGGACTTGGGTTGCTGTCTTTTTCAGCCATGACTCCTTCAAACACCAAAGATTCGAATCAGTTCCAAGTGACATTCTTCTTCTGCTCTCTGTATCTTGTAGCAATAGGGCTAGGCGGTTACAAACCGTGTATTAAGGTATTTGGGGCTGATCAGTTCGATGGTAACGATCTAAGAGAGAGAAAAGCAAAGAGTTCGTTCTTCAACTGGATGTTCTTTGGAAACTGTACTAGCATATTGACGACTCGTTTGGTCTCTACCTACATTCAAGAGAACCTAAGCTGGTCAATAGGTTTTGGTATCACAAGTGTTTCCATGTTGCTTGCTCTGTCTCTCTTCCTCCTTGGAACTACCTCTTACCGGTTTAGTACTGAGAGAGGAGGAAAGAAGAACCCTTTCGCTAGAATCAGTCGTGTTTTCATGGAGGCTTTAAAGAACAGTAGACAACCTGATTTAAATGATATGGCTAACGCGAACGAGACTCTCCTTCTCCAAGCTCATCAAAGTTCCAAACAGTTTAGGTAACATAATTAACAGAGATGTGAAAAATTATCAAAAAAACAAAAAATTGTTTATGGTTTATATCTCTTGGATACTATGCAGATTCCTAGACAAGGCAGCTGTTTCATGTGAAATGGCTGAAATCGAAGAAGCAAAGGCGGTTCTTAGGCTTATTCCAATATGGACAAGTTGTGTAGTCTACGCTATTGTATATGCACAAGCCCCTACATTCTTTACAAAGCAAGGAGCCACAATGAACAGGTCAATCTCACCAGGACTCTTAGTCCCTGCAGCTGCACTTCAAAGTTTCATAAACATCGCAATAGGCGTTTTCATCCCAATCTACGACCGTTTACTCGTCCCGTTCGCAAGGTCCATCACTCAAAACCCATCGGGAATCACAATGTTACAAAGGATTGGGACAGGGATATTCCTCTCCATTCTTGCTATATTGGTAGCCGCCTTGGTCGAGACCAAAAGGCTCCAAACTGCTCGGGACGATGAACTCATATCGATGAGCGTGTTGTGGCTGGTTCCACAATACGTTATCTATGGAGTGGCGGACGTATTCACAATGGTGGGTTTGCAAGAGTTCTTCTACGACCAAGTCCCTTGTGAGCTTAGGAGCGTTGGTATGGCTCTAAACCTAAGCATATACGGGGCAGGAAACGTCCTAAGCAGCATCATGATATCAGTTATTGATAAAATCACGAGCCAGTCTGGTCAAACGAGCTGGTTCGATAACGACCTGAACCAAGCTCATTTAGATTACTTCTACTGGCTACTAGCTTGTTTCAGCGTCACTGGTTTTGCCTCCTACCTGTGGTTCGCCAAGTCATATGTCTACAACAGACCAAACACCTTCTAAAGCATTGTTTTCTCTGTTCTGCCATTTAAACTAGGCTTAATTATTGTATTCCAGAAATAAACTTCACAACCAACCAAATAAGGATAAACAAAGCCAATGCTGGAGTTACTTTTATTGAATAACAACTAGTTTTAGAAAAATTAGTCATGTAAAACATAATAGTCACTATATGATAATGTTCTCTTGCCCTATAAAAAGTATATCAAATGAAAAATATTAATAAATACAATCAAACGAGAGAAATTAATGATATCAAATCAATAAATTTATGTTAATTAGTTTGACTTTTTTATAATAAAATTAATTTTATAATTTTAAAAGTCGTTTTTAAAATATATATATATATATATATATATATATATATAATATATCAAATGGTGCCTACTTGGATGGAGTAACACATGTTTTAAAAATATCTAGAACCAGATAAATTGAAAAATCTATAAACACTTGAACTTTTAAATGCATTCGAATAAATAACAATGACCAGAGCACCTACTACTACAGAGTCCTGCCACTTTTTGAAATTTAAATTCAATATAACAAAACACATATACTCATTTACTCAATTATTATCTCCTTTGTACATAAAAGACAACTTTAATGTGTAAAAAAACAAATGGTGATTGCCTGCGATGAGCTCGAAGGTACTCTTCATCAGGTCAACACTGAGAGTTCCATGGAAAAGCCAGCCGGCAGATCATCCTCTGGAGGATGGAAATCGGCTAGGCTTATCATCGGTTAGTAATTAAGATTACACCAAATTAGCTTCTTATCCTAGAGATTAATCCGTTTTGTTTTCTTTGTATAAGGTGTTGAAATGGCGGAGCAGTTCGCCTTTTGCGGTATATCGTCGAACCTGATAACATACTTGACGGGACCATTGGGGGAGTCAACAGCTGCAGCTGCGGCCAATGTCAACGCATGGACTGGAACGGTGTCGTTTTTGCCTCTTCTCTGGGGTTTTATTGCTGACTCGTTTCTCGGACGTTTTCGTACCATTGTGATCGCGTCTTCTCTCTATATATTGGTATGATATATATAACCATTTCCTCTCAAACAACTTTGTTAGAATCTTTCATTCATTATTGTTTCTTAAGATGGTTTGATGAAACAAATTAAACAGGGACTTGGGTTGCTGTCTTTTTCTGCCATGACTACTTCAAACACCAAAGATTCAAATCAGTTCCAAGTGATTCTCTTCTTCTGTTCTCTTTATCTTATAGCAATAGGACAAGGCGGTTACAAACCGTGTATTAAGGTATTTGGAGCTGATCAGTTGGATGGAAATGATTTGAAAGAGGCAAAAGACAAGAGCTCTTACTTTAACTGGTTGATGTTTGGAAGTTGTGCTAGCATATTGACCACTCGTTTTGTTTCTAGCTACATTCAAGAGTACCTAAATTGGTTCTTAGGATTTGGTATTCCAAGTGTCTCTATGCTACTTTCTCTGCTTCTCTTCCTCATTGGAACTAAGAGTTACCGCTTTAGCACTGCAAGAGTGGGAAAGAAGAACCCTTTTGCTAGAATCATTCGTGTTTTCATGGAGGCCTTAGAAAACAGAGGACAACAAAATTTTGATCTTTATAACCGGAACGAAACCCTCCTTCTCCTTCCTGACCAGAGTCCCAAGCAATTCAGGTAACACTACAGAGAAATGTTCGTTTTCTTTATAGTCTTTAAGGCTACATTTGTGCTTATACCATCTTGGTTTCTCTGAATGTATATCGTACTATGTCAGATTCCTCGACAAGGCAGCGATTTCGTGTAGTTTGGCTGAAATCGAAGAAGCAAAAGCAGTGCTTAAGCTTGTTCCTATATGGATGAGTTGCTTAGTCTACGCTATTGTATGTGCACAATCCCATACTTTCTTCACAAAGCAAGGAGCTAAAATGGACAGGTCAATGTTACCAGGACTCTTAGTCCCTGCAGCTACACTCCAATGTTTCATAAGCTTAACAATGGTCATTTTCATCCCACTTTACGACCGTCTACTCGTCCCGGTGGCAAGATCTTTCACTCAAAACCCATCAGGAATCACAATGCTTCAAAGGATTGGGACAGGGATCTCCCTCTCCATTCTTTCTATAGTAGTAGCCGCCTTGGTTGAGACTCAAAGGCTCCAAACCGCTCGGGATGATGTCACGATACTGATGAGTGTGTGGTGGTTGGTTCCGCAATACGTTATCTTTGGAGCCGCAGACGTGTTCACAATGGTGGGTTTGCAAGAGTTCTTCTACGACCAAGTCCCTAGTGAACTTAGAAGTGTTGGCATGGCTCTGAATCTAAGCATATACGGATTCGGCAACTTTCTAAGCAGCTTCATGATATCAATGATTGACAAAGTCACGAGCCAATCTGGTCAAACGAGTTGGTTCGATAACGACTTAAACCAGGCTCATCTAGATTATTTCTACTGGCTACTCGCTTGTCTTAGCTCCACTGGTTTAGCCTCCTACTTGTGGTTCGCTAAGTCCTATGTCTACAATAGACCAAACACTTCTAAAAACGTCATATAGTCATCACTCATCTGTCTTCTTAAACTGAATTGGCTTTCGAGAATCTATATATACATATGTATATATATATATATATATTTTTTTTTGAAGTACATTTTGGGTTCTACGCTTTTAATTTTGTTTATTTAAATTTTATTTACAAAATTGATCTTTAAAAAAATTGCACAAACAAACAATAATTAAAACAGAAAATAAAAATTGATGATATTTCCTCCAAAATATTCCGGTTTTTGCTAAGAAACTTGATACGATTTGTATACAAACAAAGAAAACCATATACATATATCATGCTAACAATAATTACTAGATTGAATTTGAATAGTATACAAACAAAGAAACTCTTCATTACTCAGCATTGCCACCTAAACAACCAATTATTGGTATAATTTCCTAAGATAATGAAAACAATCATGACTAGTATATGCAACATAATCTATACCGATTCACTCAATAAAATCTCTAACCAGTTTTTAACCCTCTATAAATACGGATGCATTCCAACTCTATTCATCATCAAATACCAAATCAACTTTCTTAAGTATATGTTTTTTTCCTAGGTTTTACTAATACTTGCTAATATTATTGAAAACTCATAAACACATGCAAAATCTTCACCCTCATTCAAGAGTAAAGAAGAAGATATTGTTGCGACATCTAATCATTCATCCACAAGCAAATGAAGTAAAGCAATTATGTACAAAAACAAGAATGTACTTAGAGGGGGTATTCAACTTGTTTATTTTAGGATTTGATAGGATTTTATAATTTTAGAATTCTTAATGATTTTAGGAGATTTGATTATGTTTTAGAGTTATTCTGTTAAAAAAAGGAAAATAAAATGTGATTTTATGAGATTCCATTAGATTCTATGAGATTTATTAGTAAACTTTGAATGGTTTTAAAATATTTTATAAAACCAAAAAAAAGAAAAACTCTATACCATAATAAACTAATCGCTTTGTGGTGACGTAACTTCGTCGCAACCATATAGTACCTAATCTGGTCAAGCTGATCAACCTAATAACATATTTGATTGTTAACTTCAACAAAGAAAAAAAAAAGCTTCAAGTGAGATGAAGTACAAAAGAAGAAGCTAAAGGAAGAAGATGAGCAAAAGGAAGAAGAAGAGGGTCAACAACACATGAGGAACCGATACTAGCTGCCACGTGTAGAGGTGTGTCTCCATTGTTGTTCTCTTTTAGGAGGAGTGATGGGCAAAGATCAAGTAAGGCAGCGGTGAAATCCAGCCTCTAATGCTAGCTGCAACATGAAGAACATTGTTGTTATAATGTGAAGAAGTCTCAAGAATGAATCTAAATCAAGTAAAGTTACCAAAATATACATGTGAAGAGGAATTCTTGGAGAGGAAGAACAAAAGAGAAGTCAGATTGAGGCTTTCTACCACATTACATTTCAAGTATCCTTTATAAACACTAACCGGAGGATCAAACACCTGCCATTATAAACAAACAACAACCATATTCCCATCCAAGAGAGAAACTACATATATATACACAAGAGACTATAAGGCAAGAAGTATTCTCACAGATGATCCAACTTGAGCTTGACAATTACTCAAATCCATGTAAATGCCAATGACATCACCCTTCCGAACAACAAAAAACGTGTCCTTTACTTTATCCACAGCAGAAACAACGGTTGAGGAAGACATCTTGGATTTACCATACTTTGGTTCCTTTGGTTGATAAATAATTCAAAAACAAAGACACTTTTTTTGTTGAGTTCCTTTACATCTGTGTGGTTTCAAAAGTTGCTCTTAGTACTACTGCTCGTGAGCATCTTCTCCAAACAATCAGCAACGTACATTATTACACTATTAGTGTAAACGAAAAGTCTAGGACCATCCAAGATTTAAACCATCCAAGGGAAGGTTCTCAACGAAAGAGGGAAAAAAAAACAAAGAAATATGTATAGCTAGAGGACGTGAAGAGGTGAGACCTGTTTCAGTTTTGATTTCCCAGAAAATACAGTTTTTTTTTTTTCTTCTAAAATCTTGTAAAATTCTACTTCAAAGGGTATGATTTTGAGGGAGAGTATTTTCAACTAAAAAACAAACCAAAATCTCCTAGAATCATTTAAAGTAGCAGTTTTTAAAAAAGTTTTGATATTTTGAATAACAGTAGATTTCAAATAAGTTTTATGAATCTTGATTGAATAACAAGGGATTTTGAATTATTTTAAATGATTTTACATAAATCTAAGTTGAATAAGATAGGATTTTAAAAGATTTTTAAAAATCATCAATTGAATAACAAGTGATTTTAAGAATACTCTGCAATCTTCTAAAATACAAGTTTAACTAGGTAACAACCCGCACATAGTGCGGGATAAATCAATTTAAAGACTATTATTATAAGTAAAATTATTACCTAGAACCAATATTTGTTTGTGTCAAACATAATATGTAAGTTAAGTTTTTTATTTATCTATTCAAAACTGCATTTTTCGTGTAAAAAGTATGTTTCACCCGTGAAATCTTTGAATGTGTATGAAACGACCAACCTTTTTTTTTTTTATAAATAAATAATAAATATAATATATTAAACAACTACCTAGTGGTCCCATACCACTAGCCACCTATCCATAATCACATTCAACAGCGGAAAACATAATCAATAACCAATAATCACCCAATAATAAACCAATATTATAGCAAGGCAATATCTCAATACCAAACAACAAGAAACATGAACCAGCAACCTAGCAATGTTTCTAATGACTCAACTCTAGCACCCTAGCAATGCCAGACAACATCCAATCGAGTCCTAGAACATCCTCCTCTTCATTGCCTTGATTCCACGGTCATACTTTGCCTTTACCTGCACACAAACACAATTGAGATGCATGAGTATTTGATAAACACTCAGTGAGGCAATCCTCCATCTACTGGGCTATACACACAAGCAATAAGATCTCTACAAGCACAAACAACAATCAATAAAACAAACCAGGCAATATACAACGCATGCAACATCCATCGCAACTGAACAAGGGGTGTCGACCGACACCAGATGGTGTCGATCGTCACTGACTATCTGGTGTCGACCGACGCAAACTGGTGTCGACCGACACCGCTGCCGACACTCCCGAAAACCCTAGTTTGTGTCGACCGACGCCTCCACATGGCATCGAAAGACACTCGCCAAAGTCCGAGCGTCCTCGCGTTGGTGTCGACCGACACCCAACTGGTGTCGACCGACCACCGATACCGAGCAGCGATTTCCTCGATCAGAAACTCCGAATCTCGCCTCCAATCTTCTCCAATCCGTCCTTGCACTCCCAGAAGCCAAACCCAGCCCAGATAGCAACGAAATAACATAGGGAACTCAAGGAAACAACCACATAAGCACCAAATCACATAGAAAACTAGAAATCTTAGCTTAGATAAGCCATGGTCATGCACTCACCTCTTTGCAGGAAGATTCAGACCAATAGCAACGAATCCAACCTTCCTAGAAAGCTTCTAGATCCTTCCTAGCTTCCAAAACTCTCAAGAACAGCCAGGAATCTCACCAATCTCTTTCAAAAACTCAGGAACAAGGTTTTTCTCTCCTTTCTCTCAAAAACAACAAAGCGGCGACAAAATAAACTTCCCAAAACCCTTCTGGTCGACAAAACACTTAAATATCTCGGTTTAGTAGTTTTTCCTACATCAAACCGGTCCAAAACGATAATTAAATCGAACCGGTCGAACCAGAACAATTAGTGTCGATCGACACCTCCTGTGGTGTCGATCGACACCCTCACCAAAATACCAAAAAAAATGGTTCGCGGGTGTTACAATTCTCCCCCCCAAACTAGATTCGTCCTCGAATCTCGAACAACCATCAGCCAAGGACTCCCGTTGCAACGTCTCACGGCCCGCACTCCTCCGACCGATCTATAGAAGGTCACCTCTAGGCGATAGACTCACGCTCCAGGCGTCATTTTCTCTTGACTTTTTGGACTTTCCTTTACTCATAGGCCTAAACCTTGAGTTTTTATTGGCTCCTCATCAGACCTAAGTCTGCATGCCAAATGTTGGCTCCTCATCAGGCCGAAGCCCGCATGCCATAATATATAAGGAAAAGTCCAAACTCGTCTCTCGGGTTGCCACCCTACAGCGCGCCCCCGGATCGTCATCCGAAGTCGATATACCAACCATTCTCCCGAGCCACAAAGTCTCTGAAAATGGCAGTACTAGGAGAACCTAAGTCCCCCAAGAGTCGCGAGCAAACGATTCTGAACACGTCCGAGTCCTATCCCTATCCAGGTTTCCTTCCCGTGGCTCGCGTAGAATCTCAATGTCCTACCAACCACATATTCCCTCACTGGAATACTCATGACCACACAAGGACATATTACGCCACAAGGGCCGCCACAAAGGCCAAACAGAATGTCTTAAAGAGGACCGCCACCAAGGCAAACAAAATGTCCTAAAGAGGACCGCGCCAAGGCCAAACAAATGTCCTAAGAGGACCGCCACCAAGGCCAAACAAATGTCCTAAAAAGGACCGCACCAAGGCACTCTGGCTAAAACAGCCCGCCACAAAGGCCATCTGTCCCGAAGGACCGTCACAAAGACACTCTGGCTAAACAGCCCGCCACAAAGGCCATCTGTCCCGAAGGACCGTCACAAAGACACTCTGGCTAAACAGCCCGCACAAAGGCCAAACAAACGTCCTAAAAAGGACCGCCACCAAGGCCACAAAATGTCCTAAAGAGGACGTCACAAAGACACTCTGGCTAAACAGCCCGCCACAAAGGCCAAACAAACGTCCTACAAAGGACCGCCACCAAGGCAAACAAATGTCCTAACGAGGACCGTCACAAAGACACTCTGGCTAAAAGCCCGTCACAAAGACCCCACAATGTCTAAAAAGACCGCCCACACACGGGCACACTGACTGCAAGTCCCGCTTCTTACTAAGGCCAGCACCAGCCCGCCTTTAAGGCTCTCCACCGGCTAAATGGACAAATTCTACTCCCATACAACTTGTCCATATTTAGCACTTCCATTTTTGGAAACTTTCCACTTTTGGAAACTTCCTTCACAACTCGCCTCACGGAAACTTTGTACCCCAAACCCACCTCATCTTGTTTACTGAGTCGCACAACCAACCACCCCAAGCGCCGAGTACAAGAGAGATGGGCTGGAATACTCCATTCCCGCTCGCAGCACGGAATACAGATGGGACCCGGCTAAACAAGCTCAAGTGCGGCTTGCTTCTCATACCACTTCTTGAACCTTGCCTTATCTTTGCCTCAGGCTCCCAAGTCTGCTCCTCAACACCATCACAGTCCCAAAGGATCTCATCAAAGAACCTTCTTTCTTCCGAAGCTCCTTGATCCTCCTTCGAGAACTCTCACTGGTCTCGCCTCCAAAGTCATGTTAGGCTGAAGATCCTCTGGAATCTTAGCCACACCTTCCTCTCCCTCACGGAGAACTTCCGCAAATAGACACATGGAAAGACCTTATGGAATGCACGCATCACCTCAGGTAACTCCAATCTATATGCCACTGTCCCACCCGCTCGATCACTCTGAATGGACCATATACTCGGACTCAACTTAGTCTCTGACAATGACCTGTTCGGACCCCGCAACATGGCCATCTTGAGGTACACTCTGTTCCTACCTGAAACTCAAGATCTCTCCTCCTCTATCTGCATAACTCCTCTGCCTATCCTGAGCCTCCTTCATGTTCAACTTGAGAACCCGAATCTTCTCTAGGTCTCCTGAACAAAACTAGCACCAAACATGCTCCTCTCCCCCACCTGAGTCGAGCATAATGGTGTACGACATGGCCTCCCATACAGAGCCTCATAAGGAGCCATCTTAATACTTGCCTGATTAGCTGTTGTTGTAAGCAAACTCTACCAGGTTCAGATGATCTGCCCTGGCCACCCAATCCAGCACCACATCCTCAGCAAATCCTCCAGCGTCTGGATTCGTCCTCATCTGACTGTCCATCAGTCTGGGGATGATAAGTTGTACTCATATGCACCTTAGTGCGCCATCTCTGCTGAAATGCCCTTCAGAACACCGAAGTGAACTTAGAATCCCTATCAGAACACAATGCTTGCTGGCACCCCATGCCCCTGACTATCTCCCTCACATACTTCTTAGCCAAGACCGCTGCTCCATCAGTCTTCTTAATGGCCATAAAAATGTGCTGACTTAGTCAACCGGTCCCACACTGACCCAAATAGCATCAAAGGTCCGTGACACTGGCAATCCTA